>OZ035835.1:27476014-28076014 GCA_964034765.1 Knipowitschia caucasica
GCTAGAATCTCTGCTTTATGCATTATGTACATTGGCCTGAAAAATAAATGTATTAAATGATCCTGTGATATTATCCTGTCTTATTCTTTATGTTTAAAATATTTAAATCCAGTACATTTACCTATTGATTAGCTCCAACAATTGGATATTTGAAGCACTATAAATGTAGACACCATTAAAACTTTACTCACCTGTGAAGCCATTGGGGCACTTGCAGAAAAACTCAGGAGGTTCTGAAGGCTGGTTGGTGGAGATGCATGTGGCACCGTTCACACAGCCCTTTGCATTTATCAGACAAGCATCAGCAGCATATTGACAAAACTCTCCAGTCCATCCAGGGGCACAGATGCACTGTGGAGAGTGCAGAGAGAA
This sequence comes from Knipowitschia caucasica, assembly GCA_964034765.1. NCBI lineage: Eukaryota > Metazoa > Chordata > Actinopteri > Gobiiformes > Gobiidae > Knipowitschia > Knipowitschia caucasica. The sequence goes on from OZ035835.1 coordinate 27,476,387, forward strand.
AGTTCCACTTGTTTACTCTGTGTAAGTGTTGTCAAACGAGGAAACACAAAAGTGATATTATGATTGAAATTAGATATTGCAGTAATGTCTTTGTAAGATAATGTACTTATCCTTATTCCCTGTCGGGAAATTTCCCTCTGCATCTAACCCATCCATTCATTCCACCAGAACTAGTTAAGAGCAAAGGCTAATTTTAAAGATTCACTTTTAACCAATTTTTTCATTGTTCATTTCATGTCCCCATTATTTGAAAAGCACTGCTTTAGTGTAACGCTTTGCCCATTCATTATCACCAGAGCAAATGTGGCTCAATGGTTAGTCTGTTTTTACATTTTGAGACTTAACAAAGAGTTGTCAAAGGAAAAGTAAATGCAGTGTTTGTTATATTGGCAGTATTATAGGTCTGTGCACTGGTCATATTTTGTCTGGTCCTCACTATTTCATTATGGCTCAAACATTGAATTACTTACCTGATATGAACCAATTACACTCAAACACAATCCCTCATTTAGGCAGCTGATATTGAGCGGCCTGCAGTAGTCAATTATTTCTTCACAATTCTTCCCGGAAAATCCTCTCAGACATCTGTTGAGAGGGAAAGTCGTGTCGTCAAAATGAATTAATTCAGAGCCAGCCGACCTAACAAGCCATTTTGATTTGTTTACAAGATAAACTGGGACATAATGTTGTTTTCTTTATGACCTCTTTGGGAAGTAGGGCCATGTGTGCCCATTACAATCTGACCTCAGCTGCCAAACTGATAGTTACAGAGCTGCAGTAATTATTGTTTATGTTTATTGTGTTTGGTTTCATGTAAGACTTTACTTTAAATATGCTAAGTATAAAACATGGTCTGATTAAGGGCTTTTTAAAAGCACACTAACAGGATATGTACCTTAACTCAATGTTAAGATAAGATAAGATATACTTCATTGATCTCACGCAGGAGACATTTACACATCACATCTGGCATGGATAGAAACACTCCAAAAACCAAGAAATGTGCAAATATGTTAAATGCAGGGTATATTATGTACAATAAAAAGTGGAAATTTAAAAAGTGGCAATTTAAAAAGTGGCAATCAAGAATGTGTCAATAGAAAATATATTTATTTTGTCATATTTCATCCATCGGCGTTTGTGTGCCAATTTGCTGTTACTCCAAGCCCTAATATATAAGCAAATTATTTAACTTTCAATAATGACACTGCAGATGTGCAAATCTTCAGTGCTTCATGTTCAGTAAAATAGTAAAACCCTGAAGTACAATTATACAATAATTGTACACGCAGTGGATAGCACTCTCGCTTCTCAGCAAGACGGTTATGGGTTCAAACAGGGCCTTTCTAAGTGGAGTTTGCATGTTCTCTCGGTGTAGCGTAGGTTTCCGCCGGGTATTCCGGTTTCCCCTACCACTAAAAACATGTACAATAGGTCTGGCATGCGCCTCCTGTACTGGTGACCTCTCTTTCTGTGTGGAGTGGGAGACAAATGCCCAATACAATTGTAAACCGCTTTGTGACACTGGTTTGTGAAAGGCGGTATATAAATAAAGATTACTTACTTACTTACTTACAATAGCGAAGTACTATTTTTTCCACTCAGTTACAGCCTCTCAAAAATAAAAGCATCAGAGAGGAAATGGCTCCCTTCTTTTGATTGTGGGTTTAGTTAACAGCCCTGAATTTTCACCAGATAGAGCGCTGATCAATATATAGTCATATTAGAGACATTTTTACTTGTTTATTTTGTTCCAAATTATATTCAGTGGTTAAGGTAGGTTTATAAGTGTTTGGAAGTTTCTGCTTCATCCCACTCTTTTCAAAACTGTCTGCTGTTCTGTCTTTTCTCTTTTGAAATAAACATGTTGATTGATAGATTTTGTAATCAATCAGGATATTCAGGATATTCAGGATATTCTTCTATCCGGTTGCAAACAGCCACAAACATAAAGCAGAACGTAGAGAGTGGAATGTGGCTATTAAGTCGAGCCCTTGTCAAAGCGTAGAAAATGAGCATTGAAATAAGATAAGATAAATTCTTTATAAATCATCAATAGGATTTTTTAGATTTTGTGCTCATTTTGTCTCTCATATAGCTGAGGTAGCTGTACCTATTATGAAACGTATAGGCAAAATTGGTTGCAGAGTAAATATTTTTTTGCCCCACTGTATGTATGCGTGTATGTGTGTGTTCTTTGCATTTAACCCTTTTTTCTAATTTTTACCTGCAGATGTAGTCACCTCCCTTGGACACGCAGGTGGCATTGTTGAGACACGGGGAAGGGCTGCAGAGAGAGTGTTGGCGACTGGTGCACTGAGACATCTGCAAAAAAAGGGTCACAAAAGGAAAAAAAAATGAATAAATTGACGCTGATTGCACAATTGAAACAACTAATTATTTTTTCCTCCTTGGCTGTTCTTAACATACTAAAATATGTAAATTATTCCGAATTGTTTGAATACATTTCATATCAAGATTATTTTACTATATGTTGCATCTTCATTTTGAATCAAGAGTCTGTAATAAAGGGTTCATTCCTTCATTCATTTCTCTAAATTGCGTTAGTGTGATGTCCTTTCTCTATTTAACTTAGTTTGATTTATTTTTTGACATTTAACATTTTTGCCAATTAATTGCCATAAAGTTGTACTTATCAATGATTACTCTTTTGTACTTCAAAAGAGTAATCATTAATTGTTCATCTATGTGAGCATTTTCATTATAGTTTAATAACGCAAAACAGAACTTGCTGCTTGGAGTCTCAAAGGTCAAGATAAGACAATTACACCATTATTCTACTTCATTGTGTGACGCCTTTTGAATGTCAAAGCTTTTGTGAGATGTATGGCCACATAACATTTGCAGTGAACGGAGAAAATTGCACTAGGCACCCCTTTACAAAAAGCTTTTGAAGGGCTCCGTTTCAATTCAACACTTAAATATGCACTGGGTTGCTCAATCCAAACCACAGAAGCTTCTCTCTCTCCTCCGCTCATCTTCTAGAGGAAATATTAATTGGTCTTGCAGCCTTCAAATTGAACCTATTTGATCTAGTTTCAAAACGAAGTATTAATTTTTATGTGCCGATGCCTGTTTATGTCCCATGGAGATAAAATAAATAAGGAATATTAAGTCCTCACACGCTCTCCGGGAGTGCACAGCGGTTCCTGATGACATGCTGAAGACGAGCAGTTTGAGGTGGTGTGGAACTCACAGCGGACGCCACTGAATGTCTCAGGACAATGGCAGATAAATCCTCTGGGTCCCTCCACACATGTGCCTCCATTACTGCAGAGACTGGGATCACACTTCCTCTGGTGACAAGGTGGGTCTGCAAACAAGACAACAAGATGATATTAGGTTTGTGTCTAATAGGGACTAATAAAGAGACAACTGATCTAAAACTACGCATTCCTTTTCTGTGATTGTTTGTGTACCTGATACATCAGATTTAAAATGTTGGAAGGATAGGGTACATTATATTAATATAAACAAAATGAATAAGAAATATTCAAATTAATGAAAAATAATATTTCTTCATATGAACTAAGAAATATTCTATTCAAGATGTGGTGATGGGTTTTTTGGCTATTCTTTTTGTTTTATTTTATTTATTGTTTTATTTGGTTGGGATAGTGTATAGGGGTGACAGTGGCTAAGTTGGTAGAGCCTTGGCCTTTGAGAATTAACGTTGTGGCTTCAAGCCCACCACGAGACCATCTCCACCAACTCCCACTAATTTCTGCTGTTGTTGAGTTCTTGGGCGAGAAGACACTTTACCCCACTTTGCCTGAAGCCCCTGCTGAAAGATCAAGGCAGTTCAGACAAGAGCAGCCTTCCTCATGTGGACTCACCACCTGCAGGAGGATCAGTGAGGAGCTGGGGCTCTGGGTACAGGGTGCAGCTCTGCCTGCCGCCCCCTGACCCAGAAATGGATTAGGATAGGGGTGTCCAAACTGGTCCAGAAAGGGCCGCTGTGGCTGCAGGTTTTCTATCAGACCCAGCAGGAGCAGCGAAGACTCCGCCCATTTCCTCAAGTGAGTTCAGTCTTAGGCCCAATCCCAATACCCACACTGCACCCTACACACCTCTACGAAGGTAGAGGTGCACCTTCGTAGAGGTGTACCACTACGGTGTTTAAAGTGCACGCAATTGTTTGAGTGCAGAGGTTACAAGCGTGCAAAAAAGGCGGAATTGGGACAGTGCACACTGAGTGCAGGTTTACGTCATCGACTCGTCAAGAGATGGTCATTTTCAGACCTAAACTTTATAAACATTAAATGTAATTTTGTCTGACCCTGTGGGAAGCAAAATGAGTTGCTCCACACACGTTAAAATAAATGTATATTGGTTATTTGTAATTTGAGATAGCTGTATAATTTTAAGTTAAATGTGGGTAACTAACTGTTATCTGGTCAGTTTTTATACATCCTAAGTTTATTGTACTAAGTGTAAAGTTTAAATTGAATGTTATATGAATGCTTGCTTTAAAAAGTTATTAAATGGTTTAAATACAATGTCCGTAATTCTTCATCAGACATTTATGCCTCTTTCCAAGTAACACAGCAAAACTTATTTACACACATACAGCATATATATTTTAAAACGTTTTGGTGTGTACCGCAAAGAATTATGGGCAATATCCTTCGCCAAAGTCCGCATAGATCCACACGGCGAAGTGTGGATCAGGGGAGCAAAGGGGGCGGGGCTAAAGACCTCTCTGGAGAATTGGGACGCCCTGCGCACGCGCACCCATCATCGGGAACGCGCAAATGAGGGGCGCGAGGGTGGAAGTGCGAGTATTGGGACTGGGCCTTAACCTGAAGATTTGATTAAATGGGTGGAGTCTGCTCTGCTCCTGCTGGGTCTGATAGAAAACCTGCAGCCACAGCGAGCCTTTCTGGACACCTCTGGATTAGGGGGAAGAAAATGGATGGATGGAGTGCATGTTAATGAAAACATTGCATTTCTTGTACACTTATTTGCTCAAAATAAACATGGCTTATAAAAAAAAAAAAAGAACATTCCTGATTGTAACTGGGTTTATTTGCATCCATTGTCCCTCAGTCCCACTCACACTTCTTTGTGGTGGAGGAAACTGGAGCACCCAGAGGGAACCTACTCAGACACGGGGAGAACATGCAAACTCCAAAAAGAAAGGCCTGGGAGGTGGAATCAGACCCAGCTGGAGAGATTAGGGGTTGTGAGATTGACAAAATATCTCCAAGAACATGTGTTCCATTGTCTCGACAAGATTAGGGGCTTTCTGTAAATAAAGCATGAAAAATACTGTGGAACGTTAACAGATGAAGCAATATATTAAACAGCTTTTGGACATACTGCAAACAAAAGTTCAATGTTCTCGAACCATTCGATTCCTGCAAATATTTTCCGTATGTTACATCGTCACACACTTATACAATGTATTTACTTTTTAAGGTTAGTCATTGTGTAACTTTCACACATATGCCTTATACCTAGCGTACATTGGACTGGCAACTGATTATATCCGTCGCATATGAGTTGCTGCCCCGCACATATCGACAATGTGGCGAAAACGGGAAACTCCTAGTAGCAGGCCAGTCTCGGGAATAACAGGGCGTACATCGACAGCAACTGGCCGTCAACTACAGTGTGTTTTCTGGTATAAACTGTAGAGGGCGCGCAATACACGCAATACACACTTAGTTGTTGGAGCGCGCCATGGATCTATTAGGAGCGGGCACATCGGGTGATATCTCCGGGTCTGAGGACAACTAGTTGCAGAAAAGTAGAACACGGGCAACTGACTGAAACTGGAGATCGACTGTTTATCTCCAGTTGTAAGAGCGCTCACATCAACCGATTTCAGCAACTGATCATCTCCCATCATCTACTCTCAGTTGCCAAAAGCCGCCTTGACTAGTTGTCTCCAGTTACTCTGTCGATGTACGCTAGGCTTAAAATAGAGGATTTTTACTGTATGTGCAATCTTACAAATGTATGTTATACTTTCTCATTTTGCTTAGTCAAAACAACAAATTGTATTGCGGTAAAACATTGTCAAATAAAGGACTTCTCCACAACAAGCATATCCAATGCGCTTTAAACTATTTAACTCTAAGTGGCTAATAGGAAAAACTAACAAGGGACAAGTAGAAAATTACATCAAAGCCATTTGAAAGAGAGTTAATATCTAGAAAGACGCTGGAGATGTGATTCATAATTCACTGAGGATGCCTAGATTGACATGTTTAATCATTCTAGATGTGGGAGCGAGTCAGAGCCCTCCATCTCTCCCTGTGTACAAGCCAAACAAATCTTCTCATAACCATGTAAAATCAACTATAAACACTGTCAAAGGCGAGCTGTCAAGCTCTTATCTCTCTCTTTGACTGATGACAGCACAAATCCACTATTGCAAGAACTGGCGTGCAATGGCAAACCAATATAAAATCTGTTACTTTCTTTCAGATTTCAGATAAAAGAAATTCATCATATCTGGTCAAAGAACAGCTCCATGGAGGTTTGTGCTCCTAAATTCTCAGTTTGCAAATGAGGGTCTGAGAACAGCGACTGCACACTAAATGGGTTTTTCAGTATTTTATCAGTATTTTCTGATAATTACATCTTGTGAATATTCTGAGTTTAGTTCACAATTAGCAAATTGCAAAGGCTACAATTATTCAAATTCTTGGCAAACAAAAACATTTTTTTTGTATTGTTAATATTGATTTGAAAAATACACTTGATTTCAGGAACACTTACTGTATCTTGATTACATTATAGATTTGTCAATTTTGTCAAAATGTCTATAAATTGTCAAACAACTTATATCTGATTAACTACTTAATAACACTAAATGTATACCATTACATACATTTATGAACCTTATTTATTAATATTTTGTTTCATTACAAAAAAAAGAAAGGTTAGAACTTGGTTAGAACTATAAACATTCTGAAATGTGTGACAATTGTGTATTAGGTATATTTGTTTTTGAACAAAATGTAAGTTTTTTAAAATTTGACTTAAAAAGCATATTACGTTTTTATTATGGTGATTAGATATTTTGCTAAAATTGTGCTTTACTTTAACCCTGTGGGCAAGTTCTCTGCATTTGATCCATCCTTCCAATGCCACAAGAACAACCACCTCGTGTTGATGCACCAGATCCTACAACAAAGGTGGTCCTAGCAAAGCTGAGCATGTTATTAAGACATTGTTATACAGGTGCATGTGGTGAACTACAGATATTGCCTTTAAGTCAGGTCAAAATTGTATTTGCATTTGGTGGTTCATTTTCCTCAGCATCCAAAGCTGAAAGAAGTTGTGTTTGACTACAGCCATCTGGTTTTCACACATTTAAAATTCTAAGTCAATTTTTTCATTGCAAGATAATAAGGTTAAAACCTTGCAAATCAGTCTTAATATAACTTGGTATAAAAAGAAGAAAGAGGGAAACCAATTATATAATAGGTAAAAAATAATAATAATTAAAAGTCAGAAAAAGTGACCGTGCCACCATGGAAATATAGTAACAAACAAGTTGTATTCATGTACTCATACCCTGAGCTGTCCTTGGGCAGTCTGACTGAGTTGTGACTGCCATTCCACTCACTGAGGCATTGTTTGTAGTGAATTCCTTACCAAGGACACATATATAGGAACGAGCATGGAATTCAAACTATCAACATAACTATCTCAAGCTCTTGGTCAATTGTTACCCCTTTGTTCTGTATGACAAAAAAAAAAAAACACAAAAAAAACAACAACAAACTCAGATACCAAGCAGCAACGGTTTGACTGGAATGCATGTTTGAGAAAAAGACAAGCAAATAATTGGGTTCATATGTGACCGAAACAAAGGCAGCGCTCGGAGGAGGTTTAAACAGCGCTCTGGGTGTGTGCCCTCCAACACTAGTCCTTGAGATAGACAACGGCTGTGTCTCTGGATGTTTTGCTTCATGCTGTGTGTTTATATGACGGTTTGTGCTGCAGCGGATCCATCGTCGCTGGCATCCACTGATGTCGGGGACACATGGCATAAAATATAAATGAAGTCATGGATAAGCATCATAATGAGGCTTGGTAGTCCACCCTGCTTAGCATTAACACAACTCTCAAGATCCACTGTTGGGATGTATTGATAATTTCCAATAAATACAGTTGGTTTAGGCGAATCATTTAATACTTTAAGTAAATACTATTAATAATGAATTGAATTGACGTGTTCATATACAATAAAACTCACCCACCAACTACTAAATATATACTGCATTCATTCCTTATGTCATGTTTGTAGAGACCACTCAACATTAATATTATGAACCAACAATTCTCACATTCTGTCATATTGTATGCAAAGGATAATTTTAGCTCGAATCCGCAGCAGGTTCAAGGTGAGTAAAATTTGATGGTATTCCCAGGAGGGCCTTTTCAGTTTTGTGTTCTTCACAAGGGGCTACACATTTATCTTACCGGCACATCTTTCTTTGCATATTTTTCTTTAATCCCCTGCTGATACAAGCTCCCGCGTCCCCAAGGCCTCGGGTAGCCTCCTCTGTGGGCATCAATCTTACTGTGCAGTGCAACCACAGGCTGCCGTATGCTGCACTTTTTATTGTCCGCAAGAAAGTGAGTTTTGTCTTAAAGTTCTACTGAATTTGTTAACTTAATTTTGTATTTCTTGGATTTCTTGGTTAACTAAGTATAAAACATGCTCAAGCTAATTTACTATACATTTTATTAAATCAAATTAAATAAGACATACATTTTTTGCATTATTCAAGCTCATATTATGCATTTACTAGATTAATGCGCTGAAGTGAACCATTTCTATCTTATCGATATTTGAAAATCAGTAATCTTATAGTAATATTACTGCAACCAAAGTTCCATAACAATTAACACCTAATTGTGATTGAAAACTGCCCTCAGACGGTGGTAACAACCCACAACAAACACCCTTGGGCTGATCCAGAGGAATCAAATCAAAAGAAAATCTCATTTGAAACGTCCCATGAGTTTGGCTCATTATTCTGTGCGCATAGACTTTGGCCTGTGAGGGCAGCCAGCGCTGGAGCAGCCACTAACTTCACTTGATTAATGAGGCGACTGCAGCCGGAGGTACAGCAAACTCCAGCTCCATAACAGAACCCCCAAGAAGCTGATGGGACAGCAGGACACCGGGAATATGCTCCTCACAACATCACCAATTAAAGCACATTAGAAGAAGCAACATCATCAGCTCCTATTGACTTTTACTATATTCTTTCAATGCACATGCTCATGGACAACATAGCACCCTATGGGGGTATCTAAATAAGTAAGTAATGTTTATTTATATACCGCTTTTCACAGATCAAAGTCACAAAGCAGTTTACAATTGTTATTTTTGGGTATTTGTCTCTCACTCCACACAGAGATGGGAGCAGGGTCGCCAGTACAGGAGGCACATGCCAGACCTATTGTACATATTTTTAGTGGTAGGGGAAACCGGAGTACCTGGAGGAAACCTACGCAGACACGGGGAGAACATGCAAACTCCACTCACAAAGGCCCTGGTCCGACCGGGATTCAAACCCAGGACCTTCTTGCTGCGAGGCGAGAGTGCTATCCACTCAGCCACCGTGCCGCTGAGTGGATAAAAGGCAAAATAAGAGGCTGTGTAACCATATAACTAACATCTCAAAAAATATTTTTTAAACAAGAGAAAATCAGGTTGTGCAGAAAAACATGAGCTTAAAATGTACACGCTGTTATGTCTTTTAGCAAGCCCACACTAAGAGTCCATAGTGCATACTTACAAGTTTAATTATACCTCACTTTTATCATGTTTATTTTTATTTTTTTTAAATAGATTCTGGTCGATGAGTGCATGACCTGAGTGCTCTTATTTTCCTCTTTTATTCTACTGTAATGTGCGCAACAATGACATTGAAATATCTTCACTGAGGAAAGAATTAAGATTTATCTTGTATGTATGTGGCATTTGTATATGGGAAATACATTACTGGCAGGCAAATATACCCTACCTAATTTGTCCTAAAGCATTTGTTGTATTTTTGGCAAACTGCACAAAAAAATAAGCTAAACTGAAGTTATGGATGGAACAACCTTCAAACCTGATCTACAAACAAAGGAAGATGCAAACTTATGACAGTTCTCGGATGGTGCCAGGACAAATGGTGTTCCAACCAAACAATGAATCACAAAGGAGCCAGCTGGAGTTTGTCTTGAGAAGGTTCAGTGCACCTTGGTCGTACACTAGACAGCGATATCAAGGGCAACAGCCAGACTTACATCGTTTGTGTGTCACAGTAATTAACCTACCTCTGATACTGGAGCAAGTGCAAGTTTGTTACCTAATGGCTGAAGAGCGAATGTGTCATTAAGAAATCTCTATGCCCTATCTTCACCCCAAATAATTAGCTGAGATTTGAATATCAAACAAAAAGCTGACATTAACAACACTGATATTGGAGAGAAAAAAAACAAAAAAACATATGATTTGCATAAATTAATGAATCAATATCTTAGACACAGTGTCCAGATTAACTATGCCAAGTATTTCTGGCGTGTTACACCTTACATTACATTCAACAGAATTACTGATGCATTTCTGATCACGTAAAGGGTTTGTCCCTTTGCTGTTGCTCTATCCTTTAAGAGATCAACCAAAACGTAATGATGGGTAATTGACGTATTTAGTATAAGCCTATAAATTAAAAAGGATGTGTTTCCCAGTGTCCGCTTTTACAGAAAAAACTAACCACAGCCAGATATCGACTTTGGGGTCATTGAGAATCACTGAACTGACCCATGCCTGCTGCTCATACTTTAAAGAATTTTTTTAAATTGTAAAATAATGCAACAAAGCCTTCACAATGGACTTTATAATTACTGATGGAAAATGTTGCATGAACAATACGGATGGCGAAGAAAGCAAAGTTACACCATTTTTTACTGTGTACAAGTAATTTCCCTTCAATCAATAAAGTTTGCCTAAGTCTAACTGCTGTCAAAAAACACACAATTACCAGTATTGTATGCTTGTATTCAAAAGCATGTCCTAAATCATTTATGGACAAACTGCATTAATCAGTTTATTCAGAGTGCATATGACCTGGAGGCACAGGGCTTTGGGGAATGGAGTGCGTGCCATGCGTGCCTCTGCCACCAGATCAGTACATGTCAGTGACACATTACAGCGCTCAGCCCCCCACACTTACGAGCTATTTTATTTACTCCTTGTTTTCAGAAAAATAAGTAGACAGACATAACAAATCCCTTTTATATATTTTACTGACTGTTTGAATTAACAAAATTAAAAGGAAGAATACGTGACTGTAATTTCTGGTTTAGGTTTAACAAGCAGAGGGGAACTTACCGGAGCTTTGTTTGTCACAGTTACAGCTGAAGGAACTTGCAGACACCTGAACACACAACCCATCTTCACAAAGCCTTTCACAGTTTTCTCTTCCAATAATTTCTGAGCAGGTCACCCCTGAAAATAAAACAGAGAACAAAGACTGGTTAGGCTGAGAGGTCATGAAGAACCTTTTTATCTTATATACAAAATATATATTGAACTATGAACTATGCAATACATGGCTTAATAATAATAAGATCAATATAGCTGCGAGCAGCAAGGATTAGCCCAAGTTTTAATTTAATTTGGACTATTACATACATTTAGCCAAAGGCTGCGATGCACAGACCTCTTAGCAGGTATAAGGTTTGTATAGAAGATAAGATTTGTATTTGATGATGGTTTAACTAACTTAGATTTAACAAAAAAAATATTTAAGTGGATTTTGACCAAACTGAATATAAACTAAACATACATATATATATATAGGTTGATAAGTGGTCGTCTCCTAATAAACCCTAGTTTTTGCAAACAACTATATCATCAATGATGACTGGAGGAGTAATACCATGTTTCATAATGCAATGTAATGTATATCGTGCTCACCAGTAAAATGTGGGGGACAAAGACATTTATAGGTCCTGTGATGCAGTTCTGATGTTCCATCGCTCAGACAGATGCCTTTGTTTTCACACGGGTTATTTAAACACACGTCAAACTTCTCACAGAAGCGTCCGAAATACTGGTGACGACAAATGCAGCGGTATGTTTTCTCCCACAGCCCTGTTTGACAAATACCATTTCCAGAACAAATCCGCTGCAGCGGAGACGCTTGGCATAGTTGAGTCTTTACCGTAATGTTGATTCTCAGGCCCAGTGTGCACAGATGGGTGTCTTGATCATGAACAGCTATGAAATAATGATTTCCTGGTACCAGCCACTTGGCCTCAACTTCCAAGTTTCCATTCAGATTATGTGGGAACAGAAACTGGTCTTTTGTCAGTGTAGATGTACAGCTCTCAAAGTCAGATTCTGACACATGGAGAATTCTGAAGCCATATTGTTTGAGTGTTTCATCAGCCGCCATGAGAAGTGTGCCTCCATACTGCAGCTGGAGAGGACATAACTGCGGGTATTTTGCTCTTGGTAAAATGTTCGCCAAGTGAGACTCCAAACACTGAGGAAAGCTCCTACAGATCTTCCCTACCGGGGTCCAATTCATTTGCACCTTGTGTTGTTTTGGAAGCCATTCAGTAGAGCTCTGCCTGCTACAGAGCGACTGACAGTGGTGCATGTGGATAAAGCACAGTACAAAGGTAGTCAGGACTCCAATTACACCAAACAATAGGGTCCCCATGTCTCCTCTGTCCTAGCTCTTATCCTCCTTTACATGCTTCTCAGAATGTGTCATCTGCAGAAGCCCGAAGCCAATGTTCAGACAGCACCGCTTATGTGGGCCAACCTAAAAACAACAAAAACATTGATTAACACAGGCAGAATGCGGTTACAATATTAAAACTTAAAAGAATACTTTTAATCCCCTTTTTGTACAGGCAACTCCATAGAGCCATAATCCTGCACTTTTGATCGACTAGCCAATAGAAAGAAAGAGGCTGGGGGTATAATGCCAAAGAAATGTAGGTCACACTAGTAATCTCTCTCTCCAGGATTTGTTAAAGCAACAGGGTCTACTGGAGGAACCTATACCAGCCAATGTCCCAAAAGTGGAACTGCAAATGTGATCTTTTTTTTATTTTTCATAGACAATACATTTGGATTGTCCCAACAGAAAGCCTCCTGTACAAGTAAAACATGTTTGAATAAATCAGACCTCAACATAATGTCTTGAGAAAAAGCATTGTATCTTTTTTTGCATACAGTACTTGTTCGAAAAACAAGAATTCGATTTGATGCTTTGGGCTAAGATTTGATTGGATAAACAAGAGTGGTCTCTTTTTCACTTTTTTGTTTAATTTAGAAAGCTTGTCTAAAAGGTGATCAATGTTAAGAAATGGCATGAGAAACCTAATGATATACCCAAAATATGCAAGGAACCAGTTAGCTTTGTTACATTTTTTTTGTAGTAGAAAGTAAGTAATATTCACTCTTTTGGTAATGAGGTCTCAAAATCTGACTGTTTTGCCAAACTTTCAAAAATAAGTGAACAATCAATATGCTTATACAGTTACAAGGGATTTTGTTATATCAATGTCATTGCCTGAAAAATAACTAATAATCCAATCCACTTTATTTATATAGCACATTCAACACATTTAAATATGCAGGTTTGCCAGCCTTATGTTTAAAAAAATAAAAACAAAATATAAAACTAGAATTAAAACATTATGTGAAAAGTAAAAACAATACAAAAGTGATAATAAAAAAAAAAAAAATTCTAGTTATCCAATTTAAAAATAATAATAAAAACTAAAAACAATAAAACAAAACAAAACAAAAATAGGACCACACAACTCACACAGTGTTAAAAGCCAGAGAGTAAAAATGCGTGAAGACGAGACTTAAAACATTCCAATGAGGGAGCTGTTTTGATGTGGCAGAGCGTTCCACAACTTTGGTCCAGCCACAGAGAAGGCGTGGAGCGGGTGATACATTTGAATGAGGTCCGAGATATAAGAAGGGGCCAGTCTGTTCAAAGCTTTAAAAACAAACAATAACATCTCAAAATCAATTCTAAAATTAACAGGAAGCCAGTGCAAAGAAGCTAAAACCAGAGAAATGTGCTCACGTTGTTTGGTTCCTGTTAAAAGCCGTTCTGCGGAGCTCTGGACTAACTGTAAGCGTGAAAGTACCCTCAGCCTGTTCAACGTAAACAAGAAGTGCTGCTGACCACTGCCCATGTCTTTTCCAGCTTCAGAGTGGCCCTGTCAGATAAAATATTCCTTTGTCTCACTGGTGCAGTATAATGCCTCCACATAAAGCGGCCAGATGAGTTGAAACCGCATTGTCTTTTACCCTTAAGCCTTTTTCATTCACATGCCAAGATAAAACAACAAAGTACCAAGCACTTGCTGCAAAGACAAACCGAGCCCCTTGATCAGCTTTCAGGCCCTGATATGAATAAGTTCACTGCGATAAGTAATAATAGGCTGAATATGGAGCACTAATATCAAGAGAAGAGCAGTGATGAGTTGGAAGAGATTGGGAGTATTGTCACAAGCCTTGCCAGGCCCACAAGACTTCATTTACAAGAAATGAGCTTGTCCATTGTGTATCCCCCGGACGAATCGGGGCGCTGTCACCTGATTTCAGATGAAAGAGCATCCAATTAAAATTTAAATTAAGAAGCGACTACCAAACAGGAGCTGTCGACTGGACACTATATAGGTTGTTTATGACAAGGCGGTGGGAAAAATTATACAGCCAAATAAAATTGCAGCTCCTCTTAATATGAAGGCGACAATATTAGTTGGGAGACAAACATTGGATTACACAAAGAAACTCCAACAGGCTGATATGATAATAATAAAAAATTACTATCCATACTGGATACATTGATCACATGGCACTTTCAATTTTAAGTATAGTTCAAATAAATTAATACATTATGGAGAGGATTTTTTATTATTTTCAAGTTACAAACTTCAGTTGAAAAATCTGTTCTCAATCCATTTGTATATATATACAGTATATATATATATTTTAATTTTTACTTTACTTTTTTACTGTTTTAGAACAATATATTTGTCATGTATTGTGAAACTTATCCATACGCCTTCTTTCTTAGTTCAGTTCTTGTACTAGATGTTTAAAACTCAATGATCTTGTGTTCAAAGAGTGATCCAGGTTGCCAACCCAAATGTAGCTGATGCAGCTAACCAATCACATTGTTTAAAGACATAGTAATAGTTATGTGTAGTTTTTATTTTCTTTAAGGAACATAAAATGCAATTTTGTTCTCTATAATCTATGACCCCTGTGGCACTTTATAAAATGTATGATTCATCCTTCAATCCCTTTATGTTCCGTAGCTCTGTCCCATTGAGGTGTCAGTATAACATGCAGCTCTGTTCCTCTGCAGACAAGGTTGTGAGGCGATATATCCATATCCTTGGAGCAAAATGACCATGCAGGGCGGGTGAATCCTCCCACATAACATGGACTCAGAATGTACAGTAAATGAAACCTGTGGGAGGTGCCAGGTGTTGAGGACTGAGGCTCAAACAATGACTTTAAAAAATAACTCACACATGCATGCGCCAAAACAGCTTTGTGTGTGTAAATGACGAGGAAAAACAAATATAACATGGCCAAAACCTAAGAGGTCAAATTTTAGCTCAGACATTTTGTGTTCAAACTTTAAACAGTGAAAACACAATAATTACATACAGTATGAACTGTCTCAAGCCAAATACATTTTAGCAGCATATCTTTTTTTGGAGAATTCCCATTTTCCCAGCAGCTCCTATAGTGTAATGATGTGCTGCTGCGGTGGTGTCTGACAGGCGCCGTCCGTTGTTAGTAATGTGATTTAGGCGGAAGGTCATGACTGTTTTTGCAGACAGGGATTGGATGGATAAACTCGCCTTAGTAAGACTTTGCATTGCACAATAACATATACAGTAAATAATAGAGAATGCATGCATTTTTGCCCCCCCATTCCCAAGACCCTGGTCAGCATACACTGCAGGAATGATTTTCCACTTCCTAGAGTTGCAGCAGAGATACAACAAGGATAAGAAGAGCTTTTTATATCAGCACATATGTGGCAGTAAACAGGCAGCAGCAAGGAGCTTGAGTAATAGACTGGAGCTGCAGGAAACAATGACTAACAAAAAACAGGGAAACTATGTCATTTCTCACACATATTTCACTGGCACACAGCAGCTGCCTCTTGGGGGATTACTGTCATTCACTTCTGTTACACACCTTCTACACTGCCAATTCTGTTCAATTATGAAAAGTTGTCTTTTACATTTTGCACAGTGCTAAACGAGTCATGAAATATATGCAGACACAGGAGAACATGTTCCAAACAGATAGGTCTGGAGGTGGGTCTTCTCTCATTTCGCATTCTTCTCAATTTTGACACAGATAAAGCTGAAGTGAAGCCACCGGACATCTTGATCAGACTGTTTTTTGTTTCGTTTATCACAATTCATAAATATGTTTTATGTGACATCACATTTCAACCAAACCAATGTGTCTAAGTCTATAAAGACCATTTTACGAGACCTGATTAGTCGCTATTAATCGATTATTGGGTACAGCTACGTTCAGCGGATTGTGGAACATTACAGGAACGCAAAAACATAATTGTTTGCATAACATGATGACCCCAGGCGGGTCGGATCCCTCTCAAATTTGGGTCTCCCGGAGGTTTCTCACTTTTTTTTTCCTACTATTTTTTTTTTAGTTTTTCCTTGCCGATGCAGGAGGGTCTGTTGGACTGTTAGTGTCTAATAAAAAGGACTGAGGTGATGATCCAGGACACTTTAACATTCTACAACATCTATGGACACCTCTCAACATGTGTTCTATATTCTTTTTTGTGCCTAAACTGTTGATTCTCTGATCTGTGTTGGTGATTTCAATGGTATTGACTACTGTTGAGATTTAGGGCTATACACGAATAAATTGTATTCTATTGTACTCTTCAAGAAAAGGGCCATAGCGGTCCTTTAACCTACTATATACATTCATTGCTATGTACGTTAGGATCTAGCGTTTGTGTTGTCCCTTCCCTCTTGTTTTGCAGGGCATGTGTGGGGCAGGGGGCACAGCCGGCTTCACCTGTGCAGTAGACGAGATACACCAGCATTTCATTCCTCACTCTGCCTCTGCATATCAAGACCGTCTGTTCACCACTTTGCCAGATTATTCCGTTTCAGACGATAGTGGGTCCAAGCTCCTGTGTTACATACAGTGCCTTGCGAAAGTATTCGGCCCCCTTGAACCTTTCAACGTTTCGCCACATTTTAGTCTTCAAACATAAAGATATAAAATTTTAATTTTTTGTCATGAATCAACAACAAGTGGGACCCAATCGTGAAGTGGAACAAAATGTATTGGATGATTTAAACTGTTTTAACAAATAAAACTGTTGTGGAGAAGTTTAAAGCCGGATTTGGATACAAAAAGATTTCCCAACCTTTAAACATCTCAAGGAGCATAGTGCAAGCAATTATATTGAAATGGAAGGAGTATCATACCACTGCAAATCTACCAAGACCCGCCCGTCCCTCCAAACTTTCATCTCAAACAAGGAGAAGACTGATCAGAGATGCAGCCAAGAGGCCCATGATCGCTCTGGATGAACTGCAGATAACTACAGCTGAGGTGGGAGAGTCTGTCCATAGGACAACAATCAGTCGTGCACTGCACAAATCTGGCCTTTATGGAAGAGTGGCCATTTCTCAAAGATATCCATAAAAAGTCTGGTTTAAAGTTTGCTACAAGCCACCTGGGAGACACACCAAACATGTGGAAGAAGGTGCTCTGGTCAGATGAAACCAAAATCAAACTTTTTGGCCACAATGCAAAACGATATGTTTGGCGTAAAAGCAACACAGCTCATCACCCTGAACACACCATCCCCACCTCAGCTGTAGTTATCTGCAGTTCATCCAGAGTGATCATGTGGTCTGATACTCCTTCCATTTCAATATAATTGCTTGCACAGTGCTCCTTGAGATGTTTAAAGCTTGGGAAATATTTTTGTATCCAAATCCGGCTTTAAACTTCTCCACAACAGTATCTCGGACCTGCCTGGTGTGTTCCTTTGTCTTCATGGTTCTCTCTGCGCTTTAAACAGAACCCTGAGACTATCAAAGAGCAGGTGCATTTATACGGAGACTTGATTACACACAGGTGCATTCTATTTATCATCATCAGTCATTTAGGACAACATTGGATCATTCAAAGATCCTCACTGAACTTCTGGACTGAGTTTGCTGCACTGAAAGTAAAGGGGCCGAATAATATTGCAAGCCCCACTTTTCAGTTTTTTATTTGTTAAAAAAGTTTAAATTATCCAATAAATTTCATTCCACTTCACGATTGTGTCCCACTTCTTGTTGATTCATGACAAAAAATTAAAATGTTATATCTTTATGTTTGAAGCGTGAAATGTGGCGAAATGTTGAAAGGTTCAAGGGGGCCGAATACTTTCGCAAGGCACTGTAGATCTTATTTGTGTTATGTGGATTTCTTTATTCTCACCTGCTGCTCCTCCTCTCTTCTTTTCCGGTTGTGTCTCATCCCTGCTTCCCCATCCCGTTCCTTGTCTCCTGTCTATAGCTCCATCTAAGTTGGCCTACTCCCTGCCTCCACTGCCTCCTCCACTGTTGTAAAAAAATCACACTCTACTTTGTCAGTCTCCTGCCTCTGCTTTGGGGTTCTATCTGCGAACCATAATAATTTCATAAAAACAAGTGTCTTCAATATTACGACATTTGCAAATCACTGAACCTAGTGTAAACAGAAGTATATATACTATTACAGCAATTTCAAAATGTTCTTTCCCCAGTTAACAAAACTCATACACATAAAACAAATAACCAATTAATTACATCATGTTTTGCATTTCATTTCACCTGGACCTTCGCTCAATACTAATTCACCACACTACATGCATCCATAGGGCTGCCTGCATGTGGATATTAAGACGCCTTAGCGGTATTGATCAATAAGGATTAAAGCGTTGGGGCGCACCGTAGAGTGGTTCGGGTAATAAGGGCCACAAGGGTCAGAGGCAAGGTCATGCGTGTGGGGCCAGCTAATTGTCTCCCATAGAGGTCTGTTTTCATTACAGCTCAGTCCACAGCGCGCTTCAGGATGCCCATCACGCAGCTGTGCAGAGGGCAATGGATCAGGGGAGCTGCGTAAATCCTCACTTGACCAATAGCAAAGAGAACAAATGATCACATCACACTGCTAAACCTATATGTCACCTGTCCATCATAAAAGTCTAAGGCCCTGTCCACACGAAGTCAAGCTCAGGCCTAAACGCAAAAATACTTTATCAATCCAGTGTATCGTCCATACGAGGCCGGCGTTTTGGGGGGGTGTAAACGAACATTTTTGAAACTAGGTCCCAGAGTGGAAAGATTTCAAAACTCCGTATATGCCGCTCCGTGGTTACTGCCTCTCCGCAATGTATCTGAGACGCTTGCGTCATCGCCCCGCCTCTTGTTAAAGCACGCATGCGCCGCACTCAGAAAATAATGACAACAACAATGTAGCTTGTTGGTTTTGTAATCCAGTGTGACAAGAAGCAACAGTTCAACCTCATCGTCCGTCCATACTAATGTAGTACCAGCTCGCCCACTCGCCATGTTGTCTGTTTACAAAATTCCGCGCATGCCCACGGAAGTTTGGGCTTGATCCCGTCATTGCGTCACAGCGCCACCAACAGGTCTGGCATAGTTTCACAGCGTTTTCAGGCGTATTGACTACATTCATATGGACGCACACATTTACTGAGCTAACTCCGTGTTTACAGAAAAAGTTTCTGAAATTATAAGCGTTTTGTCTTTGTGTGGATATAGCCTAAATCCAACTGATACTTGCATTTTTTCTTAATGGGGTGACAAGGTAGTTAAGAGATTATACTTTATGAAGATGTGTGCTGCATGTAATGAGAATATACAGTAATTTACCCAAGATGATACATTTGCAATAAATTATTTCAGGCTCAGAGCAGTAAAAAACGTGGTTTAATTTATTACATTACAAAGTGTTTTTTTTTATTTTGACTGCAGACTTCCGCATTGGATGAAATTCAGCTGACCGATTATTTGGAAGCATCAACTAGTGTTAGCAACTTCAGACAACAACCAACAACGGTGAACATGAACTTAAAAGCTGATGAGATCGCCTTGGTTGTAAATTTGGTTATAAAAACGAACTGAGGAAAGTGCCAATGAGAGAGGGGTTGGGTGCAAGCTATGGAACAAGTGAATTGCATATCACACACATAGAGCCTAGGTATCACCTCAATACGTATTGTATAGCAGCTTGCATGGATGTTAGCCAGACTCCGAATACAAGAACCCACACCCAACCCCTACACGTCCTCATACACAAACGACAATATGGGTCGATACACAAACGACAATATGGGTCGATTGTCACAACTCTGAAATCGGTCTATTTGGGCGTTTTTTTTGCCTGGTTGGGCAGCTTCGCTTATTTTTCAGTGTATGGTCACGCGACGCAGCAAACCCAGGGACGCGTTTACAAACAGCATCACATTCTGTCAGAACTGCAAACAATTCATCTGCGCAAGTGTCATATTGCGCAATGCGCATTACAATGCACACACCAGCCGCCATCCTGTTCTATCCTCCTAACAGTCTCCAACACTCACAATAGTTAGGGTTAGGGTTAGGGTTAGGGTTAGGGTTAGGGTTAGGGTTGGGTTAGGGTTATTGTTTCTGGTAAATATATAATCTGTTCTTAAAATATGCTATAACGAAACATTTAGGTAACGGTACAAATGTATTTACCTCCGTAGAAACAACAACTTCCTTGTTTACCACTTGATGGACGTACGTAAGGAAACGTCATGCGTCACACGTGTGCTCCACCCAAGATTAGGCCGACAGCTTTTCAATACAAACCACTAGGAGTCGCATACGTAAAATAGAGTCGTTTTTGGGAACTGTAGAATCGACCTCTATGGTCGTTTTTCCAGGAGGACGGTCTGCCCAACCCACACTCCACCAAGTGACTGGTTTGAGGACCAGGGTTACTAATTCCATGTCTGTCTCGCTGGATTGCACTCAACTGTAGACCACTTGGGAGTGGTAGAAGATGAGGGCCGGCAAAATGTACTATATACATTCATTCAAGCATACAATAACACAATTAGAAATCATAAGAACAAATACTTTGCAAAGCTAATCACCAAAATAAAAATAACCCAAAGGTCCTATTTTCAACCATCGACACCATTTTAAACCCTGATTTTAGCATGTCTCTTTTAACCCCCACAGACTCCCTCTGTGAGGATTTTGCAGTCCACTTCACGGGGAAGATAAACACAATCAGATGTAACATTTTATCCAACCGCACAACTGTTTTTAACACATCTGATTGTTTGTCTTCGCCAGAGGAAACACTGGACAGTTTTGTCCTGGTTGATGCTGAGATGCTTGATAAAGTTTTCTCCTCAGTGAGGCCCACCACATGTCTTTTAGATCCAGTCCCCACTCCATTTTTTAAGTCATTTTATGAATCTTTTAGAGAGGAGCTTTTAAACCTGATAAATTGCTCTCTGCAGACTGGGGTCTTTCCTGCAGCCTTCAAAGCGGCTGTGGTGAGACCCCTTCTGAAGAAGAGCAATTTAGATTTTAATGATTTTAACAACTACAGACCGGTATCCAACCTGCCATTTTTAAGCAAAATTTTAGAAAAACTTGTTTTTACCCAGCTCAATGCCTTCTTAGATCAGCAACAAATTTTAGAGAAATTTCAATCAGGTTTTAGGGTGAACCACAGCACAGAGACTGCTCTTTTAAAGATTTTAAATGATTTTAGACTAAGTAATGATTCTAAAAAGGTGACCGTGTTGGTTCTACTGGATCTAAGCGCTGCCTTTGATACAGTAGACCACACCATTCTTTTATCCCGCCTGAAACACCTCGGCCTCTCTGGTGCTGTCCACAAATGGTTCACTTCTTATTTAACAGACAGATCCTTCATGGTGAGTTTGGATACCTGCTCCTCTCAGGTCCAGAAAATCACATGTGGTGTGCCCCAGGGTTCCATTTTAGGTCCAGTCCTTTTTAACCTGTACATGCTCCCTCTTGGCGGTGTCGTCAGGAGACATGGAATTGACTTCCACAGCTATGCAGATGATACACAGCTGTACATCTCCATGTCTCCTGACGACACCAGGCCAATGGATGCTCTTTTTAACTGCATTTTAGACCTGAAATCCTGGATGGCAGAAAACTTTCTCCAGCTCAACCAGGACAAAACTGAGGTTTTAGTCATCGGTCCTGAGGCCCAGAGAGAGAAACTTTTATCAAAACTCCAATCACACTCTTTTAATCCATCATCACAAGTGAGAAACCTGGGCGTAATCTTTGACTCTGAGCTGACTTTTATTCCTCACATCAAGAACATCACAAAAATAGGTTTTTATCATCTAAAGAACATCGCCAGAGTCCGCCCCATTCTCTCTCGGGGCAACACGGAGACGCTGATGCATGCTTTTATAACCAGTCGCATTGACTACTGTAATGCCCTGCTCTCTGGTCTTCCCAAAAAGAACATTTCAGGTTTACAATTACTCCAAAACTCGGCCGCACGTGTCCTAACTAAGACCAGGGGGCGGGACCACATTACACCGGTTTTGAAATCGCTGCATTGGCTCCCCGTGTGTTTCAGGATCGATTTTAAGGTTCTTTTAATGGTTTTTAAATGTCTTAATGGTCTTGGGCCTTCTTATCTTTCAGATTTGCTTTTATCCTATGAACCTTCCCGGCCCCTGCGCTCCTCCGGCAGCAGACTTCTAACCATCCCCAAAGTCAGGACACACACCCACGGTGAGGCATCTTTCCAGCACTACGGCCCCCGTCTCTGGAACAGTCTGCCGGAGGAGCTCAGGGCCGCAGAGAACGTTCATATTTTTAAAAGCAGGCTCAAGACACACCTTTTTAGATTAGCTTTTGATTAGTTTTTACTATTTCATTTTATATATTCTATTTATCTTCTATTATTTATTGTATTGCTATTGCTTTTATTCATGTATTGTGTGTTAGTTCATTTTAGTTTCATTTTAGTTTCACATTTTTGTGTTTTACATATTGTATTGTTATTGTATTGTTTTTAGTCTACCCAGTGTTTCCTCTGGAGGAGCCCTCTGCACTGGGAGCGGTGGTCGGCATGGCTGTGGGGGTCGGACTCTTGGACCTGGTGGGGGCCTGGGGCCTCGGTTTCGGGTCTCCTCTAGATCCTGTGTCGTCCCCTGTGGCTACAGGCGGCTCTCTGCTCCTGGTGCAGACGGCTCCTAGGATGACGCTTTTTCAACTGGTTGCATCCGAACCCTGCCAAGTCTCTCATCATTGTATTACTGTTTTACTTGTGTGTGTGTGTGTGTGTGTGTGTGTGTGTGTGTGTGTGTGTGTGTGTGTGTGCATGGGAGCGTGTGTGTGTTTGTCTGTGGTTTGGGATGGGTCTGTTGGGTGGTCGGGGGGAGGGGACATGGGCCGGCGGGATTGTTTTTAACCAAACTGTAAAGCACTTTGTGTTGCATCTTTTGTATGAAAAGCGCTTCATAAATAAAATTTGATTTGATTTGATTTGATATATTTCTATTGCTACACTTATAATAATAATAATGCTTCGGTTTTATAAAGCGCTTGTTTGGACACTCAAAGACGCTTCACATGTGTCATTATTCATTCACTCCAAACACGGTGGTGATAAACTACTACTGTAGCCACAGCTGCCCTGGGGCACACTGACTTATGGCAAACACATGGCAAAAACTAAAAAAATACTTCTGACCAGTGACGTGCGGTCGGGGGAGGCCGGCGAGGCCCAGCCTCACTATATGAAGTGATTTGTGCAATTATATTATTTCAATGTAACTATACTGTTCCAGACTGTTCCATCTTCTGGAACAGTCTTCCTGAAGATGTGAGACAGGCCTTCTCTCTGACAATGTTTAAAACCAGGTTAAAGACAGTTCTGTTTAACTGTGCATACAACTGAGAGATTTTATATTTTTATCTTTCTTTTTAATGTTCTGTGATAATTTATGATTTTAATGCTTTCTTGTTTTGTTCAGCACTTTGAATTGCCTTGTGTATGAATTGTGCTATATAAATAAACTTGCCTTGCCTTACTTTGTTTCATTTATTTTTACCAAGAAATTGCAGATTTGTGTCATTTTCTTCTAATATTTGACAGGGCGGCAAACAGTGAGGGGAGCCTCACTTGGGAGACGTAAAAACATATTTCTCTGCTTATTGCAGTTTAAAATGGTAAAACATATTAGGATTACATATTTAAGCTCAAACTATTATATGTACATGTGTATATGTACATGTACATCTGATTGGGGTGAAGTCAGAGCCTCACCAATCACCAATGGCTCCATTACTGTTTCTTTGCAATACAACATTCTTGTCTTAAATATGAACAATTAGATATGTTTAAGTGGCTCATCCTGTGCGCAGCATTCAACCCATAGACTAACCAATCCGCAGCCCACTGTTCCCCATTAGTAGGGCGTCACGCCCTGCAACCCTAATTTCAGTCCAATTTTTGCCCCACTGCCACAAAACACTGATCGCCCTCATGCCTTTCTATTGAAACCAATGCCGTCCTGCTTGTCTGCAGACAAGAGTCGGGGTGTATACATATGTTAATTGTCTACTACGGTGGCAGGAAGCAACTCTTTGCCTCTCATCAAGTTTGAAGAAAAGTTGTTTTTTAATTTTTATTAAGAATATGCAAAATAAGTGCCTTTCATCTAGCTCTAACAGTTTGCCTTTAAACACAGTTCTAAGAATATGTAACATATGAAGCCCCGTAACCATGGATCTATAATAATAACTGGATAGGGTATTACTAGCTTTTAGCTGTCCAACCTCTTGGGCACAGGACCGCAGACTAAATTCACGTGGGCTACCCAGAAAAAATTGCCATAGAACTCAATGTAAATTAAAACAGCTCTACCTCAGCTGACAGAGAACCTACAGCTTTCAAAATGTTGTGGGAATTTTAGTGTCCCTTGTCGTCTTGAATTTTTCTTCTTCTTAAATCCTTCGGTTTTCTTTAAATCCACACTTTACTGCCACAAGCTCTGCTCGTTTCCTTCCCACTCTGGCTCCGCTCTATCACTGCTCAGAGTCAGAGTGTGGCCAAACCCCTCTGTACACTTGCATGAGAGCCACACACGCGTATTTGGCGCAACGCATCATGGGAGCTCGTCCACTACACAGAACTGGGAGAGTTCAGTTAATCTTTTGGTCTCTGTGAAGTCGCATGCGCTACTGAGCACAAGCAAGCCCCGGCGATTGAAGATGGCGCCCTATTCAAATGAATGGTTGTGCTCAGTGGCGCTTTGTGATGGCATGGGGGCTGAAAGATTAGCGGAAGTCGCCTGGAACTCGCAAAGATCTATGGGAAACTCGCAAAGATCTATGGGAAACTCGCAAAGATCTTTGGGAAACTCGCCTGTATTTGGGCATGGTCTGGTCCTCCCGGTTCTGCGCAGTGGATGATCTCCCATAATGCGTTGCGCCAAACACGCGTGTGTGGGTCTCACACCGGGTCTCACGCATGTGCACAGAGGGGCTCGGCCGCGCTCTGACCAATCAGAGCAGTTCATCAGAGCGGGAGTTAGAGCGAGAGCCAGACGAGCAGAGTTTGTGGCACTAAAGTGTGGATTTAAACAAAACCGAAGGATTTAAGAAGAAAAAAAGTTCAGGATGACAAGGGACACTAAAATCCCCACAAAATCCGACCTTTATGAAAGCTGTAGGTTCTCTGTCAGCTGAGGTTGAGCTGTTTTAATATGCATTGAGTTCTATGGGGAAAACTTCTGGGTAGCCCACGTGAATTTAGTCAGGTCTAGTCTGCAGTACCGCGAGAAACCCCCGAGCACATGAGTTATTCAGCTACAAGCTAGTAATACCCTATCCAATTATTAATAGATCCATGAGCACAAGCCATTCATTTGAATAGGCCGCCATCTTGGATCACCGGGGCTTTTCCGTAACCATGGATGTATTATATTAACTGGATAGGGTATTACTAGCTTGTAGCTGAATAACTCACGTGCTCAAGGGATTCTCGCGGTACTGCAGACTGAACCAGACTAAATTCACGTGGGCTACCCAGAAATTTTCCCCATAGAACTCAATGCATATTAAAACAGCTCGACCTCAGCTGACGGAGAACCTACAGCTTTAATAAAGATCGGATTTTGTGGGGATTTTAGTGTCCCTTGTCATCCTGAACTTTTTTTCTTCTTAAATCTTTCGGTTTTGTTTAAATCCACACTTTAGTGCCACAAACTCTGCTCCTCTGGCTCTCGCTCTAACTCCCGCTTTGATGAACTGCTCTGATGAACTGCTCTGATTGGTCAGAGCGCAGCCGAGCCCCTCTGTGCACGTGCGTGAGACCCGGTGTGAGACCCACACACGCGTGTTTGGCGCAACGCATTATGGGAGATCATCCACTGCGCAGAACCGGGAGGACCAGACGATGCCCAAATACAGGCGAGTTTCCCATAGATCTTTGCGAGTTTCAGGCAACTTCTGCTAATCTTTCTGCCCCCATGCCGTCACAAAGCGCCACTGAGCACAAGCCATTCATTTGAATAGGCCGCCATCTTGGATCACCGGGGCTTGTCCGTAACACATTGAAGCCTCTGCGCTAGCTCAGACGAGCTTGTAACACTGACATCTAGTGGACAAATGTAATCATTACAGATTCTGAATAGCAGAAGTTTAGGTATATTCATCTATTTTTAAGGAAACCTTAACTTGAATTCAAGTCTGTTTACATCTAAAACTATTTAAGGAAGAATTAACAAATCTAATCAAATTGATAGTACAACAAGGGGAAAATTATATTACATTATTTATTATATAAGGTAAGACACGTTTATTAGTAAAAGTACAGTTCAGACTGTGCAAAAATATATTATTATCATCATCATCATATTAATACAATTATCCAAAAAATGGCAATTTGGTGGTCCGACCCATCGCGTGCATGTATAGTGTGGCTCTTTGATTTTATTGGAATTTGGCTGGCTGGGGAGTTCACACTTTAAGCAACTTAAATTGAATTAATCACTGACATTTAGTTATCCCTAACAACAATTATAACAAATATAAAGTATGACAAACAACTAACATCAAACATGGACCAAACAAAGCTTCAGAAACTAGGCCACATCTGAAACCATTACTAACTTCCCATCCAACATAGAAAGTTTGGCTCATTAAACCATCAGTGTGTAGACAGTGATAAAGAAGCAGGCTAGTGAGTGAGGCTAGATCACTATTTACAGTGTAATGACACTTATACAGCAAAGAGGACGCACAGGTGTAAGCTGAGGCGAAGCGTGTACTGAGAAATAGTTCAAGCCTCCTTGTGTATGGAAATTTCTCATTATGATTACATTGATTCAGAACTTCTCGGAGGCAGGCAGCTGTGCAGACACGATGTTGATGGTGCTTGCTGCTCTCTAACTATCCTATTGTTGTATAATTCCCTAGCAACACAAGGTGGATTATAGAAAAGTAGTTATTGTATTGAGGGAAAGTAATGATAATAATATTCAGGACACAAGTAGCCTTATTTTCTTTTCAAAACAAAAAATGAAAAAAACGTTCTATATCATAATAGCGGTCCTTCAACAAACAAAGTTTAATCAATCTGATTTATTAGCTAAAAGAAAATGGGGTCGCCCCGAATAACAAATGCAAAACATTTCTAGAGTGATTGGTTTACATTCATTCACACAGTTTATCAAAACACAGATAAATACTAACTACAAAAATATGCATGTATAATCCACTTTTTTCATGCTACATCAATCGTTGTGATGAGAATTATGTATTCACTGATATGTAGATATGGCTTCTTTAGTCTGACTAGAGTTTCGTTCACAGGCAAAACTATAGTGTAGGTGTGTCCGCTATTGTGACGCATGCAGAAAAATGGTCAGCTACTGCAAGTTAACCAAATGCATTCCTTTCCTCCTAAAATAAACAAATATAGTGAATGACAGATTTATGTTTACCATCTCAAAACTTTTACTGTCAATCGGCTCATGTGCTTTTGTGACACGTAATACAGTATAAGTGAACAGAGCTAATTCACTCAGCCAACAGCAGCGACCAATTATGAGTTATTTAAAACAAATCTTTATATTTGGTTTACTGTCAAACCCATATTTGCACTCTGTGGCTAACCTCTAATAATGTGCTGTTGTTTCTCAGTGGGAGGACGGTTGTTTGCGAGGCCTTGATGTGAGTGCAGTTTGGAGCGAGGCAGTGATTAGCTGTGGACACATGTGCTGCTGCTGGACCGGACTGTGGGCTTCTCCCCGGGCAGCTCTCTGACTCATCACTAATCAGTAATAACACTGATGAGCAGCCAAGACCAGCCGCCCTGAAAAACCAACCCGCATCAATCTCCACTGTAGGCTCAGTAATTGGTGCCAGTGACAAAATATATTCCATAATATATTTGGCTGTTTTTTTTGTGTGGGAATAACTGGTTGTGCACATTTTAAGTTCTGGGTGCATGATAAAATGTATTTTCTGCATGCTATTGTACACACACACACACACACACACACACACACACACACAAACACACACAAAATCATGCGCACACGGACACATGCACACACTTCTGATGACATAGACTCAAACAGAACTTCTATATTTTATAATTTTGGCATTACATGGTTAGAGGTACTACAAAGTAACAAAGTAATGGAGGAGATGCTTTTTGTTAATAGCAAAAGGAAAATAATATTAAAAACTGCAAAATTAAAAAGCACAAAAAGTAAGCATGTAATGAATCTATCTTATGACTCCCAAAACCTTTTGGCTCCATTACTAGTTTTCACATTCATGCCTCTTTGAATCTTTAAATCAGATTCGGATAAGAAAAAGACAGCATGTTGTATTCTAATTTCTTCACATAATGTTATTTTCTCTCTGGAACACATACATGTATTTATGGAATAAAAAGTCAGGTGCACTAGGTGATCTATCAGGTATTGAAAAATAATTATATAATATTTATTGTGACATATCTATTCTTAATAAGATCTAATTCTCTTAATAATGGTATCCTAATATCACAGTAATAAATGGAGTTATGGTCAGCTACGTCTTCCCCTGATAAGATGAGAGCACTTAAGAGATGCAGAAAAACGCAGGGTTCGGGAGCACGTGTTATCTGCTTTGAACAGACAAGTGCATAGCAGAAGTCATAAAAACAGGACCACAAGGCTCTTATCGAGGGGTAAACTGGCAGGTGCATCATGCATCATGCTTCACCTGAACATGTACTCAAAGATGTGAGAAGATGTTCACCCCAGGGCATTTCACCACATCAAACATGGCTTTACTCAAAATAGATTCAATATATCAAAGATAGAAACAAATTGAAGGAAAGAATTTTAGAAAAGGTCGGCTGTCAGGTTCATCAGGCTTTTATAGGCTATGGATTCAAGTTTTATCTTTTGTTTATTATTATTATTATCCTATCCATGTTTTAAATATTCCATATGAAGAAAGGTGACTGTCTCTAGAAATCAATTTGGTCAGGACCATTCAGCTGGGGCTTTGGTTAGAAGATTATGCACAATCTGATATCACAAAGTTGATCCTGGACCCACAGCCCTAATCTAATGACACTTGAATCATTTGCTAGAACATTTTTCTTGTGCAAACAACTTTGGCATTAATCCTAGAATCTAAATCTTCTTAAAAGGTGGTGATATCAGATCAATAATAGGCTATGATTAAAATAATAACATGACATGGGTTTTCTTTAACCTGCCAGGCTCACATTTTTATTTATTCATTGCCTTTTGTCTGCTTTTCAGTTAATGCAAAGTCACAAAAAGGTCAAGTAAAATGGAAAAGGTAACCTGCAACATTTATGATTTTATTATTCATGTAAAAGTTAATTGAAATAAGTGTATATAAAATTGTAAAAACAAAGAAAAAACATTGTGCACTTCCGGTTGTAGAATTCGCCTATTTGAGTCAGCTAATATTTACACTGATACACTCTATGGTTCAGCCACAAATTTCAAGTCGATGAAAAGTCTCCAAAACTATCTCCATGTGATAGCAGGTTAGTCAAACAATACTGCTTGGGATTAAGCGTTTCCCGTAGGCCTGGTAATCTTACTGTAAGCACGAACCTACGAGCCATCTGCTGCGTTCAATGATGGCTAATGTATGCTACAGTAATGTCTGTGTGAAGACGCTGCTCACCGTCCAGATGAAATGGAGATACGCTATATCATTTAGTCCAGACCTGGTTCTGGTTCTGGTTCTTGGAGATGCGGCAGGGTTGTGCTGACACCCTCTGTAACAGCGGAGGACACGCGTGGCTGACAGCCGCGGGCGCACAGGGGGCTTAAGGAGGCGTGCTCTCTGTCTCTGCCCCTGGGCAAGTAGCGGGCCTGGTGGATAGGGTCTTGCGGGATTTTGGTCTAATCATAATTTCATTTGCTAGAAAAATGTTATTTTGGTTCTAAGCAATAAGAGACGAATTCTGAAGCTGAATGAACACGTAACTACAGAGACTAGTTTTACCTTATAGACTACCTTATAGAATACCTATATAAATGGTAAACCTAATGGTAAATAGAGAGGACAATATCCTCTCTATTTATGAGTACTGGTAAACTGAGGAACTCTTCAGATTGTATTTGGAAGCTAAGAATAACTGAAACATTGTGTATTTTGATTCTACATTGACCTGTAATAACTACTCTATTGGACATTGCAAAGCATGTTTCTGTAATTGTTAATATCTGAACTCTGAACTATTGTAAAGCGCTTTGGGTGACCTTGGTCTGTAAAATGTGCTATATAAATAAACATTACTTACATACTTACTAAATATGTGCTGCTAATACCAATTTCACACACAGGAACAATTTCTTATACAAGAAGAACAAAAGGGTTATCGCCCAATATCCGTGAGTACTTCCGAATTGATTTCTTAACTCTGAACATAAAACTTTACAACCCTTACACACAAATATACCGGTATGCAGTATAAGTATCTATTATTCATGTTGACAGTTCTGTTATCTCTGTTATATCTTTGACCTACTGTATATCTTTAATTCACTATTTTTGTATAATCACAGCATGGGGCTGCAGTAGTATCTGTGTTAAGCCGGAGGATATTGTGCGCCCTCCTAAGTAAAGGGTAAGTGCCTAGCTCCAGGCATCTTCGTCTTTGGCTGCCATGGGGAGGACACATTTTGCCTTTTACATTCCTTGGCTATGCTACGTGCTGGTGAGGATTCCTCCTGTCCCCTCTCACTTTTCAGTAAGTTTCACTTGCACCCATAGCCTAACCTATACCCACTTTATCGAATGAACAGGTAATGGTCTGAAAATGTAATTTTTTTAAATTCTATTCAAATCAGAAGTTACAATATGAAGCAGATGACTTTCCGGCATGACTGGAAAATAGACATTGGATTGACTCTATGCTATTTTAGGTCGAGAAAATTGTTATGTGCTCACAGCTACTGTATTTTAGGTCAACTATTACAAGTGAGGCGTGTGCAAAGGTCACAGGACATGTCTATTTAATCACAGGGGGGTTCTGTAAACACCTTTTCAGTGCCTTACTTTTTTCTTGATGTCCCTTGCCTTAGCACTTTCTACAGCCTTGCAGACAACACTTAGCAGCCATTTTTGTATCATTTTAGGGTGCATTCTGTCTCATTTTAGGGCATCAGTAAAATACTGTCTGACCTTAAGATTTGACACACTCTATCTCCTACGCTTATCCTGCTGAAGACATTCAAGTTCATGGATCTGGTTTGCTCCACCATCGAGACTAGATTAACGAGCTGCCCTTTAGCTTGTAGCGGCAACCATATTTCCTCCAGCTTTAGGTATCTTCATTAGATATAGAAATATTGACCTTCTGTGCTTTTTATGAGAATCTATTCTGGAGAAAAGCAGGCATTTATCTATATAGCCCCACAAAGTATTCTCATCACTCTATATCTTCCAAGGCGCAATTGGCTGTGCTGTAGTTTCAGTGGAGAATTGTGAAAATGGAAATGCAACTGTACAAAGA
Organism: Knipowitschia caucasica; assembly: GCA_964034765.1. Classification (NCBI taxonomy): domain Eukaryota; kingdom Metazoa; phylum Chordata; class Actinopteri; order Gobiiformes; family Gobiidae; genus Knipowitschia; species Knipowitschia caucasica. Next base: position 27,508,536 of record OZ035835.1, read on the forward strand.
ATATAAGAACAAAGCACTCATTACAAAAAAAAATGTTATTTAGTTAAAAAAAAAAAAAACACTTAGGTCAATAGGTCTACACATATAATTCCAACGACTTTGCTTGTTTTCGCAACATAAAACCAAAGATGTACATTACATAACGTCGAATCCAAATGTAGCCAAATGCCTACCCTTCCTTCAAGGGACTTTTTCACACTTTATACCTCACCTTTGGTACTGGACTGAAAGATAATATAAACACGCATACTAAAACATGTTTCAACAAAAAAAATGAAACAATAAACCAGGATATTTTATTGTGTCATTATTTATGGTCAACTTCAAAGTGCTCAAACATTGCAGTGAATATTACATCACTGCTCAATGTCAAATCAGTTCATTATTATCTGATCCTTTTTTATCCTGCAGTGGATTGTGTGGGTTTGTAGCTCTTTATGCTGTACACGCTGACTCAACAACTTGTTAATCAAGGCCCGAGTTATGCACACAGTCTGCTGCATGGAACCCACTGAGAAATGCCCCCATCCCTCTTGAATATAGATATAATTAGATTGTTGCTCAGGATCTGGCCGGCTGAATTATGAACCCAAGCCCATATTAACGAAGTAGGGTCTCTCGGTGTAGTGAGTGATATTCCTCTGCTATAATGATGTTGAACTAGAAAAAGAGCCACAACACTTAACCAATACGCCAAGTCACAGTGTTTGTTTAAGTGTAATGTAATGCATAAATGTTTGTTGAAATGTAGGATACGTTCTTTATCTGATTATATTCTTTATTGTACATTTTGTCATAAGAGCACAAATAAAATGCAATCAAATTAAAGTCTGATTCCGCCCTGGAGGAATCCACAATCTTCAGCTTTGAGCTTGAAGGCTGTGGGTTTGAGGTTTGTTTTAGTTGAAATACTTTCCATCTTTATACAATCACTGGCCCCAACTTTAGTCTATCAAAATACTTCTATGTACAGTAGATACTTTTCTTTTATCGGACCAACATTTTGTTTGCTTGATTTTATATCTGATGAATATTTGATAAAAGAAAAAAAGCGTCTGAAGTAAACAAAGGCCAAATTAATCTCCATTATAGTATAAACTCTAGAAATCTCACTAAGTTATTGTTAAAATTGTCATTATTTGATCACTTGATTGTGTTTGTTTATTTACTAAGCTTGCCAATATTGTCTCTGCTGTACATGTTACAATGTCATCATGCAAAGATTTCAGTTTGATCAACATTTCCAGTTATTTTCCGCCTGCTGCTTTTCGAGTATTGGGCCAAAGCCCTTGTACCGTATAGAGCGCTACTCGTTTAATACAAATGCAATATATTATCCTGCACTTCCCCAAATTGACCTACAAAGAACGTATTCCCATCAGGTTTAGAGGAAGAAAATGTACAACATGAATAATTGTGGCTAAGAGAGATAAATGAATCTGTGTTTACAGTGTTAAGAAAATCTCTGCGGCCGCTCTGCAAACAAATACAATCACAAACACCACGGAGATGGGCGACATGGCCCGAAGCATCCACGGCTTTTGGTAAATAAGACAAATGTGCATGCAATAACAAGTGGACAATATGAAGCATAAGACTAATCACCGGCAAAAACCGTCATTATTTTGGAAATTCCGCAACTGCTGTAGCTCTTTGCTTTTTTCCATTTTCTGAGCTGTCATAACTAGCCATTGTTGTGGGTGATTGTGGATTCAGATTGCATGTTAATGTTTGACTGATTATTGGCCCCGACTCTGAGCTGGTGGAGAGGGGAGGACATGTGAAACAAGGGCACCACCATCTTTCTCCTCTCGCCCCTGGGATTTAAATATTAAACATAAAGGATGGCAGATTATTATCCCTGTCACCTTGCCTTAAGCTATGATTTTCTGTTTTAACACCGCCATTGAGGACCTGCTGTGTCGAATATTAGTGTGAAACCAAGGGACAAATCAGGCTTGCAACATTTGTGTGAAGCGTTACTAACTCTAAGCGTGTATTTTGATGATTTTTTTTTTTTTAAAGGAAGATTTCCTCTGGTATTTTATTTCATATGTAATATACTGTATACCCCATACAATAAGAGTCAAGCAAAGAATTCCTTGGTTAGGCTAAAGTGTTTAATGATTTGCCAGACATTAATCTATTTTGCTGCTCCATATGGATTTTCACTAATAAAGTTATTCTAATTATGCTGCGGAAACTGACCCAAATGCATGATTGAGTGGGTCAAAAACAAGAAATGGATAAATAGGTGAATTATATATGACTCTCATTGACATTTTTACTCTTCTTTATCTCGTTTCTACATGCACAGGGTCCTGTGTGAATTGTGGCTTGAGACATCTAAGATTAGAGGTACAAAATACTGATAGCTAATTACTATTATTACTAATTACTATTACTATTTTGATAATTACTTTTATTCATAATTACAAAGCAATATGTAAAATTACAGCTATATTATCTATTTGGACCTTATCCAATCAGGGCAGTTTTGCCCAAAATAATTAACAGACCAACATTGGTTTACAGACACATTAAACCCCTCTTATGAGTCAATCTCGTCTAGGGAAAAAAAGAGAGCATAAGCTTTCGAAATCTCACCTAGATCTGCACTCCCAGAACAGCTAAAAAATGACAAAAAATCCATGGTGTCTTTACCGGCAGTATTTTCAAAGTCTGAATTTATCTTTACAATCATTTAAATCCAATCTCTGTGACACATGAGATACTGCTTCTCTTTTTTATTTTACACTATAATCTTTTAACACCCACACAGGAAAGAACCTTATTCGTTTGACTTTTTAAAAAACTTGGAAATAGATCAAGATTTAGTGCGAATAAAGTGAAAATAGATAGACTTAAAAGTTAATTTAATTTTGCTGATATTTTTTGTTTGTTACTGCCCACAGTTACTGGCACAGACACTACTAATGATGGTACATTGGCACAGGAATCAATTTGTATTAAAAATGTAAAGTGTTAAGATTTCAGACAGCAGTATAAAAAGTATCAGAAAAATGAATTCTAATAATTGTGTTTACATTTGTTAAACCTTCCCAATTCCCTTATTGCACATACCTCAATCGCAATAACTTGTTTTCTGCTCGACAGAGTTGTATCAAAAAATGGTATTGCAGAGATATGATGCAAGCAAACACAAGCATTAAACATACACAGGTAGATGCTGTAATGTATGCTCTTTGTTTACTGTACATATTCTATTGCAATAAAAATTTCCAAAGCTCTCCTCATTGTTGACGTGGAAGATGATGGTTATTTTGCTCATCTTTTCCGATCTTTTTCCTTTGGTCTGCTGTGGCCACTGAGCCCCAATGACCACAGGCATCAGACTCGCTTCACCCATAGCCTTGGGCCCATAGTTTCTTGTGTTTCTATTTGACATTGCCTTTTTTCAACTACGTACAGTTGTGCTTGAAAGTCCAAACACCCTAGAAAATATCTATATATATATTTTTTGGCTATGATTCAAAGCTTTGCACATTAAAATAAACATCAGTCCAGAATATGATTTATTTGATGATTATAGCCTTTATCAGATCATTCTTCTCTCTTTCTTTGGACCAAATAATATCTTATACATTTACATACCCCATTCTTCTTGGCAAAAAAACCTCCAGTTCCTTCAAATTCCTGGGCCCCCTTGCATGAACTCCGACCACATAAGATGTCCAGAGGGGCTTAGCGATGTTGTAATTTTACAATAGATAGCTACTTTTACTTACGATGGGTAAAGACAAAAAACAAAGACGTCTATGGCTGGGTGTGTAAACTATCAAGAACAACTTGAAACTAATTCAACTATGTTTTCATCTCGTGTCTGTCCACCTCTTCAACGGTGTTTGCATCCCCATTATCATTTTTCTGTGAGTTTGTGTAGCACTCGTCATCTACTATCAGTACATAGTTTTTGGGAAGTAATGTTGTTCTGTTGAACATTTGGTTGGTCTTTATCTCACTGACTCAGTGTTTTCCCATCATCCGATCACAAACCATTTTTCCGGCACGTGCAATATGTTCCCATTGCAGCGTTATCCGGGGAAGCAATATTTGTTGTGCCCACATCGTTTATTCATCTTCACTGCTATTTTTCAGTTATGCTCCGAGGATGCTGCTGTTCATTGGGCTGTGAAGAAGTTTACATTTGCCTGCGCGCACGCACCAGAAACTCTGCGTCTTCTGAAGTGAACCTGGATGTGCTGCTGACAGCCAGAACAAATGCTCCTACTTCTGCAACGTCCATTACACCGGATTGCATTAGGTCAGTTCGGGGCAGCGGGAATATCTGGAAAATAAACAATGATGAGGCGTACTAATACCAGGAGGGAAAGGTGTGTATTGCAAACCAGAAATATGATCACAATTAGAATACATTTGTGTAACTTTCTCTAATGCCTGCTCTGCATTGCATCATTATTTCACTCTTCTGCAATCACACAAGCTATTTCTGTAGTTTTTTTTTAGCTTGCATACATGTTTGTACAAAGGCAAAGGTGATTAAATGTATTGCCCAAGAAAGCTATGATTCAATGCTTGTAGCTAAACGGACTTTGTTGGTTGGATTTGTTTGGTTGAACATGGTTGAATTGATCGTTTTATTTACTTAGATCATCAGTGATGTCTGGAAGTCTAGGTTGACCAAAGGATTTATATACAGTAGGATAACAGAAAGGCAAAGTTATGATGGATTCTTTTGGATGGATTTAGAGCTTCTTTAACCTGGCCTAATAATTTGTCTGTGTTTTTCTATTCAAACTGGCTTTTTTGGTTTTTTGGCAATTGGTTGTTCTTCTGCTCTTTCCTCTGAATCTTGTGTCAATCATTATCGGATGCTCTGTTACAACTAGTTTTACAAACTAATCTTCATCACATCACCACAAGAACAAACACTTGTTCTCTCTTGAGGAGCTGAGCGGCTCTTCCAGCGGAACATAGGGGCACTGTGAGATTTCATAACACTTTTAAGCAACTATTGTTAAAGTTCAAACTCATCATTCTATCAATGTGCAGAAGCCAGTACTTTTCCCTTGTTTTGTCCATCTGAAGGCCAAGCTACATGGCACCGTGGAAGCTGCTGATTGGAGGTCTCCATGCCTCCGCTCTGTATAATACACTTGCATTCTGTTGTGTGCTTTGTTCGTGCTGTCTCTACCATCGACAATAAAACATGTCTTCTGTCGGAATTTAAGACACGATCCCAGACTTGGCACATCTTTTTCAGCACCCTCAGAGTATGGAGCGCTGCCGTAGGGCCTTCAGCCCCACTACTGTTAGACTGTACAACAAGTCACTTATTGACAACTTGCACTAGGACTATTTTCACTTTAAATGTAACTTTTTTATTACATAAGATACCTCGACTGTACATGAGACACCTTATACATTTTATCTTTAACATCTTATACATCTTTTTAAATATAAACTGCAAGCACATTTTCATTTTCATTTGAGTGATCTTATTGAAGCCAAATGTATTGTATACATTGTGACATCACATTCAAACACATTCAACAACCTACCTTTTTCCACATGTATCCTGAAGAATGTCTTACTTCTTCTGCCATTGTCCAGTTTTGGAAAAGATAAAATAGAAATGAGGAGAGCGTAAAAATAAAGCTGGGATTCTGATGTTTTATTTTGTGTTTACAGTTTATATCATATGCAGAGCTTTTTTTTAGACTAAATCAATCAACATAGTGTATTTTCAGTCAACCAAAACACAGATGCTTAGGGTGTGCTTGCTTCTCTGCAAACCTGACTCCAATTTAGCCTTAGTTATCCTGCTTGTTGTCATGATTTATCACAATATGGAATAAAACCTATCCATCTCCATAATTGTGTGAATGCGTTTAACTTTCTTGTTCTATAGATAGTACACCTATCTATAACCTATGCCCCTTCCACAAAGTTGCTTCCTGTCACTTCAAAGCTCAGCCTTCTTTAAAACGGACACCAATTATTTCTCTGTGTATAATATTTAAAACGGGTAATTTGAGATTGATTTTTTTCTATCCATACCTAATCCACCAGGCACTCACCCGAGCTTAGCCATCCTACACACTCACAAAAGGTCTGAATATTAATTGATCCAACCCATTAGTAGAGGGATGATGTCTGATAGTCCCAACTGATTTACGCCCTTTCTTCCTTTTGCTGATGAGATTGATTAAAAAGACTAGAGGTAAAATCTAACAGGAAAAAGAGCTAATTGATGTTGGACAAGCCCGCTCTCTGCTTTTGACCCAGTTATCTGATGATCTGGTCACTCTCGTCTTAAACTTTTCAGCGTCTTTAGTCTGATCCCAAGCCAAAAGCTCGAATGCCCATTACCCACAGGTGTCTGCAAGTGACTTTTGACATGGAGAGGGCCTCGGCCATAATTCCCCTGATATATTATGGGATGGTAATTGGATGGGGAGTAGCCATGACTCAGAGTGGCCAGCACATGAATCACGTTGGACAGGGCATATCTTTGGAGCTGCTGTAACCTTAGGAGTGATTGCCTCAGAAGACTGTAAAGGCAGACAGAGATGTGTGTGCGTAGTGGACAACAACAACACTAAAACTTCAGGCTTTCATGAGTATGTTTCAATAGCACAGTCTGTAGTTGACATCAAGCTCCCAGACAAATGGCGGCAGATTTAGGGAATATTGAAAAGGGAATTCATATTTAAAATGGGACGCAAACTACATGTACTGTAAGCACCCAGCATAGCCAAAAGTCAACTCTTGACTTTTCTACGTGTAGCACCAACAACTCAGATACATCACAATTGTAATGTCTCTAAGAAGGGGAAATAAAAACGGTTTTGCTTCGATTTAATAACTTGCGTTAAATTTACATCCACATTTGAACTGACATGTTAGGTGGTGTGGTCTCTTTGCTCTCTCTCTCTCTGCTGAGCCCCGTTTTCTCTGATTGCCATTCACCTCCAGTTGCTCTGAATAAATGTTTAATAAGTGTCACAAGGTGGAAATGCAGGAAGGACCCAAACGCAGGAATGCAAAAAATAATTATTTAATAAAATAAAGTCCAAGGTGATAATCTCAAAACGCAAGAATCCAAGGGGAACAGGACAGAACTTGACATGACAACACAATGAACCAGCAACAAGGGGAGAGGAGCACAGGGTACATATAGACACATACAGACACAGGTGAAACACATTAGGGCGGGGCAGACAATCAACAGAGAACAAGACAGGAAGCAAAACTGAAATGAAAAAACATGATGATAAAACAAAAATATAACAAAATACAGATATAAAATCCACACCATGACAATAAGCCTTGAGTAGCGTTCATTGTTGCTCAGTTTGAACATTTAGATTTTTTCATTTTATAAGCAGATGGTAACTGGACATCAAGTATGTTTCTCCGTCAGCAGACCAATGCATTGTCTAATCATATAATTAGAGTTCAAATGTACAACTTTTGCAAATGCATTACAAGAATGTTGTTCACTTTTAAAATACTAATCACCATAATGAAAGGGACAATAAACAAATCTCAAAAGGGTTCAAGCAAATAGCAATTTGTTGATTGTTGAATTGACTTATACACCTGACATGTAAGTACCTATCTGCCCCCCGCCCTTGGCCTCAATAAGGGTCTCATAAAGGATCTCATGCATAAAAAAAAAATCCAAAGACTTTTTTAAAGATATATTATTAGAAAAAGATTTTTAAGCCAATCTCACAAGCAGACAAGTTAACTTTTTACGCTCTTCAACAATAAGAATACATCTTTCTGCTCTTTGTGCCAGCCCCAAATCAAAAACAAATGTACATAGCGTAAATAATGGTTGTAATAGAATAAAAAAATCTTTATTCTGAGTTGTAACTGGCTACCATGGTCCCTGTGCTCTCCTTCTCCCCATCTGGATCAATTGTGCATGAGAGTGGGTCCTCCGCTCAGCTTCCCTTAGTCAGCACTGCTTCCTTAGATGTAATATCCTGGTCCTATGGTGTGTGCTGGGGGCTATTTGTTATATTTCCCCTGGCACTTGATACAATATGTTGTTTAGATGAAGTTCTGTCTGATCAGTAAAAATCACTCTTTGCTTACTTTGGATTTCCTGCAGCAATATTCAGAAGAAAATTAGCGGTTAATCATAGTTGGTATCATAACATTTGTATTTACTTATCTTACCCTCAACTGTCATTTACTCTGCTATGTTTTTTTTTCAAATCCCGTCGAGCAATATATAAATTCACCAATGTGTACTTTGACTTTGATTGAGACATATTTCATGCAAGCCACAGAACCCCCTGGGACACATATCATCGAAAGCGCAAACCAAGAAAGTGAAAGGTTTATCATGTGTCAGTATTTACATAAACAGCTTAGGCACAGTGTTGTAATCAATAATTATATCAATAATGTGGTTTAACTAGTTTACATGCCCCTGAGACAGCCAATTCGGAAAGTCAATAACACACACATCTACGTAATAAATTCTGCGTCATGGGGATTTAGGGGGAAAAAAGAAAGTAGCAATGTTTTGACCCATTTTACCCATCATAGTTTATTTGCACAGACAGCTACATTCTCTGTGCATCTGTGCTCCGAGGAAGAGATTTAGTTGCTCATTGCATAATCATTGCTTTCTCTTGGCTGGCTATACTTAGCAACCTGTCATGCCTCGCCAACAAGGCCCACAGACACCTCCATCCACACATATACCATTTTCAAGGACTTTTTTTTCAGCTTTGATGCAGGATACGTTGCATGGGAGAAGATATGCCGAGCATGCTAATAGTGTGTTGGTAGGTAACACAGGGGTTTCACCTTTTCTCCTTGATACATGTGATGAACGTTGGACTGAATATTGATTTGCGCATTTGTGGACAATATCCTATAGTTAATTCATTTTTATTTGACATGTTATTTGTGTTAGAGGTTAAGGATTGCTGGAGCTGAGTTTAATACATCATACGCAATTATATTCAAACTAACATTACGTTATCTATAAACAATGTACAGTGTTCAGGACATTCAGACTCTTTGAGATTCTTATTCAATAACCATAAAATTTACATTTACGGCCAGGTAAAAAATGTATTTGTTGAGTCAAATTGATTCCGTCAAGCTATAGCTCTGCAAACATTTTGTACCTAATTTTCAAGCTCAGAATCTTCCGATTCTCATATTGCAATCCACACATTAGTTTGGAGCAAATCATCTGCATTTAACCAAGTTCATCTCCATCAAATAAAGCATAAGTCCATGTCGTCATGTTAAATCTCTAAGTCTGAATCCAGTTGACTCATATTTTGTGGTGTAAAACAAGACAAAAGGATTTCTGGGGAAATCTTCCAGATTGTAAAATTACTGTGGTCCGATGCACTCTGTAATGGAATTTGGCAGTTATATGCTGTATATTTTCATTATGTAGAACTATAGCTGCAAGAGGACAGGCATCCAGCAGAAAACCTCCAATGCTATGTACTTGATTTTTCTGTAACACCCAACTCCCAGAGCAAACAGTCTCCCCCCAGATCAAGTGACAATTACATTATATTGGTTTAAATTAGACATGGGCAATTGAAAGCACGTACAATAATGTAAACTGATGTCTTGGCAATATTCCAACAAGTCAATAACAAAGCGTTGTGGGCAGGTGCCAGGTAGAAAGGCAGCAGCAGCAGCCAACACCTTGCCATGAGTGGGAGTAGCACAACTGAAGCTAACTGTTTACTTCACTTGACTCCAGACTGAATCAAGAAAGCTGCAAAGCTGAACTAATTAAATTATATTTTCCTATTGCATTAGCATTTTCAGGCTTTTGTTCTTTACCTGTAATTGCCTGAAGGATTGGTGGATGGCTGGAGTTGATCCCAGTTCTGTTACATTGGTCAAGATTCAACCTTATGTGTGTTTTTAAAAACAGACATATTTCATACTGTACTTTATCTTGGTATGAGGTGGATCTAAGAACTATCCACTGTGCCACTACCTAAAAAAAGAAAAAGAATGATAATTAAAATCACTTACAGCTAAAGAAATTTAAAATGTGGCTATAATAAGTCAATAATGCACATTGGGGTCACAAGCCTGAGTAATCTTTGTGTCCTATTACCCTGATAAAGAGATATGTTTGTGTGTGGAAGGACATTTGTCATAATTATCACTGTGAATTAGGCGGCTCATTTGTTGTGGCAAATCTGAGTGGGTAAGGCTGAAAGGAAATACATGTTTCTACTTGAAAAGACACCATACTGCTTTTTAAATAGGAATGTTTTTTTTTTTTTAGCTGGAACTTGGATTTTCTCAGATCACAGCTATTCAACCAAAAGCCTTTTAACCTTATGCACTAACGACAGAGTCAGCCCTTCACACAGCCACCATAAAAAATAGAGCTTACTCCCACTCATGGTGGTCAGATTGCGCAGTGAATATGTTTGCAAGTGTTCCCTTTGCGATAGTGTATATTTCACCGGCAGACAACATTATGCTGTAATTCAAATTCCTGTAATGGGCTGAGCAAATGAAAGAAATGGGTTTACATAAATCTAAATTATAAGTGAAAGCCTTGTGAAATGTATATTTTATAATTTTCACAATTGAACATTGGATTAAAAGCAAACCTTGGAAAATGTGCACATTGGTGCTACACACTACAGTGGAATCTTTTTGTAGCAATGTCTTGACATCATAACCTAGGCAAACGGTGTAACATGGGGCGCATTCAAACCCACTACCATTACCATTTTATTTCCAGAAAGTTATGTTTCAAGGTATAAGAATAAAGTAACAACACTATTCTGTCAGACCCACTGTGAGACCCTTCCTTTGTTTTGAATAATACCGGTTTGACTGAGAGCTTACACTAACTTTTTCCTGGAAAATGTTTCTTAATGAATTCCCAAATGTGTATTAGACCATATTCATATTAAAAAGAACTAGCCTGAGTATAAATATCTGAGAACTAGCCTGAGAACTATATCTGAGTATATATAATTCCACATGCTGCTGTGAATTAAGAAAGCAAAAAAATACCCATACATTTCTCTCTTCCACATTATTATACTGCAACACTGACTGATGTATGACAAAAGGCCTTTGCTGAAGTGGTTTGTTTTGCAGAGAGTGAGAGAAGGGGCAGGGGGCATGTCGTTTGCAAGTCACACTCATTTTATTTCATGGACTCTAATAAGTGTCTTGAACCGTAAAATTAAGATACTCCCTGATTATCTTACTTGGACCCTGCTCTCGCTCTCTCAACACTAATTACCCCCAACAAGTCCTTCATGTTTGCAAAGCACCTAGTTAAAGGTGCACTGTGTAACTTTCTTCTCGAGGGTTGTAGAAGCTGCTCTCAACATGCTATGGCTATGCCTCTAAGCTTCCACAGAATGTCACAAAACATAGAATAAATTAATGCTTTTTTATTCATAGCATTTGATAGTGCCTACACCAGCTTTTTAGTATATCTTATTTGGTGGCAGACTACGCATGGTAAAGATGTATAATCTTTTCATCCATGAAGTATGACAAAGTTTAAGAAAACAGTTTTGAAGGAATAAAAACCGCATTTTATCCAAAGGATTATCTGAATCCTACAAAACGTCACACACACTTAAGACATTTTGACTTGTGTGAAATTGTGTTAAAATAGAATTTTGCCCAACCAGAGTATAAAGTATAAATTTCACCAGGAGTGAAACTCGGCAATTTTTTTTTTTTTTTAAATACTAATTAAAATAAGGGCTTGGACTGCTTGATAAATATGTGCCAGGATAGGAACATAGTGACCTTTTTGCAAATATAAACGTCTCTCTGAAGACACTGTAATTGGCTGCGCTGAATACATTGGGGAGAACAATTAATTGTAACAAGCAAATATCCTCATCCCTAAATAGTAATGAGCCTGACCGAAAATAAATGATATGACTTCTATAGAGAGTGCACTGTCAAATTGGCTTCATGCGTGTACAGTAAGCACGTGCACGCACTTCCCTGATTGCTAATGTTGCTGCGGAGGTTAAGTGGTGTGCTGCAAGTGCTGGAAATGACAATGTAATTACAAAGATGGCTGCAGCATTCTGAAGAAAAAGCAACATTGGCTCAGTATGAAGCTGACAACCAACAAGAAGAGCCCAAAATGTGTCGTGTCATGGTGCTATAGCTGAGTGTGCAACGGGGAAGCACAACAGGAATCCAACACATCCACATCCCATCTCCTCTTAAACATACAACATTGTCCAGTTTATGGCTGACAATCTGACAATTGATTAATTAGTAAATGTGACATTTTCTGTCCTCTATCTCTTGTAAAATTTGCGGGCTCTATTTTTTGTCTGTTTCACACCACATTTCTGAAATTAATACCTAAAGGGTTACTATAATACATATGATTAATTTACACAAATAATTGATTCAATATTTTAAGAGACCAGACTATACCAAGCTACTGTACCGAACAAGGGAAATCATGATTTATGTATACCATGAACCATAGGAAAATAAAATGATTTAATGTGAAATACACTTACAAATATCAGTTATATTAATGTTTGGACTTGTATTGTATTGTTGTTTCTGAAATATACACATACACATACAAATACACAAATCTGAATACTATGAGAAGGGTTTGCCAGTTAAATATAATTGAAATGCATTAATTGGAATGTACATAAAGTATTCGCTAAATTGCTGACAGGGTGACAGGGTTTGGAAGAGATACAAATGCCACAATTGCCTAGTATCAAAAACAATTTCAAGAAGTTGCCTGACCTCACAAAAAATATTTAGATTATCGTTGTTGTCCCTTTATTTTTTTGCTTTGTGTTGAACATTCAATAACTGTTACTTATTAATGAAATGCTGCACAATGTGTCTCTACAGCAAGGGGGCCCAACCAGTCGACCGCGGTCGATTCCAGATAAACCGCAACATAAAAATATTATATAAATATATATGATTATGAATATGGCGAGTGTGTGTGTGTGTGTGTGTATTTATATGTTATATATATTTTATACTACAGCAGTCAGGAGAAAAAAAAAAAAGGTTTAACCTATGGCAGCAGGTAAAGTTACCGCTGGTGTTGCGGCTAGTTTGCGGCTGGCCAGATCGGAGTGGGTCGGAGCTGTTGAATCGCTGCTAAACTTTAGCATGGCTGAGGGGAAACGAGCCAAAACTTTTAATTTTCATCCTGAATGGGAGGAGTATAATGGGAGTATTTTGTTGTTTATTCTCATTCAAAGCCTATTTTTTCTGATCTTCAATGCGACGGTGGCATTGGCAAAGAAAGCGAACCTGGAGTGTCATTTTCAAACGGTACACGCAAGCAAGGAGAGGGATTTCCCCACAAAAACGGCACTGCACGCCACCAAAGTGAGAGATTTGAAAGGCCAGCTTTCTTCAGGAAATCCCTCTCCTCGCTCGCGTGTACCATTCGAAAATGACGCTCCAGGTTCGCTTTCTTTGCCAATCAAACAAATAGGCTTTGAGTATGAAAATTATAAGTTTTGGCTCGTTTCCCCCTCAGCCATGCTAAAGTTTAGCAGCGATTCAACAGCTTCGACCCGCTCCGATCTGGCCTAACGACCTCCTACACTCTGGACTATGAGAAACTAGCCTCCTCCCAGTGTCAAGTCTCTCACTGAGGTAGGAAGAGATCTTCCTTTTGTCAATTCTATTCATTTACTCCTGTCCACCAGAGCAGGGGGTTTATGTTTGATTATTCAGTGGTGCACTGCTTTGGGGATGTCTGATTCATAGAACTGTAGTTACAGGCATAATATTTCTAGTACCTAGTTTTGAACTGGTTCATTTTTCTGCTTGGTTCATAATATGATCAGTTAGTTCACTATTCCTCAAAATGCAGATTGTATTTGTTTTTGTGTAAAGAGTTCAAAATAAATACAGAAAGTTAGTAATCTGATTTCTAATGGTTGTGTGAAGAAGTGTTGTTTGTTACGGCTGTAACTAGGGTTTTGATGTTGACGCTGGACTGGTAGACCTTTGGAGGTTTGCTAATTAAAAAGTAGACCTTGGGTCAAAAAACGGTTGGGCACCCCTGCTCTGCTGGCACATTTCTATGTAACAATACTGCAGTATGTAGCCATCCTGTGCTGGAGGAGTCTTTCTGTCAGCAGTCATTTTTTTTCCACTACTACATAATTCATAACTGTGTCCTTCACTTTCATATAGTTCATGTATTCATGTTGGGCATAATTTCTCACAAATATAAAAATATATCACATGTTTCAGTCAGATTGAAACACATATTTTTGACAGGAAATAATAGCTATACAAACTGCATCTGCTTTTGTGCAAAAATAGTTGATGTCAAGGCTTTAAATAGAGGCACCAACCATAAAATGACCTGGACAATAGTCTCCATGGGAACGGTCACAAAATACTCGAAATATTTATATTGCAAGTTTTATGTTTTACAAGGAGGAAATGTGTACAAAAGTCATAAATCCATGCAGTATTGTGAGAAACCACACTAAGCACGGAACTGTAATGAAGTAATAGTGATGGAACATATTATTACTGTAAATGCTTGTAATATAAGAAATATACATTGAGAGTTGCTGTGCTGCATGTTTTTTTTCCCAGAATAGGTCAAATTGTGCTGCCATTAACATTTCTTTCAATCACTCTAAATGGAAAAAGATGTTACTATGGTTCTTGTGTCCAAATAGCTGTCTCTCGTTCTAACAAGATTATATATAATAAAGACAATCTCCCACATCACATCCACAAGATGGCTTTATCTATTTCTTGTTGAGCCATTCATCTTCCTAACATTGATGAATTCATTATGGTGACAATCCTTGTCACTATAATGAAATGCCATCCAAAAATTGGCCCCTGGTTGAAATGGAGTGCACACATATCTCACCCAATTATTGTATTTAGGAGATCCATCTTTTGTATGGAAGCTCTTTTTACTCAACATCTATTGTATCTGTCATTGCTGAAGGTCCTTTTGAAAACACGCCCACTCAGTAGGGATGTCCGGTGGTAGACCCTGGTAAAATTTTTTACTGTATCATTTAGTGTCTTAATTAATACAAAATATATTATCTCTGTGGATTACCGCGCCCGCGATGTACTGCACTGTGAGCCCTCCAGGGGCCGTGCAGAGGTGCACTCTCATGCTGGAATTACGACCGAAGGAGGAGACAATAGCCCCTCGAACATTTATCGGCCTTCAAAGAGGACAAAGTCTGAAGTGTGGGCATATTTTGGATTTTTAAAGAATGCTACGTATATAATTATAATATTCAACATTTGGTGAATATTATCAACCAAATGTTACTTGTAGCTAACATTTGTTTTGCAGCTAAAACTTTAACTATTTTTTTTTTTAAATTTGTTTCATAGACTGTAAATATTAAAGGAATAGTTCACCGTTTTTACATACTGACATATGTTCTTACCTTACCTTAGACTAGTTAATACGTACCTGTCTGGTCTTAGTCCGTGCGCTCTGTCATGCAAACGGAGCAAAAACGGGAGCACAACCGCAGCCTCCTCTGTATATTTTGTAGCACCAAAAGGTAGCTCCCGCTAGAAGCTACCAAACTCTTCCAAGTGTTCCCAATTAAATGTATATAGTTACGTGACGTGTTACACTGCAAAGTATAGTAACACAGAAATGTAACAGTCGATTTTCTCAGCGGATAAAACGGGTACTATATTGTGAGGCGTAGTAATCTGAGGGGCGCTACGTCCGCGCACTAACTTCTCTCCGGAGACTTCTCTCTCGCTCACTTCCGTCAATAGAAGCAGCGTGACTTGTAATACACACAGTAGCAGCGAGAGAGAAGTCTCCGGAGAGAAGTTAGTGCGCAGAGAAGTTAGGAGCGCTACGTCCGCGCACTAACTTCTCTCCGGAGACTTCTCTCTCGCTGCTACTGTGTGTATTACAAGTCACGCTGCTTCTATTGACGGAAGTGAGCGAGAGAGAAGTCTCCGGAGAGAAGTTAGTGCGCGGACGTAGCGCCCCTCAGATTACTACGCCTCACAACAGAGGTGGGACAAAGTCATTGTTTAGCAAGTCACAAGTCAGTCTCAATTCATTGCCCTCAAGTCCCGAGTCAAGTCACGAGTCAAGACAGGCAAGTCCCGAGTCGAGTCCAAGTCAAAGGCCAACAAATCTCAAGTCAGTCCCAAGTCCTACGGTTTGACTTTCGAGTCCTCTCGAGTCTTTTTGACCGCGATTTGTTTCTTGTTGGTCTCCACGTACTTAGGAATCGTTTTGCTGGTGCATTCTCGTTGGTCTCTGACCCATGGACTAACAGTTTGTTCCATGTGGTTGGCTGCTGGTAAATCAAAACTATGTTGTGCCAGATGCAGGCTCAGTTACACATGCACAGACCACACATAAAATCAGAGCAGTCCGTGTCAACATACTTTTTATCTTTGGGGTTTTTAATGGGAAGTAGCAAGTGCAGCAGTGCAGCATATATGAATATGAGTATTGGGCTAGGACCTGTATCTATATAATCAGTTTAATGTCCATAGTGGTTATTGTTCCAAAGGACTGAAGGGACCAATGGAGGGGAAGGAACCTGGCCTGTATGAACTGGGCCAGCATTAGTAATATCTCATAATTACCAATATATCATTACATAATAAAATGTCTCATATAAATTAATTCAATCAGTCAAAGTACTGATTCTCATATCAATGAACCATAAACAATAGTGGAAATATTAATCTAGCTTAGTGCACATAATCAAAACAACTATCTAATGTATGCAAACTTTAGCAGGAGGAGCACAGCAAAAACATACTCATAATAATAGGCCTCGGCGCCCACACAGAAAAATATAAGAAAGAGCCAACAGAGCAGCGCAGGCTAGCGCTAGTTTGACTCACCAGTTCCTCTTTAAAACACGGCACACAGTGTGACAACTGCGTTGATTCAATTGTATGAGGCGCCTGTAGTGAAAGCATATCAATTACGGTTTGTAGAACAAAATATGACGTTAGGTCGCGATAAATACCTGCAGCTCGCTCATTTCCAGCTCCCCTAGACAAAACACACCCACCGGTGAATGCAGTCCGCTTGTTTAGGGAAGTGTTGCTGCGCGAACTGCCTGGAACTCACGTTCGAACTCTCGCGCGAGCGCTACAACTACCGCGAGGCTTTGTTTCTTCAGAGACGGCATAGATAGAAAGAGAGATGCGGAGAAAGGTAAAAATGGCCCGGGTTACGCAAGTCTTTGCAAGTCAATTGGCGCAAGTCCAAGTGAAAGTCAGAGTCATTGATGTTAAAGTCCAAGTCGAGTTGCAAGTCTTTTTATATTTGGTCAAGTCGAGTCTAAAGTCATCAAAATCATGACTCGAGTCTGACTCGAGTCCAAGTCACATGACTCGAGTCCACACCTCTGCCTCACAATATAGCAGAGGTGGGACAAAGTCATTGTTTAGCAAGTCACAAGTCAGTCTCAATTCATTGCCCTCAAGTCCCGAGTCAAGTCACGAGTCAAGACAGGCAAGTCCCGAGTCGAGTCCAAGTCAAAGGCCAACAAATCTCAAGTCAGTCCCAAGTCCTACGGTTTGATTTTCGAGTCCTCTCGAGTCTTTTTGACCGCGATTTGTTTCTTGTTGGTCTCCACGTACTTTTGTAGGCAAACAAAATAATGTTAGGAATCATTTTGCTGGTGCATTCTCGTTGGTCTTTAACCCATGGACTAACAGTTTGTTCCATGTGGTTGGCTGCTGGTAAATCAAAACTATGTTGTGCCAGATGCAGGCTCAGTTACACATGCACAGACCACACATAAAATCAGAGCAGTCCGTGTCAACATACTTTTTATCTTTGGGGTTTTTAATGGGAAGTAGCAAGTGCAGCATATATGAATATGAGTATTGGGCTAGGACCTGTATCTATATAATCAGTTTAATGTCCATAGTGGTTATTGTTCCAAAGGACTGAAGGGACCAATGGAGGGGAAGGAACCTGGCCTGTATGAACTGGGCCAGCATTAGTAATATCTCATAATTACCAATATATCATTACATAATAAAATGTCTCATATAAATTAATTCAATCAGTCAAAGTACTGATTCTCATATCAATGAACCATAAACAATAGTGCAAATATTAATCTAGCTTAGTGCACATAATCAAAACAACTATCTAATGTATGCAAACTTTAGCAGGAGGAGCACAGCAAAAACATACTCATAATAATAGGCCTCGGCGCCCACACAGAAAAATATAAGAAAGAGCCAACAGAGCAGCGCAGGCTAGCGCTAGTTTGACTCACCAGTTCCTCTTTAAAACACGGCACACAGTGTGACAACTGCGTCGATTCAATTGTATGAGGCGCCTGTAGTGAAAGCATATCAATTACGGTTTGTAGAACAAAATATGACGTTAGGTCGCGATAAATACCTGCAGCTCGCTCATTTCCAGCTCCCCTAGACAACACACCCACCGGTGAATGCAGTCCGCTTGTTTAGGGAAGTGTTGCAGCGCGAACTGCCTGGAACTCACGTTCGAACTCTCGCGCGAGCGCTACAACTACCGCGAGGCTTTGTTTCTTCAGAGACGGCATAGATAGAAAGAGAGATGCGGAGAAAGGTAAAAATGGCCCGGGTTACGCAAGTCTTTGCAAGTCAATTGGCGCAAGTCCAAGTGAAAGTCAGAGTCATTGATGTTAAAGTCCAAGTCGAGTTGCAAGTCTTTTTATATTTGGTCAAGTCGAGTCTAAAGTCATCAAAATCATGACTCGAGTCTGACTCGAGTCCAAGTCACATGACTCGAGTCCACACCTCTGCAATATAGTACCCGTTTTATCCGCTGAGAAAATCGACTGTTACATTTCTGTGTTACTATACTTTGCAGTGTAACACGTCACGTAACTATATACATTTAATAAGGAACACTTGGAAGAGTTTGGTAGCTTCTAGCGGGAGCTACCTTTTGGTGCTACAAAATATACAGAGGAGGCTGCGGTTGTGCTCCCGTTTTTGCTCCGTTTGCATGACAGAGCGCACGGACTAAGACCAGACAGGTACGTATTAACTAGTCTAAGGTAAGGTAAGAACATTTGTCAGTATGTAAAAACGGTGAACTATTCCTTTAACGAACGGAGTCACGCCTGTCTCCACCGTTCGAACTAATATGCCACCACTTTCGCTGTCTATGGGCAGTTTCAAAATGGCCACGGGGGCAAGAAAATGTGAAGAACAAACGCATTTGCGCATGCGTCAGCCGGCACGAGCCCCATTAATTTGATGAGTGTGTGATAAGGTGGGGGGAGCACGTAGTTGCAGTAAAGGAAACACAAGTGATGTTTGTATAAAAACCATAATTTATTTACAAACATAAAAGGTTAAAAAAAGTCCCATTTCAAAAGTGCGGATTAAAATGGTCCCAACGAGTTGTTGGTCAGCCCAGGTTCTTTCGGCGTTCCCGGGTCCTAAAGGCACAAAATAGAGCAGCGGCAGAGGGGTGGAGGCCAAGCAGCAAACCACACGCACATGCACCAACAAAACGTGAGCACCGCTGCCTTCACACACTTACCAGCAAGGCCGAGTTTTTACACTCGGCCGCCGTCTGGATTTTGCCTCGCGGTGCTCAACTCGGTGGATCCCGTCTCCCGTGGCGCCGCTGACCCTGGAGGCAAAGCACATCCCCACAGCAAAACACCAATACACCCCAACGAGTCTCCTGCCCTAGGCTATTTCTTGAACACCACTACTCAATGTGTTCTCGTACTTACACGCGAAGGCAGAGCGTCCTCTGCCTCCTGCGGTAGTTCAACTTCGTGGTGTTCTCTCCCGACTCGTGGGGCGATGGTCCAGGTCCCGGTCCAGGTCCAGATCCAGATCCCTCAGGTGCGGTGCCATGCCATGCGGGGCTGAACTGTGCCGTGTCGTCCCGTCCACCCCCCGCTCGCTCCGCTGTCCTCCGTCAGCTCTCTCCCTTGTGTCACTCCATCTCTTCGTTCCTCCCGTGTCCACTCCCAGTCCGCCCTTATATCTCTCCTGCCCGCTCAGTCGCAGGTGCGCTGATTAATCTGGAGCGCAGGCATTGGCTGACGGTCATGTGTGGCTCGGGGCAGCGAGGCATCAAGGCATGTTAAAATCAAGTAAAAACACTCAACAAATAAAACCATGCAACAAATAAAACCATGCAATTAACGTCCACACTATAAATACAATAAAAAAATTCCTGCTTACAAGTGGGTTAGGGTTAGACTGGTCCAAAAAAATATAATCCCCTCAGCATTAACACATCTGGAACGTATACAAGAGACGACTTTTGGACGATCCTGCAAAGCCGTTTTCTAGAGGTGAGAAGATGTTATACATTAGAAATTAATAATTCTTATTCCAGGTCCAGTCCCACTGGCCCAGGATGGTATTGCAAGCATGTCAGCGCACGTCATTTTGGACACTTTTAAGCAGGGACCCAGCCCCACTGGTTTGTGTAGGACTATCAATGGTTTCTAAACATATTCAATGATTGTTAAAAAAAAAAAAAGAAATATTGTATCAATGTGTGGATGATCAGCTGCAAACTGAGGCTTATTCTAAGATAAATTGACACCAATGAGCATTTATGCTGACTGTCAGCTCTTGCCAGTTTTGTGTAAATTCCTAAATCCAGTTATATACTACTACTACATACTACTGTGCTGTACCTTTAGTAGCAGATATATATACATTTTATCCTTATTCTTTTAGTTGTCATTATTTGCACTATGATAATGCAATATTGGGAAAGTGCAGTCCTGTTTATGTTGAGGATAACTGCAGCCAAATTAATTTTGATGCACGTATCTTTCCAATTTTAAATAAAAATATGGATGTTTGTGTGATTATGAAATTATTGAACTACTAAACCTTTTGGCCTTTAAAACATGATGTGATGTTCTTTCATTTCAAAACATGTCTTGTAGATTGTTCTGCTTTTCTATTTCAGCTCGTATGTTTTCTGAGGACTATGTTTACGTGCTTATACATACTTTACATATACAAGAACCTCTAAAGTTTGACAATTATAACAAAAATTTCATTATTTATTTCTGTATTTACTGTATTCTCTATTCTTTACCTCTCTTCTTTGACTGTTGCACTGAGCCAAAGCAATTTCCAATTCTGTGACCTCCTGTTACTTACGTGACAATAAAAATGATTTTGATTCTGATTCTGATCAAAACAAATCAATATGCAGTATGACAGTTGTATCCAATGGACCCAATATCCCATAATCTATTAATTATAATTCCCTCTCATTTAGAGCTCAACATACTTAACCTCTAGCTGCTGAAAACAACCTCGGTAAAGAAAATGCAGTCTCAAAGTCAGCCCTGAAGGTCTACATAACGGATTAAAATGTGAAATCAATAACAATATCTCAAAGCCGAGATAAAACACAACAGCCCCTCAGCAAAGCATTATTCTGTTTTTGATATAATCCCATTAAAAAGTAGTCACTGCGGATCGTTTAGAAGCAGTGGTATCGGAGCAGTCGCGTCACTGTTGAATGGCCAGTGCTGTAAAAGTTGGGATGGGATGAGTGTCAGTGGATGATGTCGACCGTCTCCCCTGCGGGCGTTCATTGTGGCTCGGTGACATCGAAGGGGGCATTTAGCGCAAGTCTCCAGTGTCACTAGCCGCGCAGCAGGACATTGCGAGGCTCTAGGAAGCACCATCTATCATTGTCATAAACCCAATCATCCACATCAGAGCAGCTTTTCTTTCAACAGGAACCCTGACACCCATTAGGCTTCCACAAACACATCAGCACATGCTGCCTACTCTGCTTTCATCTTCCTGTTTTAGCTCCCAATTATATGGTTTATCTTTTATTTCTAAATTAATCTTTGTTTGGGCTCCACATTTGTTATTGTTTTTTTTAAGGTGAGGTAAGCAAACGATTCACATTATCATTTGTCCCATCCTCCAATGCCACGAGACCAAACTGTTTGGAGCAGTGGTCGCTATATTGTAGCTCTAGTCATTGATGCTCAGCTTGATAAGGACTACCGGTGTTCTGTCGATTTGTGCCGCTTGTTGAGTTGTGCTGCCTCAGCTTGTAATGAAAACCTGCGCATCTCACGGCAGCTAGAGCAAACCAAGATGGCAAACATAAAGTTTGCAAATGTGGGTTTTAAGAGGACCATACCGGGACTAGAGGAATATACAGTATGTTTCGGGAAAACCCACCCAGACACAGGAAGGCCCAGGTCAACTATAGGATTAAACCAATGGCCTTTTGCCACTCAGCCACTGTCCCACCAAGAGATGTGTACCTATATTTGTATTACCAATTCTGTACGTTCTTTCTTGAGACCTCAAGACAACCCTGAAAAGGGGACAGTACATGCAAAATACAAATTTAGCTGGTTTAAACCATGTTATAGTTTCATGTTAAACATAAATCACATTTTGATCTGTGGCGTTTGATATGTGTAAAGCGGCAGATTGTAAAGCCGAACGGCAGGGACTCTTATATAACATCATTATTGCTTGCCATTGCAATAGTTCAGGGTGAATGAGTGTGTGTTTGTGAGTGCGAATGTGGGACAACGGACGCAAATTAGCCCATGGCTACAATCTGGAGTGATGTGTTCATTAACATGTACTGTCCCAACCAAATAAACAATAAATAACTTTTGATAACAGGTATGTGCTCTATTGGTCCTAAAGCATCTTATGAACCACTGTATTAGAAAGCACCATGCTGACCACTCTTAAGGTTGCTACGCTAGGTCATAAAAAAGTTGCATAAAACCTTAATATGGTATTAAAGTAATATAACTTTAGACTTCTTTCTATGATTCGTCAAAATTGTCCTTAATGTGAACTAAATTTAGATCTATAATTTAATCTGGTTGTATTGTGGACAAATGGGGCCAATTATGTTGCATTAGTTTGTGGCTATAAGCTCTATCATGTACTTGGACATTGTGGGAATGTTAAATTGTCCCTGTCAAATAAATACAAAATAAATATACAAACTATTGCATGGTTTCCTGTTTGTACCGTGAGAACGTGAGAACGGATCACATAGAAAAAAAATTGTCTTGCAAAAAATGCAATAATTTTCACTGTATGTACACAGGTAAACACAGGTTTTCTCAAATCTAATCACACTTGTTAGGTAAAAACACATTTATCCACGTGCTGCACGTGGCAGAGTGGATAGCACTCTCGCCTCTCAGCAAGAAGGTCCTGGGTTTGAATCCCTGTCGGACCAGGGCCTTTCTGAGTGGAGTTAGCATGTTCTTCCCGTGTCTGTGTAGGTTTCCTCCGGGTACTCCGGTTTCCCCCACCACTAAAAATATGTACAATAGTTCTGGTATGCGCCTCCTGTACTGGCCTTTCCCATCTCTGTGTGGAGTGAGAGACTAATGCCCAAAAGATAATAATTGTAAACCGCTTTGTGACTCTGGTCTGTGAAAGGCGGTATATAAATACAACGTACTTACTTACTTACACTATTTTATTTAAGTTATAATGCATATCATTTTGTGGCGTCTATTAAACTTTGCCCCAAGCCTATGAGAATTTGAAAAATGTTTGTATTGTTTCACACATGATAGAACTAAGCCTTTTTTCTCCTTGTTGTCTGTAGTCCAGTTATTTAAGGTCAAAAATTGTGCCAAGAAATAACATTCACTTAGCTATAGTGCTTAGTGAGCCAAGAAGTTAATTTCAAGCCATACTGGCAATGCAACCAAGAAGAGAGTGGAAAACTTCCACAAGTCAGTTTTTCGGTTGCTTCATTTTTGTTTCACCGAATCGACCACAACCATAAAGTAAAGCTGTACAATGTTGAATAAGTTATTTGTTCAATCAAATCAAATATGTAATACTTTATTTGTCCGTGTATCTGCTTAATGCTGTTAATGAAACATAACAGATTCAGTTTATTTGCCATTTACAGTAACACCATTTTGGAATAACTATACAAGACTACCCTAGTGTGTACCAGACAAAGCAGATAGTACACACCAGAACTCCTGCCATGAACAACTTGAAAAAATATCAGTATCAAAAAGGCACATTTTAATACCTCAAACTTTCAGGTCACAAGAAACTCCTTAATGGTCCTGATTTGATGTCAAAATTGTATTCTTCACACATCCTCTGAGTATTGTAAAATTAAAGGTTTCGACAAGCTTGTGTGTTAATCATTGGCAAGCCATGTCGAGTCAGACAGGCGTTCTTCAGGGTAAGTGAAAACTGTAAAACCTTTTGATGAAGAAAACTTACCAAGTAACTGTTATAGAATGTATATGATAAAAAATAAATATTGTGAATTCTTTGATTGAAAGTGTTCCATTATAACATGAACCAAAATAGACCAAAACCATAATGTAAATGTTGTTGCTCAGTGTTTTGATATATTTGGATATTAAAGGAGCAGTATGTACAAATCTGGCCAAAAGTGGTCCTGCACTCACCCTGACTCAGGTTGCCAGATATGCAGACGAATCCAGCTGGCATAATAACTGAATAGACAAGAGTTTTGTCAACAACAAATCTATAACCAACTCTGTGGTAGCTTCTGCCATTTACTACGCTGCCGTGTGCTGGGCCCGGGCAGCACAGAGCGGGACAGAAACAGACTGAACAAGCTGGTCAGGAGGGCCAGCTCCACTCTGGGCTGCTCCCTGGACTCTGTGGAGGAGGTGAGGGACAGGAGGGTGCTAGCCAAAGCCACCTCCATCATGAACAATACCTCCCACCCACTGCACAGGACTGTAGAGGAGCTGAGGAGCTCCTTCAGTGGAAGACTGAGGCACCCTCAGTGTAGGAAGGAGCGCTACCGCAGGGCCTTTATCCCCACTGCTGTCAGACTGTACAATAAGTCACTTTAAATGATCACTGTGTGAAAACCTGCACTACTATTGACACTGTTTCCAATTGACACTTGTCACTTTTGTTGTACATAATTATTGTCACTTTTATTGTACATATATATCCTGCATGTAACATGTTTGCACATTTCCTCCTTTTGCACAATCTGAGTGTCTCTATCCATGCCAAATGTGACATGTAAATTTCTCCTATGTGATATTAATAAAGCACATCTTATCTTATCTTATAACCAACATCTTTTTTTCACAAAGGCCTGGATAGAAATCCTCGTTTTATTCCTTGTTTTATCATTACTAATTTGAGAATCATTACAAGACCGTGTTTTAGCTCTGTGGCCACGTGTTACTTTACCAGTGAGATTAGCTCCAAACAGTGGAGGGCGGGACATCTAAATGAAAACAATAACAAGATTTATAGTAGAGGTTGTAAAACTCATTTTGAAATCCAAATATCTTGATTCAACTACTGTTATCAGTTAAAGAAGTATTTGAAAAGAGCATGTTTTTATTAATGCCTTTGTCAGATTAGGACCCTTTAATGATGACTTGACGTGAAAATGTTACATATTGCTACTTTAAACAGTAATTGCACACCAATAGTGTGCATACAAGCAAGTGGATTTAAAGTTAAAGCTTATATTCTTGGACTCATGGGACTCTTTCTCTATAATGGGAGTGTAATTAATTGTTTCTATAGATCGTCTGGAGTCTGCGGTCTCCCATAGCCTTTTGTCGAGTGCCACAATGCGTCGTAATCATGGGCCTTATTGTCTCCTCTGAGCTACATGCCATGCATTATGACACAGGCGTGTTGCACTGTCTCCAACAGACAAAGCCCTTTGATGACTCCCATTTATTCTGGCCAGACAAAAAAACCATCTGGCTAAACGTCTGCAGGAAATTTATTTCGACAGATGACTTGATTAATTTGGTGTTATTAGCCTTCATGGCATTCACTAATGGAGTGTGGTATTTGAATAATGCCAAATATGCAGTAACTATGATGGATATTATGATGCCACTGATTGATACTACAGTATCTGGAATCATCTTTCTGACATTGTAACTTCTGATTGACAAAATCATAGGGAACAATAAACCATAAACAGAGAATAAAAAGTAGACATTTAACAGTGCGGTAAAGTGACAGTAGTCCACAATTATCTTTACTGTCTTCTGAGAATTCAACTTCAGGTTGTTTCCACAGCACCAGGACACCAGCTGGTCCACCTTCCTCCTGTAAGCGGACTCATCGTTCTCAGAGGTGATCACGCTTGATCAGCTTCATAGAATTATGGCTGGAGATGCAGTGATTGGTGACAGGGAGAAGAGCATGTACACCATATAGTCTGTAAATAAAAAAGTGGCTACGTTGATGAGGAATTATGGGGAATGTTCAAATCAAAAGGCTCCAACTTCAAGTGGTACAAAAATACTTTCTGGTGGAACCAAACAATGGTGGCTGATTGACCCCCTCAGTAATTATCTCTGGCTGCCCTTGTTCAACATGCTACAACAGTGAGCACCTCTGTTTCTTCCGCCAGTCTTACTTGTGTGTTTTCTCCACTATGCAAAAAAAAAAAAACATATTTGGAGACTACAAGGCAGGTGCAAAGGGTTGGCCCCATTCCCAATTGATTTTCATCTTTGTAAGCAGCATTTATGCGCTGAGTTCTGGCTCTCTCTCCTCTCTGGCAGGCGTGCTGTGCTGCTGGAGTGTGCATGGAAATGAGATCCCTGTATAATCCTGCACACTCACACGTCTTACACTCTCTGCTCACCTGCTGTTTCTGAGAAAAAGGAAAAAAAGTTTGTGAAAGATCCTCCACAAACTTGTGATTCAGGACTGTCTAATTGGAAGATAGAAGTATTAATCTGTCAAAGAAAAGAATTTGAAAGACACAATTAACCCACATTTGCGTGTGGCCTTTGTGAGAATAATTCCTCTCAAACTGAATCTATCAAAGCTGTGCTAATCTGAAAACTTTCCTGTTCAAGATATCATTATTTATTTTTCACTCATTTGTCACAAGTGTTGAATATTCAATGAATTCCCGATAGTTTGACTTTATGGTACTTGACATTTTTTAATGAAAATGAAGTTGTTATCTAATATATCATTAGAATATTGTACATTGACTGACAATACACACAAAACAAATGCAAAATCTCAAAAGATTTACACATGTAGGCACAAGGCAGTGACGTAGGCACATTAGGGCCAGGGTGGGCCCAGGCCCGCCCACTTTTTTGATTGGCCCAGGACCTGGCCTGCCCTGAGAAGGCTTGCATGATTTTTCTCACCATTTTTTATGATTGATACTTTTATTCACTCTTAAAAAAAATGCTTAACATTGACATTCAAACCAAAGCCTTTAAAAATGTATTAATAAATTATTTGATGTTTACACGCCGCGACTCCTTCTCGCCTCCACAGCAGCAGCACGTGACGCTCATCTCTCTGCTGTGATTGGCTGTCTTCCACCTGCACTTAAAATAGCGAGGTGCCAAACTCTACGTGTAGCTACTATTTACTTTCAGTAAAGTCCGTCTGGGAGCGCTCTCTGAAAAGTGATCAGTGAAGCCGTGTAGCCAGTGTTAAGAAACGCATTTCCCCTGAACCTCGTAAAATGTGAGTAATCAGAGAAAAGTATTATGGATCTCTCTCCATTCAACACATTTACATATGTTCTAATCCAGGCATGTCAAAGTCAAATACATCAGAGGGCCAAAAAAAAATGTTTGCTATGCGCCGAGGGCCGGACTGGTTCAATGTTTCTCAACATCCAGAGGCAGTGCCGGTGACACCTGCTGGCTCGATAAAATATGCTCTAAAGCCAATCCTCATACTGTACACATTAGATGTAATAGACATCTGAGAACATCAAAATAGTAAAAAAAAAAAAAAAACCTCAAACTTGGTGAAATGTAAAAGAGCAGTCTGGACCTCTTTTTGGGGCGTTTTTTGATTAAATTTGCAGAATGGATTATACTTTGGGAAATACAAGTGGATATTCTTCTTCAATGAACAGTTACGGAGAGAAAGAGACTAAGCAAGGATGGGGAAAGTCTAATTTGTTGGAGCAGCAGAAGACGAAAGGTAAAAAACGAATACAGACGTGATTTATTTTGTGCCCATATTATGCGTTATATCTTTTTAATGCAAGGTCTGATATCGTTTACACTTACATATAAATATAGCAGAGAAAATAAGCTTTAAAATGATATATAGCTTGTGGCTTATGAAGTTCAAAATACATCTGCTGTT
Organism: Knipowitschia caucasica; assembly: GCA_964034765.1. Classification (NCBI taxonomy): domain Eukaryota; kingdom Metazoa; phylum Chordata; class Actinopteri; order Gobiiformes; family Gobiidae; genus Knipowitschia; species Knipowitschia caucasica. Next base: position 27,536,646 of record OZ035835.1, read on the forward strand.
GCCAGCAGATATTTTTTTTCCTCGTTTGCTCCCGCCGGCGGGGGCTAGCGAGCTTAAGGGGTCAATACATTGCCTAAATGGCAGGCAATGTCCCGGGGGCCATAAATAATTCATTCGCGGGCCGGATTTGGCCCGCGGGCCTTGACTTTGACACATGTGTTCTAATCTGTCACTGCACTGAACTGAAACTCAGGCTGCACCATGGATCTATAAGTGCTGCACACAGACAGAGACAGAACCGTCTCAAGTTGAGAAACAGGGGGTTTAAAGGCTGAAAAAATACTTCCAGTGCTCCTCCACTCTGTGTGATCATACTCTTGTCTTCTATATTTAAATTTTTTTTTTTCTTCTGCAGTGTCACTGATGGGCTGTTCCCTCTTAGATGCGTGCGTGCGCAATCGCGCTGTTCTTTAGGGGTCTTATTATAAAACATCCATGGTCTCACTCTCAGCGCACAGAAAACGTCCTGTGCCGCACAAAAGAAGCAGCCACGTATTTCTACAGTGTATGGACCGCGGTGGATCTGTGCGGTCAGGCCCCATTCAAAGTCAGAGTCATGGCTCTCTTTCTGTGACGATGAGGAACACTGTCCACGGGTGCGGGAGAAGAGCTCACCCCAGAAGTCTGAAGCTGCGTTTGATCCAAAACAGGGCTAGGACCAACCTCACCCTGCACACCGTGAACCGCACATGCGGACTCGGTCTGGCCGCGGACTCGCGAGCAGTGTCTCACAAGCGCTACACCAGCTGCTGTGGTGTGTGCGTGGAGCTCACGCGCACGCACACGCACACACACATGCGGGGACACTTGAGTCTGAAGAACAGGAGTCCTGCTTACGTCTCTCTTTATCCAAAGTGCCTCCATCACTTTGCTGTAGTTTTATTGTTAGTGCTCATCTTTTCAATGATGTGGCTGAGTGGATAGCACTCTAGCCTCTCAGCAAGAAGGTCCTGGGTTCGAATCCAGGACCTTCTTGCTGAGAAGGTCCTGGATTCGAATCCCGGTCGGACCAGGGTCTTTCTGAGTGGAGTTTCCATGTTCTCCCCGTGTCTGCGTAGGTTTCCTCCGGGTACTCCGGTTTCCCCTATACCACTAAAAATATGTCCAATAGCTCTGGCATGCGCCGCCTGTACTGGCAACCCCGCTCCCATCTCTGTGTGGAGTGAGAGACAAATGCCCAAAATTAACAATTGTAAACCGCTTTGAGACTCAGATCTGCAGTGAAAAGGCGGTATATAAATAGAGATTACTAGATTACTTACTTAAGATTTAGTTCAGCTCAAAGGCCTGGAGTAAAGTTGGTTTTGTGGCAATTTGACTATTAATAAATGTGATTTTTTTTAATAATGCGCTATATGTATTATTATGACTAAATATAATAATGTATACCATTTATTAAGACTCTAAAGGTTAAATCCTCTAATGCCAAATATATTCCTAAATCTACTTTAATTCACCATCGTTTATACTGTAGCTAATTAGCGCCGATCCATGCACTACAGTTTGTGCTGTTCACTAAAAGCTGTCAAACCGAGGAGGCATGTCTGCTAGGTATTATTGGATATCCTATTAAGTTTTCCTCTGGCAAAAGTTGGCCCGCCCACTTTTCTTCAGGCCCGCCCTATTCAACATTTCTGCCTACGTCTCTGGCACAAGGTCCATGTACTTTTGCGTTCAATATATTTTCTATTTTTGAAGGGAAATGGAAAATCAAAAAAAGGCTATTTTTCACTTTCAGGCATACAGCAATATACAAAAATGACCATTTTGGTTGTTTTAATTTCTTTTGAGACATTGATATTGTAATAACCGGATTTGGGAACTAGAAAATGCAATAATTAAGCTTTTTTATTTTGTATTTAATACATTTCGGCTTCAATCAATTACCCGGAAGTGAAACCAGTTTTTTTTACTTCAGCCCTATTCGCACGGGATTAGTATGACCTGTGGACCCCTGGTAATTTGTGATATACGCGGAGGACGTCTGAGATCTTAATAATAATCAGGGGTGCACATACAGTACGTGGTACGCATGCGTTACAAATATCAGAAATGCGTACTATCACTTCAGTTAAAAGCACCTTTGCATACTTCATATATACCAGTCCTTCTCAAACAGCGCTCTTCCCTAGGGGGGCGTGGTGCAATGCCAGTGTGACGGAGCGGTCCGTCTCTAGCTACGTGTACAAATGTAGTATTATACTAAAGGCTGACTTTCATGCACGCGCCACACACACACCGGCACGCACACACAAATGCCATTCCACACTAGCGCACCCTTTTCCCCGTTCCATTCATACGTAACATCCACACGCATCATCCATTCTCTCGTCCGTCTCTCCCCTTAGTTACTAGTCCGCCAAAGGTGCACACTTGTGTGGGCCAGAAATACATTCAAGCATACATTTACACACTGAAGCCAATAATTCCCTTTGGCTCGCGTGTCCACAATTTGGTACAGAAATCAGACGAAGATATCCAAGTTTAACATCTGCATTTAATTATCTTTACAATCAGATACAGAATATTCAACAAAAAAGTGCTCCTAAACTAATATGTCCCTCTCCTCTTCCCCTGCGCTAACCTTCCCCCCAGAACTCAAACCAACAGTTTTATCAAGACGTCTGATGACGTCACTTGTGGGCGTCTCCCGAATGTTCTTTTCGGGTGTGCTGGCGTCCCGTGTCCACTGGGAGGCGTCAGAATGCCTTTGGAGAATCTCCCAGTCTGCCTGAGAGAGATTAGCCAGATGGTGGTTTGGACTTTTGGCCTCGCCAGAGAGACAAGAATGTTTATTCCTGGAGTTAATAATTTGTCCCGTTTTGAAAGTTGGTATCTCTATGACTGATTGTAGTTTCTCCATTTGACCCTCTTTATTCCTGTTTGCAATCCTTGTCCTTGGGGCTTTTCCCCGTGCACATTCTTCAGAGGGCCTATTTTCAAAATCATTAGTATACAACATTTTAATTATGCAACAGTTTCCCTCTTTTGACCTGATTAAAAATTAGGTCACAATCCACATCGTCGTTTATCATCCATACTTGTGCTTAGTTCAGGCTTGATATCTGTGAAGAGCCAATACAGAAAGACAAACAACACACAACCACATTGAAACATTCCTTCACTAAACTCTTTGATGACCACTGCTGTCATTCTGATTCTTCTTCAACCTCGTCTGTAATGTATGCACTAAAACTATTCACTATAGTTTAAACTATTCTAATCTATTTACAAATATGTTTGCATATTTTGCTTTTATTGAGCCCTATTCTTAAACATATGTTTTTATCTAATAAATCTATCTATACGGTGGTTTGCTGTCATTATCAGTGGCTCTGTGCCATTTTGTGGGGCTTTGCTCATTTTTCCAAACACATTTTGTTGAACCAGGAAGTGCTGTCACTTCCTTCTCTCAGACCGTTTGGGATAAATGTACATCGTTAATCAAATTGGTATTATCCGTACAGGAGCTAATCTATTTTAGCAGGTTTTTTTGGGATCAATTACTCTACCATGGTATTCGATTTTCTAATCCATATTGACAAGTCGACAGCTCTTAAAATTCTCAAAAAATACCTAAATATCTACTTTTGTGCTATACCCAAATACATTAAAATGCTTTTAAATGTTTTTGAATCTCTGTTGTTTCTAATCTATCTCATTAACTTTTGGCATTGTTAACATTCACCTATGTTTGAAACAAGCGAATTTGACAGTATCTAATAAACCTGTGCATAAACTGTAATGAACTTCATCTACCTTTGAAGTAAATACTTTTGGACATAATATGAAGGAAATGGTCTTTTTACCGTTTGATATTAGCCCTGTCTAAAAATAATCTCTATTTTTGAAAGCATCTATCTATTTTACACTCTATTGTGACTCTAAAACTCGGTTGCAGCTTGGGCAAAGGCATATTCCCAATTTTTGAGTTCTGATTGTAACAATTGCATTGGCAATAGACGATTTTTTATTGGCCGGTTCTTGTTCTGCAAATCATTATTCTATGTATTGTATTTCAGACAATTCCAATAACAACACAGTCGTTCTCCAATATTAAAGACATACATCTAAATCAAGTTGCCTGAAAGGGATTTTAACTATTTTAAAACGTTCTCTACGATTATAAGGCTATGAAATTAATTATTTAATAAACAAAAGCACATTCATGGCTTCTGTCCGCTGCTTATAACTGTTTAAAGAGTTGTCCCAAACTTAATGTGTGTAAATACATCAGCTGTTTGTAATAAACAATAACATTTAACCTGTTCTCCAATGGAGCAGCTCAGAGGCTGCGTCAAGAGCAATGTTATATTTGAGCTATTTTTAGATTTAAAATTGTGTTAAAGCCTGTCGTTCTATGTCTGCATTTTAATACTACTCTCTATAAACACCTCTGCACCAGTTCCTACAGATGTGGAAAACAGAAACATCTAAAATCTGACTCCATTTGATTCCTTTTTACTTTAGTTATTAGAACAATTTGACCTTATTGATACTTATTTCCACAATAGAACTATTTTGATTATTCACTAGTCTAACTAGTGCTATGAGACTTGGGTGGCATCTCTGACTGCCACCCCCCTGACCCAGAAATGGATTAAAGGGTAGAAAATGGATAAATGGATGGATGGACTAGTCTAACTATTATTACTATTGTTTATTCTGACACTTCAACCTATAGCTCCTCGAATCCAATGACATTATAGCTCCAGACTATTTCATTCTATTCTATTATTATCTTATTATTATATGATCTATTATCTTAAAGAGTAGATCTGTTTGATGTTATAAGCGCTATTATTTCTCCTTTTGAATTTGCACAACACTAAATTTAGAATGACCCCCTATGGGACAAATATAGAATTTTATTTCATTTTGGCAACTCCGAAAATTACTTAATAATTTTCCCATTTTGCTTTTTTAGGCTGCCCTTTCTATTATTTATTTGTTCTTGTAAATATATGTTTTACACTTCTTTCTAATGATTTAGAAGGTTAAGGACCATGACCACCTATGACAATACAATACTCCCCTCTGTTGGTCGTGGTCCAAAGTATAAAACATGCATCTGTATGTGTGTGTAGATTACTGTTCCAATCCTGTTGCTCCTCCCGGATCGTCCTCAATTCATATTGTGGGCTTTGGTGCCAAAGCAGAGGCTCATTTCCTTATGATCCATACTACTGTCATCCCTGAAGCAGGTGCAGTTTATCTTTCATCTGAAAAACAAACATTAGAACACAAGAAACGCCCACTTTCCTCTCTTCGCATGGTGCAGCCTGTCAATCAATCCAATTGGGCAAAACATAACTGCATTGACAGACGGTGTGTGGCATCAGGGCAGAGGCTGTAGCCAAATACAGACTTAACAATATGTATGTTTCTAATTTTACACTCCCCTAAATGTGAGTTACAAACCAAAGTTGTCCTTCAACCAATGACCGCTCACTGCGGTTGGACCGAATCACTGTCCGGACAAACAGCAGAGGGAGGGGCTCCCAGTACCTTCAGCGAGGTATTTCATCTCAGAGTACTTTCCGCAGAGTACTTTTCTCAGAGTACTCATCCCAGAGTACTCTCACTTTTACACCTGTTCAATAAAGCTTGTCATCTTTGAATCTCTAGTACTTACACCGTATGCTGTTGACAAAAAATAATTATTCCATGATCACATTAAAACATTACAGAAAACTTTTGTTATTCCATGATTCCGTTCAGCACTCCTCGTTCACTCCACAACACACTCACAACACACTCACAACACCCCACGTTAGTATTGGTCCAGTTTGTTAAGGTCAACGTAGTGTATTGGACATGACGCACAAACATATAACATACACAAACATATAACATACACAAACATATAACATACACAAACATATAACATACACAAACATATAACATACACAAGAGGCCTGTAATTTTAACTTTGTTATATTTTTCCATGTCCAATTACAATTGTCTCATGAGCTATTTTATAGTTGCAACTTTCAGAGCCTGCAGAACATGCAAAGCTTTGAGAGATTTTTCCTAAAAGGATCCATTTCAAACTTTAGTGTTTAAACCACGTGGTCTTTACTCGGGCTTGTCACAAACTGTGTCCCCTATATTTTTAATGAGCTCTTGTTACTAAAAAAAACTCATGCACGTGCAATAAATGTTTTTCCCTTTTTTTTTTTAAAGCCAGTTCGGATTCCTTAAAAATGTAAATTAGTTTCAAACTTTAATACTTCACCTTTGTTTCACGTTCATGTGGAGAAAAGACCATTGTTTTATGTGTGTGTACTTGCACCAATCATGTCTCAGATAAACTGCCAACAGTTGTATCAAAGACATAATTTGTCCTAATTGTTTCTAATTTAGCTATTTGGAAGAGAAACATGTCATAAAAGATTTCAAAAAATGTCCCTACATCTTTGTTTTCAACCAATGAACAGTGTTGCGTCTATGTGTTATCAGAAATGATCCAATATCACCTTTAGCCAAAATTCAGAAATGCTTTAAATCATTTTTCAAACTTTAATTGTCTGAACAAACCATTTTGTACTAAATGCAGCGTCCATTAAAAGCTGCAGTTCTCTTCCTAGCACCAGTTTCAACTGTGCATGTGACTGTTTTTAAATGATTAACGAGCCACGGTTCAGAGGTTGAAAACACTGCTTTAAATATCCGTATTACCAAGATCATGCAGTCAAAATCAATAATTCTAAACTTCTCCGCGTCTATAACTTTAAATAATAATACTAGTTTCAATAATAGTGCTCCTCTACCTTAAATATACTGCTGTTCTAATCTCCTTGTGTCTCATGCTAAAGCAAGAGTCTAATTAATTTTAACGATTGTCCTGTATTCTTTCATGCAGCTAAATGTGGTGTTATGAACGAATGACCTAGCTAAATGTGTAAATATGACTTAATATGTCTCTGTGCGTTTGTTTGTCTGTATATATTTACCTTCTGTCTGTCTCATTTAGCCTGGCCACGTCCTCTTATGGCGTCTTTCAATGTCTTTTGTCTCAAAGTGTCCGATGTCTTTGCCTCAATGCCTTTTTTCCTTCTTCTTTAACCACTTAGCAACCACCAACCCGCCGGCGGGTTGTTTTTATGTTTTTAAATGTTCTGCTGGCAATAGCAGATGTATTTTGAACACCAAACCCCAAAAGCTGTATATCATTTTAAAGCTTATTTTCTTATCTACATTTACATACAAGTGTAAACTACATCAGACTTTGCATTCAAAAGATATAACACATAATGTGGGCACAAAATAAATCAATTCGGAAATAGTTCTTTACCTTTGGGCTTGTGCTGTACAAATAAATCAGCTCTCCTCCCAGCTTGCAATACATCATTCTCTCTGGAACAGTCCAAAGGAAAATTATATCCACTTGTATTTCCCAAAGTAAAATCCATTCTGCAGAAATAATCCAAAAATGTGCATTTATCTTTAGCGAAAAAAACGAAAAAAAAGAGCACAGATGTTACTCTTTCACTTGTAACGGACTTTTAGCTTTGTTTTTCACCCGAACATCTGGTATCTACGTGTTCCTTAGCTCCTTATCTTTCAAATGAGACTACTCCCGAAAAGCTAGACCAATTTTTGGGTCTGCAATAGGACCCGCAAATAACGCTAGCGCTGCTGTTTGCGCATTGGTGGCTAATCTTTTGTGGGGTCCCAACTTGTTTACGTTTACTTCCGGGATTTACGATTGACATGTCCGTGTAGCCAATGAGGAAAGCTTTCGAACAAGGGGTGGGACAATGGTGTCCTGTCTTATCTTGGGCCTGGACCATTGTGCGTCATGGCAGCCAAAAGACGCTCCCGAAGCTGCAATGAATTTACACTCATAAAAAAATAACTTTGACATTTAAAAAAGAAAAACACACATAGATTAGTAACTTATAAGTACCAATAATAAAAAAATATTGTTTTTATGATGATTAAATGTAAGTAAAGATATTTGGCACAATTTGGCACACTTGTGCCAAATTGTGCCAAATGTGCACTACTTGATGAAAAGGAGAAACTGCATAAAAACTATAAAACTTAGAAGTCTGAAACTTTAGACAGTTGTTGTCAACAACACAATGAACAGAGGGTTTGAATATTGTGAACTTACAATGAAGTATGCCTTTTTTAGGGCCTTTAGACATTGAAAATGTTAGGCGAGGCTAAAAAAATTGGGGTTTTTTCCCTAACTTCAAAGGATGCAGAGGAAAATAGGAATGACAAACATTATTTTAGTGTTTTTTTACATAAACTAGAAGGCTCTAGCTTTAAAATGATGCATCACACAAGCATGTGAGATGTAAGATGTGTTTTTAAATAAGCAAAGACATTTGGGTATGCCCAACCATTGTGCACGAGCCAAAATGAGGCGGTTGTTAAGACTTTCTTTCTTCTTCTTTCAATAATCACTTTCTCTCTTCTTCTTTCAATAATCACTTTCTTTCTTCTTCTTTCAATAACTTTCTTCTCCTTGCAATGTCTTTTTCTTTTCAATCATTTTCTTCTTGTTAGGTTTTCCGGCGGTTGGCGGCCTATTTTTCGCATTACCGCCACCTTCTGTTCCGTAGATGGGACAACACTCAGTTTGTGAACAAGTCTGCGGTCTTTTCTTTGCCTCCTCACAGGCAGGAGGAGTCTTCTTCGAGAGTTCCTGTTAGCTGCTGCAGCCGATGCTGCCCCCTGCGACCCGCAGGGAGAGGGGGAGACGCTGATGATGATGATGATGCTCGGTTGTGGTTTGTGGCAGGGACGATTTTGGCGATCGGCCAATGAAACAGACAGAAGTTTTCTCAGAAAAAACAGACAAACAAGAAACACAAACAAGTGTGTTAATACAATACAAAACCAATGATTAATTACGAATCTAAGTAAACCTATGAAATAATTACTATTAACATTTTAAACATTAAATTCTGAAAACCAAATCTGTATTCAACTGCTATCCTAAGCCCTATTTTTTCCAAAAGTATACTGTTCTTTAAGATCAGTTTAAATTCTATATCACCAAAACGTTGGGAAACATGTTTAATAACTTGTCTAGACGTTTGGAGATGGTCAAAAGAATAAAACAATGCCTCTTTATAATCTAACTCAAAGTTCTGTGATCATATGACTCCATGTCAGTAACATTATCGTGTGTATAAATGTAATTTTCTACAAAAAATTCTTTCTTCACGAGAGAGAGAGAAAGACAGAGAGAGAGAGAGAGAGAGAGAGAGAGAGAGAGAGAGAGAGAGAGAGAGGAGGAAGGGGAGAGAGAGAGGACAGAACGAGGGAGGGGAGGGGCCTCCCGAACAAAGGAAGCATACCTCGTTTTTCTTGTGACAAGGTTTTAAATCAGTAGTAAAAGTTTTTCTCACGTCAAACGACACTTTACATTTTATCCTTAAATACGTCAGTAATGGAAAACATTACTATTTGCTTACATGAGTAATAGTCCCAGCAGAATCTCTTTTTTTTTTTTGATTCTCTGTGACTATTAAACATTACATCAGAATAAGAGAAAAACTTCCATAACTGATCATTTCTTCACATGAAACTCGTATACTACAGCCAAGAGGCTCTCTTTTCTCATTAATCAGATCATTATTATCAGAATCCACATTTTAAATACTTGGCTTTTCTTCTGTTTAAATTAATTGTGCCCTTTTCCCCACCCCCGGGGGATATGGAGTTTTTATTATCCTATAACTTCTGACCCTAACTATCCCTATTTCTCTAATCCTATTTATCTAAACACTTGTGCCTCTTTTGCACCTTAAAACGGTGTGCCTCTTTCGCACTTATAAATCCTGTGGCTCTGTTCCCGTATATTCTTTTTTAGAGAGAGACCAGCATCCCTCAAGGTTCAAAAACGTCGAAAAACCTGACTATTGTTCTATCGCGTCCGATAGAATCGCCCGTCACGGCGGTCTGGCCACGCTGCAGTCATGCTGGGCCGAGATCTCTCTGTCTTCTATTTAAAACAATGTGCAGACTTTAGAAATGGTATCTGCTTACCTGTGTTTTGCAGTAGAGAGAGCCCCAAGACCCAACAGACCCAGTCTATCTATCTGAGCTCATCTTGCGTCTTCTTTCTGTATCAAATCACGTCTCGGGTCACCAAATGAAGCCAATAATTCCCTTTGGCTCGCGTGTCCACAATTTGGTACAGAAATCAGACGAAGATATCCAAGTTTAACATCTGCATTTAATTATCTTTACAATCAGATACAGAATATTCAACAAAAAAGTGCTCCTAAACTAATATGTCCCTCTCCTCTTCCCCTGCGCTAACCTTCCCCCCAGAACTCAAACCAACAGTTTTATCAAGACGTCTGATGACGTCACTTGTGGGCGTCTCCCGAATGTTCTTTTCGGGTGTGCTGGCGTCCCGTGTCCACTGGGAGGCGTCAGAATGCCTTTGGAGAATCTCCCAGTCTGCCTGAGAGAGATTAGCCAGATGGTGGTTTGGACTTTTGGCCTCGCCAGAGAGACAATAATGTTTATTCCTGGAGTTAATAATTTGTCCCGTTTTGAAAGTTGGTATCTCTATGACTGATTGTAGTTTCTCCATTTGACCCTCTTTATTCCTGTTTGCAATCCTTGTCCTTGGGGCTTTTCCCCGTGCACATTCTTCAGAGGGCCTATTTTCAAAATCATTAGTATACAACATTTTAATTATGCAACAACACCTACCGGTCTGTTGCGCTCCTTCCGAGTCTGTGCGCGAGGATCAAACAAGGACACAATTTCCTGGTGGGTTAAATGGGAATTATGCCCATGTGATGTGCATCATTAAATGTACATGTTTTGAGAGTATAATATGTAATGTTTGATTGTAGAGTAGATTTATCTGTGTTGTACCAATTACGGTATGGGCCCATATGTTTTTGCCTGTTTATACTTCCAATTTCTACCATAATAATTTGCTCAATGGGAAGGGCCAGGAGCCGGGTTTTGCACAGTCTGCCGCTGGTTACAGAGGAGGTAACTTGAAACTTAAAGGTGACCTATGTGTCTCTGTGAACTTGTTTTCTGTGTGGTAATTTCACTGTAAATACGCTCTGCACTGCCTTCATCATTTTTTTGCACTCTGGGAAATTGAAAATCAACCCACCTAAGCACTGGACTCCGAGCTCGCCTGTTTTATTTTTAAGCAACCCACAACATCCAGACAGGGTGAGCGTGATCGCGGGGCGATTGCTGCTGTTTGTTGTTTGTACTCTAAAGAGATTCCAAATCCTCCGTGGCAGCAGCGTTCTGACTCCAGAGCCACTCTGGCTACTTTGTAATGACAGCTGCTCCTTGACAACAACTCGGCGTGGTCATAAAGTACCCAGGACCATTCTCTGCATGTTGCAAGTGTGTGTCTTTGCGTAACACAAAATAAATAAATACATATTCCGTTACTGCAAGAAACAGAGCTGGACTATGGAGCCTCAAGGGAGTGTCCATGTCCTCTCCGTGTCTCTACATCAAAGCTGTGGTACTTACATTTTCCCTTGCATTAATAATGCATAATAATGTTGGTTATGCCCAAAAGTAAAATGTGGTGAACAAATCAAACAGAACATTGTTTGATTTTTTTGTTTTGTTTTGCGTTTTTAAGAAAGAGCCCTGTGAGTCATTATTTGACTTGGATTGAGTTGATTATCTGAGCTGATCTAAACTTTAGCATTAAAAAGAAGCAAGTATAAAATCTCCATCAAGAGCCACGTGACAAATGGAGTGAGTACCAAACACCATCTCCTGGTACTCATCTAAGAACCTCACTGAAAAAGTTATGTGCACCCCTGATAATAATAATAATAAGAATGCATCAGTTTTATATAGCGCTTTTTACTGTAGCCACAGCTGCCCTGGGGCACACTGACAGAAGCGATGTATGTGCCATCGGCCCCTCTGACCACCACCAATCATTCACACACACACACCAGACTCATTCTAGGCAATAAGGGGTGAAGTGTCTTGCCTAAGGATACCACGGCAGTTTGGCACTTTACTTGGCCACAACGACAGCAGACATCAGTGGGAGTCGGTGGAGAAAGTCTTGTGGTGGGCTCGAACCCACAACCTTCTGGCTCAAAGGCCAATGCTCTACACAACTGAGCTTCTGTCGCCTCAGTGCATTCACACGGGATTAGCAATGTCTGTAAATTACTATATTTTTTCTGACATCTCACATAACGGTTGCGCGTGTACGGCTCTCTCCGCTTCACGCTGTTCATAAAGACTGACGTCTGACCACAGCAGCCACAGAGACAATGAAGACAAACACATAAATGTGGATTTTACTGCTCTACAGTGCTGTCTGTAATGTTTAACAATGCTGTTTGTACGAATTACCTGTGAACGCACCACATACTCTGCTGACAAACATGCGAGCCAACAAGCAGTATCGGCTGCATCAACACTTCTGTACTAGGACAGAGTGCAAAGTAATCGTGCAAATGCAACCCATCGGTCTCATCATTTTGTGCCAGTGAACTGTGGCAAGTCGAGGAGGCTACTCGCTCCTAAAATAATAAAAAAAATAAAAGAAAGAAAAAGTCCACGGCAGGGCAATGATGCCCAAAATAAAATCAAAAGCGCACTATGTCACACGGGTTTGTAAATGATAATCAGAGGCCAAGGCAGAAATTAAGTTACAAGTTACTTCGATTTATTACAGTAAGCTGTATAGTTTGATCTTCAGGTTTCACAATTCCAGTCACACATTTCCTGTCGCGATGGACTCAGAGCATAGGAGGTGGTGCGAAAAAAACACAGGAGAATAACGGGAGAAACAGCGGTGGGCCGCGATGTGGCCATTCCCCAGCTTATCTACGGCAAATGCTGAGCGCGCACCCTTGACGGGTGACACTTTAAAGGCCCAGACCCACAGCCAGCTACGACACGCTCGGATCCCAGCAACGAGGGTGGCCAGACGCCAAATCGACAGGACAGCTTGGCCATATACAAGCAGGACTCGCGGGGCAACAAGGCCTCACCGCGGCACTGGAGCAGGAGAAGGCAGACGCGACAAAACGCAGGAGACGGAAGTGCAGGCGTAAAGCAGGAGACGGAAGTGCAGGCGTAAACACGGACACAACTCGAGGCTAATTATAAGTGTTCGCGCCCTCTAGTGGACACAAATATGGTGGCCAAGTCCAGCTTGCCATATAACACATTACACTGTCCTCTAAACTTCTCCATAGACCTCGCAGAGACAGCAGCAGCCGCGACTCTGCATCTGTGTTTGCAGCCGCGATACGCGTCTCCTCTGCTCATTGACAAAAAACAACGCAGAAAGTATAGAAAGCGGCATTAGGAATCACAATCACTGAAATGCAGATTCGCAGGATAAGTATTATCAGAGGACGTCTGTGTTTGGACAAATACAGGAGGTCATTTGTGGCAGAATTATTACTTTTCAAATTACAGACATGGCACATTCGCACTACAGTTTATGGGTAATACTAATCCCGGGCTGAAGTAAACAAACTGGTTTCACTCCCGGGTAATCGATTGACGCCGAAATGTATTAAATACACAATAAAAAAGGTCAATTATTGCATTTTATAGTTCCCAAATCTGGTTATTACAATATACATTTCTTATAAGAAATGAAAACACCAAAATGGTCATTTTTTTATATTGTTGTGTGCCTGATAGCCTTTTTTCAATTTTTCATTTTCCTTCAAAAATAGAAAATGTATTGAACGCAAAAGTACACGGACCGCACAAGATATTGTGCAGGTTATTGCATTAACCTGAATAATGAAACAACTTATAAAATGTTTAGTTCTTATCTTATCATCCATTCAAATATAACATAACATGCAATATAATATGTCAGGGCTTTTATACATATCTAGAGATTGGGAGTTAATTCATCTAAACATTATCTTTTAAAGCTCACTTTGGGCTAATCACTTATGCCCAGACCACAAAATATCTGTGAAGAGTTCACTTGAAAAAAAAAAAAGTGCCAACTGCCAATAGAAGAATATTGGAAAGGCTTACAGTTTGTATTGAAAGAAAAGAAAGGGGTCTGCCGGGCGTGAAAATATTGTCTGACGTTAAACTGCTCCATGGATCTAAAAAGTTTGAAGACTGCTACACTACGCACTCGACTCCAGCTATCAAGAAGGCATAATAAAACGGCTTCATTCTGCGCTGCTTTCCTCCTCTCAATTTCCTAATTTCCACACACTGTAAAAGAATAAAAACAGACAACAAAATTACTCAGCGCTTTGGAGCAGTGCGTATCAATTGCTAAAAGGATGATGAATAATTAACTTGAGCTCCCATTAATGCCTAAAGAATGCTGATTAGATTCAATGCCACATGCAAAGTTATGAAGCTGGCATTAATATATATTAGAAATGGAGAAGGACACATTAATATATATTGGTGTTTTCTATATAGGTCAGTTTAACTGGTCAAATAGCATCCCTGTAACCTTAATATGTGAACACAGGGGGCAGTGTGTGGCAACTGCACTAAGCAATGGTGTCACGATAACTGTAATAAGTTATCATTGCTTCAATGTTTCTGAAAGAATATACAGTGGCTTGCCAAAGCACAAATACAAATTGAACATTTGGACAATTTGCCATGGTTACACCAAAAAACATTATTTAAATTTGATTATTTTTTTTACCAGGAACAGTAGCTGCGTTTCCATTGAGCATCAAATTTCGAAATTTGAATTTGCGCATCATAAAATGTCTAATGGAAACGCGCAAATTTCGAATAAACCACAGTTTTTCAATAAAAAGTTAATGCGCTTAAAATCGGTGGTTTTTTGGACGTATCGAAATTAAGTTTTTTGCAAAACGGCAATGGAAACACTTATTTCGATATAGCGGAGGAAGCCGAGCTGAGCTTTATTCAGTGAGTTTTGGCTGCGCTTCGTGTGGAGACTTGGGAGATACGTGGGAGAGGCATGGGGGAGAGACGCGGGGGAGACGGGGGAGAGGCATGGGGGAGAGACGGGGGAGACAGGCAAGACCCGTGTCTATGGTTCTGTGCGCGCGTCTATGGTCCGCGCTCGGTACATGACCACGGCGTTTGCGGAGCTGTCAAAGCAGCCACAGTTTCTCCCGGGGTCAGAGAGGATGAGAGCCGCAGCAGAAGTCAAGACATTAATATATCTCACGTAAATCAAAGTGTTGTTTACTTCTGTTGCCATGTTGACGTACTAGAAACTAGTGAATAAACGCGCGAAAATAGTGTATACTTATTCGAATATGTCTTAAAGGGGACATATCATGAAAAATCCACTTTTTGTGTCTTAAATGCCTTATGTTGTGTAGTTGGAGCCTCTAGAAGTGCAAAAAAGTTGAAATCAGTCTCTTCATGGGTTGCAGAGAACACTTCATATTCTGTTTAGGTAAGATTTTTCAACCCGTTCTGATTTTGCCATTCTCTATTACGTGTTTAGAATTATTACGTCACAGTATTTGCAGCGAGACTGCCATATAAGGGCATGGGCGTCTAACAAAACACTTCGGCCCAGCCCTCCTCTACTGTGCATCACTTCGAATTTGTAGTCCAAGCTCAAGGATGCCAGCGAACAGGGCTGGACTGACCATCGGGCGTACCGGGCAATGCCCAAAGGGCCGATGCCCATATTTGGGCCGGTCTGTCTGCCTCATACAAAACACATGTTTATGAGAAGTGTAAATCCGTTGAGAATTGTTCGAGGGGGCGCGCGTATCCGCGGGGCACCTGCTGTATGTACTCGAACGGGATTCCGCCACCTCAGCGGCCGCAGTGTTCTGGGGCATCTGCGGCCGCTTTGTAATGAGCAGCTTCTGCGTCCAGCGGCTGCGAGAGGCTGTGAGCGTCCAGCCGCTCGCAGCCGCTCCACCGTGTTGTGGCTGAGCGCGCAGCCTCAACGTGGCCATGTACCCAACCCCATAAACGCGCACAGGACCATGTGTGTCTTTGAGTAATCTGTGAACCCAATAAATACACTGCTGCAGGAAACAGTCCGCGTCTCCCCTCTCCTCTCGAAGCGCGATTAAACGCCCTAAATAAAGCTCTGATACCTACATTTTGCATTGCATTAAAAGTTCATGTTTGAGCCCAAAAGTAATATGTTGTGAACAAATTAAACAGATTTAGAGCCAGCAAATGGCTGACAATATGCATTTCAGTCTTTTTTGACCAATTCTCATCCCTGTAACAAACAATAGTCTTGTCTGTGTCCACCTCCCTCACTCTGAGACATGTTTATTACTCTCTTGCATTTTATTTTGTTGTTGAAACTGCGCATATCCTGATCCTCTACAGTATTTGCTTCCAAATACTGTATAAACTAGGAGTCGGCAACCTGCGGCTCCGGAGGTGCATGCGTCTTTTTCCTTCTGTAGAATGAAAAATGTTCTCAACGTTTTTAAATGTTGTAAAATTGTGTATAATAAGTAATATTTCAATTTAAACGTTTCTGTCAACGTAGTGCGTCTTATCCTGCGACGTAGGCCCGCGCCAGGCGGCCGCTGTTGTAAACAAACCGGCATGTGAGCTCTGCTTGTGTACAAGTCTCTCCATGGCCTCGCTCCAAAATATATTAGTGACATGTTAGTACCATACGAACCAGCCCGGACTCTGAGGAGCACAGGGACTGGACTCCTGTTAGTGCCCAGAGTCAGAACTAAACATGGGGAGGCTGCTTTTCAGATTCATGCTGCTAAAATCTGGAACAGTCTTCCTGAAGATGTGAGACAGGCCTCCTCTCTGACAATGTTTAAAACCAGGTTAAAGACAGTTCTGTTTAGCTGTGCATACAACTGAGGGATTTTATATTTTTATTAGGGCTGTCCAAAATAGCGCGTTATTAACGCGTTAACGCAAATCAATATTAACGCCGTCATTTTTTTTATCGCGCGATTAAAAAAAAAAAAAAAAAAAATTTTTTTTTTTTTTTTTTTTTTTTAACTTTTTATTGCAGACAAACACATATACAGAAAAAAAAAATAGAAACAAAGAAAAGGACTAGTTCAGATACATTGTAAACAGAGATTACAAACAATATGTAGTTGGAGATACAGGGGGCCAAAGAAGAAACCCAGAAGGGCACATAGGAGGGGGGGGGGGGGGGGCATGAAGTGGGAGATGGGGGGAGGGGTTAATAAAAAAAGGCAATACAAGCAAACAGTATACAGTCATAGATATACCGAAGGTAAACAGAAACAGCATAGAGTATTCACATGAACAAATTTACAAAATATTTACAGATTGTTTATCATCATCATAATGACACCATGATGTTTCTATACAGTCTATGGTCTATACCCACACATACACACACACACCCACACACACACATTGAAGGGGCTTTTTGTTACCAATTATTTATTTTGTCATCCATTTATTGATGATTTTGCATCAAATGTTAGTGTGTAATATAACACTACACCTTGTTTTCAATAAAAAAAAGGAATTGCACACAGCACGCAAATGTGTGACTAATTTGCGATTAATCGCGAGTTAACTATGAAATTCATGCGATTAATCGCGATTAAATATTTTAATCGTTGGACAGCACTAATTTTTATCTTTCTTTTTAATGTTCTGTGATTATTTATGACTTTAATGCTTTCTTATCTTGTTCAGCACTTTGAATTGCCTTGTGTATGAATTGTGCTATATAAATAAACTTGCCTTTCCTTGCCTTGACTGTGCGCATGGATCCCAAAGCTAAAAAGAGAAGAGTCGATAATAAGAATGGACTAAGAATGAAAATTAACATTTGCTTTCAGTCAATGAGGAAGGCCTGCTTCATGTTTGCGATGTAATGAGAAGTTTCTATGAGATAATTGTATCTGTGCTTAGAAACTACAAAAATGGCCGCTCGGGGTGGAGTTGAACCTGTGTCACCTGGATGGGGGGGTGGTCAAAAGCGCCTCATTTGCATTTAAAGAGACAGCACCAAAACAGGTTGCTCTCAGACACACCTCAGAACAGGTGTAGAAGAAAGGCCCGTGTAGCTACAAATAATGAGACTCAGACCCAGGCATTGCAGTTACGCTTTATATAGGCCACAAATTAATGATTTAGATGTAAAAATCAATTGGATGGATGGATGGATAGATTTACAACCTTCACTTTCCAGTTCTAAGCCGCTTCAGTGGTTGTGGAGGAGATGGTAACATCCAAGTAGAGGGATGGTTCTACTGTAAGAAAAGCAAGATCTTAAGGACAGAGCTATTTCAAAATATTTTCTAATGAGAGGCAGGCAGATGTTGCAGTCTGATTTGTTCGCAAAACTTTACACAAAATCAAAAGGCTAGATACCCTAGCTGTTTAGTGATCTCCATCCTGATCCTCTTGTTCTCCATAGTGACATTGTTTGTTTATTTACTTAACCAGTTCATTAATTCGTAAATTATGCATTAGTGAAATTCCCCATAATAAGACACCACTACATTGCTTTATTCCACCCTTCAACAGCTGATGTCTAATCCACTGTCTCCATCCATCTCTATTATAAAGCCAGGAATGCTTATTGCGCATTTAATCGGTAAATGCTGTTGTCAAAGTGGAATGTTCAAAAAACAACAATGCTGAACTTGCACCGGGTATAATTTCACAAATGCATATTAATACACCCTCTTAAATTGAATTTTTCTAACCTCCAGAATCATTTGTATATTGGGGAGGGGGAGCCTGTTTGACACAACAATTAGGTCCAGTGTGTGGAGTCAGGAAGGCCACACTCATCCCCCCATGCTCACTTTGAGACATGGTTTAGTTTACATTAAAAATTAATGTCCCATTCTACCCTCTGGGCCACCATACCTAACCTTGGTCTAGATACTGGCTGCAGCACGTCCTGGGGGAAGGACCCTGGCACCTGGACATATTCATATGACCCAAATCTGAGCAGCAAGTGTGGGTAGCTGCTGTAACTGTCTATTGGCCCCACAATGCAGCAGTCGCAACAATGATCTATATTTCCATACTTTTTCATGGGATTAATTTGACAATGCATAGGGCAATGTAATTTTACGTTTTCTTTTTTGCACATTACTTTATATTTAATTTTACAGTTCTTTTTAAGATCTCTTTAGGCTACACGTGTGCACTTGTTTCTGCTGCTGGGCACCTGAGTTTCTTCTACAGAATAAAGTATAAATATAAAGCATTCTTACGTACAGAGTATTTTAATGTTTTCTTGCCTTGCTCAATGTACGTGAGGAATAAAATAAGATTGAAAAACTTTATTGATCTCACATGACACATTTTTAAGAATGTTCTGAACAGTGGTGTGCCATCTTATCTTTATAACAACTTATAACGTTTGCGCAAAGCAGCTTGATGACGCTTCCCCATATCTTATAAATAATCAAACCGGGTTGGATGAAAAAAAGGGCATCAGATGTGAAAAATGTGCACACATAAGTCACGAAATCTGTGTCTGGGAGTGTTCGAGTTCCAGTGTGAAGTTTTATGACTTTTAAGATGAATAAAAAGATAAAGAAAGATGTATCGTATGGGTCTGGCCTATTTCTCCTCTGAGCATCAGTGCCTTGATCTGTCACAGCCACCAACAACCGCTGAGTGAATGTGCTTCTCTGTGCAAACACTGCAGCTGTGACTTCCAGCAAATTTATCCTTGCGTTCAGCACACTACTTACCACAGCACAGTATTTATATCACTTGTATCTAACTCCGATGCTCTGAATACAAAACAACATATACACACCATTAAAAACATTACAACGTTCATAGGTGCTTTCATAATAGGTGGTTAATTGCACTCATTTACAAGATTATGATCTCAATACATAATTCAGCAAAATTTTGACACAGCAACAGGTGCAATATCTAAATTTGTGTATTCTATTCATCCATGCATATTCAAACATATATTTATTTGATAAATGCATATGAGCATGAAGAGTGAGAGGAAAATTGCCTTATAATCACTTGCCCTTCTTAACAGAAAATAATCACACAAACGGTCATCACTCGCAGCTGTTTATTATGCTCTACTCAGTCTACTGCATCGTCTTGACAACTAATTGTCATCTAATTCAGTGGTTAATGTTTTTACCTGCCTGTAGACAGCAAATGAAATGCAGTTGTTGTACACAATGTATGCTGCAGCTATTGTTGAAAAATCGATGCATATGCACTGATCTAATTTAAATGTGTAATTCAGTAATAAATTACATTTCTGAAAGTCCTTTTGACAATTTGGCACAAGAAAATCCAAACATGTAAAAACACTTAATAGAAACAGAAACAGAAAATATATCTACTCTTCTGTAATGATATAGCTAGTATTGCAGAAATGACAAGAAAATATATGCACTATTCTGTGGTCAAGATGCAAAACAGTTTTTCTATATGTGCTCTTTCTCGCTGTAGTGTATAATTAAATGTAAACTGCCCAGTGTAATTTTTCATGTCATTTGAAGGACCCAGGGCGTTTTCCCAGCCAACAGATGCTACTCAGCACTAATTCTCCTGCAACATCTTTCATATGGGTCACACTTTACTCTTACTCTTGTTCCGCAGCAGATGGTAAAAGTTTGGGAGCTGACTTTTGACTCTGCAGATTTCACCTTTGTGCCGTATTTTAATAGCTTGGATATGTAGAGCAGTTGTTCTTACCCGGGTGCCTTTGAGCAAAGTACTTGACTTCACGCTGGTTGATCAGCAGCTGCAATCAGGGTGAGGTTATCCAAGGCAGGACACTTGCTGTGAGACCATTTGGTGATGGGGGAAGGAAAAAACATCCTACTAAAATGAGGAAAAAAACATTTCATCTTGGTGCAAGGATATTTGATACATTTTTAATAGTGTGATATAATAATGACTGTAATAAGTAAGTAAGTAAGTAAGGTTTATTTCCTTTCACAGACCAGTCACAAAGCGGTTTACAATTGTTATTTTTTGGGCACTTGTCCTCTCACTCCACACAGAGATGGGAGTGGTAGGGGAAACCGGAGTACCCGGAGGAAACCTACGCAGACACGGGGAGAACATGCAATCTCCACTCAGAAAGGCCCTGGTCCAGCCGGGATTCGAACCCAGGACCTTCTTGCTGAGAGGCGAGAGTGCTATCCACTCAGCCACCGTGCCGCCCATAATAAAATAACAATTATAATAATAGTCGTCATCGTTATAATAACAATGACATATCAATAAATACACAATCATGAAATGCCATAAAGACTAAAAGGATGCAACCATAAGTGACACTTAATCTCCCGTAATTCACAATTCTGCAGTGAACAAAGTGATTAGAATGGGGGTTGCACATGGATAAAAAGCTCAAGTGCTTGTCCAAATTTTCCCGGAGACAGCAGCCAAGATTCTAAGGATTTATGTCCAAAAATTGCAGTAGTGGTTTTTACAAATTACAAGTTCCAGTACACACTCACTTACTACTTAAAGCGATGAGCTATAATCCTCTTTCCATAATGACATTTCCATTTATGTATATGAGCAAATGAGATAATAAAGAGGCTATTATCTCATCTAGCATATGTAGCTTATTGCAATTCAAAGTTGCTATGAACCAGCTGTTGAAAACGTGTTTTCATGGAGAGATGGAAGCTTTTTCAAAGGGAGAACATGGACAGCCTGACAATACTGTGATACCAGAGTTATGTTTTAACAATTTACAGCTTCAGGTCAACTACCTTTTCATACCTCTATACAAGTCTGTAATTCTCACAGCTTTGATTAAAGTCAAGAAATATAGATTCAAATGGAGCTTGGACATATATCTATGTCATATCCTGACACGCTACAATTGTGTTCACCAAGATTTCAATTGTATGTTTGATCTAGTTGCCATATTTAAACAGCCAGTTAATGCCCTGAAATAAAGATGTCTTGACCTTAACTTTATAGCTGGCCTCATTATTGGCTTTTACTCTTAAATGTCAATGAGATACAGTAACACCTGCAATAAATCCTACTGTTTTCTGTACTGAAGTCATAAAACAGACACATTTTTTCAGAAAGTTATAGTATATCCGGATCTGACTAATTGAGCTCCTTCAGAGAGCAGGGATTCAATCATCGATCTGCATTTCAGTGGATGATTTACCTTTATCCTGCATATATACATTATACCCCATGCACCCAACATTGTTCTTTCTATGAATGTTCCAGTTCTTCTGGACACCCTATCTCTTATCTGGAGTTATGAAACCCTGCAGACCTTTTTTATTGTCTGTGGGGCTTGGATAGAAAAGCCATTTCTCAATTGGTGCTTGTGAGTTGCGCAACATCTGCAATTATCGATCCAATGGACTTGAATGACCTTCTGATCCATATCACAGCACAGCCCTATCAGTGGCATGCAGGGATATACTCACAGTGTTAATTGAAGTTTCATGTGTGGATGCCTATAAGGATTGCGCAATATGCAAATGATGCAGCTCAAAATAACAAGAAATTATGTAATATTCATAGTGGCTGAAGTGTTTTGATCCAACATCACAAAGTTTCTATCCATTTAATTGCCCTCAGTGGGCGACTTGTGCTCATATTAAATCTCTATGTTGCCCGCTGTTCTCCACACGCTTTGTTTGTCTTGTATTGCCAGAATACATGCAGACGATCAGTTGAGTTATTTGCTTGTTCTATGATCTAGTGTTGTTACAGAAAGTATCAAAATGTGGCAGTCGGTGTGCAAACATTTTGCGTAAGTATCTTTTGGCTGCCAGTAAAAGTTCAAACACTGATACCAGTCATTTCAGTAAGCTTTTAGTTGACCTAACCTTTTAAAATGCACCTGATCCATTTCTGCGTGTTTTTTTTTTTGCTCTCACCTAAAAGGCCGCACTCAGATGTTACTTGTTTCTATGGCAATGCATCAAAGTAGTTATGAAGAAGAGGAACTTTTTTCTGCAGACTATACGAACATTTATTTCTCTCACACTTAGTTCGACCTGGATAGAATACACCTGTTTGCAGCAGTGCAGGAGAGGGTTGTTGGGTCACAACTCCAGAGGAACATTTGAAAATGTAGGTGGTCAAACGCATTTGAAAGCCTCTTTGCTTTCATACAGGGAATTGGCCTGGAAGATGTCGACGTTTCCATAGCAATGTCTACTCACAATAGATTTTGACTTAACCTAACCCTAACCCTTACCGCTAAAGGTGGGGTTTTACGTCTACACCATTTGGTCCACCTAACACACATGGCCAAACGTTAACTGAAAAAGAATAATGTTGGCATCTTTAAGACTAGATTATGTTGTAAAAAGATTTTAAAAAATGAACAAACTTTCATTATTGATTGTTACAACGTGAGAAGGACGCCTGCGGGAGCTCGCAATCTTCTCAGGGACCAGGACGTTTTTAACTGCCCTTTTCTTTTGCCTGTTTGTGATGTATGATCATTTCAGTCGAAGGTATGTTTTATTTTCTACAACAGGTTACTTTTTGACCAAGTGAGAATACAATATGAAGCTGCATACTAAGTTGCAACAATAATTAATTATAGTCCACAATCAAAACTTTTAGTATTATTATTTTACATGTGAAGATTAGGTTTACTATCCTCAGCTTTTCCCCCATTTATTAAACTCCTTTTTTTCATCTAAAGAAATGGAAACAAGAGGCAAAAAATGGGTGCAGCAACTGTCAGATCCAACTTTTAAAATCCTTGATTGGATCGTGATTACCATAAACCTGCTTTGAATAGTGTTCCTGAATAAGCACACAGACTGGAGTGTCAGCAGCACATAATGACTTGAGTTGTAAGCGTCCGTAGTAACATCAAATATGAATGTGTCATGTTTGTCTTTTTTAAGTCAGTCCAAGTTAACAGCTGCAGTGCACCTAAACCCCATATCAAACAGCAGCAGCTGCAGAGAGCCCCCGAGCCACCTCAGCTTAATCCAATTTGACTGGCCATCACTGTAGGCAATGCCGGATGTAACACTGATGATGAATATGGTTTACAAGTAAATATTTAAGTTTATTCCCAAAATTGTCTGGAATTTAGAAGCAATGGTGGCCAGGTTTGTAGAAGTCACACTTATTTGGTCATTCCCATGAGCATTCCCGGTGTTTACTTTTTTGAGACTTGAAACCTCTTCTTTAACCCCTTTGATGAGTTGGATTTGTGATCTGCAGCTTGGACATACTCAATATTTTGTGGCAGGTATTTAATATTATACTTCTTTTAAAATCATGAATTTGTCTTATGTCTTAATTGTGGAGAAGAGAGTTGCACAACGTTGCATGCTCTCACTTACCTTGAACAAGGACAGGAGACAGTGTAGCTGGTTTTGTGTTTTATGGCCATACCTGAATGTCAAAGCCAGATCCATTCAGTCCTTCGAAGCACCTGCTTAGCTAGTAGTGTGATGGGAGACCTCTGGGGACACCAGGTTCCACAGTATGTGCCAAATTGTTGTGTGCTTAGGCAAGAGACTAACACCTCCAGTGCCTAGAATGTGTCTTGTGTGTGTGTTTGGTGGTGGTTGGAGGGGCCAATGGCACATACTGGTTACATTGCTTTTATCGGTGTGCCCAAGAGCAGTTTATTACTGCCATGTATGGAGTTCTAGTGTCTAAAAAAGCAGCGTATAAAA
Source organism: Knipowitschia caucasica (assembly GCA_964034765.1). Lineage (NCBI taxonomy): Eukaryota > Metazoa > Chordata > Actinopteri > Gobiiformes > Gobiidae > Knipowitschia > Knipowitschia caucasica. The sequence goes on from OZ035835.1 coordinate 27,561,197, forward strand.
CAGTTGTTTTATTTGTATTGTTTAGTTTTGTTCAGTGCCCCCCCCACCCACTTTACAATGAAATGTGCAACGTTTATCCCATTTCATTGCTTGCTTGTTATTTGCCATCATTAACCCATCATACAATTCATGTTTCTGTATTACGAGGAAAGGTACAGTAATAATCTTTTGGCTCATTCTTCTCAGACATACCAGACATCTGTCACTCGTGGGCCCGGCCAAGCTTCTCCTCTGCAACACCATTTGGCAGCAAAAACTATAGATTTGTGTGTATCACGCTGTGTTTGTGGTATCCTAGATAAGTTTGCATGAAGCTGACTTTCCTCGCCGTCAGTGTTCGAGGCGCTCCCTGTAGTGTAAATGTCAGTGCGATGCTCATTGTAAGAGACAGAATGAACTTCTTGTCGGCTTCGTGAGCGGGGGTCCCAGGATGACAAGAGCTAATGTTGCTCACCTGAACAGATGCAGCAGCAGCACAAAGGTGGGACAGTCTGCTAAACATGTTTTTATTAAAATTATTATTATGATCTTTTACTGGTGTACATTTTTTCATTTTACACCCATGTGTTCACTGCTTTAAATGGGTGTGTATTAGGCCCATATATTATTCTCCACTTGAATGTCTTAAGAGCCCCATTTAAAAACAGTAGTTATCCTAATGGGACCGCCTGTTATCTCTACAACACTCGACACGGCTCTGTTACCTCTGACTGTGTTACTTTTTTTTCCTGCACTGAGCCTTAATTATCAGGAATAGATGGTGTATCATAGTGTGTGCATAACAGGTGCCTTTTGTCTGTGTGACCCTGGGCACTTCTCATTTAAATATTGCTGTGAAATTAGTTTGAATTGAAAAGGAAGTAATATGCAGGAAAAGTAGAGAGCAGCCGCAAAGCTAACCCAATTATGTGTATCGTGTTTCCATTTGGTGCAAATTGAGTTCCCTAAGTTTCTGCAAAAAAAGGCATGAAATACCGTATATGTAATATGAACAAAACTGTGACATTGAAAAATAAAGAATTCTACATGTTATGCAAAATGGTGTACCTACATTGTAGTTGTGATATTAATATCTCCAAGAGGTTAAATGCAGGTACTCTCATATCAAGGGGATCATTTTCATAATTAACTCTTTTTTTCTTATTATTGTGAGAAAGAAAGATTGTCTTGTACAAAAATAGAAAGGTTTTAGTCTGAACCAATGTGGATGGGAAATCAAAAAGTGAAAAGACTTTGGCACCCTCTGCTGTTAACTGGTTCTCCAGATGGAGCTGTTTATACAGAACTGCAGAGCTGGGCCAGACTTGCAGAGAGGAGAGGGGAGAGGGTGACTGCGTGACTGCAGGAATTAACCCATTCCGTAAGAATACTTTAAAGTCTCCAAATTAATTGCCCTTTTATTGCTTTAAAATTTGTAATACTAAACATAATGGCTTGAAAATAAATAAACCAGTATTTAATTTTTATATAATAAATTAATGATGCTAAAATTATTAAAATTGATACAGAGATTTGATATATTTTTAGAGCAGTATTGCAAAACAGCAGTGAGAGATGGAATTATAACCGTAACTCATTGGTTAATGTAGAAAACACACATTTAATCTAACCTGCTTTTTTAATGTGTTGTGCTGTCTTTGTAATATTATTCAAATACGCTAATACAAAATTAGTATTAAATGAAAACAGTCAAAGAAGCAATTCAACTTTTTTGCTACCTCTGGATAGTGGAGAGTTCTTCTACCCAAAATACTCCCCTCTGTGTGTCCAGGAGATGATTCCCTGAGGGCCCTACAGACTAATTGTCCTCACTATTTGGTTCATCCTCACCTAATACCTCGCAGCCTCCCTTGTGTTCCCAAGGGTACTGCTGCGACATCGGCTCGCTATTATTTGTTAGGCCACTTGCTTTCTGCTTATTGGCACAGACAAACATTAATTGGTGGCACTGTATCCTCTCTGTACATGCTGTGAATACCCACCGCAGTCTGCTGCTGTGTGGTGGCCCCTATCATATCTCGTATCTGAAATGCCCTCTAACAGGAACAATATTTCAGCGTTGCCATTCATCATGCTCCTAGATTGGCTGCTGTACCACATGGCAGACTGATGGGTCAACCTCATGCTGGGACAGGCCTGGCTGGACTCTAAAGCAGTGTCCAGTGTCTGCATGATTGGAGAGCTGAGCAATGGCATTGGTATAGAGGCCGTGTCACATAAAGAGGAGGGGTGGACGCATCTAATTCATCTCGCAAGTCATCGCTCCTGAGTATAAGTGCTTTAGACAGCGCCAATATCAGATTAGCACACCTGCAAAAGCCCCAAGAGGGAAAGCATAGGACTTCTTAGTGGTGTTCCAAAGCAGGTCCCTGGGAGATGTGCACTGGAGATTAGCCTATTAATGTATCCCACTATTCACAGTGAGGAGGGGCAAGGGAGTCTTCATGGAGAAGGGGGAAGAACAGAGCAGAACAAAAGTTTTGGTATACACTCAGTTGTTTGCATATTTGTGAATGCATATGAGTGTTCATCGATTGCAAAGCTTTCAGGTCGGGAGGTTTAGCATTATACTGTAACACTCAACCTACGTAAAGGTGGGTTAAGGTCACCAATAGAGAGAGTTTATGTGCATGCATCAACAATTTAACTATCTGGATAAAATTACTGACAGTACTGTGTAATTTGAAATTCAAGATGTTATTTTCATTGTCACAAACAGCAACAAAGTTTACTGCGTCAAAGTAAAATTAATATAAATTCAATTGATCAATGAAACAAGAGCCAATGAACTAAAATAGAAAAGTTATAGTTAATGTTGAAATCTTTGAAAGGTCAGTTCTGCATAATGTATTCTCAAGAAAGTGCAGGTGAATCTTTATGGTAATTACAAAAATGTATATATTTCAGAAGAAAATTAGGTAAAAAAAGATGATGGTTCAGCGAGTGTGGTTTTTACGCCTTCTGTCAACCAAAACCTAACCATGACCTGGTGCACACTGGGGTAGCCTTGCACATTTTTTCCCATGAGGTTTTACTGCAAATGGCAAATAAATTCTTGAATCTTGAAAAAGAATAGCGGTTGAGTTGATCATGCAGGCATTTTGTCTGAAAGATGACACTAAATAATGTCACTACAGCAGTTTGGGTCAAGGAGTTTTCCAATAGATCATTTTTTGTAGAAAGCTGTTTTTCTCTTATCAAATTAATCCATTTCTGTTTCTTATCGATTTGAAAGGGGGATTTTGTAGCGCAGTGGGAGTCACTATTTCGAAACAGCAAACAATTCGTCACATTCTGTGGTAGGCCTGTGCATTTCATTCCTTTTTTTTCTCGATGTTAAGTCTGTTCAGGGAGATCTTGTTGTGGTTTCAGCAATGCCATATGGTAATGTGATGTGATGTTTATAATTTCACCAGCACCATTCATTTCAGCACTGAATATAGTGGATATTGGCAATGTTAAGCAGAAAAGCTTTCACTCTCCAAACACATCGACTGTCTGTAGTGTACCGCTGTGCGCTCTGTGTGCTTAGACCTCTATACTGACTATTAGCTGGTAATATTGATTTTCCGTTGTTCATATCCTCGCTATAACATTAAAGACATGATGCACTGCACTAAAAATAGCCTGATTGTTTGAAAGGCTCAATCAGTGTTTCTTTTGTTCAGCACGGGTTTGTCTTCCACAGTCGCATCACTGTGTCAATTTCAGCACGATATTCTGCAGCCGATTCTATTTTTCTGTTTGACCCAAAACAACATCTTTTTCATCTCTGCCAGAGTTCAGCTGTTGTGAGTGTCTTTGGTTGATCAAAGGAAGGAGGTTGACAGGTCATCATTAAGTAATAATCCACTAAAACTCCCATTGTTAGATCTGTGGATCTTGGCCAATGGGCCGTTTCTATATAGAGCATTTATTTCGGAGAGGGTCACAGTGCAATGACAGGACAAAGAGAGGAGAGCAGCTTGGAGGTGACTTTGTTAACACATGGGGATAGTGCGTTTAGCCTCCACACATTAATGAGCTTAATTTCATAGTAAAAAAACGACGAGGGAATTGTACCCACTCGCTGCACATCACCATGGATACGCACTCTTACTCTGTGTTAATGGAGCAGAGACAGGCTGTTTGTCTTTGATTTACAGACTGCAGTATTGGCTGGTATTCTTTAATTTTCAAGAGATTCTATTGGACCAAAGTCTGCCTTTCTATACGGCCAACATCTTTTATGTTGCAAGGTCAAACATAAACATTTAATGTACCTATTGCAGGTGAAGATACTGTATGTGTATGGCCAACAAAAATTGTGAAATTTATGTTCATGTAATTTTTCAACGTCATAAGGATCCCAAACATTGGTTTGCTACACACCTTTATCAAACCCCTCAGTGGGACCAGTTAAGATTTCATTCATTAATTATGGTTAATATTATTATTACAAAGGGCTGTATAGTGTTTTATCCAAAACTCAATGGGTTCAAGACTCAAACAGGAGAACTCATACTGGTGCATGAGTCTGATGAAGGGCCTCAATCTGAAACGTTACTTCGTGGTCTGTAAATAAAAGACACTGGGGAGCAACATAGCTGTCGGGTTTCTCTGTTTTTCACGTTTTGCACTCTTTTTGAATCCAACACGCCAGTCCAGGCTCCTGGGATGAGCAGCCTTATTTGAAACCTTCTTATTTCTGCATTCTGACCATGTCTCTGCAAAGAACTCTGTTCCACAATTCAGTGCTTCTAATACTTTCTCTCATTCACACCACTTCATTCAAAGCAACACCTACCAGCTTTTGTTTATACTGCTTTGGGACTCTGCTGCACAAAAAAATATTGTGTGCTTTGTAACATAAGTTAAGTGACTTTTGACTTTATGCCAGAAGGTGCTCTGAGTACAAGTTTAAAATACTGTAAAGCATGTCAATCGCAATGGGTGAAATCTTTGTGCAATTTCAATAAATCCTTAAATAATTAAATATGGATTTAAATATGGGTAATATTCTTGAAGATAATATTAAAATTACACACAACATTCTATTTTGGAAATAAATCCAGAACAATGGTTACAAAGTCTCAACTCACATTCAACTCATATTAACCCCTTAAACTCTCTGGCCTATTTCCATCCAAGTACTATACAAACCTTTCACAGCCTGAACAATGTTGAAAATGCTAGAAATTTGTCTCACATTTTAAGTTAGTCTTTGGGGATTCTGTGGATGTAAACATTTTCATGTCTACAATACAGTAGAGTACATTAGGCAACATTATCAACAAAGGTTGGTTCGCCTAAAAAAAACACATAAAAATGATGTATATATGACATAATTACTTTACTGCAGCAAATAAACATAATCAAATGCAACGTCAACCTTTTACTGACACCTTGGAGAAAAGTTTATGTCTAGATATAAAAAAAATAACAATTTATGCAGGTTTTGATCCAGGCGGAAATGCATTAAGCATAGTTTGGCAAAATGTGGAATATCTCAGATAAATTGAAACATGTAGATGCTGTTACATATTTGGTTAAAAAAAATCTTTTTTTTCCACAAAAAAAATACAAATGTTTTATTGAAAACTCACTTACTGCGTCTGCTTTCGTCAAAGTCGGTGTGCCCCCGCCGGCAGGGGCAAACGAGCTTAACGGGTACATAGAAATAATAAACTCAGCCACTCGGCACGGTGGCTGAGTGGATAGCACTCTCGCCTCTCAGCAAGAAGGTCCTGGGTTCGAATCCCGGTCGGACTAGGGCCTTTCTGAGTGGAGTTTGCATGTTCTCCCCATGTCTGCGTAGGTTTCCTCCGGGTACTCCGGTTTCCCCTACCACTAAAAATATGTACAATAGGTCTGGCATGCGCCTCCTGTTCGGCGACCCCGCTCCCATCTCTGTGGAGTGAGAGGACAGATGCCCAAAAAATAACCATTGTAAACCGCTTTGTGACTCTGGTCTGTGAAAGGCGGTATATAAATAAACATTACTTACTTACTTACTACTTATGATCTGGAAAAGGAAATGTTGTTTATGGACACAACGTTAATGTCGACTGACCTTCATCATATCTCCTCCATATCTACTAACCTTTCCTACCTGTCAAATACCCGGCTGTGCAATACCCTTACTCTTTATCTGAAAAAGCAAACCTAAATATCCCTTGTGTACATCAACAATCTTTCCCTTCCCCATTGACATTAAACCATTAAACCCATTTCTGGTTTACTCCTATACAGAATTGTTCTTTCTCACGCAAGTCTTCTATCACATTGTCTAAGGTTTGTCGACCACTTAATAGAAAGCATTGGATCAATTATGGCATGGTCTCTCTCCAATTGAGGATCCTCTCAAGTGTCTCACTAGCCATGGCAGGGGCATAATCCGAGCATTAATCTTTATTATTCAGCAGAGCCACTACACATTCAAATCAGAGACCATAAATTCAAGGTCACCATGACAGAGGAAAACTGGCACTTCAGATTTGCGCAGAACATTGTGTATGAAGTGGTATGTCTCAAATATGTAGAAAAAAATATACCTTTTTTATGGGTGAAATAACAGACATAAAAAAATGCGCAATTATTTTAAATATGGATGTAACACGGCCCAGCAACTGAACAAAGATAGTCGACATGGTATCAAACTTCTACATCCCCCGAATAAGCACGTGTTCCCACTAAGACAAGTTCCAAGACACATCGGTAGAGCACAACATTGGAAACAATTTTGATATGCAATAGTGGTGTCAAGGAATCCAATAAATCATATTTTCTTTCCTCCAAAAATATCATTTTCGTTTTGTTAAATGCAATGTTTTTAGTTGTTGCTGCTCATCTCCTTAATGCTGTGAGTTCTCTACCACAAGAATCGGTTGCCTCGCTCCAGCAGCAAATGGCCAAGCATGAAAGAAACACACAATTTATGCATATAATAATTCACAATTACTTCACGTGCTTGGGATATCAACATCGCACTTTTAACAATACTTTTTTTATTATTACGTACAACGCTATTGTAGAATATTTTAAATTCATCGAGCATGTATGTGTTCTTGCTAAAAAATATGGATGGACAATTAATCAGAATTTAAATTAGTGATGTAATTATTGCAGGGAATTAGAATGAAAGTTTCCAAACGGTGATTGGAGAAAGTAGATGTTCAAAATCATCGGACTTTCTCAAAGCCATTGGGACATCATTAGTAATCACATGAATGAATACAACCAATGTGCCACTTTTTTTCTTTTTTTTCTTTTTTACAAAATGAATCAAAGTGGATTACCCCTGCATCAGCCAATCAGAGGCATTTGGTGACTCACATGAACAAAGCAACCATGTTTTTTGGCATGAACGAGCAGCCTTACGTCACACACTAAGACGTCACGAAGGACATGTCAATGGAGAGAACAAACAACGAAAGATAATAGAAGATTGACAATTAAATAGTTTTGCTGCCTCAATTGGTTCAGTAATTACTCACACATCAAAATGGCGAATTATGTGTGAAAATATCAACTGAAATTATGCTTTTAGTTTTCGAGGCACTCCTGACTATACCGCAGAGGACGCTAGTTAATAGAAAAGCACAAACAAAGAAGCACTAGTTATTTCACTGATTCAAAGATTCTTTAGCCGAACAAAGGGACGATATACAAGGAAGATTTTGTCCAGAAGAGAGGATTATTTATATGCACTTTAATTGAAAGGACTTGCATTTAATGGGCTCTTTTAAGGATCTGCAAAGTAGCTGGTTGTGTGGAGTTAAATATTTAAGTCTGTATATTTTATCTTTGTTAAATTCTGATCAGCGAACTGGCCATTGTCCACAGTGTCCTTCATATGAGGCTGTGCACTGTAACACATTTCTGTAAAATTACAATGAAATTTCAACATTAAACAAATGTTATTTAGAAAAACAATTTAAACATGGAAATCTAAGTATAAATTGGTTAAAAAACATCCAGTGGCGTTTTATTAACACAATTATAATGTGATTACAAAAAAACGTTACAATACCATAAAATCACAATGTGATTACCGTAATTTAACATCAACTTGTTGTATTTTTGGAATGCTGGGAAATTTTTGCTAGCAACCAACCATGAGTTTAAGAGGTGTAAACTCTTGCTTTTGTTAAAACGATGCTTTTGCGTTAAGCATGTTATCGAAGTAAAGATTTCAACTATTTTCTTGTATGTACTGAAGATGTAAAAAAATTATTGAAAAGTTGTGTTCATTAAAGGAAAAAATTAAACTGTGTAGTTTTTTGTTCAATGAAACTAATTAGAAACAGAAACAGTCATATGGTGTAATAATACAAAATTAACATTATAATGCTGTTATTGTTGTATGTGAATGAACAGGAACATACAGTTAAATCCTGAAATCACACAGGCATAATGTGGTTCAGTGAAACAGTCTTTAACCGTTAAAATTAGCAACAATAATGCCATGTTGAGAAAACGGTAAATCCCTGGAACCATATTTGCCAGCTTTTTACCTTTTTTCTACAAGGGATATCTTTACAGTGTGCTTGCTCGGCTTGTCTTTTAAAACCAATAGTTATATGAATGCATTATTACAGGTGTCAAGAGTCAGTAGCAGCTGTACATCACAACATACTAAAAAAACTTTTGTATCGTTTCATACAAATGATTACCGAGACATTTCACTCCCCATTGTGTGCTGGGCAGCTAATTAATTTATCATAGACATTTTAATTAGCAATATCTTACAGCTTCCTGCGAGCCACAAAAGCTCAGTAAGATAGTGCAAATAGTGTGCAGGTTTTTCACAGGCTTTACATAGGGGCTACAAAGGAAATGAAGGCAGTACTGGATAAATGGGAGAATGGAGTGTCTGATAATAATCTAATGCTATGGAAGACTTTTTTCTGGATGTTGGAGTATCTAGTGGCTTGTATAAGTAAATGATGGAACAAATGATGTAATTTTGTTCCAATGCCACTACAGTAAGTTGAATGATTGTGTTAGAATTGTGAAAAAATAAAACACCTAGGTTATCAGAAACTTTTCATAGATCTATTGAGCAGCATGTAAAGTCAAACGTCAGAGTAGGGGTGAAGGTGACGGTAAAAAGATGCTGAGATGGATTAGTTGCAGCACAGCCAACAAGAAACTACAAATTATTCAGGATATGATGGCTAATGACCAAATTAAAAGATTAATTTATATGCATGTTTGTTATAAATAAGAAGCCGTGTGTTTCCAGCGTGGTGTGTCTGGTCCGCCTCCTCACTTTCTGTAATACAAATGACATCCTCTTCTGGTGAACATTGTGATTAATGATCTAGTAACCTCTCTGACTTTTGTCAATGTCAAGGACACACACATGCGCTATTCAATTAAAATGATCAGATTAATCTTTGAAAATACTGTTTGGAGTATAACGTTGACAAAAGCGACGGTTTGTAGGTTTAACTCTGTAGAACATTAGCCTCTGATTTTGGGAGAACAATTTGAACTAATTTAAATCCAAACACAGAGCAAGTTTTGGAAGTCTTTTTGTTTGTTTTGGTTCGTAGGCTGCTTTTGACAGGGTGGTACAGCAGAAATCAGGGTGCAAGTGGGAACAGGAGCATTGGCAGAGTGTCAGGGCTTAGACTCAAACTCTCTGCACCAGGGCTGACAGGTTGTCTTTATGAAAGCTTGACCATTAGACCATGCGACACTGGTCAACAGTTTCTTGAACCGAACATCTTCATGTGCATCTAATTAATGAGTTTTACCATATCATATTACAGTAGATCCACTTGGACTTTTTAGTGTTTTCAAACAGAAACATTAATTACATCCATTCCAGTGTTCACTTTTTGTTACGGTCCACTTGAGTTGTTGAGGATATGACCAAAGTTGTCTCAGCGAGTGTCTGTAAGTTTCTGTTTATAAATGTGTTGACCTAATGACAATGTAATAAAAAAAATCCTTAAAATGAATGAAGTTCTGGACACTAACCCATCAGAAATCGTAGCTTGGTTAAGGACAACAGTTGAAACATAGCTATAGAGCTATTTTCCTTGCCCATTTACAGAACTTATCTGCCTCTATTCAAATAAATGCAGTGCTAAAAATAAACATAGCAAGTGTTATAGATTACCAATGAAATGTATTTCCTTCCTGGGTATATCCTATTCAGGGCCTGCCTATACTTATCCCATAGCTACTACTACTACTACTACTTTCATACAGTTATTGACCATTTCTGGACAAAGTTAGAAAGTGACAGTAAGACAGATTTAAAACCAGAACAGATTTATATAATTTAGCTCCCATTAATATTGGAATTGTCTCTACTCTGAGATGTTTTCATAGAAACCTTGTGGTTAAAGAAGATGAAGTTTTCAAGTTGGGGATGCTTGTCAATCCCCAGAGCGGGATATAGCCTCGTGGAATATTTACATAGACAGGGGGAGGGGAGGTGAGTGGGAGTATAAAAACCTGTGGCTGCGAGCACACTCAAAGCAAGTGGATAAAGGCCCCCAGGATTCATGCAGCGTAGCATTGTCTCCAACAAAAAAAGTGTTGGGAAAAACACCTTGATTTAAAATTCAGTTCTAAACCCAGCCACGGAAAAGCAAATACCATCGTGAGGAGAATGTGAAGAAGGACTGTATGAACCACTTGCCTTGTCAGGTCACACAAGCTGCATGTGCTCATTACAGCTGTGGTTAGAGGTGTCTTCAGAAACATCATATTATGTTTCCATTTCCTCCAGGTAAATGAATAATGCCTAGAGGAATGTATTCTGAATAATCCTGAATCAAGGTTGAGTGGGAGTAAGGTCACATTATTAGTCAAATTTAAAATGTTTTTGTCCATGTTTGTTTGTCCTTTGTAGAGACCTTGGTGTCATTAGACTCTGTGCTCAATTTTAAGTAACAGTTAAATTGTGTCACTTTAAGAATACCTTAATAATGTTTGTTGCAAGTAGGCAATAGTCCCCATCAGTTCAATGGTGGCAGCTTAATTCATACATCGTGTTTTGGCTTGTACACAAAAATTCTATACATCTGGGATCTATATTTCTGTTTTGCATGTGCTCATCAAATGCTCTTATCTCAAATTCTGAAAATGGAAAGTAGGAGAAGTTTACTCTCATTACGGATGAAAAAAAGCCTCTTGGCTAACTTCACATATTTACAGAAATGTTAATTAGTATGCACTGTCCCTGAAATAAAAATATCTAAAAAAATGCCACTTTTAAGGGGAATACTCGACCCAATGTCTTCAAGAGTGCCTCACTTAAAGACATTGGGTGGAGTAAATTGTAAGCTTACAAGAACACTGTATACGTTTGATGCAGAAGCTGGAAGTGCTCACCCTCATTACAACATGTAGCACTGACAGGTTTTCTTCAAGGTCCTTGAGGGCATGAATTGTGTGAAAAGAAAGAAGAGATTCAGTCTGGTCAGTATAAACCTTTTGACCCCCTAGTCTGATAATGATTGGCGCCATATACACATTATTCTTGTCTCAAATGCTCAAACAGGAAAAAACGTTGTTATAATTTACCCATGGCACAAAGCCTCTCATAAGAAAAGATGAACCTTTATTGTGTCCAGATGGAGAAATGTGTCTTGGGCATCAGAGGTACAAGAAAAATACATAACATGTAAAACCTGTTCTGATCAAAGCTACATTTATTTGGAACTTATGTACTTCCATGATTACCATGGCATGTTTGAAGACAGTAATAAATCGTAATAGTACATATTCACAGACGAACATATTTAAATATGTTCAGAAGAAGGTCAGTGCAACAATTCATCAACAAATTCAATAGTTGTTCTGGGATTCTCTAATCCCTCCGCAATCATGACAGCCCTCCTCTCATTTCCGGAAACAATTTTCCATTAATTTTTATTCCTAACTTAACAACAACAACAAAACTTATAGTGCTTACTTTTCTAATAACCAATGACCAAAGGACCTTTTAATGTGTTTACATTTTATGTTTGAAAAGTCTATTGTGTAAATGAATGCTTCATATACAGTAGTTCTAGAGCCACCATGGGCTGGTCTTTACTGACGCCAATAATCTCTCACAATCAAATGCCCTGTGTTCCAGATCTCTAGTGAATGTGTTTGCATTGTTTGGTGAAACAGGCATTTATATTTTATGGTTAGATTTGTCTTTCTCTTTTGATTTTCTTATTCAGCACTCAGGGATCTGTGAAAACGTCTCCACTCTCTTACACATGTATTAAAAATGAAAGTGATTTTATTAATATTTACACAGCACCATATGGTAAACAGGGAAGTGTGTGGCGGTGAGATTTGGTCTGGTTTGGTGCATGTCAGCATGATTTTTTAAAAAGGCTTCTCCTGAAAAGTCATATTTCTCAGAATTGACAGCAGAGTTGTATATTTAACATCAAAAGCGCCCAGGAGGAGAGTAATAGAAGATGCTAGCGATTATGCAATGTTGTGCTCCACTTTGATTGGCTTTTGGGGTCTGTTTGAGAGAACAGCTGCTGATGAGGCAAAACATTTTTCTTTTCAAAGAGTCTGTCTTCAACCATTGCATTGTATATTCACTTTTCTATTCTGCTTCTTCTCATGGATTTGAAGTTGGAGCTGTTGACAGCAACATCATCTGCAGAAAAACTCACATGTACTCAGTACAGTGTTTACATTTGTGTCAACTAAAGTGGGTTGACTCTGCCAAGAAAGTAAGTTTAGGGAATTTGATTGATTGATTGATTGATTTCTGGAAAGGTTATTGCCTACTTAAACCTGTCCCATGGGCTGTATTATAGTTTTTTCCCCATACACCTCAAAATTAACAAAATTGGATGTTTTATAACACAAGCAACTATTACTAAAGCTGAACTCATTATTATACCAATATGCAGGACTCTGTGAATTTCTACTTGATGTTTTGGTAATCTGAAGGCCAAAGCTACTGGTACTGTAGCGAGTCTTTTTTTTAAACAGAATCGGTGGAGGATACGGGCAATTTCTGACATATGAAGCTCTTCGCGAAAGTTCACTGTGGTAGACCCGGCCACTGCTGCCAGATCTACAAGCCTGCTCAACCTCTACTCATTACACCAGCAAAACGCCCACATCTAATCCACCAATAACCACCAGGACAGCAAGTTAAAAGCCGGAGACGCCCACTTCCCGGCCTTCTGAAGTTTGCAAACTTCTGAAGTCTGCAAGGTGCATGTCGCTAACGCACCTGTTCGCAAATGCATGCGTTGTTCTGGAGGGGTCGCTTCTGCTCACGTGTTGCTCGTGCGCGTGGCCCGGCTGTCCTCAGTCTGGCTGCTCGTGGTCTGCTCCTCCTCCGCGTCCCTGCACCTGCTGTGGTTCGCGTGTCTCCACTGCTCTCCTCCTCTGCGGGCTCTTCTGCGGGCTGCTCCGCGGGGCCCTCCGCGGGTCCTGTGCTGCTCGTTCCTCGTGGTCTGCTGCCGCGCGCAGACGGTCTGGCGGTGCCGTGCGTGTCCCTGCCTCCGATTGGCGGTGCCGCGTTGTCCCGTTGCTTTTCCCAAGTCTCCTGGCATGTGAGTACAGTGAGTGTGCCGACCGCGGACGGATTAATCCCGGAGTTAGGCTGCAGGCGGCTGGTTTTGGCCCTGCGCACTTGACTGCAGGCGTCAGTTTTCGCCCCGTGCTTGGTCTGCAGGCTCCGTTTTCACACGTGTTTGAGCTAACTGAGGGGCAATGCATCTTAAATGGCATCAATCTCTATTGTCTGAGGGATATAAGAGGAGCAATGTGCATTAATTCATATTCATGTTCTGCCACTTGCAGTAAAACCACGTTGGAAAAATGTGCAAAGACTACCCATCGTGCTCCAGACGGCACACACCAGAACTCTTGCCACGGCGCCATTTTTACAGCATTAATCTCATTACTCGCAGGTCACTATTGTTAAATGAATGTATTTAAATTCGTCTATCTGCAGGAGGAAGGAGGGGCCATGCATTTAAATAGCTAGGTCACTAGTATTAAATTGGGTAACTAAACTGCAGTTGTTGCATTTTGAAAGTGCAGCAGAAAGAAAAAGGGCCCAATGTGAATCTGCAATGGGTTTGAAGTGGAGTTGGAGCTAATGAACGCATGGAAAAGTGATCGTTCATGCGTCTCTACCATAACCAAAGCAGCAAGATGGCTCCAGGGGACATCTGTTATTCACATGGGAATGTTTCGGATTCGGGTTGATTCATTTCCTCAGGCTCTTAAACAACCATGGGCATGGTTCTCTGACCGCCGCTGCTGCGGTCCCTGCTGCCGTTCCTACTGATGCCTGATCCCGCTGCTGCCTGTTCCCGCTGCTGCCTGTTCCTGCTGCCGCTCCTGCTGCTGCCTGTCCCTGCTGCCTGCTCCTGCTGCTCCTACTACTACATGTGCCGCTGCTGCTGTTCCTGCCGCTGCCGCTTCGCGGGCTCCGGGCGGCACCTGTCTCTACGGCTCGGCTCTTTCAGACACGTATGTAACCTGGCTCACGGAGACAAGCGGCGCACGCTGGCGTGACACGTCTGTTGTTCGTATGAATCGCATTGTGCTGCTGCTGCTGCTGCTAATGCTGCTTCTGCTGCTTCATACTGCTACCGCTACTGCTGCCGCTGCTGCTTCATACTGCTACTGCTGCCGTGCTGCTGCTGCTTCATGTACTTTGACATCTCTCTTCACTTCGCATCTCTTTTACTGAAACACTAAACAGCTTCAACAATATTCTACTGCGGTGGCTTTGATACAGGATTATTGCTGTTATTATCTACGGATGCTGCTGCTGCTGCTGCTGCTGCTGCTTCATACTGCTACTGCTGCTCCTGCTAATGCTGCTTCTGCTGCTTCATACTGCTACCGTTACTGCTGCTACTGCTGCCGCTGCTGCTTCATACTGCATCTGCTGCCGTGCTGCTGCTGCTTCATGTACTTTGACATCTCTCTTCACTTCGCATCTCTTTTACTGAAACACTAAACAGCTTCAACAATATTCTACTGCTCTGGCTTTGATACAGGATTATTGCTGTTATTATCTACGGATGCTGCAACTGCTGCTGCTGCTGCTGCTGCTGCTTCATACTGCTGCTGCTGCTGCTTCATGCTGCTACTGCTGCTGCTTCATACGGCTACTGCTGCTACTACTGCTGCTGCTGCTTCATTTACTTTGCCATCTCTCTTCACTTGCATCTCTTTTACTGAAACACTGAACAGCTACAACAACATTCTACTGCTGTGGCTTTGATACAGAATTATTACTGTTATTTTCTAAGGACGCTGCTGCTGCTGCTGCTGCTGCTGCTGCTGCCGCGGCTTGATACAGGACTATTGCTGTTATTATCTGAGGTTACTGCTGCTGCTGCTACTGCTAATGCTGCAACCCACTCTCTCAGAAGCTTATCCTGCTTCTAATGGATGCAGCCCGGCTGAGTATGCCGCGCTGCGCTGGACTCGCACCTATGCTCCCAGGGTCGCTTCGGCGGTCGTGCTTCATCTCTCTACTTAATCTTCCGATCTATCAGATGCAGCTGGCCAAGTAGCTGCGCTGAGCCGTCATTCGGACTCCTAATCAAAGGCATCCATACCTGTATTCTTCACTCTTCTGATCGCAGGCTCCCCATCATGCTGCCCATCCTGCAGCGGCGCTGAACTCCGGCTCATCTTCCAAGTACATGTCTGCCCTCCTCGCAGCATCTTCCTGCTCTCCTTCTATGGCTTCTCTGCATAAGCGTCTCACCATTGCTCACTCAACCTTCATGCGGTCCGAGACACGGCTTTCCCGACCATCCTACTATCCTGATTATCTACTCTCCAACCCAAGATTCTAAGCGTAAGAGCGCCTGCAACATCAATGGCCCTCTCCGATATGTCTCTGCCCCTACAGGTCTCCGCTTCTACACGGACGTGCCCCTTCCGTGGGTTTTGGGGGATTCTTCCAGGACCATTGGTTTGCCGAGCGTGGCCGCTACTTTCCACCGGAGCATCTCCTCTGCCCTACACGAAATATTCCCAGTGGTCGTGGCTGCGCGCTGTGGAATCACACGTGGCAGAGAAAGAGTTATGTGTGATAATCTCGATGTAGTGGAAGCATTACACAAAGGTCGCTCTTTTTCACCCAACATAATGTCCCCTGACCATTTCAACCTTCAATTCAAACATTCAAAAATCAAAGGAGCCTGCAATATAGTAACAGCTCGCTCGGACACATCTCTCTGCCCCTACAAATCCATGATGCGTTACACTCGCCTCCGCTGCAAAAAGGAGATCTTAACGGACCTCTATTTCTCACTCCAGACATTCTTCCCATGACAGCAACCTGATTCAGAGCTCAACTAAGATCCCTACTGCTCCTCTGTAAATTGTCTCCCCAGCTCTACACAGCCCACTCCTTCAGGATAGGCGCTGCCACGCGCGCGGCCTCGTTGGGGCTCCCCCACACCTCTCTGCAACAGCTGGGGCGCTGTTCCTCTTCGGCCTTCTCCGCCTACATCAGGCCAGACGCGTCCGCCATCCTGGCTGCACAACGGCTACTGGCTTCTTCGTAAGCTCCCAGCAAAGCAATACAAAGCAAAGTAAGTGATCCAATAAAGATTCTGGTGGCGGCACGCACTTTCTCAAAGATAACTGATCGTGATGCGAGCGCTCACGTCCCGGCGCTCAAAGACAACTCTGCTACAGCGTCTGGTATCGATCGTGATGCGAGCGCTCACGTCCCAGGCAGCGTCCGGTTAAATCGTGATGCGAGCGCTCACGTCCCGGCGCTCAAAGACAACTCTGCTACAGCGTCTGGTATCGATCGTGATGCGAGCGCTCACGTCCCAGGCAGCGTCCGGTTAAATCGTGATGCGAGCGCTCACGTCCCGGCGCTCAAAGACAACTCTGCTACAGCGTCTGGTATCGATCGTGATGCGAGCGCTCACGTCCCAGGCAGCGTCCGGTTGATCGTGAAGCGAGCGCTCACGTCCCGGCGCGCAAAGGTAACTCTGCCCGTTTTTGGGGATTATGCGCGCGAGCAAGCGCCGCACTCAACAGCATCTCTCCCGGGCCTAGGGCGCCAAACATACTCAATCAACAAACTTCTAACTGCATTTTCCCTCTTGGGTCTCTCCAAAGTGAAATGAAGCTCTTCGCGAAAGTTCACTGTGGTAGACCCGGCCACTGCTGCCAGATCTACAAGCCTGCTCATCCTCTACTCATTACACCAGCAAAACGCCCACATCTAATCCACCAATAACCACCAGGACAGCAAGTTAAAAGCCGGAGACGCCCACTTCCCGGCCTTCTGAAGTTTGCAAAGCCTCCGCCGCCCCACCTCCTCCCTCTCTCATCGAAGCGTGCTTGCCTACTGCCTCTGCCGTCACCAGTGCCTAGGCCCCGGGGGGGATTATGCGCGCGAGCAAGCGCCGCACTCAACAGCATCTCTCCGGGCCTAGGGCGCCAAACATACTCAATCAACAAACTTCTAACTGCATTTTCCCTCTTGGATCTCTCCAAAGTGAACTACAGACAGATAACTTTTTTTCTTTACTTCTGAAAAACATAACCATGCAGCTAGATCAGCACACTTGGACAATCAGAACAGTCCCTAATTCGAATCAGGTCTGATCGATCCCATTCATGCAAGTATGCTTGTTTTAATTTCTAAAAGCATGTTTGCATTTGTATCTTTTCCTTCTAGTACACTGTAATATCTTTCTGTTTTGGATTCATTGAGTGATAATTGTGAGTGCCCTCATTAAAGCCCTGGTGGCTACCGACCTGTGAATGCACACTAAAAAATGTATCTACAAATTGAATTTATACCAAGAACTACAGTTGTAATTAGCTTGTAAGCAAAAATTTGGCAAATTAGTGATAATATATGATGTTTATATAACAGTAGCAGCATACTAGATTTCTATCTTTAAGGGTTACGGTCCAAACTGCTTACTGCTTGAGTAAATAGTGCCTTAATTGCTGAGGCTTTGTAATAATGGTCTATTCTAACGCCAAGGCCTGTTCCAAACGGCTGTCAGAGCATTGAGGCAGAGCACCCATATTTAAGCTTTCTAAGAGCTGTTAATTCAAAGTCCAAACAGTGAGCGAGTGCGAACGTGTGACCAGTGGAGTCAGTCTTACATTGATTAATTAAAGACGGCACCCACACTGTTCTGAGCATCACAACTCATTTTCAGCCTCATCATCCTCGTGTTACACTGTTTACTGGTGACAGGCTTTTATCAATAAACACAGAGACAGCTATTAAAAACACATGTATCTACTCTGAGTACACACGGACAGATAAGGCATGTTTTCCTCATAAACTTACAGTATATATATATATATATATATATATATATATATATATACTGTAATATATATATATATATATATATATATATATATATATACATATATATATATATATATATATATACTGTAATATATATATATATATATAATATATATATATTGCTCAACAAAAAAAAGTCATTATACTAATCATATATAGTAATTCACCTTTTAGACAATGTATTGGATATTTGTGTTGTATTCCATGCAAACACTTATTGATAATCTAAGGATTACTTTTTGTGATATAAAACATGCCAGTTGGACCAACCCCTCCAGCTTCCTGATTGGACACCACAAATTCAAATCCGTGAAAGACAACTGAGGGCCTGGACCATTGGTCTATTTATTCTACTCCAGCAAATCTTACTGGTTATACTTATTCCAAAGAGAGGGTCATGTCAAAAATGAAATACGGATTAAGTTACAGAGATCACCTTTAAAGGTACTCTAATTTGTACAGTTACTCCAAATGGTATAACACGTTAACCAAAAACAAATGTGACCTTTTTAGGAATATTTACCTCCACCATGTTTTTTGAATTATTGTGGAGGCTAGGAATTTTGCTAATAAATGTACAGTACATGAGAGCTGGAGGACTCTCACATGTCAATGCGCCATCTTGAACTTTTTTCTGTTGGAAAAAAACGAAAGAATGTGTTGCGTATGAGAAAAACCAAGTTAGGTTCCCTAGCTTTAACAAAATAAACATTAGACAAAACGTTTAACAAGCTATTACTAGAAACTGTCTAAACACTAGACCAAATGAGAATAATCACACCCCAGCTTTGCTCAATTGGGATATAAACGTATATGTTAATTTAAATCTCTTTTGGGCGTGTTTCTAAAGCTACTAAAATACATTCTAGATACCTTGTTTAAGTCACCTAATGCCATAAACAAGGTAAAGCTTCCCCGTACCATTACTTTACTTTTGTGCAGGCTTCCCTTGACTGTGGTCCCCTTCTCCCCCATCCATCCCATCATAGAGCCATTTTTCTTCCCCTGCTAATCAGCCCATCTCACCGGGGAAATGGGGAGCTTGACTTTGACTTGTACCTCTGGACGGCTGTAGCTGACACAAGGGCACACTGTCAGGATATTAACTCACACCAATGCACTTTTTACCCACATGATCTATTGCCTTTATGTAAATATTATTTAGCCGACTGTGTGTTGTGAATCTGTGTTCTTTAGAGCGTTTCCTCAAAAAATCTGTTTGGATTGGATCTATATTTCAATTTCAAATTCAAATCACTTTCTTTATCCGTGAGGATCTTCATTTGCAGACGGAGCACCACTGGGGATCCATAAAAACACAGAAACACACTGTATTTAAAACTCATTTCTTATTGTGAGTTTTTTAACAAACATAATTTTAGGTGAATTATAATTTGCTGCAAAGTGTTTATTTTTTGTGAAGTTAGTCAGACAGTAGGTGTAGCTCTACTTCTAAACTGCCAATTATTTTAATTACTTTATTTCTATCTATATCAGGGGTGTCAAACTCATTTTGGTCCGGGGGCCACATACAACCTAATCTGATCTCAAGTGGGCCGGACCAGGAGATGCTCTACAAAAATATCCAAAAATGGTACAAAGTCCAACTTTTTGTGCACATAAACACATTTATTTAAAACTTCCTTTAAAACACTATCCTTTAATACTCAGTTTTCTGTTACAAACTTAAATGTAACAGTGAGTTTTTCACAGTGCAAATAATGTAATGTATTTACAATATTACATTGAAAATGGTATTTCACAATATGTATATGTAGGGTGAGGGAAAGGTGAGCGCCAATCGGGTGTGAATAACAGACCCTTTCCGTAAACATGCCCTCCCTAGCTCCTGAGACTTCAAAGCAACTGCGGGTTCAATTGAAGGTTAACATTCACCAGGAACACTACAACGAGACCCAGAGGGGCAATAAAACAACAGAACAGGACATCTGTGTGCCCCCTGCCAGACGGAGATCAGGAATCAGTCATCAGCAATCGCTCATGGACACCACTGCACCCAAGGCGGACACCCGAAAAGGACATTACTCTGTAATATCATGTCGATAACGTTACGGACCTTACTCGTGTGTGTTGATGTCTGTGATGTAAATGCACTGCGTGTTTGTACATGTCTTATGATCATTTGCATCAATCGTGTGTGTTTCCTTTACAAACTGTCTGTTGTGAAGGGGTTTGTCCACAGAGGGCAGGGGCGGCATGGACATGCCTCCCCTGGGAAGTCAATATAAACACGAACAATGCCATAGAACTTCCTCTTGTCTTCTCCTGAAATCACCATTCCAACCACCCCGGCCCATCTGCGTCCCGCGGCACGTGTCTCCTACTACGGCCGCGCCTGCACGCATCGGGCCTCCTACTCCGCAAAACACACTCTCCTCGGCTCGGGACCTTATGAACTGTTCATCACCAGCCTCTTTTCCGTGGCTCTGGACTCTACGCACGCAACCCATTCCGGACTGGGCTGCATACGCGTGAATCAGCAGCTGGACCAACTCGCTGGCTTTGTACCTCCCGCCTGCCCAGACAAAGGAACCACGTGGGCCGATTCCCCAACCCAAATCCTTCCTCCATCCTCTACGCTCCTACAAAGTAAGACTGTTCTTGTTAAATGTGTGATTTGAATGAAATGTATGCCACTCCTGCTTTAATGTGACCAGAAATCCCCTTCGTTATATTTTTACCTTCATTTTGTAATCAATAAACCCCTTTTCTTTAACTCAATCCTATCAGAGTCGTGTTGTTAGATCTCGGAATATCCCTGGCCGATTTACGAATTAACTACCTTTTAGATTTATAAGACTGACTCGAGGCAAAAGTTGGTTTGGATCTGTCGTAGACCCTCAAAATGTCTACTGGTGCCCAAAATAAATAAGACAGACCCATTGGTGGAACGGCGAGTTTCTGATCCGGAGACTAGCCGCTCCACACTACCAAATTTATACTATAATAACATAATCAGCAATATAAGTAGTTACCCTACATATATTAATATTTGTATGTTAGCTTTGTTTTAAGGCTCATTACAGAGAAAACTTGCTCACAAAGGTAAAGTAGGTAGATAGAAAAAAACACTTTAACACAGCACCTCAGCTTAACCATCTTCAGTGTGGTAAGGTCCATGGTTATGTTATTATCACATTAACCATCTTCAGTGTGGTAAGGTCCATGGTTATGTTATTATCACATTAACCATCTTCAGTGTGGTAAGGTCCATGGTTATGTTATTATCACATTAACCTTCTTCAGTGTGGTAAGGTCCATGGTTATGTTATTATCACATTAACCATCTTCAGTGTGGTAAGGTACATGGTTATGTTATTGTCACATTAACCTTCTTCAGTGTGGTCAGGTCCATGGTTATGTTATTGTCACATTAACCTTCTTCAGTGTGGTAAGGTCCATGGTTATGTTATTATCACATTAACCTTCTTCAGTGTGGTACGGTCCATGGTTATGTTATTATCACATTAACCATCTTCAGTGTGGTAAGGTCCATGGTTATGTTATTATCACATTAACCATCTTCAGTGTGGTAAGGTCCATGGTTATGTTATTATCACATTAACCATCTTCAGTGTGGTAAGGTCCATGGTTATGTTATTATCACATTAACCATCTTCAGTGTGGTAAGGTCCATGGTTATGTTATTATCACATTAACCATCTTCAGTGTGGTAAGGTCCATGGTTATGTTATTATCACATTAACCATCTTCAGTGTGGTAAGGTCCATGGTTATGTTATTATCACATTAACCATCTTCAGTGTGGTAAGGTCCATGGTTATGTTATTATCACATTAACCATCTTCAGTGTGGTAAGGTCCATGGTTATGTTATTATCACATTAACCATCTTCAGTGTGGTACGGTCCATGGTTATGTTATTATCACATTAACCATCTTCAGTGTGGTAAGGTCCATGGTTATGTTATTATCACATTAACCATCTTCAGTGTGGTAAGGTCCATGGTTATGTTATTATCACATTAACCATCTTCAGTGTGGTAACGGTCCATGGTTATGTTATTATCACATTAACCATCTTCAGTGTGGTAAGGTCCATGGTTATGTTATTATCACATTAACCATCTTCAGTGTGGTACGGTCCATGGTTATGTTATTATCACATTAACCATCTTCAGTGTGGTAAGGTCCATGGTTATGTTATTATCACATTAACCATCTTCAGTGTGGTAAGGTCCATGGTTATGTTATTATCACATTAACCATCTTCAGTGTGGTAAGGTCCATGGTTATGTTATTATCACATTAACCATCTTCAGTGTGGTAAGGTCCATGGTTATGTTATTATCACATTAACCATCTTCAGTGTGGTAGGTCCATGGTTATGTTATTATCACATTAACCATCTTCAGTGTGGTAAGGTCCATGGTTATGTTATTATCACATTAACCATCTTCAGTGTGGTAAGGTCCATGGTTATGTTATTATCACATTAACCATCTTCAGTGTGGTCAGGTCCATGGTTATGTTATTATCACATTAACCATCTTCAGTGTGGTACGGTCCATGGTTATGTTATTATCACATTAACCATCTTCAGTGTGGTAAGGTCCATGGTTATGTTATTATCACATTAACCATCTTCAGTGTGGTAAGGTCCATGGTTATGTTATTATCACATTAACCATCTTCAGTGTGGTACGGTCCATGGTTATGTTATTATCACATTAACCATCTTCAGTGTGGTAAGGTACATGGTTATGTTATTGTCACATTAACCTTCTTCAGTGTGGTACGGTCCATGGTTATGTTATTATCACATTAACCTTCTTCAGTGTGGTCAGGTCCATGGTTATGTTATTGTCACATTAACCATCTTCAGTGTGGTAAGGTACATGGTTATGTTATTGTCACATTAACCTTCTTCAGTGTGGTAAGGTCCATGGTTATGTTATTATCACATTAACCATCTTCAGTGTGGTAAGGTCCATGGTTATGTTATTATCACATTAACCATCTTCAGTGTGGTCAGGTCCATGGTTATGTTATTATCACATTAACCTTCTTCAGTGTGGTACGGTCCATGGTTATGTTATTATCACATTAACCATCTTCAGTGTGGTAAGGTACATGGTTATGTTATTGTCACATTAACCTTCTTCAGTGTGGTACGGTCCATGGTTATGTTATTATCACATTAACCTTCTTCAGTGTGGTAAGGTCCATGGTTATGTTATTATCACATTAACCATCTTCAGTGTGGTCAGGTCCATGGTTATGTTATTATCACATTAACCTTCTTCAGTGTGGTACGGTCCATGGTTATGTTATTATCACATTAACCATCTTCAGTGTGGTAAGGTCCATGGTTATGTTATTATCACATTAACCATCTTCAGTGTGGTAAGGTCCATGGTTATGTTATTATCACATTAACCATCTTCAGTGTGGTACGGTCCATGGTTATGTTATTATCACATTAACCATCTTCAGTGTGGTACGGTCCATGGTTATGTTATTATCACATTAACCATCTTCAGTGTGGTACGGTCCATGGTTATGTTATTATCACATTAACCATCTTCAGTGTGGTACGGTCCATGGTTATGTTATTATCACATTAACCATCTTCAGTGTGGTAAGGTCCATGGTTATGTTATTATCACAGAGAAAGCATCAAACTGACCATGATTCACTTGAAATGAATAAAACAACTTCCATAACGTGATTCATTCTTAACGACTGCAGCAGTGTCTCTGTGTAAAATACAGTCAAATGTCCAAAAATCATCACCTCCATTTGCAGCTTTGTCACTACACCTGTTTTTACCATCGGTACCAGTCCACACTGTCCAACACACCAGCAACAACAGCAGAACCAGCAGCAGCACCAGCAGCAGCGCTCAAAACTCCTCTGATAGTTTCAGTAACACACCACAAATGAATATGTGACATCAGTAACATCAGTCTCTTATCAATGGCAACATGTTGGTAAAAGCGAGTGGTTTCTCAGACCATGTCTGCAGCCTGTGAGAGTTTTAACAAACTCTCTCTCACTGTGCGGCTGCGATGCTAATGCTAATGTTGTTAGCACAGGTAGCTTCCCTTTACAGCAGCAGCACTAACCTCTCGCTCTGGGCACAAACAGACTGCTGTGTTTTCAGGGCCAGACATGTTTATCTTCTGTTTTCTCAATTCTCCGCTCAAAGTGCCGTATTTTTCGCCGAGTCTTGTAGTTTAAGATGTTATTCCTCCAGCACCGCTCTGGTGGAGCCACTACAGACGCACTGGACTCACCCCTGAGCGCGGCGCTGCGGCGTCGCGTTGCGGAGCCTCGCGGAGCGGAACGGCATTTTAAAATGTATTATTATTATATTTTTACATAAATGAGCCGCGGGCCGTATCAAATCTCTTGGCGGGCCGGTTCCGGCCCGAGGGCCGTATGAATGACACCCCTGATCTATATATATACACAGTATGTGTGTGTGTATGTGTATACTGATGAAGTAGTCGCCACTCAAGGTTTTTATCTGTTAATGCCAAGGCTGTCAAGTCTAGACACTTTTAAGAGGAGCCATCTTTTCAGGTGTCCCTTTACAGATGTTTAGCTTACACCACTTGAGATATCGATTATATGTGTCTGTCTTTCTTTAGTTTTTATAAGGAGTTGTATTTAGAACTACGGACAAGATGAGTTTCCAAACTGTGAGCCTGTTGACATATTAATTTGGATCAATGTCCTGTATTTGTATTATGAAAAGTTTTTAAATCTTAATTTTCTTTATTATGATAAAAAGATAACAAAACAAAAAAATCAATATTACATGTCCTCAACCGCTGGAAGTGAAATTATGAATCCAGTCAAAATTGTTAAAATGGATAATGTTTGTAAAATAATTATCAATATGTCTCGATGTGAACTCTGTTTTGTAAAAGGTTAAACCTATATATACACTACACCAAGATTATATTATGTTCACAAGAAAACAAACTGAGCACTTCTGATGATTTCTGATGATTTCAATAATAATAATTAGAATTTGTAATCACTGCTTTTGTATACTGATTCTGGAAAGTCTACTTAAATGTAACCTGATTTAAAGCCTGTATTTGAAAGGAATTTTACTAAGATTTTTTTTTGTCTTTCTGTCATGTATCATTCATTCATTCATTCAGTCATTTTCAACCCCTTTATTAGTCCATTTCTGGGTCAGGGGGTGGCTTTGAGAGCTGCCACCCAATGTCATGTATCATGTAATAAAAAAATAAATAAAAAAACAACAATCCTTTGGTTTTAAATGTGATTCTGAACATCAACAAAAAAGAATATCCATTGTCGACATAAACCAGTGTTGCCAGATGGTGCATGTGAAATGTTCGCTAGAACAGACGCTTTAACAGTAATTATTATATTTTGAGAAATATGTTTGTGCATTGGTCACACATTAGACCTCTGCATTAAACACAGAAAACACAAATATGCCTTTTGGTTCAGAAAAATTAAATATCTTAGTGTGATTCACAAAAGTCTCACACAATGGGTGTTGTTTGGTCCGTTCTATTATGGAACTGGCAACAATAGAGCGCTATTACGGAGCAAATGAAGGTGATTATTTCACCACGTCACAGTCATTATTATATTAGATTAGGAAGATTACTAAAGATTGAAGATCCAATTCTATTTTTGGATTTCCACGGGACTGGAGTCAGCAGTCTGTAGGGAGAAATGTAGTATTATAACATCAAGCCAACTTTGTTTAAAGTGATTAAAGAAAACACTGAATGTGTTTTCTTTAATCACTTTAAATTGTTTGATATACAGTAGATAATCGTGCTATATGCTCTCCCTTTAAAATCATTTTGTATTTCACTTAGTTTCGCTATGTACTTGGCACGCAACCATCTCTTGACAACCAGCAAATGCCAAATTAACACAAGTATCTACGCAACCATTTGGAAAGGACTGTGT
Organism: Knipowitschia caucasica; assembly: GCA_964034765.1. Lineage (NCBI taxonomy): Eukaryota > Metazoa > Chordata > Actinopteri > Gobiiformes > Gobiidae > Knipowitschia > Knipowitschia caucasica. The sequence goes on from OZ035835.1 coordinate 27,587,449, forward strand.
TTATGTGGGCACAATCCTACATGATGTTTAAGACGAGAGATAATGTTGGGCTCAGATCAAAGCTGAGGTGTGTGTTTGCTGTAATGTAAGAGAGTATGGTAAGAGCATGTTACTTAGAATACAGATAAAAGCCCTATTTCAGATTGTGCCCCATGGAGACAGAGATAAACATGTAAAGCCATAGTGTGGGGTATGGCATTACTGTGTGGCCAGTGATGCTGTGTTGTATATACTGTATGTTATATTCCTCGGGTAATCTGTGCGCTGAGTCTGGAATTCTAAAGGAAAAGACATTATAGCCCCAGGAACATCATTTCCATGAAATCAAGCACAAGGAACCTCCCCAGTACAAGATCAAGTCTAGTGTGCGGTGACACAATCCAACCCACAACGAGGACAGATTCTGTTTTTGGTGCATAAAACCATCAAAAGTGAAAAAAATACAAGAATTCTTGGCTTCTACCCGATGTCAGTATAACTTGTACTTTTACCATTTTGTACATTTCACATGTAGAAATGTTTAATCATGCATATACAGTATTTAGAGTTTGATTAATTTTTTTTATTTTGCAAAATATAAAATATTTATCAAACGCAGAAAGTCACAGTGTACAAGAGTCTGGTTTTGCGGAAATGCTTTAAAATACATGCATGCATCCAAAATGTATGGAGGGTTTCCCGTTTGCAAAGATAAATAGGTTACTGTACAACACAAGAAGAGAACGCTACTTTCTAACCTTGAATGTTCTTGTCTGAGACAAATTATGCAAAAATGTATGCGTATAATTAAGTCACCAGAGGAATTGAGTTCATTTGTTTATCAATAAGTCTCCCAGCTGAGCGCCATGCAGAGAAGGAGCAACAATCACTGAGCTACACAAATGCAACATATGGGCTTCTTGTTTGCGCCCGACTTGAGCTTGAAATCTGAATATATTTACAAAAACTAAAGACGAGATGGGATTTCATCCAAAAACTAATCACTCTGCTTAACCTTGATTGAATGTAAGGTACAGTAATTGCATTAATGGAGAGGTAAAGGCATCAATTAGCCCCGTATTTGTGAACTCTACCCTTTCTGTAAGATTACAAACATTTTTGTTTTATCATAATGAAATGATGTCGTCATTGTATGATGTTGTTTGGATATTCCTTTTAGAATAACTCTCTCTTAAAGATGCGACCTTTTCACTTTACTCACATGTTAGAGGAAAATAATCATAGTTTGAATCTACAATGCATTGCACTCGTCAGCTCTTAAAGCCATTATTGATAGCCTCATTATGTGTATATACATGTCTTTTAGGGTTGTATTAAACAATGTGAGTCAAGTCTTCTTGCTGAAAGGTTGTAACCACTCTCCCCACACAAATCATCCACAGGGACCTGCTTTTGTGCAAATTGACCATTCTTGCATTTGAACCCTGCTCGTATTATGCTCACATGGGTATATTTGCTCGATAAATAAATCCAAATGATGTGCTTAGGTCAATTGTTTGTTTGTTATGTGGTCAATAGAGAGGTGTTTATCACATGTTAGTTTTGTAATGGACACAAATGCAGTAAAATAACCATAACGTCCAACAGTGATTGTGTTTGGCAGCATGACACACAAACATATGGAAGAGGGGCCGCACCAGCCCCGGCAGGAGCAGGTGATAATGGGGCTATTCTTTATGTGAAATCATGAATAATTCACAAAACCATGTGCTCAAACGGATTCTTGAGTTGACGGAATAATATGACACATTCTGCCAGGGCTATTAGATGAGAAATATCACAAATGTTTTAGAGATTCAGGCGACGGAAACTGATGCAGTGTATATGCGACTTGTAAACTCTCACTGAATTCAAGAGCAGGGTATTGCTGAGAACACAAAAGCTTTGCATAATATCAACACAGCCATATAAAATGCATTTGGGGGAACTGCTATTTGATCGCTTTCCACATTATTCATAAGGTTGGCAATTCTTTGACATGAATACTGGGGATTTTTTACCAAGTGATTTTTGGGTGATTTCATAAAACATTTCAATCTTAAAAATTGAAGGTACATACATTTATATCTTTTGCATACTTGTCAGATCGAGGGCCCTGGGAGTCGCTATTTGACAGCTGATGAAAGCTGAGTGAGGGTGGTCCTCGCTTTTCTGCCAAAAAAAAAAACTCTTATCTACACATGGCATACAATAATGCATGTGAAAACTAGTGATGGAACCAAACTGATTCGAGGGCGAGGAACTAGTTAGATGGACTTCAATTAGATAAGGCACTTTATTGTCCCAGAAAGATAACATTTGTCTTGGTTATGTGGTAGTGCTGCTTCATATACATTCACACATACAATGCAGAGCATAAAGATAACCTAGCATAGTATAATGGAAAAAAACCTAATACTAACTTCAGCGACTTGTCCGAGTTAAGTTCCCGTTTCTTTTCCTGTTTACATTCTGCTACTGTGCGCTAACAGCTCAAGCACGGATCGCGTTGTTTGTATCAGAGCAATGTGTACAACTGTGAGACGTGTCTTTACCCAAAGTGTAGCAGCTCAGCGGGACACGGGAGTGCACTTTGGATTAAAGAGCGTAAGTGCTGAGAAATGAATGAATGAGAATGAAAGAATGAAAAGTGTGGCGTACGAGCAGAGCGACCGGAGCCAGGCAGGATACAAGTGAATGTTGGTGTGTTCTGCTGAATAAGTCTGAAGTGTTTTTGCAAAAGCACCAAACTGTGAGAGCGAGGGTCAGGACAGAAGGTATTTATTCCTCGTAGAAAACGCTTCCCTTTGGCCCTGGAGCGACACATTCCCCAGCGGCCCTTGACCACGGTCCGGGGGCTTTTATGAAAGGTTTAACACAAGTGGAGAATACAAAGGTGCAGGGAGAGACGTGTGTGAAAATGCAGAACGGAAGACGTAATGTGACGCACAATATCCAGTCCCCACCACACCTCATCCCCCACTCCCCACCACCCACCACAGTGACCCCCCTCATCTGGGCTTTGGAACCGTGCCCAAGCCCAGTTGCCGCGGTCACATAGCACCTAAGCCCAGATCTAATCGTGAAGTGGGCCCAAACACACTTTAACCGGAGTTTAGGCTGTGCATGTGACCGCAGCCTTCAGTGCAATTTTGATTAGGTTTGAAAGATCTATTTGATTTTATAGCATAGTATAATTTTGTATGGTTTTGTGGAAAGTTAACCCCAGATTTTATATTATTCTACTCATTCATTTTAGTAGCATGTTTACATGTATATCATGAGGGACACACATTCTCAAGTTTTTAATAAATGTAGTAAAAAGCAGATTATTGTTGGTTCCAGTTTTGGATTGCTATCACTTTCCTTCCTCCCACAGATCCTTGAGGCAAATGATCTCCCCCTTAAACACATTTGTTTGGAACAGCTTTTTACAAAACTGATGTTTTTATACCCCAATTCAAAATCTCATCACAAGCAAAGAAAGGTCATTTATAAGCTCCCTATACACATCATTTTGGAAATTGGACTGGCATGAGCTTTGGTCACCCCTGATGAAGACACAGTTGGAAATCTACCCAATCATAATTCATGGCAACTCTCTAGCGCTGGAGATCTCAATTTCGTTTTGAAGTCTGGCAGCATATTCAGACGTTGTAAACACTGCATATAAATACCATTTCGGCACATCTTAGATTCAGAGCTGGATTTTGGCAGTGTCTTTGGAAGGATCTTGTTCTCGCCACTTCACACCAAAACTTCTTCGAAAATAAATAAACAAATGGGCTCTTGCTGCAGCATCTGCTCACATGGAAGACTTTCAGACGCAGCCTGAAAGAGAGGGCCAGGCTAATGGGAGTTAACTATGCACTGCAAAATGATTAGAGCTGCTGACCCATCCTCCCGAAAACAAGAAAAATATAATAAAGTGTGTCTGTGAGTCCATACCCGTGGTCTTGAAAAGGGCACAGTCTCAATCTCTTTTACGACATGCAAATTCATCTTAATATGCAAATTGGCTGAACTCAACGTGTGTGAAGGTCACGTACGCTAATTTTTCATTCATTAACTTTTCCTGATGCATATGTGTAGAGTGGGCCTATAATTATAAATCTCTCCCCACCTGATGAAAACTTTCTGCCAATCAGCTAAAAACCCCTTCCTAACCATAATTGAGAAATCGTTTTTGAGATTGTTGGAATACTAATTCTCCTACTCTGTCTATAGAACCCTTATATTCAGTCTGCTCTGGGCTATGGCTGTACAATTATTGGTGCTAAATGACTTTTGATTACAGACCTGGACGTCTTTCATGTTTCAGTAAGAAAGAAAAATCCCAAGTTGCTAGTCTTTCTTATAACACCGTTTCATATAAGCACTGCTTGGGTTAAATGCATTAGCCTTACCTTTATGATAGCAATTATGCCATAAATAATCCCTTGGGACCATGAACAATGGTGGAGTGTATGTGCATGCAGGTAAAGGAGTTTTCCACCGTAAAGATTGCAGTTTCCTCCTTAAGCATTTATTCCATTGGCAAACAATAGTGAAGACAAAAATAAAGTCCTATTATCAGAGCAGCTAGCCTGACATTACTATTCCCATGTAGAAAAAGTCCAGTTTGAAATGGGGAAAAATATTGACCATTGATAAGAGTTTTACGCAGCCTGAGCAGCCCCAACATGATCCAGTTGACTTCACTTGGGCACACCTTGGACAAGTGAATAGACACTCTGGAAAAAAAGGAAATGTGGGAAAAGAGAAGAGGGGAGGGCGGCCGGGGAAGAAAGCGCTGCTGGTGCCAGACGCAGCGCGGAGCGTACGTACGTGCTTTATCTCAGCGGCGGAGAGAGTGTGACGTGATATTGCAGCCTGCTCCCGGAGCTCTGCAAGCAGCAAGGCGAAAAGCGCGTCTGTTCCTCCCTCTCTTTTCTTTCTCTGTGTTCTAACTCACGGGTAGCCCCCCAACATCCTTTACATCCACCCACCACGGATCGCCTTTTTTGTACCGTTTTCTCGTTTTCTCCCTCTCTAACAAAAAATACACAACAGGGGTGTATGTGCGCGTGGGCAAGTTGCCGAGCGGGAAACATTTCTTTGGGAATTGAGACATTGGAGGCTGCAGATTTATTTAATGGTGTGAGAATTTGTTTTTTTTTCTTGGCGTCTTTCTTTGCCACTGCATGAATTTTCTGTCTCTCTCTGGCTTTCTCTATCTCTCCCCTGCTTTCCTTTTTACTCTCTCTCTTCTGTCGCGTGTTTGTTGCGCTCCGCGTTACTGTTGATGGGAAAAACCCAGAGGAAGATATGAACGGTCGAAGTGGAGGATTGTAAGGAACGCATATAGGCTATCTTTTCCAAATGTTCGTTCATTGAAGCATCTTGTTGCGCGCGGACTTCTGCTATCGTCGGAGATGGAGACTATTGATTCACGAGGGGGCTGTTCGATTTATTAATAAAAGGATGTGGTCAAGTATATTGGAAAAATAGCCATAGCTTCCGCAGTGTAAGGTAAGGATATTTCAGAATGTTTTTTTCAGTATGATGTTATGAAATAATCTAATTTCATTTGCCATCTGTCTACTAAAGTTTCGCCTCTCCTCTCTGACACTGCCTCGTCTGGTCCTCTAATTCTGCGCTAAAAGACGTGATTCTGCACTGTTTTGTTGTCACAAATACACCGAGAGTTACCCTGGTCTCTCAAAGGCTAAAATCACTTTGGAACAGCGTGCGTTGTAGTGCCTTTGGATGAAAGGCAAAGTCGATGTCTCATGCGTTTCCTTCATTGCGCTTATAGATGCCCAGCGATAAAACCGTGCCCTCGCCTTTGCTGAATACTGATTTTATGTAGCCTTGGCCGTGAATCCTGCAGACGGGTGGAATCATATGAGATTTCATCACGACTAAAGCGGTTCCTAATCCTTATGTAACGCGTATGTTATCTCTGTGACGACTGGAAAAGGGAAAGCAGTTTAAAATGCAAGCGTAAATGAAGTATGTGCCTTTTGTCTGGACTCTGACTCCTTCTTGAACGCCTACACACACATGCACACACGCACACGCAGTTTGTGCCGCACACACGTACGTGTACGCGCGCTCTGCTGTGGCACAGCTCACAGCTGCATTGCCTGTAGGATTAAAGCAATCAGGACAGCGCGTTGCGTTCTCCCCTTCTCTCCAACTCCAAGTCCTGCGCGGTGTGTGCGGGAGCGCGTGTCATCCACACACTATCCACGCGCACACACGAGCTCTTTATCAAATTGCATTGTCAAATATGTCAAGCCCCGAATTTCAGAGACTAGCAGGTCGTGGATAGTGAGCGAATGGCACATTGTGCGCACTGAGACAGACCGAGGCAAAGTGACCATGCTCACACAGAAAGGCATTATTCAGTCTGCGATTCGCATTAAGTGTCGTCGAAGGAAACGGGATAAATCTCCCAGACAGAATCTTGATTCAAACACTCTTATTTACTGCGTAAAATGAGCATCCTGGGTGGCTAAAGTTCCTTGCGTCATATATACCATAGCCGTTTTCACCCCACTAATATGGCACAGCTACGTGTGTCATTATCAAATTAATATAGCATGATCGACGCAGTTTAAATGACGCACGTAATTGCACCTACCACCTAAAATGTCAAATAAATATATAATTTACCGCAAACTTGACCACAAGGTGGCAATGTTTGCACAAAGTAAGGATGGAGGCTTGCGATAGAAAAGACATGTTGCTGGGGTTAATGCATTTCCATTTAGAGCATTTAGATGTGTTGTGTTAGAAATATTGAATAGTGTTCTTTCATCATCCTCACATCTTGTCATCTCTGTCTCTCCTCACAGGCCAAATGACATAGGATGAAGGCTGTTCGAAACCTGTTGATTTATATATTTTCCACCTATCTTCTGGTTATGTTCGGATTAACTGGTGCCCAAGATTACTGGTGTTCCACTCTGGTGAAGGGGGTCATTTATGGATCATATTCAGTGACTGAGATGTTTCCTAAGAACTATACAAACTGTACATGGACGTTGGAGAACCCAGACCCAACCAAATACAGCATCTACCTGAAATTATACAAACAAGACCTGGGCTGCTCTGAATACTCCTTACTTTCCTATCAGTTTGACCACTACTCACAAGAGAAGATCAACGAGCTGCTCAAAGTCAACGAGTCTATAGTCTACTTATGTGATACAAAGAATATTTATGTATTCCTTCTATACGACAAGAATTTTGTTCAACTGCGGAGAGTATTTCCTTATGATTACAATGGATTGACACTACAAAAGCTGGAGGAGGAGGAAAAGTCTATTGTGGAGTTTCTTGTGTTCAATAAGGCCAGTCCGAGCCAGTTTGGGTGTCAGGTACTCTGTACATGGCTGGAAAACTGCCTCAAATTGGAAAAAGGGACAGTGGAGACGTGTGGGATCGTGTATACAAAATGCACTTGTCCTCAGCATTTAGGCGATGGAGAATCCGAGAGTATGCTTATGCTGAACAACGTGGTTTTGCCTTTAAATGCTCAAACAGAGGGCTGCCTGGCCCCGCAGCTCCAGGCTGGACAGGTGTGCAATCTGAGTGCGGAAGTGAAGCGTCCGACTAAAGAAGGTGAGTATTTACTCATCTTTCTTGTAGATTAGTACAATAACTGTGAATAGATAGTTGAAATAATTAAGTAATGTTAAGTTGAAATGTGCACGCTATAGTCACCCCCTCTCTACCCTGTTATTGCATGTTTGAGGTGTGATGGCCCATGAAACAAAGAGCACACATATATAGAGAGACATACGGTGGTTTGAGTGCACTCAAGACGACATGAGCACAAAATCATGAAAAATATTGACCTTTTGTCAGAAACTATCCGTTTTAAGACATTTTAACTGTTTTGGGGACAAACTATTTCTCAAGGTGGTTATGAATATTTATTTTACGTTTTAAAAACGTCATCCTATGCTGCATGGAAAACATATTAACGGGATACCTCATTGTTAATCCTAAGGTACTGTATTGTTCAATTATATGTCTTAAAATAATATCAATTAGAATAACCCATATTAAGAAGTCGTAAAATCACGTCCTAAAACCAATCTTATCCTGTCTGATAGTGTGCATTCATGTATTTTTATTTAATCAATTTGTATTAGACCATAAAAAACAATGATTTATATTGGACATGTTACTCAGGACAGTAACAGAACATTAACATTGCATTTTACATAACCAAAGTGAATTATAGAAAATGGACAAAATATGTACTATCCCTTTAATATGACATTTCCGGAACACCAAGGTTAAAATATCACAGACGGTTCTTGGTGTTGCAATAGGGCAATGCAACGTGTTTGACTGCGGTTGGGAGTGAGCATAAATGAACACACTGAGGTAATGGCTTTACTGTCGACAATGGGACGGCATCGGCAACGGTAATTGTCACACATGAAAAACACATATTCCTCATATACGCAGCCCTTATTGCTGTCTGTAGTTCACTCACTGACAGCTCAATGATCTTTTAATTGTGAACGCCTATGATAAATAAAATGTAACGCTGCAATGATTGCGATCATTAGTGCCACAAGGCAGACCTTACATTCTTACGGCAGCTGGAATTACAAAGGCAACCCTCCCTGACACAGCGTAGAAAGAAAGAGTGGAAAAGCCCAGAGGAATTATGTGTGCGTACTTCATACAGGGTGAAATACCGTGAAACATAAAGGAAGAGTGTTCATCACGCCACACTGAACCAATAATAATGAGTCAACCTTTATATAGTTTTGGGGTAGAAGCGGTGATAGCACAAGCTGTTACTGCACTTCCTCCCTTGTGGTTTTTACCTGAAAAATAATAATATCATAGAAACCAGGTGGCAGCATTGTAATCAAATGAACGTAAGTATCTTTGGTTGGCTTATTACTGCAGCCTATTTGACAAGGAGCTGTGAGGTCTAGCCTGGATACACCTGTTATTTGAGAGTTAATGGAAGTTATTTGTTCTGATTTTCTGATGAGATTTTTTAGAACACTTGCCCCCTCAGGCTCTAAGATGCCTCTAGCAAACGTGTGCTCTACAGTTATGGGGCAAATGATTATTACAACTAATTCCTGCATCCAGCATCAATGCACTCTCAAATGTGACATGTTTGCAAATCAACGTGTGTTTTTGCACCACTGTGGCAATAGTCCAATTATTTTGCCTCATAATTGAAAATTAACCAGGCTTGGGTGTATCGTATAGTTGCACAGAAATTGTTCCATGCAGAGTTTATAGCTTTGTCACGAATGCTCCCGTATAGCATTGACTATCATGATTATGCTTGCTTTCGATTGCAACCTTGAATTCTTACTCTTCCATAAATCTGGTGTTGCCTGCCTGTCTCCATGACGATACAGTGTATATATTGTGGAACATTCCGGGCAAAGCAATAACATCGCAATGGAAAGAAGCTGGTGGTGGGCCCTCCAGTAGATGTTAGCGCTACTTTTATATCAGATACGCCTTCGACATATTATCCAGGCTTTGGACCTTTACGCATAGAAGTTAAATAGCTGGTTATGACCCTCACACTTTGATGTAGTATATGACAAATGGAAAGAAAATGCGAGCTTGTCACATCAGAATGACATTTTTTTTTTATATCAGCATGTTAATATCAGCTTAAGAGCAAAGCTTATTCCCCCCCTCTCTGTAAAGATTTGCTACAGGCTCTATTTATAGGGCGAGTTGATGGGTGGTTTGAATAAATCCGTTTTCATCTGGATAACGCTGAGATCACCGCTAGGTTAAAAAGAGCACGGGGCCTCCTCTCCTGTGGCAGTCTGAACATGCAAAGAATACAAAGCAATGCAAACCGTTGTCAAGGGGGCTGTTAAGGGTCTTAAATTCTCAAATATATTGCTATTAAATGGCTTGGTTAAAAATACAGGCCTTGGCACAGGAAAAAATATTTGATCCCAGAGCAGTTTGTGTTTTTGTGCATGAGTGTTTGCACTGCTCTCTTCCCCAGAGTGATCATGTGATGTCACTGTGACGTGCCTCGTCAGCTGATCCATCACAGCAGCATAATGTGACTACCCTTTCTCCAGACTGAAGTCACCCGCTGCAGTAGTCATGGAAAAAACGACTTATTGAATTTGCTACTTTGTATTGTATAAAAGAATGATTCAGTTTATTGACTTACACCCTTCCAATGCAATACACTTGACTTATATAGCACATTTAAACAACAAGGGGCTTACAAAGTGCTCCACACAAGACCCCAAAAACAATAAAATAAAGCAGTACAAAATAGCTCCATCTGTAAATGAGTATCCCTGTACAGAACTGGAAATCAGTTGCCAAAGACAAAAAATGATACATTTGGAGGCAGTTGTTCAATACACCTCGTGTGTGATAAGATAAGAACGTCTTTTCCCATTCAACTGTGGGGGAATTAGTTGTTGCAGCGCACGATACAGCATAGTGAGGATAGTAAACACTCAACACAAGATCAATAGGATGCACATAACGACAAACTGGTCTAAAAATACTTATTTTGTTTCAAACTTCATTTAAATATGAACTAAATATGTATGCAATTTATGGGCCCTTATTTATTTCAATTGACCTAAATTTCTCAATTTCTAAATATTTCCCAATGCCACTATATTGACAGGACCCATTATTTCATATTAAATTAAATGCAGTTAGATATTTAATTTTAGATTGAGTGAAATGAAATATATTTCGTCCCCCCCAGGACCACTTGCGCAAGACTCTGCAAGATTTGCAGTAGATAGTTAGAGATCTGTATTAAATCATAGTGCAGACATCATTGAATTTATTTATGGTACAAAGAAATTGTGCACCGTTTAAAGGTTGATCGTCTTTTTCTCTTTTTCTTACCTATATCATTTTATTAACACAGCAAGTATATTCAAGTGGAGGATGACTCATTTATGCAGATTTATACTCTCATTTCATCAATTCAAGTTGTAGAGGAAGTTTCCAAGTGGTGCAGTGGTGCTGTAGTCATGGTGTGACACATTTTTAACCTAGCTCTTTCAAATAGGTATTTTGGATTTTTGTCTTCTGCACAGACTGCAATTGGATGACCTTAAAAGTGGATAATATAAGTTTCTCCCTCAACTCCCATACTTCTTGCTACGAACCATTACCTTCCCTGGTCATTGAAGCAAAAAACAAGTAGGCCTAGTTTTGTGTATGAGACATATTTTGGTTGACATCTGACAAAGTTTAGTTGAGATGGGGTCAAAGATTCTTGACAGTTAAGGAGAATATCTGTCATTTCACTTCCCTCCCAGACAGATAGAGCGGGTAGTGACATCCATGTTAGACGTAAACAGAATAACACCATTGTCGGAAATATAAGACACCAAGGATTTTTTTGACCAGAAAGAGTCTTGTATAAAAAAAAAAAAAATGTAGTAAATACATCTGCAATAGGACCTCACCCTGTTGTCTTCATCTCATTAGAAAATCATTTCTTTCTTTCTTAGAGCTGGGGGTATTCCTCTCTTTTTCCCTTTTAAAGATGTGACAGAATCCAAAAAGGTATATGCATGTAAGAAACAACTTTTTTGTCAGTTGGGTATTCCAGCTTTAACAATTGTTATTACTGCGTGTATGTACGTGCTTGTGTGTGTGTGTGTGTGTGTGTTGCCGTATGTGCCTGTCTGTATGTGTTGACAGTCAAAACAAAAAAGTACCCTTAGTACGCTCAAGCCTAAAATTTACTTGCAGTAGATTAAAAAATATTCAAAGTGTGCACACCCTGACAACCAATGCAATTAGCTTCAGCAGATAAAGAAGCACAGGGGAATATGGAGACAGTAAGGCAGCAGCAGGGAAATCATTCATAAAGACAGCCAATATAATTTACTTCAAACTTTGCTAATGCTCCGAACGACTGCAGCAGCTCATAAGTATGTAAAATATTCCCATCAATATTTGATGAGTCTCTAAAGTAGGGGCCTAAAATTCATTGTTAGTACAAGAAGTGGGCTGGAAATAACTTTGACAGCACAAGTTAGATTCTTGGTTTGCCGTTTAGAGACACACAAGTTGTTGGTGGAATTCAATGCATTTGTTGAAAGATTAGTCTAAAAGAATTTTTGGCCAAATGTTAACCTCATTATCTATATAGTGTATTTTTTTCAGTTAGTGTATATTGTAACTTAAAATAAAGAAATAACATCTCAATATAAGGTCCTTCATGACTGATATCCCCCCACACCCCCCAAGCCTAGCCTGGTCTTACCACACCATCGTACTTAACGTTATTACATCTTGTACATACAGGGAAATAATAATTGACCAGGGTTTACGCATGGCTAAGACCATGCTACCCACCGCCTGGATAATAACATATAATTACGCAAAAGACAACTATTAATTCATGGAGTTATCTATTGCCTTATTTAATTTAAGATATCTTTAAATGCACATGAATTATATGCTAATGGTAGTAAAAAATGTGTTTAATTTTTTTTTTTTAAATCATGAATGTAGAATCTTCTCTTCCAATGCAGTCCTGATGCCTCCTGTAAACAGATTTGTGTGAAAAAAGGTGTGAGACAAGTGCTATTAGTGCTTTACAGTTTCAAATTATTTCATTGTAAAAAATGTTATCTATATCTTGAGGAGTGTATTTCCCATGAACAGTAGTATTTACTGAAAGTCCATCCATCCATCCATTTTCTACCCTTTAATCCATTTCTGGGTCAGGGGGGTAGCAGTCAGAGATGCCACCCAAGTCTCATAGCACCAGCCCCTCACTGATCCTCTGCAGGTGGTGAGCCCACAGGAGGACGGCTGCTCTCTGAGTGTGAGCAGAGCCTTGATCTTTCAGTGGGGGCTTATGGCAAAGTGGGGTTAAGTGTCTTGCCCAAGGACACAACGACAGCAGTCATCAGTGGGAGTCGGTGGAGAAGGTGCAGAGGTGGGAATTGAACCCACAACCTTCTGGCCATAAGGCCAATGCTCTACCAACTGAGCTACTGTCGCCCCCTATGAGCTATTTACTGAAAGTCTGCTATTTAATTGTGCAATTACATTTCTCTCATTAATACATCGATCCCATGTATTTTTATATTCTATTATTTTTCAACTTTTTGTTTAGTTTCTCTACCAACAAGATTTTAATGTTTACTTAGCTGCTGAATTTGTAGCACTGTGCGCCCTCTATCCACGTCACTTGATGCAGATGTTGACTTGTGCATTTACTGATGCCGATCTGGCTCCATGTTGAAGACGGCGATCGTATTTTATTGGCGAATGAATTGTGTGGGATAGAGTGGTGGAGGCGAGCACTGCAGCAGCTCAGCCTCTCTCTGCTGCTGCGTTCTCATAGAGAGCCCTTTATTCACTTTGGATCTCAGTCAAGTCACTCAGTAGTCACACTGCATTATGCTCAGTCCCATTGTTCTGTACACTCGGAGGCCATTTTAGTTCCAACTCAGTGAAGAAGCGCACACGGATCAACAACACAAATTCTGGAGTTAGCCCACATGTGCATTACTCCATTTTGGCCATTCATAAAAAGGTCTTTGCAATATATAATACACATAGTTGTTACATGTTCTTTAATTGTACTGTGAGCTACTTTCCAGGTCAATGTTATGTCATCAGGCAATTTTTTTACATTCACATAATGATAATGATTACAGTGTAGGGCTCAACCTGGTGTGAAATGGCATGTTGTCCAAATTGTTTCAATATTCCCTAGCCACCTGCTGTTGGAGCGTGTTTTACAAGCTATTCTTTGAACATGAATTGCATTGTTAGCAGTCAAACCCAAAGCTAGATTTATTTAAAAAGGAAAAAATATTTTTTTAAACAGCTTTTTAGTAACAAAACAATAACAATTTATTTTTAAATGTGGGTTTCATTAGAAAGACTACAACATTTTTGCCAGGGCTAATTCGCAATGTCGGTTGTTAGCTACGCATTTACATACAATAAAAGAACACATGCAAAATTGAGTACAATTCATTCAAAGATGGTCACATTTCTGACCTCTTAGTAAAGGGTACTTAAGTAACAAAAATAAAAAAATAAAGGATTTGTTTCTCTTTTCAGTTTTATGGATACACAGTTCTTCTTCTTTGGAGCCTTGAACTGTCAAGTCTTTTCACATTCTGGAACAATGTCCTTATTTAGGTTATTTTTCCTTAAAAAGGATAATAAGACAACACTGTTGAGAGAATACATTCTGGGGACTGTTTATTGAGATAAATGACGATCAACATACGTAAGCCTAATAACATCATGATGCAATAATTCAAAGTGGCTGTGGTCATTGTCCTGTGATGATTGGCTCATTCATTTGCCTGATGGTGCTTTGCTAATGAATCTGTTGTCTGTGTGGTCAGATGTAACATGGATCTGACCCGTTCTGCATCTTCATCGGATTGACAGGCGCTCCTTTTTAACTTTACAGCACACCGTAAAGTCACATATGATCCAGGCCCTGTTTCCCATAACTATGTCATATTATGGCTAGTACGGCAATCACAGTAATGGCTTTCAGTGTAGTGCAATGCTGTAGTATCGCTGCAATAGCCATCTCTCCAACTGCACCCCTGCACCAGTAAAACTCAACACACATAGGTTTTTGTATAAGTTCCCCACCTGTACTGCACGCTCTTATAAATAACACATATTGTGAGATTTGTGAGCCCATGCCCAACAAGCCTTGTATTTCCCTAAAGTGCTCATAAATTGTGTCGCAAATGCCACAAATAGTATGGGCCTGTGTAGCGTTCTGCTCTTATTCAACTTTTGAGCTCTGCCTATTAAATAAAAATAACACTTGCCCATAAATCTGAGCCCTATATTTTCAGTGCCGCTGACAAAGTTGAATTGCATTTTGTTCATACATATACTGGAATGTTTAGTATTTGGCTTTAGGAGGTAAAGCCGTATTAACAGCACATTTCACATTTGAAAACCGTTCTTACATGTTTAGCATATACACTTGAATGGATCCTTTCAACCAGGGCTTATTTGTTGTGCTTGTCTTGCTAGAGTTGAAGAAATGCAGCTAAAAATCCCATTGTTGGGTGCAGAACAACAAAAGGCTGACTTAATAAAATGGTTTGGAACATCCGTTATTTATCTCATTCTACAGCGCTTTCAGACCAGCTTCTGAAATAAATAAATGTTTAATGAACATGCAGCAAAAGTGCAATTTAGAGCTGGATTTGATACCGGATTGTCAAAGCCTGATTTCAAAGCCTCAGCCGTGCAGGTGAAGAGGGATCGCTCTCTAGTGCAAACCTCCGTGTACTTAGGCAACACTCTTCAACCACACCGCCTCGTATGAATCTGGTGAGTGCTTCATGGATGGTGCTCACTTTTTTTTTACTATTCTACTCCAGGGAAGAAAACGTGACCAGAATGGACTTGTATTTTCATGATTTGCCCCAATAATGTAATACATGGAAATAAGTTCTGAGAAATCTCTTTTACGCCCTGTATCAGATTTCAAACTATGTATTGAAACCATGATGCTTTTAGTTTGAACTGTCAGCCCCAGCCAGTTAGAGTACAATTATATGCATTTACTATTCACTGCAGTACATGTAATTAATCCTGG
Organism: Knipowitschia caucasica; assembly: GCA_964034765.1. Taxonomy (NCBI): domain Eukaryota; kingdom Metazoa; phylum Chordata; class Actinopteri; order Gobiiformes; family Gobiidae; genus Knipowitschia; species Knipowitschia caucasica. The sequence goes on from OZ035835.1 coordinate 27,603,026, forward strand.
CTCTTCTACTATGTGCATGCTACCGACCTAAACAAATAAAGAAAAGTATGATAATGAAATTGCAGCCACCTCTCTGTCTCCGCCGGCCTCACTTGGCTATACACTCGGCTACACGGTGCAATAGTGTGCGTGGCATGTGCTGACGTCGGGCTTTGCCTCTGTGCACCGTACCACTCTGCTGCTTCATCACAACAGCAGCAGAAACAGAGGAGCCCTGCTCACAACCCCAAACATTTGCATTCTTAATGGCCTGTGTTGCTCCGACATCACAGCACTTTATTTATGAGCTAAAGACGAGTGTGTTTTATAAATCAAAGCAAAATGTACGGGCCTCTTGTTCATCTCACTTCAAATAGGTTTCTTTATTAGACAAACTGTAGTTGAGAACTTGTGTTCGGCTTAGGGCGGTTTTTGATCTCTAATTTTTGTAAAATGATAGAAAAACAGTTTTATCGAGACTTATGCACTGATTTTTCCTCTTGCTGTTTTCTGCATATGTAGTAGTATTAGAAGAGCAAAGATATCAGACGCTATGAAAATACTTAAAAACATGTATTTTGATAATTGTCACACATGAGTGATGATTGTCTTGTCCTCACAAATTTAACACATTTAAATATTTTTTCAACACTTACAGTCTATTGTACTTTCAAAATGGCAAATACTGAACCAGGTTGAGGTTTTAGAATGGATTTTTATTTTATTTTAAGTAACGTCTTGCTTTCAAAGGCTTTTGGTTTAGGGTTAGGGTTAAATATATTTTTGTGAGTAGGGATTGTCCAATATACTCAATATACTCAATTCAACAAATATTATCGCTAAAAATGAAATAGCACTCTTATCCATAACCTTGTGTTTTATTCGCAATTTTCTTCATGTCCTTCATACATTTCTTTGTATCCCCACAAACTGCTTTGGAAATAGACTGCATTTACCAGATTGAAAGCGTCTAAAGCAGGGGTGTCAAACTCATTTTGGTCCGGGGGCCACATACAACCTAATCTGATCTCAAGTGGGCCGGACCAGGAGATGCTCTACAAAAATATCCAAAAACGGTACAAAGTCCAACTTTTTGTGCACATAACCACATTTATTTAAAACTTCCTTTAAAACACTGTCCTTTAATACTCAGTTTTCTGTTACAAACTTAAATGTAACAGTGAGTTTTCCATAGTGCAAATAATGTAGCGTATTTACAATATTACATTGAAAATGGTATTTCACAATATTTATATTAATATTTGTATGTTAGCTTTGTTTTAAGGCTCATTACAGAGAAAATCTGCTCACAAAGGTAAAGTAGGTAGATAGAAAAAAGCACTTAAACATAGCACCTCAGCTTAACCATCTTCAGTGTGGTCAGGTCCATGGTTATGTTATTATCACATTAACCATCTTCAGTGTGGTAAGGACCATGGTTATGTTATTATCACATTAACCATCTTCAGTGTGGTCAGGTCCATGGTTATGTTATTATCACATTAACCATCTTCAGTGTGTAAGGACCATGGTTATGTTATTATCACATTAACCGTCTTCAGTGTGGTAAGGTCCATGGTTATGTTATTATCACATTAACCATCTTCAGTGTGGTAAGGTCCATGGTTATGTTATTATCACATTAACCATCTTCAGTGTGGTAAGGTCCATGGTTATGTTATTATCACATTAACCATCTTCAGTGTGGTCAGGTCCATGGTTATGTTATTATCACATTAACCATCTTCAGTGTGTAAGGACCATGGTTATGTTATTATCACATTAACCACCTTCAGTGTGGTAAGGTCCATGGTTATGTTATTATCACATTAACCATCTTCAGTGTGGTAAGGTCCATGGTTATGTTATTATCACATTAACCATCTTCAGTGTGGTACGGTCCATGGTTATGTTATTATCACATTAACCATCTTCAGTGTAAGGTCCATGGTTATGTTATTATCACATTAACCATCTTCAGTGTGGTAAGGACCATGGTTATGTTATTATCACATTAACCATCTTCAGTGTGGTACGGTCCATGGTTATGTTATTATCACATTAACCATCTTCAGTGTGGTAAGGTCCATGGTTATGTTATTATCACATTAACCATCTTCAGTGTGGTAAGGTCCATGGTTATGTTATTATCACATTAACCATCTTCAGTGTGTAAGGTCCATGGTTATGTGTTATTATCACATTAACCATCTTCAGTGTGTAAGGTCCATGGTTATGTTATTATCACATTAACCATCTTCAGTGTGGTAAGGTCCATGGTTATGTTATTATCACATTAACCATCTTCAGTGTGGTAAGGTCCATGGTTATGTTATTATCACATTAACCATCTTCAGTGTGTAAGGTCCATGGTTATGTTATTATCACATTAACCATCTTCAGTGTGTAAGGTCCATGGTTATGTTATTATCACATTAACCATCTTCAGTGTGTAAGGTCCATGGTTATGTTATTATCACATTAACCATCTTCAGTGTGTAAGGACCATGGTTATGTTATTATCACATTAACCATCTTCAGTGTGGTAAGGTCCATGGTTATGTTATTATCACATTAACCATCTTCTGTATGGTCAGGTCCATGGTTATGTTATTATCACAGAGAAAGCATCAAACTGACCATGATTCATTTGAAATGAAAAAAACAACTTCCATAACGTGATTCATTCTTAACGACTGCAGCAGAGTCTCTGTAAAATACAGTCAAATGTCCAAAAATCATCACCTCCATTTGCAGCTTTGTCACTACACCTGTTTTTACCATCGGTACCGGTCCACACTGTCCAACACACCAGCAACAACAGCAGAACCAGCAGCAGCACCAGCAGCAGCGCTCAAAACTCCTCTGATAGTTTCAGTAACACCACAAATGAATATGTGACATCAGTAACATCAGTCTCTTATCAATGGCAACATGTTGGTAAAAGCGAGTGGTTTCTCAGACCATGTCTGCAGCCTGTAAGAGTTTAACAAACTCTCTCTCACTGTGCGGCTGCGATGCTAATGCTAATGTTGTTAGCACAGGTAGCTTCCCTTTACAGCAGCAGCACTAACCTCTCGCTCTGGACACAAACAGACTGCTGTGTCTTCAGGGCCAGACAGGTTTATCTTCTGTTTTCTCAATTCTCCGCTCAAAGTGCCGTATTTTTCGCCGAGTCTTGTAGTTTAAGATGTTATTCCTTCAGCACCGCTCTGGTGGAGCCACTACAGACGCACTGGACTCACCCCTGAGCGCGGCGCTTCGCGGTGCGGAGCCTCGCGTCGCGGAGCGGCTTTTTAAAATGTAACTTTATTATATTTTTACATAAATGAGCCACGGGCCGTGTCAAATCTCTTGGCGGGCCGGTTCCGGCCCGCGGGCCGTATGAATGACACCCCTGGTCTAAAGACTGAAGTTTGCACTTAAAGTAGCAAAACAACTGTTATTCTTCTCATGTGACAGATCTTGAACGCGTGGGCCACGAGAATGGTCTTATTTATGCTTCTCAGAAAACACATGAGGTTCCTGCAGTTTGCCCGTCAGTGGTGAGAGAGGCTTTGATGCTTGAATACAGATTACACTGTTGTCTTCTACAGTATATGCTCAACTCTGAATGTGTTCAATGTGTAGGCCGGAGTGAAGTCTGTCTCAGCCCCCATTGTTCCCGTGCAGTTTTGCCGTTACAGTTGTTACGATGTAATTGATGCCCCACGTAGTTTCACGTTTTTGTTTATTTGCAATTTGCCTTCTTCTTTCGTCCTTATTTCTTTTTGTTATCTCCTGTTTGTGTTGCACATTTATATCCGCCCACAATGAATAAGCATTTGCATAAACATTCATGATCCAAACCTGGCAAATGAGTCTGTCGCTCAAATCCACTGTGTCTCCAGAAAGGAAATCTTGTCAATGGATGAGAGAAAAGTTAATACGTTTTTTTTGTGCTTGTATGTCTTTCACAATCGTCATGGTCCATTTTAATGTCATTTATAAGAAACCCTTTTGGGATTTGGATTCTCAGTTTTCTCCTGCTACGTTTGTCCATGCCGATGCAGGAAAGTCCAAAGACAGAGGACATTTATGGACATTGGTTAATAAGTCTTCTTTATTTGTATAGCGCCTTTCACAGACAAGAGTCACAAAGCGCTTTACTAGTGGTGGGCATTTGTTTTCTCACTCCACACACAGATGGGAGTAGGGTTGCCATACAGACCCATTCCAGAATTATTGTACAAGTTTTTAGTGGTAGGGGAAACCAGAGCACCCGGAGGAAACCTTCACAGACACGGGGAGGACATGCAAACTCCACTCAGAAAGGTCTGGAGGTGGAATCGAATCCAGGATATTAACCCGGTATATAGATCCAATGACTTTTTGTGTTTTATTGTGTATTACCCCATGTTAAAATGTAATATTGACATACTACACGGCACAAGTCTAACCATCTGTCTTCAACTAATCTTTTTTGAAGATTTTTCTTTGCTCACAATCATAATCATATTTTTTGTCATAGTGCAGTGTAATAATTGAGTGAATATTCTCAAAGATATTTTTAATTTGCTCGGGCCCAGCACTATCATCAATAAGACCCAGGATGAAGGTGAAACACATTTTTGAACAATTTTATTCCCATTTATAAGCTCCTCTTTTGGAAACAAATTTCTCTAAAAGTTTTAGAGACAATTGTTCCCATCCAAATTTTTCGACAGCTAAATGACTGCTCCGATTTGGGAACCTGTCCAAGAAGAGTTGTTTTGAAAAATATATATTTTTCCAATCTCTCTTTAATTGAATAGCCTATCAAGATCTTAAAATGTGGTCATTTATTTTGTTGTTCCTTGTATTTAGGTGTTGAATTTTCTTGTCTTCTGTCTTTTTTATCTGTGTGTGTGTGTCTTTCCTTGTAGTTTTTTGATTGTATTTGTGCTTTATAAATAAAGATAATTTTTCATGTGAAATAGATACATATGATACAAATGAAATGTCCTATTCATAGTATTAACAATAAAATGATTACGTATATGCATTGGAGAATAACAGAGTTGGACGATCAGAACAATGGACATAGTGTGTCATATAGTTTGGGCTTTTCTGACCTTATGACTTTTGGCAGGATAAGCCGTCATACTGAACACATCCCCCACATAATACCATGTTCCTTTGTTTGGGGATTTAGATTTTCATTTGCTCAAAATAGCATGCCCAGAGTCTAAATAAATTATAGCTTGACTTTATCTTGGAGCAATAGCATCCAACAGTGTCTTTCTATATTGAGAGGGTGACGTCAAAAACCACATTTCATCTGCGGTAGCGCAATTCCACAGTGATAACCTGAACAAAACCCTGAACCAAGGGCGCCTCTTCTTCATACAACTTTTATTGTAGTGCCTGTATGTGGCCGACGGAAATATATTTTTTTAGTTGATACATTCTCAACCAACCAAGAATGCTTCAAACAGTGCACCACATAAACTAGATATGAATGACTTGAAATCCAAATAAATATTGTTTGGAATTTCAGTGGTAAATTACTTCCATTAACTTATCATATTTCTTTTATATGTTGTTTCTGACCATTTTCAAGACTTATTATTATATTAATTATACATGTATTATTCTGCACTCTTGCAACGAATCAGAAATGTTGCCAAATTCATACACGGCAACCCAACTGCTTGACAAGAAAGGAAACATTATAATCATATTCTAGATTCAATCTTTTAAGCCTGACCAGGTATTATGATTTTTACTATCATCATTTTATTAATTATATGGTGAATTGTGTGTGCTCAAAATGAAAACTTACAAAAAACAAGTGCAAACCAATTTTTGAATGGCAGGGTCTTCTCCGCTGCATTTTGCTCAGGAAGAACACAGCCTCAGAGGACAAGAGTCATAATGAAAAATGACAGATAAATCACGAGGTCCCAGGATATGACTTGAGATTAACCAATCAATACAGCACTATGCACTTTCCCAAATGCTCCTACCCCTCTGCTTAAGTACAGCCTTGGGTTTGGCATTTTTATCGGAGCACATCTCAGCCAGGGCACCTGAGTCCAAAAAAAGTAGAAGCCGTAAATGTAAAAAATTGAAATGCCAGATGTTCCGTGGAGTTATCTGAGTGTAGTTAATTTGGTGGTAGGAGCGAGGTGGTGGCTGTCGGGGATGAATGCAGTCAGGCAGGTGCGTATTGTGGGTGACCTGATAAAGGTGCTTCTTCATGTGATGTTGTGACCGAATGCAAGGTCACAGGTGATGTTATCGTAAGGGACAGGACAGGTGCGGCACTGATCATCTCAGAGGGCGACGCAAAGTCAATGTATTGTGTCTGTGTCTGTGTGTGTGTGTGTGTGTGTGTGTGTATGTGTGGTCAGTGTGTGTGTGTATGTGTGGTCAGTGGAAAGGTAGAAACATAAAAATAATAGCATTACAAAATAATACATAACTAGATATCTAGATAAAAACTTTATTTCCTTAATGGCAACAGGCGGTTGTAATATGTTCAAAATATTAAAAATAAGGACCAGGTCGAGGGGAAAGCTCGGCACCAGGCACAACAGAAAGACTACCTGTGTTATTTACTGTATTATTCTTTTTCCTATACCTTTATAATATTTGATGTGTGATAATGTTGTATGAAGGAAATGAAAGATGGCTGCCTATCCAACAGTGTTCTTGTCTGTGATCGACGAGCTCTTTGATTTGGAGCATTCAAAGACACCTTTGTTTTCCAAAGGAAACAGTAATAGACCCTTCCTATGTGTGAAGCAGTTCTACAGGGCTTTGATTTGGCCTCTTTGAAACATACATCTATGAAGCAAGGTCACATGACACACAGCTGCTGTGTTAGAAAGTGCCTTTGTGTATAATATCAAACTAATGAATACAGAGAAAATGGGTGAAAATAATCAGCCTGTGATTTGTGGCTTGTCTCCAAGCTTCATTTGCTTTCTATCATTTATGATTAGCATCTCAAACTTTTTTTTCTTCTTCCTCAGAGCATTGGAAACATTGGCACGTTTGTCCTTTTACATAAGTCCTTATAATGAAATAAACTGTGTGTTAATGAAATAATGTGATTTAGCTCCTGTTACATTGAGGTAAAATTAGCTATACAGTAGATATATAATATATTCACCTCAGTCTTCCAAGTTGATTTATTCAGCTGTTTTGATTTATCTCATGAAAAAGAAAATAAAGTAGTTAGCTTGGGCAAGACAAACATTAAACCAGTACAAAGTTTAAAGCAAACCTTAGTGAAGGGAAGTCATTTCAGAGGAATACAGATTTATGCTGTTCACTTCTACTTTTGGTTCTTCTTGTATCAACGTCTAAAGCTATTGTAAACACTGATATTCACATGTTCAGCTGTGTGTGTGTGTGTGTGTGTGTGTGTGCACAGTGTGAGAGGCAGGATGAGCTGCTCTTGTATGAAGTGGAGGCTCAGCACACTCAGACGAGGCGACTGCTATAGTTTGTGGTTATCGGCACAAAGGCACAAGGAGGGGACAAGTGTGCACTACACACACATGTGACTCCTCTTGTATTGTAGCAGAATGTGGCATAGTATATCCCTCAATATTCTTATCACATTTTAAGTCTCCATATTTTTCTCCTAATACACATCTGTACATACCCTTTTTAATCACAAACTAATTAACACACACTTACATACAACCTATGTATTTTCTTTTTGAATACACCATTCAAAAAATGTAGTTGACAAAATTAACAAGGACTTGAAAGTAAAACAATTACTGTAAATTCGACTATAAGCCGCGGCTTTCCCCCATTTGAATGGTGCAGCTTATACTCGGGTGCGCGTTAGTTTAATAATCTTTTTTATATTTTTTGTGGCACCAAAAACATTTGACCAAGTAATGATAGATGAGTAGTTCACAGAGGTCAAATTAAATTGTATGATATGTCAATCAGTCATCATCCAACAAATACTGGAAGAAGTAAGTAAGTATGATAATGATATTTGTCATACTTTGCATTGTCAATACAAGCGTACGGTATATTTAAAGGTTACAGGCCCCAGAAAAATCCTCATTGATAGTGTCTGTGTGGAAATCTCTCATATAAGAAATTTTATTTTGGTTTTCTTCACAATGGAAGATTAAGAACAGAACTCACTTTTTACAGAAATAATAACATGATGAAAGTTTTTGAGCTACATTCCATTTTTTTCTAAGAATTAGAGTCTGCAGCTTATAATCGGGTGCGGTTTATCGTCCAAAAAAATACGGTATCCTGCTAAATCTTGACTAAAACCAATTCCAAAGTATTGTCTGGGTTGTGTTTGGCTGGAATGTACAGTGGTCTCAATGGAAACTTAAGTGGATCCTGTATTCAGAGCTATCCCTATAATGCAGTCATTTTAATCATCACTTAAAGGAAGCCTCCTGAATCTTTTTGGAGGTCAGCCGGCTTCTGCAACATATTTATTTTTGTTCATATATTTGCAAAAAACAACAAAAACAATGCTGTGGTGAAATTTTACTTCAAGTGAAGGGTTTTGAAAAACAGTATGGTGAATACAATTGCCATCCATCACATACCTGGTTGTAAGAGCGTAAATGCATATATTTGTTGTTTTTTGTATGTATATTGAGTTGTTGTAACTGCAATCATGTATGTGTAATACACTGTAGAAATGCTCAGAACAGAATTCAGAAAAATACTTTAAATTATGGGTGTAGGGAAACAGTTACTCATGGTTAAAATCTAAATTCTATCTAAAGTAAAGGCTTGCACTTGCCCCTAACTCAAATAAACCAAACATTGCTCCCGGATCAGTGTTTTAGGACATTCTTCTGAAAGTATTCTCGTCCCTGCTTCAGGCTGTGATCTAAAACCATCTTCTGGAGCTTTAGATCTCCCCTCCTCAGGCCTCCCTGTCTTCAGTGCAGCTCAGCGGTGTTCAGCTCGTCTCTGTTGTTGTTGTCTAACAGTTTGTGAAGTGCAATAATTGCAGCTTTCTCTGATGGGAGGTGACAATTAGAAGGAGGGGGCGAATGGAGATTAGTGAGGAAGGAATGGTTTGCCTTTTGGCTGATGGAATTTGCATAGTAAAAAATAAATACATTGATGATTATTAAAAAGGATTGGTTGTCGACAAAAAAATCTGATTTTTTAGAGGTGACTTGAAAGGATTTGTGTTTTTATTCTCTTAACACATGGGATTACTGTTCCGCCCATACTTTCTTTTATCCTCCACGGTCTCCCTTCTATAACAGTGTTCATCTGAGCCAACGTGGTGTCGTGTAATCATCCCTTTAAGGTCACTACATGACCTCATATCGCTGACCCGCAGACACTGACAAATGCAGAGTGGTGCAGGAGCAGGTGATTTTGTTATCTGTCCAGTCACTCAGTATCACTATATGCACATGGGTCACGGTCGTGGTGGACTCCCTTTAATGTCAGCACTTATCACTCCGCTCCCATGTGACCTTATTAATATACATCTTCCTCTAATATGCTCCAAGGAAAATATTCTCCCTGCCCTTTTGCTGTTGCATATATGCCCCCGGTTTACTTTGGTCATAAGGATGTAGAGAGGAGTTAGTGGGTGACAGGTTGCCTGCACAGGAGATAAACTATACGTTAATGAGTTTCAGATAATCTGTGAAGCACTGGACAGCACCGGATCAATGTGACCAGGGAAAAAGTGAAGACAATTTAAGGTGTTGAATTATTAACATGCACCTGTGCTGAAACAATTAGGGCATTGATTGGACACATATTGCATTTGGCAAAACAATTTAGGCAACAAAACGTGCAATTTATATGTTTCTAATGTGATTGTTCTTGTTCACTTCAATTTTGGCAAGATGTCATATATTTTACTTCCTGGTACAACTGGACCAGGAAGGAACAATTTGCAAACCACAAACATGGAACTACGTAAAATAAATGCACAATGGAACTAGTTACATTGCTAGTTTTCATATGCATACATTTTTTTGGCCACTCTGCGTCAAATAGTGGCACACAGGACTGTTTCTAGAATACATGGAGACGTTGCATGTTGCGGTCTTCTTTGTTCACAGCATTTGACTTTTACTTTCTGTTGGATAAACAGCGTGTACGACAGAGCACAAGGCTCATAAAAAAAAGAGAGGGATTAGATTCATAATATTTTGACAAAAAATATAATGAGATTTAATCTAAATATTTTGAGAGTAAAATTGAAAAATTGTGGGGAAAAAGTAGAAAAATTACAAGAATAAAGTCATAAAGTGGAAACATTCTTAGATTAAAGTCGAAGTTCGATAAAAAGTTTTAGTAATGCAACTTTATTCTTGTAATTTGACAACTTTTAGTCAAGCAACATTTAAGTAGTGGTTTATGATGCAGCAGCAGCGATCTGTCATTCCCGCTCCAGTGGGTTTGTGATCAGAATGCTTTGTCATAGCAAAATCAGCTCAAGTGCACATTAATTGGAGCGACGCTGCATAATGCTCTGGAGTATACAGTCCACAATAGGAAGCAGGCTACACCCTGAGTGCCTTCCCCCCTACAGTTACTCTTGTCTCACTCACTCTTGCCAAGGTAACACTGTGATTAAATTACATCAGAAATTTTCCTCAGGCTTTCCTCTTTTGCACCACACTTACTGAAGCATTCTCGGATGTATTTGACAATTCAGATATGGAGTTAGGAGTTATTCTTACAAAGCGGTGCAAGTCGGAGCGTGAATGTTACCAAATGGATCATTATCAAAAAGAAACACGCATAACACAAAACCAGTGTCAAGAGACGCTCATGCCCAGTCAAGTGAACGACTTCATACAATATTGCACGGTGCAGAAACATTGCATCAGCCTCATAGTGGCAGGAAAGACGAGTGGAGCAACAGAGACTAGAGCATTTAACCACAATTGCACGTATACTTTTGTATTTTTGGTGAAGAAATTGTAGATTTTCTTTTTCCTTTTAAAATTGTGTTTTGGAAAATCATAAACCTATAACAACCGGGACGTTACGCAACATCAAGAAATGCTGCTCTTTGTGTTTTTGTGCACATTGTGTTAAATATCTCTGGCCACGAAAGCCTCCGGAAAGAACGATAAATTGTGAGAATAATCCTTGATTCTGTCAAGTTTGCCTTGGTCAGTATAACCCATTGTTAGCCTGTGCTGCTTCTTCTTGGAGGAGACGCCGAGCCGGTCCTTTGTGTATGGGCAGAGAGCTTTCCAGTGACTGTAGATCACTACTTGGAGCAATATTTCACCCTTTCCACCATTCTTACAACTGCTATTTCATCAAGCAAGGTCTTTGCATAGGCTATTACAACTACTAAATCTGTGGGTTTGTTCATGTGTATTTCTAATACTTTAAATGTTCATAGTTACAAGTATCTATTATTAATAATAATAATAATAATAATATAATTACACTGTTCATCATATATGCTATTTTTTCCGTTTGATAAAGTTTGAGTATATATAGATTTGGACCCTAAAAGTGAAATAACACATTTGAGAAGGATATATGGTGACATTTCCACTGACTTTATCACCATCAGTGTGTTTCCCCAAATTAAAATAGGCAATTATTGAAGCCGCGTCAGGGAGAGATAATCAGATTGTATCGTATTTGAAATCAGAGGGAAACCACCCACACACCCTGTTAATCTGCTACTTCTGATTTATTTGAATTCAGGGATATAACGGGCATGCCATTTTCGTAGATTAGAGTTATGAAGGAAATCCGAGAAAATAAGTAAGTGTGTATAAGAAGAGCTTTAAAGGTGTATGGATCCACTGGTGGTCTGAGGGGCCGATGGCAGACACTGTTTGCAGCGCTTCTGTCATTGTTCATTAAGAAATTGACATATGTCCTGATGCTAAAACTAAACATTACAATTGAATAGAGAAAATACTTGATACCCACAGAATTTCTATTGTTGTGCAAAACATTTCTTAATATCTGGAGTTATGAGACGTATCCAAATCAATGCCTATTTTCAAAGAGCTAGAACCACGGCTACAGATAGAGTGGGTGCAATAAAACATTTATTGAATACAATGATATTTGCTGTCACAAGTTCGAGATGAGATGATGGGGATGAGTTTGAGGGCTCGCTCTCTGGGATCTGCCCAGTCGATTCTGGACCCCTCCTCCAGGAGAGCGAGGGTTAAGTGTATGTAAGGTGAGGGAAGGAGAGAACGGCCTCAAACTGTGATTGGTGCATGTGAATGCCTGGTGCGTGGACTCAAGGTTTTGTCAGTTAGCTTTATCAACTACATTTGATGTGTCAGTGATTTTTTGTGTTTTTGCAGTACCAATACTACAGAGAAAGGTTCACTCTTCAGTCCTTTGGTTAGGGTTAGGAATTGTAATGTAATAAAATCAGTAAATTTTGAGCACTTAGTTCAAAACGTTCAGATTACATCAATTGTTCATGACTTATACTTAATTAAGCAGTTTTAAATGACGTGAAGTTAACAATTTCACTGGAAGATTTAGAATATCTGTCCTCCATTACATCTCACATTACAGTTTCTAAACCTCGATGGCAGATCTTGCAGCATGCCTCCTTGGCCCCTCCTGTGTGAGAGATGGCTAACCGGCTCAGCACCACAAGAGGCTGTCTGTGTCTAAACCGCAGCAGGGAAATCAGATCACACATCCTCATTCTAAAGCCACATATTTTAACACCAATCCCCAAAGAAGATTACAGATGAAACATGACGAGTGCCTTTTAAACAAAGATGTGATTCTACTCTGGCTTGTATTGTTAAACCCCTGCACCAATAAAGAGGAGACCCTGCAGCACAGTCAAAGCGGATATTGTGTACATCTGTGACACACTATTGGTGATGGTGACTGGATCATAATGATTTAGATTATTCCGATTAATTGTATTGTAACTTTGGAAACAAATCACTACAATCACAGCATGTCATTTTTTTTCTCTTTTAATAGAGGGTCAACAAGCCTTTTTAATTGTAGAATAGGAAATGCATACAAAAATACATCCACATTTTCTTTAATATGCAATGCATTTTACATACAAGACATGACTGTCTGTTGGATTATATTATAGTATGTATATATCATGACAACATGTCAACCCAAATTGCATTTAGAGTTATGAAAAAATTTGGTCAATTGCAACAGTATTTGACTATTCAAATTCATTCTTTGGGCAAATGTTCCCTATAGTTTTGCAAAATGGAATAAACCTGAAATCCATAAATCTATAATTCCTTATGGAGCAAAATACTACAATAATAATTTACAATAGAATACTAGCTGTAAACCGTACCATAGTTCTGCTGTACGTAGAAATACATTGCTGGAGCCAACTACATAAAACTGTATGGCCGTGAAATAAATGTTTTGGCAGAGAGGGTCTGTCACCTGCTTGTCTCTATGAAGAAAAGGGCTCCACCCCCCCTATGCACTTCCAAGCGCATTTAGCACAGCCCTAAAGTTTCACTGTATGGGCTTTTACCCTAAACCACAGTATGGTGAGTAAAATACTGAATGAACACATTGTTAATCCGGGAATCTCATGCACTGCGAAGCCTCTCAGTAGGAAAAACAGAACAACAACAAAAAACTTTTTATTAAATCCAAATGCACGGACTTCCCTCTGCTTGTATGGTCAGTCAGTAGTCTGTCCATGTTTGTTTTGGTTCATTTGACGGCTTCACATTGGCTTGTGCCCAAACCACAATGTGGTTTGTTACTTACAGTATACATTTACTTACCCAACTCAATTTACAGTCGTATATTGCACAGCACAGCACCCTTCCTGGTTCACAGGCAGAACACCCAGTGGCATGATGCATATGGATACTCCCATACACAAGTCCTATTAATATCTGTTCAGTCCGCTCCAGTGACATGAGCGCTTCTCCTCATGCCGTCTGTGTGGCCATTACTGTGGCTGTGACTCATGGTTGGCTTCTGCCTCCCAGCTGGCCATAGGCGGACACTCTCTTCCACCTCATTACAGACAGCAGCCCCGCAAACCACCACGAGCTGTGCCTTTCAGTCAAGTTATAGGGGCTCCGACACCTGGGGCTAGCGCAAAACCTCCTGCCATTTACCTGCAAACGGCCAAAACACTTCTGATGAATATGTTATGAAGGAGAGTCATGCCTTTGCAAGATTTGTCTGAAATTTAAAATGAGGTGTGAGGATTGTAAGGATCTATATATTTTTTCAGCCCAGTGATTTCTCAGAGATTTGGTTTTTGGTGTTGGTGCCACAAAGCAAAAACGGCAGAATTATAGCTAGGGATGTAAATCGGTGACCGGTTAACCGGTGGTTGACCGTCACAGCGTTAACCGGTCAAAGCTGTCGGTTAAAAATAAGAAAAAGCGGAGAGGGGAGGTCTCTTAATAAGGCTATTTTAAGCCCTATTTGTACGATGTGACGAGCGGGTCCGTATCTAGCTGTGTGCGCCAATGCATTAGTAGACTACGGGCGACTTTCATGGCGCACGCTCCACATATGCACACACGCGCACACGCACGCGCGCACACACACACACACACTTCCCCCTCTCCATACGTAACATCCACACGCATCATCTCTCCCCTCTGTTACCGCCAAAGTTCCACACTAGTGCAGGTCAGAACTACATTGGAGCTTATATTTACACACACACACACATATACATGTATTGTACACACACACAGACATATACACACATACATACATGTATTGTACACACACACATACCGGTCTGTCTCGCAGCCCAAAGAATCCTCGCAAATACGCGGCCCCAGTCAAACACATGAAACATGTTTGTGCTGCTGGTCCTTGTCATTAGATCAGATCCACACACATCACTTTTAAACTTTAGCGGAGACCTGCGAGACGCGGCGTGTAACTCGCTGCTCTGACCATGTGAACGAGCCGTCTTTTGCTTAAAAATGCTTTAACCCGCAGCACAGAATGGGAAGATTAAAAAAGCAGTTCTCTGTGCGCAAAGGTGCCGAAGCTGTTGCGGGTTTGGGCGCCGCTGTCTCAACTCTGATCCAGTAGAACGCAGAGCTGCACTTATGAAAAGTACGCGGCTCGAAATGGCTGTTATTTCAAAGAACGTGGACTATTTTAAACTACGCGGTTAACCGGTTTCAACCGGTTAATGAGGCTCGGTGGTCGGTCATGAAAATGCATAGTTTTTTACATCCCTAATTATAGCAACAGCAACAACAACTATACTACTACAACTTTCTTTCTCACACTGTACTCATTACTGTGACAAAGGCTTTCATGTTAAAGACACTTTTCTATTATTGGGACTGCACAACAACAGTAACAGTGTATATATTGCAATATTTGTCAGACCAGTGATTTGGAGAAATGTTGGATGCTCTATGCAAACCATTTTCTCCCAAAGACGTCAGGACCAATTTGGACTTTGCTATGCTTCAGCGCCTCTTAAGGACAGCGTGGATCCAGTTGGCTGCATTCAAAGCTACAAGTAATGTGTAAAAATTGGGAGTTATGCTTGCTGTAGCTCCAATAGTGTAATGGGTGCTGATCTGGAATGTTTTTTTAACATTATCCCATTCATTTGTTTACTAAAGAAAATTAAGTGTTTGTATTTTAGACTTTCGAGACACAGTATGGCTGTTGAATTAACCCAGAAAGGCAGTCCGTGCGAGAACTTAGTCTAATTAAATATTTAACTTTTTTCTTGTATTTATGATACTATACATCTTGTTCAATGAGGCTGGAAAGTCTTGCAATGTTACCCAGATCATTATAGGTGTAAATGGTCTCTATACCTCGCACTGGTGGAGAAACAGCATTGTGGTTGTGTATTCTCTGGCTCACACCGGCAGTAGTCATTTCACCTGTCAAGTCTGTTAAAGGGCAGTCTGTGTTATTAGTGGCTTGTTTGCTGCAAAAACATAAGGTCACCTCTGCTGTTTCCGGGCCACAGTGGCTCTCCGGTATGAAACTTTGCCATTTGGCTAAAGATAATTAATTATAGTTGGACCAAAGCTCTCATTTATCAAATTTCACTCCCAATATTATGACATATTTGTCGGAGCATAATTTAGATTAATGATGTGGAAAGGCCTTGACAGCTCATCCCTTAGAGTCTGATGGCTTTAATGATCACTACAGTAAAGGAACCAGCTGAAGTAAAATGTCTTTTCGGTGTATGCTGTGTTTTTAAGGGACAGTTTAATATGCGCGTGGTGGTAATTGTGCCATCCACTCGATTGGGTCTCTGCATGGGGAATTAAAAGGAGCCAGGTGCTGGGGCTAAAAATAAACAATTGTAAGTGTGTGGGGAAAGATACAGTGGGAATGAATTACAAAAGAGCTTTGGTGACCTCTGCAGTGATGATCAAATTCGCAATTAAAAGACAAAAATAGATCACAGAGGAAGGTTCAAATGGTGATCAATGCTTTTGCAGTAGCAGCATTATCCTGCAGTCAAAGATAAAGCAGAAAAGTAAACTTCTATTTATGTTTATTTCCACCCATGACATCCTTTATATGTCTTATTTACGCTCTTGTTGTAGTTTGTAGTTATCTATTACATTGTTTTGGTAATTGATTGATAATAAATAATATGTAAGGGATAATGTATAGTAGGCAGGTCATTATCGGAAAATAAGTACCGACAGGGCGAAGCGGACCCCGACGCGCTACTTCAGACCGCCCTGAAGTACCTGAAGTAACTGAAAAGCAATCAGTTCTCAGCTCAAAGCATTTAATAGTGACTCAAAGGCCTTTCTTTCAAGTATGCAAACGATAACATGCTTTCTAATAAGATGAAGAAAGCATGTTCTGGTTTGTCCTCCACATTTTGCTTTTACATGACTATTTCTATCGGACAAAACAACTGTGTGGTTATGATTAAGAAAGGAAGGTGGGGGACTCCATCTCAGAAGTTGCACAGTGCAAATTGGACACTGAAAGCTTCTGAATCCGGCAAAGTCTACAAAAACTGCTTTCCAACTTAGCTTCACGAGTATCGCGTGATCACGAGTGCAGCATACGGTGGTTGTTAGCGCGGCTGGTGTCCGTTGGCTGTGGTGTACGCACACATTTCCAGCTCGTGCATTATTCAGATGTATTTTGTGTCAGTTATCTGTCATATACTGGGCTTGTCGAGTCACATAAAGAGGTGGGTGGTGCCGTCATGCTGCTGAACCCAAATGAACTTGTCAGTGACTGTGGCACAGAAGCAGTAAACACATAGTGGGTGGGAATACATTTTTTTTAACTGGTCGCCCTTTTCCACGCACAGATGCAGTTTTTACATTGTGCTCGTAACAACAACGTAGGCAGGATTTTTATTACTTGTGGGACGGTTGTGACCAGAGATATTTTGTTATAGTATATTTACAGCCATAACGTAGACATGGGAATGCTCATATTGTTGCCATATGTCTTCAAATTTGTTGCTGTTGTCATGTTCATCTTTGATAAAATATTCTGTAAGAGTTCCAACGATTTTCTGCCAGATTCCTTCCCGGCACAGAATGGCCTGGACACAGTTTTAAACTTGAATCGAAACAGCTAATACACATGAATATCTCATCAAAGAAATGTATTATTTTCCTTTGTTCTTTGTTTGAAATTATTATTCCTACTTAATAGACATTTTTATCCATACATTTAAATGAAATCCATTTTCATATTCGTCTAGTCTGACAGATCTCTGAAAGTCTCTAAATAAGACACAAAAAAGCCCGCGGCAATCTCTGATTCCTGTTTTTACTGCGGCCTCGTATTCACCGCACACACAAACGGCTCCATTTTCCTTTGTTTGCCTTTCTGTCTTGTCCTCTTTTCTCTTGTTTTAAAGGAAATTTACTGCAACCACTAACACCGGCCAAATGCACCATCCCAGCCTACATCAACCCAGCATCTTCAATAATGCATCGAAACAGGACATACTCTCATTAGAGGAATTTCAAATGGCTCACTTTAGACTTGATCTTGTGTCTACGTCCATACGGTTTATTTCCTTAATAGGGAAACTGAAAAAAACAGGGATACACAAACCCAATGAAAGTATTTGAAATGGACAGGCCTGAGCTTGCTGATTGGATCATTGTGTTGCTTGGTAACAGGGCACTAGGCATATGCTTTTTTTTCAGCTGGTTTAAGTCTTATTAAGGAAATAATCCAAACTCAGAAACTAGTGCTCAGTTTATTACCGTACTGTGTCAATTTAAAACATCGAGATAGCAATTCAAATTTGAAGATGATATCATATTTTGTCACATTGCTTCCATTGAACATATTGTAGATAAGGGACGCCCTGTTCAGAGTGGATTTGCATTTTGCCTCTGGGGGTTGTGTCTTGTGGTCCTGAGAACACTGTGAATGAACAGGGTTTATATCTTAATCAGATGTTATAATATAAGTTACTGTATATGCTGCAGAGAAAAAAACATATTATTGGGTTTTTGTCTTTATAAAAAAAAGTTATTTAATGTAATAGATTGTCTTTATAGTTTATATGTATCATGGTCATTAACCCAAAGAGGTATAGAAATGCAGGGTCTCTTGAACTAATGAGGTATTAATGGCAAAAGTTTAGTGTAGCATTTTCACTGGATAATTGAAATTCTCCTTGCCCCATTTGATGTCATTGTAATATAGTTCTCTCTGTGGAAATACAGTTGTTGACAGCGGGGTCAGTAATGGTGTTTTAATGAAAGGGAATAGCTCTTTACTTTATTTACTGCACAATGAAGTCTGTCAAATTTTCTTTTTGGAATCAAAGCCAAAACTATGTTCACCATCATCAAGTATTTTCTCTGTGCAAGGTCAGTCATATTTTAACGCCTATAAGTGTAGTTAAGATTTTACTAGAACCATGATTAATATTAATTGGGGCTGTCAAAATTATTGCGTTAACGCACATTATTTACATTTTTAATTAATTGCATAAAAAATAACGTGTTCAACACATGTCCGAATGACCCGTCCATGTATCCCATAATATATGAACTGAAGTCCGCGTTCTGACCCGGGGCAGCTGTGGCCGCTCTGGAGAGCGGTTGCGACCTCCAGCGGCTGTGAGCTGCTAACAACAACATGGCGAATGGCGCCACAGTAACGTGATCCAAGACCATACACGCCACAGGACTATTCTCTGCATGTTGTGTGCGTGTCTTTGTGTAACCTGTACGTAACGTGTGCATGCAAAGACACAGCTGAAGCTGAACTAAGTAGCCTCAGGAAGTGTCCGTGTCTCCTCCTGAAACGCAACTAAACTCGCTAAATTACGTACGTACATGTTCCCTTTCATTAACAGCTCATGTTAGTTGTGCCCAAAAGTAAAAGGTTGTGAGCAGTACAATTGGTATGACAATGTGTCATTACATTTGATAATCTCATTTAACTTCAATTGGAGTGGATTTGAAATAGAATGTTTAAAATGCGATTAATCGTGAGTTAACTCACCATTACTATGCAATTAATCAACTCAAACATTTTAATCGTTTGACAGCCCTAATAGTAATACATGTGGTTATCTTACATCTATTTTCTTATAACATATGGATTTTATACAGGGCTTTTTTGGTCTCCCAAAGATGCTTTTTGTGGCAATGCTTATTCACTCTACACACTCCAACTATTCTAGGCAATGTGGGTGAAGTGTCTTGCCTAAAGGACACAAGGACTGTCTGGCAACGTTTGTCCCACTGTGTTCCCAGAGTTCTCCAATCCCAGTACTCACCAGGCCCGCCCTGCTTAGCTTCCGAGGTCTGACAGAATCTGGCTTACATGCAGCTGCAGCCATATGTTTGTATGTATTATTTATTATATTGAATAGAGACATGTCCAGTGCTCCCATCAATTGGGAAAAAAAGATATTAACTTAAACAACTGCATATAACTTTTTGTTATGGTTTTTTTTTTAAATAACATTTAAATCCTTATGGCCCTTCCTTGTAGGAGTACCTGTCGGGTTGGGGTTGGCACAAATTACCCTTATTGGACCCAAAAGGCAGGTGTACAGCTGGAGAGTTGGCGTGAATAAAAGTGGTGCAGAGCATCAGGGAGAGACGGATAATGAGAGAAAATGTGCGTCTGATTCTTGCTCTGCTGAGATCTCCCTTTGGAGGCTCCGTGCACCCAGACGTGTCACGGGCTAAAGATGTGAGAGGAGCCGGACAGGTGCTATAAGCGTGTTTTCTGAAAGGCCACCCTAATTATCAGCCCATGCAGAAACACAGCAGTTGATGCAAGCTGCAGTTGTCCAAGATTTTAAGAACTACTGTGAAACAGGAAGGGCTCGTTTGGAATGAATTATTAAGAGCGCTATATAATGAATCCTGTCTCCTGTCTCCGCGGGGTGCCCAGAGACATTGGAAATGCTCATTGCTCTAACTTCAAATGAACGTATTGCATTTTACATGAACTTATAAATATAGTCATGGAGAAAATGTCGAGCCTCATTAGTTTTATATATTTACACGGCCATGCATGGAGTGTGTCAGATGTACCATAGAGTATATGGGCAAATGGTTGTCGTCCTCAGCTCTAAAGCAACAACATGATGATTGTGGTATTAGTACTCCTGCAATATAACTGTATGCTAATTGACTTGTCATATTACCCTTAGTGTCATGGAAACCATAACATTCCTGGCCCAAGTCTCAGCAGCAGTGCATTATTATTTATGTATGTCTTATATTTTGTGAGAATGAATGTCACTGAATCATACAGATGGGCAGTTAGGGGAGAAGGTGGGTTGATATTCTATCCATAACCTGGAGGCACTAATGCTTTATAACAATTATCTAAAAAAAATGTTTATTTGTTTTTAATTAAAATAATTTAATTGCTTTGATTATTTGTTTAAGCCCGGATATTAATCCACTGATTTGCAAAATATGTGTGTAAATTGAGGGGCAAAAGTAACTTAAAACTATTTAATCTGTAAGTCACCAATGCAAAACAACGTGTCGCTCCTTCTGTTTTTGTCTGCTTTTACTTTTATTACTTGTCGTGAAAATGTTATATATTATCAAAATATATTATTCCGTGTTTCGTCTTATCGATCACCGCTCAAAGTAACGATAACGAATAACACCATCGAGTGACACCATTAGTAATGCTGTTTTATTCCCAACAGAATCCAGAGTCTCGCCTCGTAGTGTAACATATCCAATCTTGCAAAAAGTGGGAATATAATCAGATAGGGGGTGGTATAACAAGGAGTTTCTTTTTTTACAAAACTGATTGACAATTAACAATGAAAAATATGTACTCTCTGATGACTTTTACAAGAACCAAACCAGGTGTGGGACTCTTTCATCTCAAACGAGGTTATAAGATACCAAGGCTATAATAACAAGTTGACTTTCCTCTATTCCAAACACTAAAAGGGAATGTGTTAGAGTAGAAATAAATATCGAGACTCTTTGTGAAGCTGAGATCCTGTAAAGATGGATTCCTATTCCAGTTAGGAGTGGCCAAAAGGTGTGCACAAAGCAAGATCAATGTAAATGTATGTCACACTGTTCAACATGCTTCACACTGGAGAGACAAAAACACATTGCACAAAGGAAAAGCTCTTTCTTAACCCAAGCCAATTATGGATTTAGAGTACATACTGTTCCGCTTTCATTGTCAAAAGGAAGATTTGATTTGAAGCAAGTGGGAAACAGATTTTTTTATTTTAAGGACTGGTTTGAAGACAACTGCAATGTTTATCATGTGGTAGAAAAGCAATATCTGTAATTATTCATCAGTTTGGTGAATAAATGGATATGACTTCCATAAAAATAAGCATGATGCATGTAAATGATAGCGGCTCCAGTGTGAAATTGTTGACGCTGGCTTTTAAAATGCACAGGCTGTAAGATGCTGTAATGGGCGAGCAGAGCACAGGGAATATATCTGCCAATCAAGTGAAACCCAGGGACCACTGATGATTTGGCCTGTGGTGTAGAAATGCTTGTGCAAATGTGTTAAGCCAACAGCAGTAGGATATACGCGAGAAAATCATACTATGAGTGTTTCTTTCCCCACTTTACACGTGGCAGGAGCCTTAATCAGGCCATTTATTCTTTTCTTTGGACCACCATCAATGTTGACTGATTGAGTGGCTCTACAGTCCTTATTTGCTCTCCATTTCATTTGCACTTTGTTCGTTTATGTGCAGTTAAGTATCACATTGGGACACACATTGTTTCGAGTGCGTTTACAAAATAGAAAACTGGATCGCCCACATACTCCAATTTGATTTTGTTGTGTAAACTTGTGCACTCCTATTGAGATGTGAAAAACGTTGATTTGCTTCAGTCAATAAATCACTTCTATACTTTTTATTTTTTAACACTAGGGCAAGATAGTGGGGGAAAAGATGTACTGTAAACTGATAAAATCGACACAATAAAGTAAAAACAAAAAAGATTTGAAAAAGTAATCTGTTTGGAAGAAGTGCTGATTGATCTGCTATGTAATCACATAAACAGGATCCTTCTGAGATATGGCCCAGAGACGGATGTAAGAGCACAGGGAATAGCCATGATTATAATGGAAATGTACTTTTATACTACTCACTCATTTTAATCTTTGTGATGAAAAACAGACCCTCGCCACATGTTTCTTTTTGTTTTGGTTGTGTTACGTAGGCAGAAGCTGTTTGATTGTGCTGCAGAAATGAAATGACTAGTGCTTCTGCAGTTGAACATGTGTTAAAGTCAAATGCTCTAAAATGCCTCTAAAAGGTGTGCTTATACAATGTTCATGAAAGCAATTATATTTACAATTACTGTTCCAAAGTTTGAGTGCTAAGGCAAAGTTACGAGACATCTTTGAAAGCGCCACAAGTAACTAAGTAAGTAAGTAACCCTTATTTATCTAGCGCCTTTCAAGTCCCAAAGCGCTTCACAACAAGGCAAGAGCTGGAACCCAACTAATCAAACCTGTTTGGAAATCAAGCGAAATTCACTTCCTATTTTTACGTAGTCTATGCTCTTATGCTCCGTAAACGTCCCTTTTCAAACCTATAAAGTAACACTCCTTGGTGTAGCACAGTGGGGGCTGCGCTGATTGTCCTTGAAGCCACATACCTTTTACAGCCGTGTCAGACTGATTTTTGATTTAAGGACCATCAATGCAGTGGGGCTATTTCTGCCTGGACGTAGCTGGTTCATGGAAATGTTTGATATTCAATCTACACTTGGTCCTCACTCCAAATCACACTCTGGCTCACTGAGTTTCAATTTTTTTTTTCTAATGCAAGGAATAGATCTTAAAGTTGATTCATAAGAGTCAAACTTCTGTTTTTTTTCTGGCAAAGCACAAAGGTAATAAAAATATGAAAACACAAATACATATATTATTTGCTTTTCTCTGCATCATACAAATACAGCGCATGCGTCGTTATTTTTGCCAATGTGTGTACGATTGAGATAATAGTAATGTCCTTGAGCAAACACAAAGGCACAGTCGATCATATTCTCAGAGAATATGGTGTTTTCAAAAATGAAAGGTTTTTTGACAATAATATGGCCATTGATGTTTTATCTTTTGTTGTATATTCTTTTGTCAAAGCAGCTTCTGAAAGAGTCTCCATCATTTTTAAAGATATTGTTGAAATCAAATGAGACGAACATTATTTGGATCCAATGCTGTTTCAACACAATACCTTTTTGTGTATATTTTCAAAAGATTGATTATCAAATCCTTTTTGATCACTTTAACTATTGCCATTTAGTTTGAGCGATGTGTTGATATTCTATTGAAAGACGTGTCTGCACTTTCTGAATAGTTTCATTCTAATATCCCATCCATTTTCTTCCCCTTAATCCATTTCTGGGTCAGGGGTGGCAGTCACAGATGCCTCCCAAGTCACAGAGCACCAGCCCCTCACGGTCCTCCTGCAGGTGGTGAGTCTACAGGGGGATGGCTGCTCTGCCAGTAACAGCACAGTCTTGTGCTGGTAATACCGAATATCTAATATATAATAGCCCACAATGGAATACAATAAAATACATTTGAAATATCCAACAAATCAATGATGTGTAAATGTTTTTTTATCCAAACAAGCAAAATGCCGCTTGATGTGCATAATCTGTGTCTCTCCATCCATGTCAATCTCTCTTAGGATTGTATTGTATCACTATATTTTATATCATCTTGTTTTTTTCTCTAACTCACATTATTAGCGTAGGTTCTGTTTTTCCCCCCGAGGCTTTAGTACATGTGTGTTTCCCCCTTATCCTCGCCCACTGTTCTGAGCGATGTGAGACTTCAAGTTTAAATAATGATTGTGGTTTACAAAAAAGATAAAAGCTAAAATACATGTCAATACATATTTATTTACCCAATACCTCGACCAAGGTGATATAGTGTATTAGCCTCTTCTTATCGTATTCCACAGTTAGATATTCTCTGTGAATAGAAAGATTTTTCCTTTTTTCCTCTCATCATTCTCCATTATTATGTCATTGTATTTGTCTATGGAGGATTCATTACTGGCTGAATATACTTGATTTAAGTGGCTGTTGGAGTGGTGGTCAAGGGGTAGTTTTAAATCAGGGAGAATGATAGATTGAAAGATTTGCATTTTTCCACCATACACAAACATGTAGTAATCTAAGTGTATTTTAAGAAACTCATGTCCTGTCTATTTGTGTATTGATCCTATTGCTGCACAAAGAAATATTGAATTGTGTATTTTCACAATCAACAAAGTGAGCTTGGACTTTCCTTTTCCATTAGATGATAAAACAGTCAAAATGCACTCAATCTAAAGAAATACAAATCTTACTGGCTTTTGTTTTGACATTAGCAATGTTTCTTTATTTCTAAACCTGTAGAGCTTTAAACACAGGGAAAGACCATAAAAATAAATAGCACATTACTGTTTGTAAAAGGAATGTTGTAAAATAAATAATTCCTCTCTTTGCGATTAGTTAAGACTGCTGCCACTAATTAATCAAATCTGCTCTACAAGATAAAGATGACGGAAATATTGTAAATAAATAGTTGCGATCTGTTTGGAGTGCTGCCACTAAAGAATCATGCAGCCTTATTGTACTTTAGGGCTGCTACAAAATGAAATCTGCTCTACAAGGGGAAGACTGCTTTCTTCCACATGATACAAAGTTCCTTGTGTAGTTAAAGCCCTTGAGCTCATACAGGGCAGGCTGGGCCCCGAGTGTGTATCTGACAGGTACATCGACAATAACTGAAGCGGTCACAATGGGTCAGGCGGCTCATTGAGGCTTGGCTCTGGGCTGAGGGGGCTCCAGTATCAGGGCTGTTCCTCTCAGCTCTGCAGCTCCACACAATAGACAGCAGCTATTGTGTGCCCGGATAATGCACTTCAATCATCCTTAATGTCATCGCAGCCCAAAAGGCTAAGAAGTCAGCTTGACAGCACTTTATATCCTCACATATGTGGCCGCTAAAGTGGAGGTTTTAATATTATTAACTAGAGTGCTTGTTTTACAGTTGTTTTAAGCCCAGCCTCTTGTACAATGCAGGGGCAATCTCTAGCTGTTTTGTGGAACATTAAGCCGGTGCCTACAGGCATGAAACAATTATTCTGCAGTCTTTTTAGTTAAACCTGATTATACTTGTCAAACATTTTTAAATCACTTACTATTCAGAACATGCGAGTACTGCGAGGGAAGCTTGCGGTGTGCTAATCAATTCCATACATTGGCTCACGGTAAGATGTCGAATGGCTAATTGACCACAGTAATGGTGCATGGCTATGCGGCGCAAGACAATGGAGACATGCACATTAAAAAACAATTAATTTTCAATACTAATGTCACGCTCCACTGCTTTTGCTGCTGCATATAACAAGGATTCATCATTGATACATAATTTTGTGCTACGTATACAATCTTTTCCTGCAAACTTAAAGATAAACTTCACATACATCTCTTGCATTTACTAACAAGATATAGCTCTCTGCAGAATACAAGGTCATGGATGGAAGACTATGCTAATAAGTCGTCAGATTTGTGCTACTTTTTTTGCTGTATATGTTAGGCAGGACGGTAACACGCCCAAAAGCTTTATGGGATTTGCGCAAGTATTTGATATAGACTTGCAGACAGACAGGCAGGAGTACAGACTTACAAACATTGTGAAAAGCAGATGAAGAGAGATAAAAAAAGATGCTGTCCATCCCTGACTCAGTTCTTTCTTCAAAATATAGGGTTCTAATGGAAGAGAGAAAAGCATTCCTCCCCTTCAGCCCCGTGATTATGACTCTCGATTCCAATGCACATGCTGATAATCAAGAACAGACAAAGTTAATTATATGGCACATTCATATTCTATTGGTATCAATAGAAGTTGTTTGATATTACACATACATTGTGTCATTAACCCATTTAGCTACGTAATACAGTGAACATCAGTAATGGCAGTGGTGTTTGCGCCTGTCAAACACTCTCAAGTGGAAACGGGAGCAGCGTCATTAGCATGAGGGACTTCTTTTTTTGGATGATGAATGAATTCTCCTTCAACCCGAAAAGTGTTATTTTTGTGGCTTTGTCGAAGCCAAGTGTTTCTGTACAGCTGTTTGTACACACACCAATCCACTTTGCATCTGGTTGACTCGGCTGCCCTCGGAAATGAGCTATTGAAAGCAAGAGTGCCTTCAAAACAGCTATAGGATCTGTATAATTTAAAACAATTAGTTTGCCCTAGTACAGCTGCAACCTTTCCTCTTAAGGCTCGCAAGATTTGTTCAACCAAATTGACCCCATTCATTACTGCTATTAAAAGGGAAAACATGTTATTTTTGCTTTACAGAACACATACTTTCAACCCTCATGAAAGCTTGCGCTATTAAGTGAACTGGTGAATCAGAATTACTTAGAAATGCTTATTCTTTTGTGTGATGTGTAATGTGTTTAAACATAAAATAGAAAGTTTAAGGGGAAAAAATATTAGTAATCAAGACCAAAGCATGAATTTCTCTATTTTTCTTATTGCAGACGTATGTATTTATTAAATTATTTAGATATAAATGACTTTTTAAAAAGATCATGTGCTGTGTTCCAAATGAATCATTATAAAGCGAATGTGATGAGCAGGGCAACAGTGGCTCAGTTGGTAGAGCATTGGCCTTTGAGCCTGAAGGTCGTGGGTTCGAGTCCACCATCAGACCTTCTCCACCGACTCCCACTGATGACTGCTGTCGTTGTTTCCTTGGGCAAGACACTTAACCCCACTTTGCCTGAAGCCCCCACTGAAAGATCAAGGCTCCTGTGGACTCACCCCCTGCAGGAGGATCAGTGAGGGGCTGGTGCTATCTGTACTGGGTAGCATCTCTGACTGCTACCCCTCGACCCAGAAATGGATTAATGGGTAGAAAATGGATGGATGGTAATAAACAGGAATCTAATGTGTATGAATGTAAAGGTGTTGTCAGTGTTATTTCTGCATCGGCCCTAAGTCTATATGACGCAGGCTCGCTATAAAACGGGTTTGTTTAGATGCAAAAATGTTGTGCTCATAATGTGATAATTGTTTAGGGATTCATTCTGTGCTCCTGTACACACTGTTCCCTTTTATAACAGCTCATCACTTTAAACTGCTCAGCTTTTTTGAACGAGATGAGAAAGGCTGTCAGTTTAGAAAATAAACAAATAATAGAACCAAGGTTGTAATACAGTCGCTTTTCCCCCTCTATACCCTTGATTTATGCAGGTTTCTGCAAAATTCCAACATTTCTCTCTGATTCTTTGCAACCTATGAATGACCAATGAACAAGCAGTGATGCACAGCTGTTCCCTCAAACACATAATGCCACAGGATCAGAGCAAGAGGGACTTCATAGCGGAACAAGGTTATAAAGTCAAGGTCTTTCAAACTATTTCGTAGATGATAAACATATACAGAGTGAAAGATGCATTTTGCGCAGTTAAATGCAAGTATTAACCCTATTAAAAAGTTGTTTTTTTTTTGTTTAGATATTTGTGAAACATACACAAGGTGTATCCCTGAAACTAAGAGATAAAGGACAACTAGATAAATAATGGAAATCAAATTAAAAAAATAGAAACATTAGAGAATTTCAATGTATAGAAAAAATGCTCTATAGAAAGTGTCTTGGATTCAGCATCTCTTTTTCCATATGTTTTATTACAAATTGTATTTTTGTAATTAATATGCTCCCACTTGCCACAGGAGAGGAAGAGCTCTCTTGTATGTTGATGTTACGTCTCTGCCCTCCGCACATACAGCAGTGGGCCGCACTTGGCATCAGATTGAATTAAATGAAAAAGCTCTCGCTGCTGCTGCTGTTGTTGCTCTTGTCTGGGGACATTTCATCATGGTCGCTGTGTCCTTGTAATTATTTTGGAGAGCATATTTGCTTTAACATGAGCCTAGCCAATGAGCCAAGACAGGGCATGTTGCAGGCATCTTCCCCGTGACTAAGTTGCACATGACACTATGTTGTGCTGATAGATGCGAGGTGGCAGTCACTCCTGATTGGTGCAAGAGCTGACAACACGAATTATGAAAGTCTCATTAGGCAACGCTGCCAATGATTTATCTGCCAGAAAACATGGTAATCTCAAAGCATTCTTAATTCATACACAGCAACTATATTTTATAAAAGTATGGTTAAATAGTTAAGCAATATTAAAAACCCAATATAAAAGTCATTCAAACCAATCAAGCCATTAAACAAATTATTTTAATAGGAGAAAATTCTGGCGATTATCCATCTACTCAGTCACTTCTAACCTAATTTGACTAATTGTGTAACTAGCCCCATCACATGAATTACTGTATAGACTTCATCATTGTCTGCTCAGTTTCTTTGCAATAGTCAGACAATGTTTGCTAGAGGGTTCAATAATATTTTTGCGTTTTTGTCAATCTTATTGTTTAAGACAAGTTAAACCAGCTGAACTCTAGTTGTATCGCATAGTGCAATAAAAATATTATATATATTTATGTATTCTTAAGAATAGCCCCTTGAGATGAACCATCTCTTTTTCAAGGGGGTCCTTTTTATATATTTCATTACAATATACTGTATGTGTTTTTATTTCTATATTTGTATCTTTGTCCTGACTATCTTACATACCACTATATTATCTCTTTGAACATTTTTATTTCATTTTTTTAATTTGCTAATTAAGTGGCACTCTTTCCAGAATGTTTTGAAGTACTATCCATTTTTTGCTAGGGATATCCACAACGTCAAATCATGACTCTATTAAATCGAAGGTCACTGCGTTGGTTTGCCAAGCAAAATGGCTCCCGAAAAAGGACAAGGTGTGCTCTTTGAAAATTGGCCGCAGATGCAAAGGTGCTGAAAAATGTGTCATGTTTCTCACTTGACAGATGCATTGGCTGGCATGGAGGCTGAGAGTGTGACTGCCAGGTCATCTCCGTGTGTAGCTCTGCCAAGAGGAGCAGCCTCTGTACCCCAATATTCCTCCTCTATGTCAGGCAAATCTGAAGAATAATATTAGACTATTTACAGCAAAAATCAATATTCTCAGGTAAATGTCAAACAACTTGTCTGCTACATCAGCTATTATGTCATTTACTTTTATAGGTTTGTGTAAGCCCTCAGTCGTACAGGGATTAGTCAAAGCAAAGGAAGGTTTCTCACCCATCATCTGTACTTCTTAGCAAGTTTTCCCGACGTTTCGTCCTCAACCTGGGGACTTCTTTTATAGTATTTTAAACAAGCAATCCTTCTACAAAGAGTCAAGACTTCCAAATGAACAAAACTCTATAATTATAAACATTCAGTATAATTGCAGCTTAATAATATAATTATAATGGACTAACATTGTTCCCAAGAAATGTCTCTTTTAGACGAGAAGAAAACACAATAGAATTATGATTATGTAATAAAATAAAAATATATGTTTATGTAGCAATTTTCAGACACACACAGTCAACTATATTAAAACAAATCCTAGTTAATGAATTTGAATCACACATCGGAACTGGATATAAAATACAAGTACATTACACAAGAGCTTTGTGCTGGAAAGAACTGTAGTCTCAATTTTCATACAAAATCAGATGTTTTTAGTGTTTTGGCTATGATACCGAAAGCATTGCTGGAAGCATAAAGTCGCAGTAGTAACTCAAGATTAAGATCCTTAGGGGTAGGGGGGTGGATTGAGGTTATTGGCTGCAACTTAAAAGAGAATATTTCATTTCAAACATTAAGAATCATAGTTAACTTGTGCCCTAGATTTTTCAACAGCTTTTTGGATTCTATACCTATAATGGGATATAAGCAGACTGGTCCTGTCTATGTGAACGGCTTTCATTAGTAATCCAGCCCCATCTCTGTTTGTGACGGCGCACAGTAGCCCTTTTCTCTCCCCAGAACACTTTTAGTCACGGGTGCCTTCCACTGCCACATCTCCCCTCATAAAAAGCGCTGTGATTTTGGGGAGTTTTAAAGCTGCATTGCTGGCGTTGCTTTCGCTTTTGGCCGCAGGGAGATTCATTTTCTGATAGCATCATGCAGCATCCACGCGCGATGCCAGATAACAAAGAACTACTTATTTATGCTGCTTGATTTACTATTTATAGCAACCACACTATTAAAAAGGCACAAATTAAGCCGTAGTTTTCAAACAATTGTCCGTTTTATGTGCGTGTGAGTGAGTTTTTTTTGTGTGTATGTGTGAGTTTAATGCTTTTACTTACCATTTTACAACCTACATTTTAAGCAGTAATGTATTTATTTCATTGATTGTTTTGTTAGCATGGAGATTATGTTCTAGCTCAAAAACAATCACGCTCCCTTAAGTCAGTGCAAGCAAAAAGAGGAGACTATAGTGGAGGGGATGAGCTGGCAGCACACATAGCAACAGTGCTCCTCTATGCAGTCCTTTGATAACGTCACAGCTCCATCTAGGTTGCTTTGGGAGGTACTGTACTAAAGACAGCCCTGTGTGTGTTGGCATTTCAATGCAAATGGTCATTCCAAAAGGCGCTCCCCACCATCCACCTCACTTATTACAGAATATTCACTCAAAGGTCTAGTTTCTATTTTTAAACTATGGATAAGCCTTGACTCTTTTTTTTCCCCCATGAAGTGGGCACAGACTCATGCTTTGGACGGACTCATATTCATTAGGAAAGTGCACAGAAAGTCAGCAGATGGCGTCGGGAATGTGACGGATAATTGTACCTCTCCAAGGACGATTCATAATTCGTATCTGATTCAGTGCAACCCCCTAGTTTTCCTAATGAAGCTCTAATTGAGTTTTTTTGATTGGGCTGGGCATATGGTTGCACTAATAGTCAAGGGTTTGTCTAATGTTTGTAAGGAGATCCACAGGGCTTATGCATAGATTTGTTTTGAAAAGAAAAAGAGATTTATAGTGCACAATCATACGTCACCACTTGTTGTTTGTCTCAGTTGTGTCACTTACATGTTATGCTTTTCACACCTTATTTTGAATAAAAATAAATGTATTGAAAATAGTGTATTATTTGATATGTTTTGCTTTTGTAATTTAACCACTTTTCTACTTATTTGTGTCACTTTTCCTGAGGCATTAGCGTGTTGGTATATTTGCTTTGTATTTCCTATAACACCTGTTTTTCAAATTAATTCAGGGGTTGTTGGATTAAAAAGTTCCTGTAATAACTATTATCTTTGGTATTGTTAGATTTTTTTTTTTATTTTTTTTTTTTGTTCATGTACTTAAATCGGTGTAGCTTGACCAATCAGACACCCACCCTGCTTCTGTCTCAGGAGCTGAACTGTGAAGATTTGATCCACCCAGTGAGAAGCATATCCCTCGGCCTATAGATCCGTGAGCTGTCTCTATTTTGGGAACTTGCTCCCTTCTTCAAAGTGTGGTGGTAATGAAGTGGCCCTCATTAAGGGGTACATTTGTGACAGTCAGTTCGTCAGGCAGGAGCAGGAGGAGACCGACAAGCTCTCTCTGCACCCCCGACTGGAGCAGCTCACTGGGGCCTCCCAGTAAAGGCTCATTTCATGCAAGGTTAGACACATCAGTCATTGGACACGGGCTGGCTTTTACTGCCTTTCAATAAAATTACACATGGAACGTGTCGGTGTGGCTACGGATGGACCTGGAAATGAAATGTCTTCCAGTGGGCTCTCCACAGCTGTGATCTGCACCGGTGCTTAAGCTTTTAAATTCCCTGCATGCAGTGGATCAAAGGGGCCTGACGACAAAGGTCACGCACCCAGGGAACTTCAGCAGACTTTGATTTTGTACACTGTCCCTATTTGTGTGCCCAGTGTACGGCACGAAGTCAGATGTGGGACAGTAATTAATCCAAGGATGGATCTCTTTGTAAATGTGGACTCTAATTAAGCTCACTGAGCACTGATGGCTCAAAGAAGCTTTGTGTCCAGAGGGGAACCCCACTATCACAGGAGAGATATGTTCACTCTAATCTGGCAATTGAGTATTAGCTTTGCCCATTGCCAGTGGAACAGATATTTGATAGATGTTTGTCCCATCTCAACCTGACCCAAGGCATCTGTGGCCTCAGCTATCCACCATTATTGAATTATTCAGAAACCTGTGGTGGGGTATCAGTATCACCCCTGCCAGTGCACACATGTAGGATCTTTTTTGCCATGGACAATCTGGGAGATCAGGAGTCATCAATAGTTTTTTTTTTTTCCCCAAAGGGATACTGCATCTTTGAGATTTGACTTTTACCCCTTTGTGTTAGAGCACCTACCACAGCTATCAAATCATATTAGAAGTCTTGATTTGTCTCATTCTTCGCTATGCCGTGAGCTGACGTGAACACAGGCGCTCCGTGTTGGTTTAGCTGCGACACTGGTGACTGAGTGTGTGTGAAGTCCAGACCTCATTGTGTCATGTGCAGGTCACAGTCCACAGCCCTGTTATGAGAGCCCACATTTTTGCCAAATATGACCTTTTCTTCACAGCAGCCACCAGTCTATCCCCAGAGATCCACTTTTAAAGCTAATTGAAGCAAGTGAATTAGTATTCTCTCCTATTTGCTATGTCCACAGGATTATGTCTAGAATGGAAAAGAAACTTTGAGTGAGTCATACAGAGAGACATTTTGGTCAGGTACTTAGTCCAAACCAAATGTTCTGAATTAGAACCGAAAATATCCTCTCCACGCTCAGTCATTCTCACACTTAATTTTACAACTTCCTGAAACTTGTAAATACATTTTTTTTTTACAAAGAAAACTCACACTGAGCAATGTCTTTTTAATTATGAAATTATTATTGGATCTATTTATCATCAGAAATAAAACATTTTTTTAGAATTTAGCTTACTGAGATACATCACTGCTACATTTATTGCATTTAACTCCATCCATTGAAACATATGACCCTGTACTTTCTGCATGGCCTGACAGAAAGATACTCCACAATATAAATTGTTAATGCTCCATGCCTCTCAATCAATGAATAATGAATGAATCAGTCAATGTAATACATGAAGTTCTGCTCATATAGTGAGCCATATATTGCAAATAAGTCCACTTAATCAAGCAGCATTCGCCACCCTTGTCCCTGTATTATTTAGAGCCTAGTCTCACTGATGCATGTTGTTTTAAATATGCATGTAAAGGTTACAATTGGTGCATGAAAGTATGTTGAATTATTATTTCAATGGCATGTTGCGTTAGTGATACAACTCATGCTAGTTTTTTATAACTGAAGTCAAGCAATGACGTCGCCAAGAGAAAGTAAAACAAGGATAATTATATTATGACCACCACTACACATAACATATATCAATGTTAACCTGAAATGATAGTCAATGATACAACATTGATAAGAGGTAATATAAGTGGACTCAGACAAAACAATAGCTTAGTTTGCAAAAGTAATTTTGTGCAGATACAAAAACGCATCTGACTTCCTGATGTTGTTTTTCTTGCCATGGGCTGTATCTAATAATAATGCTGGTACTTTTCTGTTTTTTCCCCAAAGAAATTGTGTTCGGTGGGACATATGCACAGTGCAAATCCTAACTTTTATTCCAGATTCAGTGAGAATGCATCAAACCCTTCAAGCCATTTTTCAGATATTGATATTCCCAAAAGCTTATAACATACAGTAAATCTAATATTAACAAAACACATTTTATATAATCTCCAAACACTGGTGCAAGTCCAATGAAGAAAAACAAATCCATGAACAAAACAGTAATGGATCTGTCATATACTATAGCAATCAGAAAAAAATTACATTAAGATATTGATGGTCTGGATCTTCTGAAGTAGGAAAATTACATAAAACCTCGTCTTTTTCTTAGTTTATTTGATGTATAGCAGAGTATAGCATTTTTATGAATTCAGATATGACAACTGATGCAAAATAATCAAGTGGAAAATAAAAAAGTAATATGTCTTGAGCCAAAATACAAAACAAAAATCCAGAAAAACAAGTTTAAATGATGACACACTACCTGCCTCCTCTGCGTCCTGCGATGTAACGCACTCTAGACACATTGTTTTGGGCTGCTGTGACAAATGGCTCTCTCATCCCGCCTCAGTTATTAAAAGTCTGCTTTGTCTCTCATGTTTACTGTGATGCTATGGCTACGGGCTTGAATAAGTGAAAGAGCCGGGCTTGTTGTGAGGGTGTCTCCTCCGCACACTCTACCTTTAGGCTCCCATGTGTTTGCTCGAGATCTGCATCTTCAAGACTGATGAATACAGCGTGATTAAAACACTTCTGCGACGAAGAGGGTGACGCACGGTGGTGTGTGGCTGACTGCAGGGCTGACATCACAACAGAAGGGGCTGAGTAGACGTTTCAGACGATCGTTACCAGGGTCTATCTAAAGGGCATATGTGGAAATCACATTTGACTTTATGGGAAACACTTAAGCTTAGTTTGAGCTGAATGTCTTTCTCTTTAAAGCTCGGGGGCCTGATTTTTAAACTGAAGAAAGGATTTAAATAGGTCAAATTCATGGTCTAGATTCCTATTTCAGTCAGAGGGGAAGTACCAACCCAATGGGAAAGACGAAATTTTCAAAAGTGACGTTGACAATATGTCTAAATAATTTTTTAGATCATTATTTGATAGTAGATTCACAAACCTACCAAAGTATTCTTATGTCTTCTAATATTCTTGCCAAAATCATGGTTATGTTTTTAGTTGTTACCCAGTGGATGTGAATTGGCCCAGGAGTTCGTTTCAGTCGCTCAAAACTTTTCACAGTTACCATAGTTACCACAATTTTTCAGCTGCCTTCCACCAGAATTTTAAACTAGAAGCTCTCAAATGTTGTGATGTCACATTAATGCAACCTGATTGTACCATGTTACTATTCACCCCAGACAGGTTAACAGACGGAAAATATGAGGACAGTGCAAGCACCAATGATCAGCTCTCTGCCCACTGCATCATATTGTGACTCACATGGATCTTTCAGACAAAAAACACCTGTAAGAACAAAACTTGTGACTGTACCAAAAATGTAAAAAATAGTGAGGTTAATACTGATTTTGTTTTGCAATTCATTAGTTAATTTGAGTTTGGTAATGAGCACTTAGTAGGGGTTATTACAGGTGCTTGCATGTTTCTTCTTTGTCCATAATATGAGAACCTCAGCGGGCAAAGGTAAATAATTACCAGGTGCGTTCATAAACCCACATCTCAAAGTGATACTGTACAGTATCTTGTTCAAATAGTAATCACTTCTAGTCTTTTTATTTTTTCCCCCCATAATTTGTCAGATCACCCGTTTAATCCTCCCGCTATGGGGCCGTCCTCCTATCAAACACACCACGGGACACGTCAAATGAAACAGAGAAAAGAGAGGTGGCGGGCGGTCCACAGGGGTAGTTAGCCTTTTCATGGACGTAAGAATGGCCTCCTGCTGTTTGTCAGGGGCCAGCAGCAGATTCCCAGCCTTCAGTCCAGACCCTGCTCTTTTTCTTAAAGTGAACAAACTGGATGTAACATGTGACCTTTCCATGTGTAGCCTTGGCTTGTTAGCTGTGACTCAGATCATCCCAACAGGCATCAGAGGGATGAGATGTTGTTCTTACCTGCTGCCCTTTGTAGATCAGTGGCCATGACATGTCTCTCTTTTAATTAGGCTTGGCAGTCCACTTTAAATCCATGATTCTTTTGTATTAGACTTTTCCTCTTATATGATTTTTGTCAGGGGTAGTCCAACTTTACTAGATCTGTTCAACCTTGCGTTATTCTCATGGACTCTTTTCTATATACTTGGTGTACAAAAGAAGCAATGAACACTTTCCAAACAGTAATATTTGCCTTCCAATATACACAAATATAGTGTAAAAGTAATTGGACATTCAAAATACAGTAATCATCATGAAAGAACTCCATGTCAATGGCTGATGTATTGTCCTATGTACTAACATAAGCTTTGTGTGACTCTGTTGGTGCATCACCCACATTGCCTATTGGAACAAAACCACCTCATTGGGACCACACTGCCAAAAGTAATGCTTGCTATACTATTGCAAATAATAGCTGACAGCAATAGCTATTTCACCAAATAATGTATACAAGTTGGTTGAAATTCGAGAAACCTCTGCTTGCATTACTTTCTCCAGTGTGGCGTCAGAACATCATTGTCTCTTTGACCCTTTGTGGGAAGCAAAGAGGGCATGCACTCTACGAAAATACAGCTCAGAATACATTTGTCTGGTTTAGCAAACTTTGAAGATACAACTTTTCCAAAACCTCAGAAGGACAGCAGGATTTGTGGATCAATAGCATGTTCTGTCCATGACCCCCTCCTCTGTGGCTTTCTGATGGCTTACACACATTTTACTTTAATTTTTTTTATTTACTTTTTATCCTTGGGGCATGCGGGCGGGTGGGGAGATTGCGATGCTGCTGGTACGTTCCAACAACAGTATTAAACAAAACAAAAATAGCTGCTATCTGCATGTTTTTTACCCATGTGTTTACAATGTGATTTCAAAGGGCATTTTAATACTTCCAGCTCACCCTATAAAAACTCGTTGCATTGTTCTATTAGACAGTAAATGTGTGTTCTTTGTTTCAATAGCCATTGCCTCAAATATGAAAAAACAACATATGTAACAATAATAATAATAATTTTGAAATATGTTTAATTCATAGCATTTATATACATGTATTTTGTTCCGTAGAATATGGAATGATCGGAGAGCATACTGTAAAAAGTCAGCGGCCAAGATCAGTACATGACACAAAGGCACTTCAGGAGAAGGCTGATTCTGCTAAATTTATGGCACAAACTGGTAATATTATAGTTATCTTTCTTTATTATGTTATCTAAACTTAATTTCTTCACCATGCATGCTCTCTCTTCTTGTACTTGCACCTTTTTAAGTGAAAATGTTTTGCACTCTTCTGCCATCTATGACATCGGAAAGATTAATATCCCCTTTCTTTGGCTATTGTCTTTTTGGTGTTTGCTTTACTATTGCATAGAGATTTGGCAAGTGGACACAATTTTATACTTTCCCAAAGCATGAATTAAAAAAGCCCAGCTTCAAATGTAGCACCAAATGTACTTAATCATTCGCTTAAAGGTGCGATAAATTAAATATGATGAAAAACCCCATCCCCTTCAGCCAAACACAGAATATGCACTTGATAGCAAATGTCAGACTGATAGCTGCTACCCTTAAGGAATAATACTCATAAAAGTGTGGCTTAAGTAAGAGTCAAATCCAGTAAATTAAAAGAAAATGTATTATCTTTTGTGTTCTTAATTTTGGGAGTACAATAATATGTCTTTTTCTTTTTCCTTTTGGGAATCATTTCATAATGTGCCAAATAATTCATTGTTTGAGAGCTCCATCCATTACCATTTGATTTGCGATACACTACTACTACTAACACCATTGCTCCATTTTGCTTCAATATCTGTATGTTTTTCCCTCGTCCAAGTCGCGATGCTTTCTCCCATCACCCTCACACGATTTCCCTCTCTTGTGCTGCCTCATTTAACAAATTGATCCACCCTTTGGTCTAGTTTATGATGTACAAAAT
This sequence comes from Knipowitschia caucasica, assembly GCA_964034765.1. Taxonomy (NCBI): domain Eukaryota; kingdom Metazoa; phylum Chordata; class Actinopteri; order Gobiiformes; family Gobiidae; genus Knipowitschia; species Knipowitschia caucasica. Next base: position 27,640,944 of record OZ035835.1, read on the forward strand.
TAAAAGAGCATGGCTTAGATTCCTATTTGGCCCAAAGATTCATTCCATACAAATGCCATGGCACTTTATTTTAATATTATCAGATGATTTCAAATGTATTCAGAGCTGCAGTGAAAAGTTTACTTACTTACATTAGGTTAAATCACTTCTCTTTATTCAAAAAACACATAATTAAAAAGCAGTCATTTCAAGTGGAAATCTGTAAATCTCATCATTTCATTCAGGTTTTCAAAATCGCCTAATTTGACATTACATGGCTTTTTAATATGTTTCATTTGGCTTTATTTTGGTAAAACATTATTTTTACCCATGTCTTCTCTTATTTACTTTTCACTGAAGATATTTTGTCTTCATAAAAAATTCAACAGTCGCTTGAAGTCACATAAATATGGCCGCAATATAATGCTTAAAATATTGAGTGACTCCCATTTCCCACTCAGATGGGAACCACCAGGTTAGTGCAGTTATGGAAGCGATGAAAAAAAAAACAATATTCTGTGTAGTTGTCCCATGTGGTGCTTGTAATCCATTCCTCTTCCACTTTTCTACTAACATCCATTCAAAGTCACCTTTTCTATTTCTCTCTGCATGTTTTCATTTCTTCTTGTTTGCTTATGGTAATTTCCTTTTGTTGGGCTTCACTAAAAATGCATGATAAAAAAAATACCCAGTGTGGTCCTTTATTATTAATGTCTTCTCTATGATCTTTGCATAAATGCTACTGTATTTATTTGTTAGCTTTTGGAGGGAAATTGTTGATTTATCTTTGTGAAATTGTGAATATTGCCTTGAAGTTTCTTTTGTGTGATTCTGAATAATTTAGAATCCAAAACTAAACATTGCTAATACTGATTTTATGAAAGATCATAGAGAGTACAATTTAGTGTTCCGCTGTGTTCCAGCCTCAAACCCAAAATGTACCTTCCAAAATGTTGTTTGACCTTATGGACGCTCAGCTGTGATTGACTGTTTCCTTCAAGTGACTGGTCTGTTCGGGTAATGGTTTTAGAAAGTGTCACAATGACATTGTGGAGATTAAATGGCACCAATAGAAAGTTTCTCATGCAACTTTCTCATTTGTTTGATTAGTGGATAAGATGTCAACATAATTTAATTTTATTTAAAAGGTAATATAATATGTGTTGCCACCCATGATTCTAACAGCCAATCACAGCAGTCCATCTGAACCTACTTTCCCAAATCTGGCACCTGTGTCCTGAGCCTGGCCTTCTTTAGCCCCGCCCCCTGCTGGAGCATTCTGCTGCATTTAACTAGTGTCACTTCTCCCACACAGGTGAATCAGGTGCAGAGGAGTGGTCCCAGTGGAGCTCATGTTCTGTAACTTGCAGTCAAGGGTCGCAGGTGCGCACAAGAACATGCGCGTCACCATATGGATCGCACTGCGCCGGCCCTTTAAGAGAATCAAGGGTTTGCAATAACACTGCCCCTTGTCCAGGTAGTGTTAGCCGCAGATTCTTGAATATTCATGTTGATGCTATATGATTGTCCTTTGTTTGGTTATGTATGATGATGTGCAATAACTGTATAAACAAGAACCATAATTATTGTTTGTCGCTTGCATATGATGTTCTTTTGTGAATGTGGATATTTGTATTTTAATCATCTTTCTGTTCTCCATCCCACATAACTACAAAGCAATCCATCAGCATTGAGAAGCTTTACAGACATGTCTGTGCAAAGAGCCCAGGGAGCAGCCAGTAGGGATGTAGTCGTCCGATTTATTTCCTTGAAGGTCAGCCGTGAATTTTAAAATAGCTTGGCAGCTTTTCTTCAAACACCCTGTGAGGCATTTCTTCCTCAACCCATGATGGCACAGCAGATGAGTCACGGGCAGGTATCAGGATCACAAGGCTCTGTGATTAGAGGCTAGGTCTGCTCTGAAAGTGGAAGTCAGTGGTGCTGGAGGGATGCTATTGTTTATCGAGTTTTGAAGCAGCGATTTCAAATCTACAGGTGTGAAATTGTTGTACACACGTATGCTAAAAACTGTATCCCTCTGCGTAAGAGAACTGCTTGAGAGTGATTTAGGGTGATAGAATGCATTTGAGAATTATCTCTTTGTTGGTATTTGAACACTGGATATTTAAGCACAGTCACTAAAAAGCTTTTTTTTTTTTTTACAAAAAATTACGTAACGTCAGTTACACCAACACAAACAAGCGCTCATTAACTGCATTCATTATTTTTCTGAATTTTAGTAGTTAAAGTCTATATCTAAAAAACAACAATAACAAAATACAAATGGAAGGATAAACAATATTGGAAACCTGAAACAAAAATGCAAAATACTATACCAGTACTTAATTTCCACCAAGTAGTTCTCCATGGTCATGTGAGTTCAAATTAACGTTTTGTTTCTTTCCCTTTTTATTTGACAAAAACAAAGAAGTCTGCGTTAAAAACATAACTCTGGTGATGCTGTTGTTTCTTCCGTTTGAAAATGCATGCAGTGGGCTGTCACTAAGCTTACTTAGTTTCACTTCTGTGGCACATAGGGATAAAACATCCCAACTGTGCACCACACAGAATGAAAGTCTGTAACAAATGCTCGGAGAGGAGCTTTGACTTCTCGTCTGTGTTTGCGACGTGCAGCAGAATTCTTACTTATTCTATTGTATGTGAACAACAGTTCAATGGCCTGAGGCAGAGGATAAGTATGCATTTATCAGCTCTGGTCCTTGGTTCTTACAATACCTTTGGAAAAGACGGAGAAACTATTTTAAGATGAGAAATGGTGCACAGTGTGATTAATACAGTACACTGAAGCAGGAGCTTTAATTTAGGTAAAAGACTCGTATGGTCTGACCAAGCACGATACTGTCAGCGCCTGAAGACTGATTATACTGGAATTTAATAAATCTCTCTTGTTTGATGCCTCCGGCTGCAGCAGACGGAGAATGACATACCAGTGTTACACCAAAGTTATTTTAGAGACTACAGCAATAGCTCCTGGCGAAGTATGGATTTCTGTCTCCAGCAAATCACTGTTCAGAGACTGACTAAAGCAGAGTGATGCTGTATGAGACACTGTCCAACCCACTTCAGTACCAATTAATGGCAACACATTTGGCGGCTCTTTCCTGCTGTTTCGTGTCGCAAATCCGTCCAAAAGTCTGCAACGAGTGGGGGCTGCTTGTGGCTGTGGTGAGCTCGTTTGGTTAGAGGAAAAACAACCTGAAAGAGGCAGAATTCTGTTCCGACACTGCTAGCCATGGGTACTGAGCCCGCTTTGAACTTAAATTTTTCAAAGTAAACGCTACAACCACCATGGGACACTTAGCTAAGAGCATCAAAGTGGTGCCGAGAGGCAAGGGATAGGACAGACACTGCCTGCCCTTATGGCAGTGCATGAGCTGGAACTCCTCCACTTTCCTCCAAATCAGGATATTCTACAGGGAAGCAACATAAACCATCTGTGCATCAGTTTAAGACAGGAACTATTATTTCTATGTGAATTCATTATTCCAAAATCGTCTTCGTAGAATGACTCTGACCTTGATAAAGTGCAACAATACCATGCACCATTTTCTTTAGCTCCCTCTTAACAGTGCAATGTCTTATTCATATTAAAAAGTGGTGTAATCACCTTAAAAAGTTGAGTGTGATTAAGCTGTGGAAGTTCTGAAGTTTTCCTTCTATCTCAAAATGCAGCAGCAGAATAAATACTGCTCCACTCTGCACTATTTAGCAGGAGGTGACTAACTTTTTCATTCACATTTCCTTTTATAAAGCTATAACTCAGGCCGTGTATCAAATGCTTTGTGCAATTTTTTAGAAATAACACCAGAGCCCAAACCCAGTTAAATCATGCAGCAGGGGGACGGAAGGCATCTGCTCACTGTGCTTTGGACTGGTTATCAATAGTGTTATATTACAGTGACAAATAGACTGGAGATTTCATCTGCAGTGATGGAAAATAGAAAGAGGAAAAGGAATAACAGAAGGAGCCACATGGGATCCAGTTAAACATTTGTTATTGCTTATGAGTATTTTAGCTTTTATTGATGTGTGTAAATTTGGAACACGTTGGTGAGATATTATTTGGCTACAGCAAGTCAGCTAAGGCGGTGTGTTTGAAGTCATAGAGTAGTCACACAGGTCCATTGCTCTTTTGCCTACCAGTTCTCAACATGGATCGTTGCTAATACTACATTGTAACAACCCCAAACAGTAGACCTAAGCTTGTGTCAGAGAAGCTGTCTGTGTGCTCCGTGTTTCATTTGCATTGGTTCTGTTGCCTAATTATACCCATTGGTTTAAGTCCATTTCATTTCTGGCTCTGAGCAGTTCACCTGTGCCATAGATCCCCTTAGAGAGACTTCTGAGTGTCCTTCTGTGCGTGTGTCTGCAGTGCACGGTGTGTGGGAGGAGTGGTCACCGTGGAGTCTGTGCTCGTTCACGTGTGGCCGCGGTCACCGCACTAGGACTAGGATGTGTGCCCCTCCGCAGCACGGGGGCCGGGCCTGTGACGGACCCGAGAGTCAGACTAAGCTTTGCAACATAGCTCTGTGTCCAGGTACTCCTGTTCATGCGCATTTCTGTCACAGCCCAAATAATAATCACAATAATGATAATACATTGCACTTATAATACATCACAGAAGATTTAGGTCAGTGGTTCTCAAATTGTGGTGAAAGTGCTAATATCAGCCAGCACTTTGCATATTGGTAAAGGGCAGGCCTTTCATGGATACTATATTTTTAATAAGTTAAAGATGATAAAATATATTTTTGAGCTCTGTATTTATCATCCTTATATTTAATGTGCATCAGATGTTTTGCCCTTGACAGGGTTGAAAAGGTAATTTTATGAACAATAATTCCTCTCTCTCTTTTTTGCATTCAAAATCTTAGTTACATTTTTTATTAACGTGTCTTTGCAAGTTTTAGATAAAATATTTTCTTCTACTTCTCATTTTTTCCTTCCTGATGTAATCCTTTATTTTGCACAATTCATTGCTCTGTGTCGTTATATTTTGTCTTTAAGAATTTGAGAATCACTGACACAATACATAGGTGAGTCACACGGTAACTCTAAGCATGAACGTCCAAATGCTAATGGCAAAATGACTTGGTGATTGCAAATGCCTGCGGATGCTAAGCAGATTAATGATGATGAGTTTTTGCTCTTGCTAAATGAAAGCTTCACTCAGCCCCAGAGGCTTTTCCTTGACCCTGACGCTGAAAAGCAGCAACATGTATTTATTTTATATGGATGTTGTGTTACTGTATTAAGGTACTACAAAACCATTTTTGAATCACATGTGCCTTGTTGGTCCAAAATACAATACAATTGCTTCTTACTTGCTGAAACCTGAAAATCACGTGGGATTCAGTGCCTAACATATTAATAAATGTCACATAAATCTAACATCCCCTTGTTTTCTTATGTAGCCGTTTCTCTCATTGCTTGTGATAGTCATCTGAGCATATGCTTCTCTGCCCTCTCCCCTCTGGATCTTCAGTGGATGGGCAGTGGCAGGAGTGGAGCCCATGGAGCGACTGTTCAGTGACCTGTGCCAATGGGACTCAGCAAAGGACCAGGCAGTGTTCGGCAGCGGCACATGGGGGATCAGAATGCCGAGGCCACTGGGCCGAGAGCCGGGAGTGCCATAATCCAGACTGCACAGGTAACCACCTACTCAGTCACGGATTTCACAATTTGACAGCTACATTTGGCTGGAAAATGCTGGATTTCCATAGATTTTTACACTTTTGAAAGGATGTAATTGGGATTTCTTACAGTGCCAATGGGGGAAATAGGTAGAATTATCAAGAATTTTTTGTTCACTTTATTCCATGTAATGCATATGACCGCGTATGTGGCATCGAGCACAATTACACACATTTACAATACAGAACAAAACAACATCATATTTTGGATATGGATGGATAGTTCAAGTATGTCTGGGTCTGGAATAAGTGAGGGAAGAATAGACGGTGAAATACATAGATGAATCTGAAGGGAACAAAATCCCTGTGAATATCTTCCATTGCTTTATGCTTGTTTTGTTCTACATACTAGTAAGAAAAAGCCCAGTGAATCAAAATGTGATGCTCTGGATTGAGAGCTGATTGTCTGGGTGAGGGTGGTCCTCTTTTATTAACCTTTCTCTTTGAAATTTCTAATCTAATAATGTGAGATTCAAAAAATACATGGATGTGAAAAATTGTGGTAGAAGCCAGACAAGCTTTAAAAAAGCAGTCAGTTATGTCATTTGATGGGTTCTGTATTGCACATTTCCTTCTTCTTGTTTGCATGGGTTTGATGCAGAAACTCTGAGGAAAAAAACCATAGCCTATAGTATTTCAAGAATATTTAAGACCATGGACGATCAATTGGATTTATAAAATCCGGTTATAAATACACCATGCTTTTCACATAATTCAGGTTTAGCGTCTGCCAACTGCTAAAGATGTCTACATTAGGATTGGAATTGTCTGATCAGTCGTGTTGACTGTAATCTCCTGATGCAACGCAAAGACTCAACTCTGCTTTGTGGAAATGAAGAATTACTCAAACCACACTGTCTGATTTAAATATAACATCTTATCTGTCACTGATAGCTGAAAATCAAATGTATCATTTTGAGAATCAGGAACTGCCGGGCAAAAATATGTCCTTTGAATCAATTATAATATCATGCAGTAAAGCTTGTCTGCAGCCTACATGTTACAGCTGTGACAATGTTTTGTGAGAAAGTTCTTTCAGTGATCATTTAGATATTGCAATATGTAATAAAAGGCTTGTTTGTTTCTATCAGCAGTTCTCTCAACCATGTGTTTTTGGCTTCTGTCACATCTTTACTTCAGCTTTTTCACACAGAAATGTGAAACAGAGAGGACCACCCTCACTCAGCCAGTCTGCTCTCTATCCAAAGAGTCAAAAAGTGACTCGTACTAGACAGCATGTTGTGGTCTGATTTATGTGGAAAATAATTTTATTTTACCTACTTTAACTAAATCACCACTACAGTGTACAATTAAATATTCTAGAAATGACTGGTAATTTCCACGTGGCACTCGACTGCGATCCTTGAGAGATACTTGAGGCCCATCCGACGGCGCAATCATCCGCTCCTTTCTGGTATCTGCTCAGATTTGATCAATGCTTCGCCGATAGTTTGTGCCCAACAGGTCGTGCCGCCTCTGGTTTGCTTCTTTCTGTTGGAGACACCGCTGACAGAGGTTAGTTGTAGGACACAGCACTGCCTTGTCTCTGTGAAGGAGGGGCAAGTGTAGGTTAAAACCAGGAAGCAGCGTGTTTCTGCTCACGGGCTATTGTACCTTTCCAATCGGACAAGGGCACGTGATTTACTACATCGCTGAAGGGAAGCATCTGTGTTGCGTTTTCCTTTTTTCCCTCTCCTTTTTGGTCTATTGCACATATTATTAGTGCTCTTTTCAAGGACATGAAATAAGTTGTTAATTTTGGAAATGTCAGCAAAATGTATTTTATTATTACAGAATAATTTAATTAAAACTTAGAGGGCAGTGTCTATTAGTTGTAGTAGCCATGTTGCAGTAGCCATAGTATTGTGTTTATTGAAGAGGCAACTCAAAGTGCTTAATAAAACAATGAGTTATAATCATTGTACATACAAAATTGTGAAGATACAATCCTTGGATGAGCCGGAGGAAGTATGTGTGCGTCTCTGCTCAGACTGCTGCCCCCGCGACCCGGCAACGGATGAAGTGGAAGAAAATGGATGGATGGATTTAGATATGAAATGCTGCTTCCTCATTTTAAGTTCGGACTTGCTTATAAGTCTCAAATATATAATGCTGTGTAGTTTAATCTAGTTACTCGTATATTTAGTTGTTGCTGTGAAACCACTCGTATAAACCAAATATTGGTTGGTTTCTGCCTCAGAAGGTTTTAGTATAATTTGTACTTTGTCAAATTTGCACTGGCAAAAAAGAAAAGAGAAAGAGCTTGGTTTATTTTTACGTAACAGCCTTTTCACACCTCACTAAACTCCTCTAATCCACTGGTATTTACTGACTAAATCTGGACGACCAACTGATGCATTCAAACAGCATATATGTAAATCATTGCCATATTTGAATGTAATCTCTTCAGTTTGTGACATAAGAAAACCTGTTCACAGCCAATGGCCAGTGGAACCCGTGGGGCCCTTGGAGCGGCTGTTCGAAGTCATGTGACGGCGGCTGGCAGAGGCGTGTCCGAGTGTGTCAGGGTGCCGCGGTAACAGGACAACAGTGCGACGGCAACGCAGAGGAAGTCCGCAAGTGCAGTGACCAGCGCTGCCCAGGTCTGGACCAGATATTGTGAAATGATTAGTATGCCCTGGCAGATTTATTGTATTTGGCAAAATTACTCACCTGCCCTAGTGGTGACCCACTTTTGTGAACTGATGCTTATTACTATAGATATGTTATCGCTTTGCTTGAAAGGTCCCCTCCTCAATTATGAATGATTTTAGTGCATTTACAGCAAGAAGACTCGCCTCTCCACACATATAACTTGTAACTTGTGCAATTAAAGATTAATGACAAAGTGTATAAATAGCCAGGAAAAACTAAAATGTTTAGATAAAGCACAACAGGCCGCCACCAGGACAAAAGAGGAATGCACCTTTAGGTAAACATCAAATATGGTAAAGCAAAAGTTCTTAAGTAAACTTGTAAAATGCCTTGTTGTTGAATATTCAAGAACAACATATATATATATATTTTTTAGACATTTTAAAAAAGTATACCCTTTTAGATTTGTTTGTTTTCTGGCAGAGAATATGACGGTAAACAAGTTGAATTCTAAATGTTTATTGAGCAATTCGAAGCAGAAATGTAGCTATTCCCAAAGATTTTCTTAATAGAATTACCATATTTTATGCCATATCACCATGTGCAAAGTAGCTGGTCCTTTTAAACAGTCATGAAAATTACAATAACACCTTTTTATTTGCACATATTTTCTTCTTTCTTAATGCAAGTGACTGTGGATAGAGGGCATATAACAACATTGCATACATACACAACATAAGCATAAATAAAACTAAGCATTGTAAACATGGACTGTTTTCTACATGCCATTGTCTACCTAAAAACAGTGTATTTTGAAGTTGCAAAAAAGGAGTTTTTGAAGTTTTGAACATAAAGCTTTGATCTCCTATGTCCCCATATTGTGTGTAACATGAAGAAATGTTTGCATCATGTCAGTAAGGCTGAGAAATACCAAGCTGCTCTGACATTTGATGTACTTTCAGCTCCGTATGAGATCTGCCCCGAGGACTATGCAGTGTCCATGGTCTGGAGACGGACTCCTTCAGGGGAGCTGGCCTTCAACAGATGTCCTCCCAACGCTACAGGTAAGAGCCCAGGCGACATCATCACTTCATCTGCCTGTCACTATGACATCTGAGGCTTTTGGCCACGAGAGTCCAAACCAGACAAGGGCAAAGTCTATCCATGCATGCGTATGTGCGGCAGTATAACATATGCCGTTCACACATATACCGCCATTAGCATAAAATTAGCGTGAAGCTTCAATTTGTTAATTATTTCACAAAATTGCTCTATATCAGAATATTGCTGCGGTAACAATAAGTCCAGTTTTATTGAGATAAACAGTGTCCTCTTTTCTGAGTGTATATTGAAAGTGATAATTGAATTTCCATTTTCCATAACTTTCTAATTTATTGCAGTCTGGCTTTGGGGTAATTTGCACAGCATTTTAGTCCTAATTTTGTTGTGCAGTAAAATCTCACTCATATTACGTGGTTTGTCATTGAACTCATAAATCAGAGTTATTGAGCCATCTATAAAGACTGTGAAAACCAAAGTGGACATCACCAACATAATAATGCGATTCACAGTAACATAATGAACAGAGTTTGAAAAACCTCTCAGGGGATTCAGATTAAAGTTGCGTTGGAAAATCCTGTATATTTTGCAGAATGTTTTTATAAGCGTAAAATAACAGTTCAACTAGAAGTGACGGAACAGGCTGTCATCCACAGATGGCTCACCTGAGGCAGATTTCAGATTTACTTGTGTGACATTAGCTTTTATCGCTAATAATGGTCTGGCATTATAGAGTTGTTTCCTCCAAGCTCTTAGGGCTCTTGTATCCTGTTCTATAAGACAAGGAGGATTTATCACCTTTGCTCATTAAGCACATAATTTACAGTGAAATGCGCATTTCTGTGGTCAGGTCAAACAGAAAGGTCAGAGTCTTGGCCACTTTACAAAGAGAGTTAACCTTATTAGTGCTGTTAGCTGAGCAATGCTGCATATGTAGATTAAACGCCTATAAACATTGTTAAATTGGGCATTGTAACCACAGCTGGGTGAAGAATCCGTTGTTCTAGATCCAAGTATACGGTTGAAAGTTCATCTATAAGTGCACCTATGCGATCAAAGTAAAACTGAATGTACCAAGCCTGTTTTATTTTAAGCACAGAGCATCCGCCCACTGTCAGATGACCACAGGTACGAGTGTGATGGACAATAGTTCAGGAGAGGTCAAGTTTATTTGTCAAGTCATTCATCACTGATCGAGTCTCTGTGGGGATTGTACTGGATAAAAGAAACCTTGGACCTCTGAACCTTGGACTTGTAATGATGACATGTGCGAGAAGCGTTTCACATCTGCGCCCAAGCGGAACTACTGTAGTTTTGAATATCTATTAAAAAAAGATAATGTGAGACAAAGCTTTTAGAGTTTTGTTCAATGTTAAAACTATATTTCTTAACACTGGGTGCTTAAGATTGGCTACTGTACCTAACATACTTTGTTTCATAAATAACACATGTTGTTTGTCCCAATGGAAACAGCATGTAAAAGTACTTCTTAGTATTATCAATAAATCAGTATTTATATTAATAGAAAACATGACATTTTTTTCTTTCGTCTGTTTAATGCTTTGGTTAGAGAGTGATTACCCGAAAAAGCAAATGCAAAGATATGAAAGAGGCAAAAAAAATAAGTCTGTGTGTGTTTATTTAGGTAAGAAAACAGATTTGTTTCACTATTGTTTATTGTTTCACTTGTAAAACTAATACAAGAACTTTTTATATTGAGAGTGAGAATTGAATGCAAAAAAGTACAAAACAATCCAATTCCTTACTAAAAACTCTCTTTGAAAGTCATAATGTCACAAACTATACGTCACACCTGTATTTCCCCATTACCACAAGTAGCACTGATGAAATATTGATTCGTTTTGCATAAAGACAAGATGGCGTGGGAGCTCGGGGGAAGTGTCGGGGCGCGTTAGGCGGCGGCGGGTGCTTGCTCAGCTTTAGTCACAGTCGTCATCAAGGTCACCGTCAGGCGGAGGATGTCGCCACGGTCACGCAAATGACGAGTGGCACCGACAGCTCCAAAAGACACGGGGAAAATATAAGGGAGAGTCTGGGGCCTACATCAAAGCGGGGGAAACATAATGTCAGCGTGGATAGAAAAAACAGAGATTTATACTCGAGATTTCAGTCTGTAAATAAAGTCCTGAGTGTAAGCTAGGTTTTCAGAATGAGAATATATGTGTTTTGAAGTGTGTGTTAAATGCAGAGATGTGTGGGATGAGCAGGAAGAGCGCTTTACATAAATGACCAACCTGAATAGGAAAGAAAAACCCGTATACTAAGTGCTTTGAACAATGATTTTCCTTCAAATATGGTTCGATTCTAAGCTGGCCATGTGTAGTTTTGAGAAAATGTACTTCACTAACCATTGAAAATAAATTATGTGATTCATTCCTTTCTTTCATTCCTTTTATTCATATCTTTATGTTTTGGTTGTTTGTTTTGATGAGTACTTTGTGATGTTAGTGCTGTTGCCCCTGAGTTTTAGTCGATGTCTATATCTTATGAAGTTTCAGGGCTCCACCTTTTGTCTATCCAACAAAGTTCTGAAAATACTTTAATTCTAAAGGGTTACATTTTTTTCTTTTCATCCTACATTGATTACTGGCACAACACATGCTTTAAATTTTGTTTGTAAAGCCCAACCAATAGCAATCTCCAAGAATCAGAATCAAACCTTGAAACTTAGATTCTAATCTTTTCCATGTCTCATTTCTGGTATATTCATCCTGATTCAGTCCGTCTGTCACAAAGGCACATATCACTCCCCTTTATGAAATATGTATTTCTAGGCATATGAATGTCTTATGTGTCGTCCAGTATGAATGAAAAGTCAGAGGCTGCTGTAAGTGGCCAGCGAGCGGTCAGTTCCTCTCAGTTCATGATCGCTGTCACTGTTCCTGACCCATATTGGAGTTTACAGCTCCCACTGATGACTGATGATGTAAGGACAGCTGGCAGATTGGTGTAGGATCACATTTGAAGTTGGATTTCTGACAACTCTGACCCCTCCTGACCGCAACCTTCGCACAACAAACATGAAACTAGAGAAGTGCAGTGTTGTAGATATGAATGCATTTACAGTGAGGCTTTTAGAATTCATTAAACAATAAAAAGTGCAAGACTTCGAGCATGTGGCTTTTGTGCAATTGGCCTTGGGCATGGTATGTCTTCGAGTGCTGCACTGTTCTGCTGAATGCACACCATAATGAAATAAAATCAGCCTCTCTGGGTCACAAACAAGTTACAAATAGATGAAAAGATATGAAAAATTGCATTCGGTCGCTCTGCATCAAATATACAATCACGCATTTTTTAAGCCTGACTACAATTCAAATGAAATCATTGTTTATTGCCTTGTTTTTCCCCCAAGTGCAGTTTCTCAAAGTTGTGTGACCTTTAGGAATGACAACAGCTGAATATTGCTATATGGTCATAATATCAAGATATCCACAGCCTTTTTCTGCTTTTGAGTTCTTCTTTTGAGTGCTGGCAATATGGCTGTTGGATTATGGAGGTAAATAAAAGCGACCAGGCGGAGCGGCTTTGCAGGCAGACGGCTGCTCAGTCTTGTGTGAAGCCTGGCCTCCTCCTGCCTCTGGGGCTGTCTCCAGCTTTTTTTGGTGATGGTGGGGGAGATTTTAGTGCTTCGATGGGTCAAAATGTTCCGAGAAAGTGGGCGTTGAGGGGTGTGGTTTGGAGACAGAAGTCGTGGTCCCTATATAAGATAGATAGCAGTGGGTAAAGAGAGCAGTGACATGTACTGTACCTGAGAGACAGAATACAGTTTGTGCCATTGCCTTAATTTAGTTATGTTTTATTGTATTTCCTTGATATTTCCATTTATGTCTATTCTCTTTTCATGTGACTGCTATTTAGAGTAGTGTGATGCAGCCCTTTTCCACATTATTTTTCACATCTACACTCTACACTTTGCAAGGCCAGCAACGTATTTTTGTGCTCTTCAATACTTTAGCTGTTAAGCATCTGCCTTTTATCAATGTTTCCACTTTTGTGAACCTTGTGACATTCAATAAATATTCTTTCCACCATTAAATATAATTCAACAAATACATGCTCAGTATAGAACCGGTTTTTCTTCAGATTCTCAAGCCCTCGTTATGATTGTGAAGTCCTGTATGCAGGTGGACAGCTGGCAGGGTGCAACGTTAGAGTGGATGTAACGTGTGTGTGTGTGTGTGTGTGTGTGTGTGTGTGTGCCTGTTGTGGGTGGATGTTGTTGGTTGGGTGGTTTGGACTATATTTGGAGCACTGCTTAAATGCCTGACAGCTATCACAGCCCCAGCTCGTGCAGGGCTCAGTATGTAGGGCGCTGTATAGTAACACAGAGGAATCAAAGTGGTGCGAAAAAATCTCTCTGCATTTGTCTTTGTGTCTCACTGCCTGTTATGTTTGATTTACAGGGAGTAATTGTATATTTTTTCGGGTCAATCTAACAACACATGTGCTTTAAAATGTCAGCGTCAAAAATCAATAATGGGGGAGAGTAAAAAACAAGAATACCTCACTGTAGAAACACAGAGGTACAGTCTCACATGTATATTTAATGGGACTGTGTGTAACTTTTCCTGAATGGGCTGTGCCACACGCTGATCTCCATGGAGATGGATCTTCTGATGCCCTGGATCCACAGCCTGTTCGTGCTTTGGAGTGGTTTTCGCTGAGATTTCTATCTCTCCCATTAGGTTTTTTAGGGGATTCAGAATAATAAGAATATTTATGGATATTGGTTGACCTGTTACCCCATGGCTCAAGGACTTTTAGGCATTTTATTATTACATGTATCTACACTGCTGTTGGATGATAATCAATTCTGCAATGCCATCTGTGAATGCTGTTGTGATTGTGGACTATAAAAAATAGATAATAATAATTGATTGATTCATGTAATTTTCTATCTTCAGTATAGCACTGAACATGCCTTTTTTCTTTTTTTTCTGAGTCTTACTGATTTCTTGGAGAATACCTACACATGCTCCAACGTACCTCATTTTTTTATGAAAAGAAAATGATTTTTTTATGAAGTAGTACCCATTGAAACAAGTGCAGTTTTACAATCCACAGGCATATTTTATAAGCTTTTGCCATATTTCTTGCTTTGCCAGTGTTTAACTCCGAAAACCCCAACCACACGTTCTTTGCTTTTTCTAATACTTTGGTCTGAACCTTTTCCTTTTCCCTCTTTTTTCTGTTCTCTCTCCTCTCAATGTCCCCCCTGCAGGCACCACTAGTCGCCGCTGCACTTTGGATCACCGCGGTATGGCCTTCTGGGAGCAGCCCAGCTATGCTCGATGCATAACAAATGAATTCAGATACTTGCAGCAATCAGTAGGTGCAAAGTCAGCTCCCTTCCACCGCCTCTGTTTCCAATGCATCATAAATTACCTCCCTGGTGTGTTTCTCCATTCCTCCCATTATCATCGCACTGTAGCCAAAGATTAACCGCTTTCAATAGGCGAGAAAATTAAAACACTAATTTCACCATTTTTGCAAGTGGCAAGGCATGCTCAATTCAGTGTTCTTCAAGTAATTTATTTAGGCTTCTTGCAGCTTTGTTTGTGTTGTGGACAGTGATAGACTGACTTCATAGGAGTTCAGGTCATTTACCAATGGTTTTATATTGTGGCCAGTGGTTAGCACAGATTATCTTTCTGCTGCACCGTTAATGCATTGAAAATGTCCACATTTTATGAGCTGATGGTTGGAGTAGAGTGTCTCCAAAACTGCAGCACTTGAAGGGTGTTTCTAGCCTGCCTTGTTAACTACCAGGAGGGACATTCATATTTTTGTCCAATCCAACATAGCCTCCATGGTTTGGCTTATTTGGGGGAAAGTAATCTACACAGAGTATTCACAAATACTTTTGTTCTTGATCATCATATCATCATCATATCATAACAAGTCAGTATGAGTTTGTCCATAAAAGTCCCAATAGAACTGATTTATTAATTTGATATGGACAGAGCAGAGCAAACCTTCAGTGTTATAGCAAGACCATGCTAATCATCTTGTGTCCATAGAAGGCTTTTTGGACACAGTCATTGGTAAAAAATATACACGTTACCAAATTTGCAATTCATCAAACATCTGTACAGTTTTGCTCTAATTTCAGCCTCAGTTTCAGACTGCTGGTGAAGACGTTTTACATTTGAGATGCTTTCTTTTTGTTATTATTAGCAAAATTATTTCTAAGAGCTAAAATAGCACACCCAGTCCTGCACCTGTGAACACGTATTTATGGACACATCACTGCGCAGTGATATAAAACGTCATCTGACTGTGAAACTTAGGCCTAAATGCATGTCTTCTGCTCCAGTTACCTCTTTTATTCATATTGGCTCATTTCAAAAACATCCGCAAGGCACAATGCAGCCTGGCCTGGCTTAGACATAAGTGTCACATAAATGGCCATGGAGACTAGACGCTTTCTTCCTCATTTTCTCCCTCCATTGGTTCCATTGTGTGTTCCAGAGCTGTGTGTTTTGTGTCTATAACTAAATGGTTTGAGGAAACCGATGCCCCAAGTTGTCTTCCTTTATCCTGTTTTTGGAGGTTCAGGGTCATCTTGCGAAGGGACAACGGATGCTGGCGGGAGATGGAATGTCCCAGGTGACCAAAAATCTGCTTGACCTTACCCAAAGGAGAAACTTTTACGCTGGAGATCTGCTATCGTCTGTGGAAATTCTACGCAATGTGACAGAGACGTTCAAGAGAGCCAGCTATGAGCCTTCATCGGATGATGTGCAGGTGAATTCCTAAACGGTTCAAGTTGTCTCTTGTGAACATTGTTGAAAGAATAATGGACAGTACAGTTGACGTTAAGTGGTTTCTAAAGTGTTTATTGTCAACTTGATATGAAAAATGTTATAAATGACTTGTATACATTGGATAATAGTTGCAGAAGGACACATTTAAATGATACCATTGGAGTTGTTCACCAATGTAAGAACCATTATCATTGTTGACCTCAAAGATGATCTTGCAATAATCAAGGTTTCTATGATAAAGAATACATTGCACAGAATCTCCCGTAATGCCAGGTAATAAAAGCGACTTTGAGGCAAGTGTACACCTTTGCAGACAGAAATGTGTTGGTCTGGGAAATTGATTCGTAACACATTTCAGCTGCCATTTTAGCAGGACCCCAGACAGCATTAGACAACTCTTAATCATATAATTTTGATACAGAAGCTAAACTCGTTTGCCTATAGCTTCCCTGTCTGAGGCTAAGTCATTTTACAGCAAGGCCGTTTCCAGTTCTTGATCCCCTTTGTGTCAATAGAATAATAGAGATTACGAAATCCCACCTCTTGTCTCCAATATGATAATTTCTGGTCATTCCAAATATCCCTTTAGAGTCTTTGATTCTGTGTGTTGCCATTCTGTCATTATGGTGCACTCTGAGGGAGTTAGTCTGGGCATGTGTTTGGTACATGCTGTTTTTAGAGTGAAATAAACGGAAATTAGGCTTTATGACAGAGCTATAAAATTAGAACAATATGAGACTAGACAATCAGCCAGTTTCTACATAGCCAAACAGCTTGAGTAGTAAAAGAGACATGGCAGAGTGTGCTAGCTTCATGATATGATCTAATAAAAGAATAGTAGTTTCACAATAAGTGTTAAAAAGTTCTGGATATGTTCACAACAATAATTGGATCAATCATTACAGGTCAATAGATTATACTACAAAAATGTTTTTATATTTATTTTATTATTATTTCAATACACTTACATTGCACATCAACATTGCATATGCTGTTCTTTCATTACTTTCCATTACGATAAGATAGCAATAGCCACAGCTGCCCTAGGTAGGATTGAAGCAAGACTGCCATCTGGGTCATTGGCTTTCAGATAGCCACCAGCACACATTATGACAAGAGTAACTGCTGCACTTTCTCACACAATATATGCTGATTTAAAATACAATAACTGCCTAAAAGATAAAGATACAACATGACAACAACACTTATCAGGAGACCACTGTTGCTGGTATTTCTCCCCTATATTAAGCAAGTCTCATGCACTCGCTCCCCTCCACTTATCGGGTCGATGAGCACTTTGCTGTCTATGGGTTGTTGTATATATATGAGAAATAAATTGGCAGGCAGCTTTCTCTTCGGCTTAAGATGTACATAATTAAAGAGCCACAACATTCACCTCACTTAATTATGGGCTGTCATTGTGCAGTGGTATTGGGACCGCAAACTGTTGAGTTTAGTTTGTGTAATAGCTGGCAGTACTCACATTCATGTATCCCTGTAGGATTTGAACCTCTATGTATTTTGAGGAGTATAGAATAAAATATCATGGAGTCGTTCAGCCATTTTGTTGCTAAAGGAAATCAGAGATATGAGCATGGCAGCATCCTGTCTGGGATTATTATGAGCTCGATATGGTGTGTGTGGGCCGACAGGAGAGCACTGAGCCAGCCCACCCCCTCAGTGTGTCTCTGCGCTAATGCAGTGTTAAAGTGGGCACATTACCACCAGAGGGAGCATAAGCATTCAAGTAGAAAACAAGATAGCCTGTGTCAAGAGAGAGAGCCACTCCCTTAGGCACACTGTAGACCAGACAAAATAACAAGGCTAAAGATCAGACAGGGGTCCTATTACCACTGGAGGCATACACCCCGAGTCTCCGCCAAAGACGATCCACATGTCTCCTCAAACACTCTCCCCAATCTCCTGGTCCCTGATTGCAGTTGGAGTGTTTGTCATATATCTAGTGTGTTGGCTTCCCACAGCGGGGGGTGTAAGGTGTGTTTTTCTGGGCCACATCATCCTCAACTCTCATCTTCTTTCCTGATCAGCGTCATTATGGTTTCTGTGGCAAATTTCCTGATACTGTGAAGCACTGCAGGGATCTTTATTATTCCCTGACAGAAAATTCTCTTCCCTGCAGTCAGAGCATTATCTATAACAGCCCTTAACTACATAGTGTTTACGTGTCATAATTCAAACAGGTCTTGCTGCAATGGCTGTAATCCTTGTGTGTGGGAGGGAGCGATAAAGGATAAAGATTTGCTGTTTCTTATCCCCACAGAACTTCTTTCAAATTATCAGCAACCTTTTAGAGGAGGAAAATAAGGACAAATGGGAGGATGCACAAAAGGTAAGCATGCTCTTGTAAGCTTTGTAAATAATTTAATGTGCATACATAGTGTGATTATGTCATGGCTTATAGCAGGTCCATTGTGGCAGCGACTGGGGTAAATAGTGTGTAATGAGGTGATGAGATGTGTGTCACACTCCCCTGAACTGTTGGTAGTGGTCATTATGCAGGTGCGACATCTGGCCTCATTTAGACTTTCAATACTCCAGACCGCCACTTGGGGGCAGCAGCACTGTCACAAACAGCTATTAACACTGCACGATCTATTCCTTGGGTACAAGCAAAGCTTTAACTTCACAATATAAATCAATAATGGTAACATCAATTCGAATTATTATGTGTTAAATACAAGTAAACATCCTGATTTCAAATGTTCCATGCTTTTATAACCCCTCACAATATTGCAGGATAAATGTTGTGGCAGCTCTGCAGTATGGTACAGAGTAATAGATTTCTGACAACCTGTTTATCCATGGAAATTGGCTCCCGGCTACGTCCTCTGTTGGACACATCTCTCAGCTCGAGAGGTGGCAACTCTTGTTTTCCAAACTGCCACCGGTGTCTGCACTCCCTACACCCTGAATCACACACACCTCTGACAGGGAGAGCAACTTTTGATGATGGAGTCGGCAGAGGGCAGCTGCGCGCTTGTCACCTTCGCAGCTAAATTGACTTAAATTAGGCTTCACCTGTTTTGACACAGGACTGAGGGGATGTCCTTAAATCTGCCATATTGCACACATTTTGTCCCTGCATTTCATGGTTGAAGCTGGTGGGATGTAGAGCAGTTCAAAGTGTCCCGACAGTGCCAGTCCTGGCTGTCTCTTTGGGCAGTAATTAGGTGTTTACTCACTGCAGCCTCAGTTTGGCAGGTCCAAACGGAGGGTGTCGCTCAGCAGACCCCTCCAGTAAGCACTTTTGTCTTCACAAAAGCATCAGAGCACGCGGAGCAGACACATCACACAAGAACCGGGAAAAAAAAACCTGTATGACTGAGCACCCTGAAGAGCTCTCTGACAGGGTTAATTATTTCTGCCATTTTTAATTTTCTCTACTCCTGCATGTGGACACAGGCTCAGGACTGTCGTGCGGTTTGGACAGATGATGCCAGGACTTTGGACTAATACAATTCTCTCAGCAGCTTCTTGAATTAATGAGTGTCCTGAGCCGAGCCTCCGTGGCGGCCCACACACTGTGAAGGCTGTGTGAACATTGAAAACGCTCACATGAAACGCCTCACTATGAGCTCTTTACTCTGCGCGCGCGGATCACTATATATTCACCTCCTGTCACTGTTACCATGGCGAGGAGAGGAAGAAGCTCTGTCTGCACCATGCCGAATACACCGCAGCCATTTTCACATCCCGCCGTTACCATGGAGACGGGGCTTGAGCAAAACGAGCGTGACCACACTGTGCGTCAGACATGCCGGAAGGGGAGAAGTGATGTTGTGTCACGGGCTCTCGACTCCAGCATCAGTTATGGCTCGCTAGGTTTAGTCCCGGCACATGTCAAAGGAATGTGGCAATCAACGCCTCGCCACCGGGGGGAACACCTGGCTGCGGGGGTGTAGAGGCACAGCAGTCGGGAGGTGCTAATTGCTAAATGTCATTCAAAGCCATTTATTGTCTGACTCCACGGCTGTGCAATCGCATGCTCCAGTATTCCTAAACAATTGTGAAGGGAATTTGGTTTGAGGGAAAGAACATGTTCCCATTTACATGTGTTCAATTTGTTCTTAACTCAACACTTGACAACACTTAACTCAACAATGCAACATTGAAACACACAATCAATTTTACCTGCTCTTAATATGATAACAGCCTTCATATATTTCAGTGAGTTGTCAGTAATAAGATAAATCAAAAAAGCACAACTGTATATTTATATAGAAATGTGAGCAGCAAAGATACTACTGTACATGAAAACAGCATGAGATACTACTGTACATGTTAGCAGCATATGATACAATTGTACGTGTTAGCAGCATGATGTACTACTGTACATGTTAGCAGCATATGATACTACTGTACATGTTAGCAGAATGAGGTTGATTCTACTGTAGATTTATTGTAATCTTTATTGTAATCTTTATTTATATATACCGCCTTTTCACTGCACATCGGAGTCTCAAAGCGGTTTACAATTGTTATTTTTGGGAGTGGGGGTGCCAGTACAGGAGGCACATGCCAGACCTATTGTACATATTTTTAGTGGTAGGGGAAACCGGAGCACCCGGAGGAAACCTACGCAGACACGGGGAGAACATGCAAACTCCACTCAGAAAGGCCCTGGTCCAACCGGGATTCGAACCCAGGACCTTCTTGTTGAGAGGCGAGAGTGCTATCCACTCAGCCACCGTGCCGCCCGCCAGATTTTAGCAGCATGAGGTTGATACTAATGCACATGTTAGCAGCATGAGGCCCTGGGCTTAATTGAAGTGACAGTGGCATAGTATATTCTAAAACCGCACATAATTGCACATAATTGCACATAATTGCAGAGATGCTTGACATTTGAGGTCTGGTCAGCAGTGTTCCATCAGTCTTCATTTGTTTAAGAGACTATCTATGAGCTATTTATACGCCTGTTGTCATACAGGTCAGGTCCCATGGTTCTCTAATGTCATGTATGATATAACAGCATATTCTATTGTGTTGCACATCCTATGTTTTATTTTTAAACACTGCACACTGCACACAGTAAAACAATCAGGATTATTGAAGTCAAAGGTCCAGGGAATCAAAACCTCTTAGATCTGACCCATCACGTTCAAATGAGCATCAAGGATAAAGCTGCAATTTGTGCCGGGTCACTTATTGGATGAGGCGTCTTTGATTTATCGATTTGTAGACGCAGAGGCGCGCTGACCTGACCTGTGGTGCTATTGTTTTGCCGGCTGCACTGTCCATGGTGCTGAAATCCTATCATGCTGACTCTATTGGCTATAATGACCGCAGAAGAATCTTCCTGTGTTACGTATTTTGTATCTTTTGAGACATAAATTGCAATGCAATCCTAAACATTTTTACATTTTACACGTATTTGTGTGTATTTGATGCTGGTTTTATTCTCTTTTTCTTTTGTGCCTGTGAAGCACATTGGGCAGCTGGTGTTGTTGTATATAAACCTGACATTGACAACATATGTTTGTATTGAAATTCTAGTTTTCATTGAGCAATCAATAATCAGATATTAATTGACACTAAAACTATTATCAAAACTAGATACTAATTTTAAAAATGTAATGAAGAATTATAAAGCCAACAGCGTGTGAGATTCCCTAAGCAGTTTTGGAATGATTTTAATCTGTATTAGAAATAGTTTGAAACTGCATGGTACATTTAAAGTAGTATAATATTGTTTGTTGTTATAATAAAAGTTGGTCTTAGGTCTTGTTCTTAGTGTCAGTATTGAGTTTGTAATATTAGTAATACTTTGACCCTAAATGCTGTTTTTCCAGATTCTTTGTAGAGAAATATTTGCTAAATCTCTCTTATGCAAATATAAAAGAAAAGATACACATAATGTCTTTCGATACTAGCTCATTAACTAAACAACAACAATTATACAACTTTTGTGTTTCTGAGGCATTGTACCTGACTTTTTTATTAATTTTTTGGTATTATCCTGTCACCCAGCTCCTATCTTTGCTGCAGAGTACAAAATTGAACGTGTCATCTTTATCTCTTGTGCCCCGCAGATCTACCCGGGCGCCGTGGAGCTCATGCAGGTCATAGAAGAATTCATCCACATCGTTGGACTGGGGATGAAGGATTTTCACAACGCTTATCTGATGACTGGCAACTTGGGTAAGAAGCCCACTTGCAGCCATCAACTTCATAATATTAAAAAATAAATTCACCATATATTACTTCTCATACGCTCTCTATGGGCATTTGCTTTCTGTGATTACTTACAGATAAACAGGGTGCATTGGGAATCACGGGGTAATCTGTCCGTGCTCTCAAAATAGTATAAGGCTCATTGATAAGGCTTGAATTCTGAAACCTTATTGAAGTCTTTTAAGAAATTGAATTAAGTCTGAGAAATACATAGGACTGGTACTAGAATGTTCTAATTTAAAGAAATAATTGTTTATTAACTTACGTAATAGTATGTATGAATTTCTTTGGAGGCTGAACTTTATCTTAAAAGCTGGTGTTGTACCTTTTTTCCATTTAGATAATACAGTTTTGTACCAACAAAGAGTCTTGTAAAAGTATCTTATCGTGAACAAATCAGACCACCACATGCTGTCTTCATCTAGAGTAAACATTTTGCATTGAAAGAAAAAGCCCGGTTATTCATTATTTGACACTTTGGGCTGAGAGCTAGGCAAGTGTGGTCTTTCTTTTTCATCTTTCTCTTTCTATTTATTGATGGTTTTACAGATAGGTACCCCAGCTTTAATCCAACACATGCACAAGTGACTTTTTATTTTGCTTGAGATGGTATACTCAAGTTATACCCTCTTTTGCAATTATCCTTAGTTAAATCTTATTCAGCATTTCTGAACTGTATCGCCGGCTCTTTTAAACCCGTAATGAGTTTGGGAACAATTTTGTTGTTATGCACCAGTGATTACGGACTCTCAATTTGGCTTTAGTTGCTTAAAAGGAGTCTCAGGGTGGAGGGGATAGTTCTCAATGCTCCCGTTAGCTCCTGTCGCACACACGAGCTGCCTCCAGGCTGGTCTCTGCGGGATTGCATTTCCTGCTCAGCCATAAATGCTATCTTACAGGGAAGGAATAATACAAGTGTGCCATTGATTCATTCATGCGTGCGATTCCGAATGTGTGTGTGTGAGAAGTAAAACTCTTTTCTAGCATTCTCTGCAAATGCCATAACATTTGACCCATTTGGAACGGGTCCACAGCGCTGAGCATTATACACACTCCTAACACAATGGATATCTGATTGCCATTATAGAACAGTGTGCGAGTTGTAATTAAGTAACGGATGTTGGAAATAAGGTTTGAATGCGTCTAATGAGTGGAGCATTAATGACTTCTTTCATTGATGTGAGAGTATTTTCTATAACGCTCTCCCATTTGAAACCATACTGATTCCAATTTGGCGTAATGGAAGTCATCCAATCTTATTGCCACCGCCTTCTCGTCTTTATTCTCCTGAAAGCATTAGCACTTGACTCGCGCTTTACACACAATAGGAAAACCATTTTGGCTTCAAATTGACAGCAAATCCTTTTTGCGCAGAATAAGCCAGGCGTGCTGCTTTTACTTTTGTAGTGCTTTCAACCTTAGGAGTACTTGAGCTTGTGTGGGCTTCATGATGACGGTCGGTAAATCGGAAATCAGGTTTAGACACAGTCGATTGTGTTTTTCTCATTTTAGTTCAAAATGTCACTAAGTCAGTTTTTCATATTTGATTTGGAATTTGAGTATTTCACATATTGAAAAGTCTATTAGTTAAATCTCTTTTTCAATTTGGACTCTTTTGAAGTTGACACATTCTAAACAATTTAGTACTTTTAGTTAAATATTGTCAATCGCAATTTGATATGTTGCCAAGACCATGCATCCCTAATACATGTATATATTATAATTAGCATTTATTTTATCCATTATACAGTAACTTTGGTCTGAGAAGTCTGATTTACGAAAAACGAGAAAGGAACTGTTGGCTATCTATGTGTTCGCAACCGGCAGATGTGTTTGTGGAGTCAAAATGGTAAAATAAAGTGTTAGAACAATGTGATTTTATGTCAATTTAAGAGCTGTGTTAAATAGCAGTTGAGTAATATAAAAGCAGACTTAGTTTAATCGCATGTAATTGTGGAAGTGCTCAGTAGCATAAAATCTTATTGGATATTCATTGTCTTTTTACATGATCCTGGCATCATCCCGCAGCTTTCAGCACTCATTGCCCAGTGGCCATTTTGATTAAACGAATGGAAAGTTTTGTGGGAGACAAAGGTAGTGGCCAAGTGCAGAGCATCTGGCTGAGTAAGATATTGCAGCATCATTTCATCACTAATTTATGGCAGCCTCCTGACACCTAGATAAATATTGGCTGTCATCACTGCATCGCCCTGTGTCCTACCACTTTTAGTCAAATAACCTTGATTGCGAAATGCTTTGGGCGTGTTGTGCCTCCTCACACGCAGACACTTGGAGGACAGAGGCACGACATAATGCAAGAAGCAAACACTCTCACCCAGTGCCTTATCCAGAAAATCAGCAAATCAGCAAATCTGCATCCCCTAATGTTCACTGGTCTGTTTGAAATGCTGCAGAGTATGGACAGTATGGAACCTGCACATTATGTTTGCTTCTCTGGAATTCCATCATGATACTTGTACATTTCTCCATTGTGAGATCGATACATGAAGATAAAATCAGTCTATCTTATTTTATCTTCATTTAGTTTCTATGTGACTGGATGGAAACAGTAATAGACACTCATGTATTTCAGTCTTTCTGTAGGGTAAACCTAACTCACTAAATTATAATGAAAGAATCCCAAATGAATTGAATCCCAAATGTTAACATGCATTTGGGATTCAATCTTTCAATTCAATTTAGTTAATTAGATTTAGCTTATAGAAAGTGCATTATAAAAGTCAGACACCCCATCTTCATTTAAATAAAATCAATTGCATATTTGTAAAAACCCATACTCTTTAATGCACAATGTCACTTTTTACAATCCATCCATTATCTTCTGCTGTATCCGTTCCCGAGTTGCAGAGGCAGCAGTCTGAGCTGAGATGGCCCAACTCCTGCTCCACATACACTAGAGCCCATCAGACGGAATCCAGAGGCATTTAGCCAACTGTGCGACATAGACCCTGCAGTGAGTCCTGGGTCTTTCCCAAGGTCTCCTCCTAGTGGAAGTTTCCCGGAAAACCTCTCCTCAAAAGCACAATCTACAGTTGAAATCATGCATTCAGTCAAACAACAAAAGTGCACTAGACCGGAGCACTTAACAAGGATGCAATCGAAATGTAAACAAAGCGAAACCAAAAGTCCGCTCAACTTTTCTCGTGTGAAATGATTCTATGAGTCACTTCACTCTTTCTTTTGTTGCTGTGAAAGAAGAGCTAACACTTCTATTCACTTGTGATGGATGAAAGCTCTCTCCTGGATATCTACAGTTGTTTTTTACAATTTACATCTTCTTTGTGAATAAATTGAGGGTTTTCTTCTATTCAAACACTCTTTCTCTAAGTATCTGATAAGAAAAAACTCTGAAGTTGACACGTATGGTTCTCTTGGTACCCCCTCCGCTACTTCTCGGTTAACTGTTAAGAGTTGCTAATATTTTTCGCTTCAGACAGTGGTTGCAGATCCCTAAATTGTAGCCCACATTGTGATCTCCCATTGAAATGCATGTTGGAAGCACGTCTGGGTAGGTAACTCGGGAAGTGACAAGTGATTGACTAAATACCAGCATCTCGAGATTGTTTTTGGCACATCGTTTCTTTGAATAAAGGAACAAAAATGCCAACACAGAATGCAAACATCCATCCCAAGATAAACTGTCTCATAAAATCATCAATCCTCTCTGCTCAGTTAATACATTATGCACATTTTGGCATGTTTTCCCTGGCTCTCTTTAATGTATGGTCAAGATGATGCCTCAATGATTGCAACAAAATAGAGTTACACCAATACGACCGCTCTAATTACTCATTAATTCACTTGCGTATTCCTGTATTGTTAGCCCTGTTTTCTTTATGTTGATACTTCTTTGAGCCGCTATGAGTAATGCTGTTATTTACCAGCCATACAGAGTTCACTTAAACACAATTCACGGCTAAATTAAGACGTTGTTGTTTAAGCCCCATTTGCTCAGAAAATTACCCACAACTGTGAGTGACAGTTTCTCAACAGTTTCTCGAGCACCCTGTGTGTTGTGTTGTGTTTCTGAGTTCGCCCTTTGACTAAAACCCACAAACACAATATATTTATACCTGTACAGCTCTGAACAACTACTCCTCGGGAAATTGCCTCTCTTTCTTCCTTCACAAATACCAGGAACTTTGCAGCAGCATGAGTTCATTCCCAACACAAACTCTATGTGGTGCATTTCACTCCATCTTTTGACCCTCATCCAAATAGTATTATTCTCCAAAAGAACAGGGGAACAATAGGGCTTTGGCATCATTGCTGGGATTAACCAGAGATTCCAATTGTGAGAAAACAATCCATAGCCTGCCTGGGACTGTGTGTAAAAGGACAGGGATTGTTAAACTGGGATGGGTGCTGGCTCTTTAAATTTGAGATGAGATACTTTGCTTAGTCGTATTCATATATTTTCATTATTTAGGGAAAGGAAGCTATCCATAGACAATAATTATAAGGATTTTTCTGTGAATTGTAAATTTTCCATAGTCAACACAGGCACGTAGTGGAAGACTTGTGTCCTTAGTCTTCCACTCAATGCAACATAACCAGAGTTCTCTCCAGGGAGGCATGTATAGCGGACACTTGTATAGAGCTAAGAAATGTAATTGGAACACACCCTCCAGTCCCCTTACGCAGTAGGACCACAACCCCCAGTGTGCCACTATACTGCCCATCATGTGATGTTTCAAAGAGAGACCATATATATCTAGAGCCTTAAGATAATCAGATCGGATCCTATGCACCCCTGCGGCTTTCATTGGATTCTTTGGTTTGTTTGAGTTTGTTTTGTTTTTTTCATAAAAATAAAAAAAATCCATATATTATTCTTAGTAGCAATAGTAAGTATGTAGTCTTTATTTCTATAGACCAGAGTCACAAAGCGCCTTACAATCGTGGGCATTTTTCGCTCACTGCACACAGGAGGGGTTGCAATACAGGAGGCGCTTGCCAGATCTATTGTACATGTTTTTAGAGCACCCGGAGGAAACCTATAGACCATAGACTGTATATATTAACGGACGTAGTCACGCCTATCTTCGTTCTAACAAATGGGCCAAAAATTGGGCTCTCATGGAGTGCTTCAAAATGGCCGCGGGGACTGGAAAATGTGAAAAAACGCACCAGCTCCATTCAATTAAATGAGTGACTTCAAAAATTCACTACGAGTAAACTAGACGGGTCCAAAAAAATTTACTCCCCTCAGCATTGACACACATGTGGAACGGAGCTTTGGGCCAAGAGCCAACTTTTGGACCATCCTGTAAAGGTGTTTTCGAGAGGTAAGAAGATGCTATATGTTAGCATTGGCTAATTCTTATTCCGGGTCCACCCTCATCGGAACGGGGTGTCATTGCAAGCATGTCAGTGCACGTCATTTTGGCAACTTGTGAGCCGGGACCCGCCCCCACTGCTATAGACAAGAAGAACATATAAAGTCCACTGAGAAAGGCCCTGTTCCGACTGGGATTTGAACCCAGGGCCTTCTTGTTGAGAAGCGCTGAGTGCTGTTCAGCCAACGTGCTACAGTGTTAATTGTTAACATTTACTCCACATCGTACATGTTTAAAGTAAATAAATAATCTATTCCTTCATTTGTTTTTGTTTTTATTCATTTACAATGCTCATTATAATTGCAATTCTTTTTATAATGAACCGCTAGAATACCCTTCTGTTCTTTTCAAGTTTTGCTCTAAAATGTACATGATCCGCATATTGAAGTCAATATCTTTGAGTAGCGTCTAAGTATGATCTCACTCTGATGGCCAGTTGGAGAGTATATCCGCTCTGTTCCTAGTCATTCCCTGGTCTTTTCCAGTTCCTGTCAGTGCCTCTCAGACTTTCTGGACTTTCATGCCGCTCCAAAGGGAAGCAGGAGCAAGAGCAGTGATTAAGGAGATTACCTGTCCACTCCTTGGCAGATGCCAGTTGTAGCAGTGATTTTCTTTTTATGGCTCTGCGTAATGCTCCTGGAAGGTTTTTGCTGACATTTTGTAACCCAGACTATACTCTACTCATATGTCCAAACGCTGCTGAGTGGCATCCTGTCAGAGCAGCAGGTACTAAGTCAGAAACAATGAGTGAGAAATAACGGGAAATGCCTCTGTGGGAAAATAAATATTTGATCACAATGTACACAGTTTTCAAAATAACTTAGAGAGAGTTGGAAAAACACAGATTGCAGAACAGCGCAGCACAATACAATGTATTGTGTGCATATTTTAACAATGCGATCCCCTGGATATTCCCCACACACTATTAAGAATGCTCTGTCTGGAATATTACATTCTATACGAATTAAATATATAATAAAGGCATGGTGGTCTAAATTAAATCATTTACTTCTGTAATTTGAGAAAGTGATGCTTTCTTTGAGCTTTTGGTATAATGTTTTGCTACATCATTTTGAATGTAACATTACTATACCTATGATCTTTAGTATTAGTATTCTGCACCATGCACTCCTCTCCCCTCATCCCAAACCGACTATCTGCATAATTGATCATATTTTATTGGTCTTCTCACGCAAATCGCTTACCCATAATTCCCCTCTCTCTGAATCGGCCAACCTCCAGCTCTAAAAGTCTGAAGTCTATTGATCATCAGTATTTCTTCACGGCTCCGTTTGTTCCTATCCCGCAGTGGCCAGCATCCAGAGACTGCCGGCCGTATCGGTGATGACTGACATCAACTTCCCCATGAAGGGTCGTAAAGGCATGGTCGACTGGGCCAGGAACTCCGAAGATAAAGTGGTCATCCCCAAGGGCCTCTTTGTTTCGCAGTCAGCAGGTTTGTCAGTGCACATAGCTCACCATGCTGCATAACACTGGGAGAAACACATCTTTCTCCTACTCTCAAAACAAATCACTATATGACGTATAGCATATGCTTTATATACAGTACCTTTGCTAATCTACCATATAAATTTAGTCCTATACATGCATTGATGCATGCAAATCAATTGCTGAAAAGTCAATACATTTTAGTAGTTGTATTTATTCAACCTCAAGGGGCAGGCGTGAGCATTCTTATTTGCAAAGATGGATTGGATTTTGCAAGTTTGTGCAAATTTGTTTGCTAATTATTTTTTATTTTTTCAAAAGAAACAAAGCTACTGCTGTGTTTATAACAACCAAATACTTTGTATGATAAAAATTGACCAAACAGCTTTTGTAAAAGGCAGTTTTGATATCCTCTTCTACATGTGGCATGTTGAAAATAAATGAACACACAAGTCTTTGAGCGGCTGCACCAGCGTCTGTGCTTCTCCAGGTTCAGCTGACTCAGCTACTTCAGCAGGCCTTCTGTGTGCCTGCGACCACACAGCCTCACAATCTGCCTAATTGGTGTAATCAGTCTTTTGTGGGATATACCTCAGAAAACAAAACACTGGATTGATTATAAATCTGCGGCACGCGTCTGAACAGAGACACCAAAGACCTGACTCTAATGAGGAGTGAAGTCTGTATGGGGGATGCACGCTGGTGTTTTACATAGCACACTGCGCTCAATTATCCCCTCTGTGAACCACAAGCACTGTTACTTTAGAGGACACCTCTACAGTTCTTTTTTTTCTACGTTGTGTATTTTGTTTGATTATTATTGATTATTGATTATTATTTGATTATTTTATGTGCCAATAACTCCATGGAAAGTTACACATTACAGCTCAAATCTGTAGAGAGCGTGTGTGAATACATGTTTTATAGGGAATAAAAAACACTTGCCATTGAACAAAGATATTATCAATAATTGAAAGGACAGTGACATATTGCAGATAAAACTGTTGTACTATAGGTAAGTGAACTTTTTAAAATATATATTTAAAACCATTCGGGATCAAGAAGAAAACAAAAATTATGAATGAAAATGATTGACACTACTGAGGAGGCAACATTTTCTTATAGAGACGAGCAGAGCCCCATTAAGAGGACAGCTACTTGAAAAAAATTCTCACTATATTAGCATCATGCAGTTTATATAATACTATAGACAATATCTACAAGACAAAATACAAGACAGAAAGTATTTTGTGGCGATCGGAAACTGTATCTCAGACCACTTAGCCCTGACCTGCAGAGTGCCACAGGGGTCAATCCTGGGGACTCATCTGTTTAATATTTACATGCTGCATTTAGGTAAGTTAATACACAATAATAACGTCTCTTATCACAATTACGCTGACAATACTCAGGTCTATGTCTCACTGACTGCAGGAGAACATGGACCAGTGGACTCACTCCTTCACTGTATCCAAAAAATCGGTGATTGGATGCAAAATAACATTCTCTAACTAAACACAGAAAAAACTGAAATGATTGTTTTTGGTCCCCAGAAACAAAGAGAGAGCGTCATCTGCCACCTCCAGTCTCTCTCCCTAAAACCCTAAAATCAGGTCAGAAATCAAGGGGTAATACTGGACTCAGACTTAAATTTCAATAGCCACATAAAATCTGTAACATCAGCAGCTTATTACCACCTAAAAGACATTGCTAAAATTAAAAACATAGTGTCTAAAGCAGACTTGGAGATTCTTATCCATGCTTTTGTCTCCAGTAGGTTAGACTACTGCAATGGCCTGCTCACAGGTCTGTCCAAACAGGCTGTAAAACAGCTGCAGTACATTCAAAATGCAGCAGCTCGAGTCCTGACTAGAACCAGGAAGTACGACCACATTAGTCCAGTCCTCAGGTCTCTGCACTGGCTTCCTGTGGCTCAGAGAATAGACTTTAAAACAGCTCTGCTTGTGTACAAGTCTCTCCATGGCCTCGCACCGGGGTACATCCGCGACATGTTGGTGCCATATGAACCAACTCGGGCTCTGAGGAGCACAGGGACTGGACTTTTGCTGGTACCAAGAGTCGGAACTAGACATGGGGAGGCTGCGTTCGTGCAGCTAGAGTCTGGAACCGTCTTCCTGAGAATGTGAGACAGGTGTCTACTCTGGCAGTTTTGAAATCTAGGCTGAAAACAGATCTGTTTAGCTGTGCATACAACTGAAGGATTTTATCTTTTTTTTTATCTTTAATCTTTTTAACGCACTATGGCTATTTATGATTTTAATCCCATGTGTGATTTTATTTTTCATGTTTTTAATATATCTTGTGCTCTTAATTTTGACAGCCCTAAAAAAACACATTATTGCGTTAACTCACGTTAATAACATTTTTAATTAACGGCAAAAAAAAAATTAACGCCCTCATGTATAATAATATCACTCAGAATGCCGCGGACACTTGCCTTTGTGATGATGACAGAGCAGGTCTCTGGGAATTCAAGTTTTAAAAGAATACGCGCGTGACTGGCTGTTGTTTGCTCTGAACTGAAGTCCACCTCCTCCGCTCTGGTTGCGGCTGTGAGCCACTAACAACAACACGGTGAATGGCGCCGCGGTGCTCAAATAAGATCATACACACACACAGAACCTGTGCGTAACCTGTGCACGGAAATACACCGCTGAAGCTGAACTATGGAGCTTCAGGGAGTGTCCGTGTCTCCTCCGTGTCTCCCCTGAAACGCCACTAAACTTGCTAAATTAAAGCTGGGGTGCGCACATTTTCCCGTTCATGTTGGTTGTGCCAAAAGTAAAAGGTTGTGAGCAAATCGAACATATTGAAGTACATTTGGTATGAATGACATGTGTCATTACGTTTGATAATCTCATTTCACTTCAATTGGAGTGGATTTGAAATAGAATGTTAAACATGCGATTAATCGTGAGTTAACTCACCAATACTATTAATCAACTAAAAAAATTTAATTGTTTGACAGCCCTAGTTTAAAAAAAAAATACTTTTGTAGATTCTAATGTTTGATTTATGCATGATTTGACATGGGTTGTGAGGCGCTTTGCGTTGCCTTGTGTAGGAAAGGCGCTCTACAAATAAACGTTGATTGATTGATTGATTGATCTACCGTATGTCTTAATCGCGTGACAGGGTGACATCGTGTGAATTATTTCTTCATGAAGACAATTAGTTGCTAATTGCTTTTTACTCTACAGTCACATAGAAGAACAAAGTATTCTACAATATTGTCATGGTTTATAGGTATATTTACACGCCAGATTTTGAGTTTCACTTGAGCACTTTTTGTACCTACTTCTTCCATGTGCTTGTCTTGGCAGATATGGACGGATCTCCTGTCTTCATTCTGGGAACAGTCCTCTACAAGACGCTGGGACTAATGTTACCGTCACCACAGTAAGTGCAGCACATTTCTTATCTGTCTGCTGGCAAAGGGAAAACCGAGACAGATTTGGTCCTTTGGAGACTCAGATGTTTGCACATTATTCACTGCTGTCTCCAAAACAGTCTGTGAGTGACATTGGAGATCCAAAATCTCAGGATAATTCTTGATATAAAATGGAAAATAGAGACAAACTTGAGCAGTGAGTTGGTCGGAACACACTTGTCTGGGCAGTGGATGTACTTCTTGCAGCATGAAGAAAAGTCCTAATTAAAGCTGACATGATTGCGAGGGTGAAGTCACACAAACACCTGGTGTCACACATGTCTCTGGAACCCTCCACCCCAAGGACACAGCGGTCAGCCCAGGACCGGCCCAAACAGCTGTCCTGTCTCTGCACATGTGGGGGCAGGATGGACACTGCAATGGAACATCTCCAAAGTCTCTTTCAGATCAGTGTATGAGCCTGGGTATAATTAGGTCGATGGATTGCTTTAAAGTAGAGTATGATTAATTAATTCAGACAATAAATCATTTATGATTGTAATGCTATCCTATTTTGTTCAGCACTTTGAGTTGCTTTGTATATTAATTTTTCTATACAAATAAACTTGCCTTGCCTTGGATTTGACCAGTGTCGGAGAAGAAGCCTGTCTCAAATTTTCAATGTTTCAGATTTTAGCTGCATACGTCTGAAACGCTGCCTCTCCATGTATAGTTTCAACTCAGGGCACCAGTAGGAGGCAAGTCCCTGTGCTCCTTAGAGTCCGAGTGTGTCGTATGACAATCAAAATTTCACGCATGTACATTGGTACCTGAGAACTGGATGTGGCTAATTAAGATTTAAGTCTTGACTGAAGGTGACAGAAAACACTCTCTCTTGGTTTCTGGGGACCAAACACAATCATTTCAGTTTTTTCTGAGTTTAATTGAAGAAATTTGTTTTGCATCCTCTCTCTTATCTGCCGAGTGCAGTGGAAGAGTGAGTCCACTGGTCCATGTTCTCCTTCAGTTAGTGAGACATAGATCTGGGTGTTGCCTGGGTGTTGCCTGGGTGTTGTGATAGGACACGTTGTTACTGCGTATTAACTGACATAGAGGCAGCATGTAGAGATTGAACAGAAGAGGTCAACAGGTCGACCCCTGCGGCACTCCTTAGACTATAGAAAGTAGAGTTGCCATTTCAAATATCCTTTTCCAAACCCATGAGCAGAAGTTGCTCACTTGTCAGTTCAATTACTGATCCTGACATAGATAGGCCAATGTAGAGTGTTGGAAATGGGGAATACTTTGACCATTTAAGTTTTATTTGACCAATTCCTTTCCTGTATTTACTGCGATATAAGGAAAAGCAATAAACAGGGACACTTAGCACCAAAATGTTGTCAAATGTCTTACTAAAATAAGATTATGGAAGAAGAGCTTTTAAAATACTCTTTAAATACTTTTGTACAGAACTCAAATACTGTATATTATTTCAAAATTTCCACAAGTACAAGGAGCTGAAAATACATGAGGTGTCTGAGTGAAGCGCTGGGCCAGGAGATAGTGCAGCCTCACTTCTTTGTGAACATGACAGCTTTCCTCCAAATGGGAAGTGTTTCAGCTTGTCATTATAAGGAGCCGTACAAAAGCAGAGGATGCTTTTAAAACATGGCTTTATTATGAGTGTTATGAAAGAAGCTTCACTTCCATCAACAAGATGTCATGTTGATGTTTGTGTGTTTTGAAAGAAAACACGTATGATTCTCTCTACCGCTAATGTGCTCTCACCTCTCTTCTTCTTTATGTTCGAGATTGCCTGAGGTTAGAACTCAAATGAAGCCGCAGCAAAAAAAAGATAACCTCAGACTGAAAGGTTTAAAATATTCAATTAACTTGCACCTCATATTTCAGATAAGGCCGCAAGAGACAGCGGCACACTCCAAATCCTCAAAATATAGGCTCAGAAATGTCAGTCTGGGGCCAAATGAAGTTTTAATACCAGCTTTCCATAAAGATCCAGCCAAACTCCCACTGATTCTAATCCGTATGTTTATGCTTTAATGAGCTTTGAGAACTGCCTGGTGAAAGGACTGCAGTGTTGATGCTTTGTAACACGTTCAGCATGACATTTTCAAGTGATTTAGTTTTTTCTGTGATTTGGAAAATTACTGTTTAGCAGCTCAGGAGCATTATACATTGTCCGCTTTCACCAGAATATCATATAGAGATTGCATGCTCAATTGTTTTATGTGCATCCCTAAATACAAGGTCAACATGTCAACATCAAAAACATATTATTTTAACCCTATTTTTAAATACCTTAATTTAATCAGGAGTATATTTTTTCAGGGGAGTCCTGGCTCCAGAGAGAGGGGGGGTGGAGTGAGGTTGAGTAGAGCATTACGGAGGACCATTCTATATGTTTTAGTGATAGGAAACCTGACCACCTGGAGGAAAACCTACTCAGACACAGGGAGAACATGCTTCTTCTCTGAAGCACAAATGCTAACCACTGAGTCACCTTCCCGCCAATAAACTAAATACACTATACGTACAGTATGATTGAGCAGCATCAACACATGTCTTTATCATAGTTTGTAGTTGGGATTTTCTGTACATCGTTAATGGATATTTTAGGAACAGCCTTGAATGTAATGTCAACTCATTTAAACAATTTTAAGGAAATATGAACAAGCTTAATCAGTGCATGAGCACAGGTGTGTTACAAATGGTACATATTGCTAGTGTTAGACTTAGATTACCTCCTTCATTCAAACGTACTCTCTTTTCCACAGAAACTACACTGTTGTGAACTCTAAAGTCATCGCTGTGACTGTTCGCCCAGAGCCCAAAGCTACGGAGACCCACATGGAGATTGAACTGGCGCACTTGGCAAATGTAAGTATCTGACTGACGTGACCATTGTTCTAGTTTTTGTTTTAAACAAAAAAGTTCAACTTCTGATTAGAAAGTATTTCATTTTGCATGATGACCAACAGCCCAGATTGCCTCTCAGAATGGCCTCACAAAGGCGCTTAATTGGCTGGATAATGAATTTGTAAGCACTCAGTGTCAGGAGAGCACACTGCAGTCTGATAATTACAGCCCTTTTCATGATCCAGGCCTTTTCATTTTGCTCACAGACAAAGTGTGTCTATTGGCTCCATGGGCAGCATGTTCTTGTGACCTGTGCTAGCATTTATATTGAACCCAAGGACAAATATGTCATTGATTTATAATGATGATCTCACTGATGATGATGATGATGATGTTGTTGTCAAAATGTACCTGCTAATAGTTCTGTCCTTTTGCTTGGCAGGGAACAATGAACCCATACTGTGCTCTGTGGGACGGCAACATCATGTAAGCAGCTGTTTTTTGGCTCATTTTATTGCAAATAAAAGTAAACCGTTTGTACTGTTGCCTTCATGAATTAGAGTAGTGAAGTTGAAAAACAGGGAGATGTTGTGTTTTGGACATACAGTATATTTGATGACAAACATGACAAAAGAGATTTGTTGGATAGAAAGCAGGTAATAGAATTAATAGGTCATACATAATGTGCTCATTTAAGGTCATAATTAAATTTATGTTTTTAATAGATATTTCTTTCTATGGGACACTGTACTATTATATATAGTATTTTTCCACTATTATATATTCTTTTAAAAAAATATATTTTTATTGAACACTACATACATAGACCATGATATATTCTAAATCATCCCTCCCCTCGGCATAACTATGACCAGTAAGATTTACCGGAGGAGAAAAGTGACCAGGAGCCTCGACAATTTTAATTCATTTCGACCAATCGGGGAGCTGCAAAGGTTCACAATTTCAGAAGTAACTGACATTCATCTCAGGGTTATTTCTACCTTTACAAAATGAAGTTTACCTCAGCCTTTCAGGGATATAAGGTACTCTGGAGAAAATGTATCTTGTTAACAATTAGCTGGTATTAGAAGTACTCATAATTTGTGTGTGCCTTGCATGTTAAGCGTACTTCAGAGATCCCTGCTGAGTGAATAACTATAGAGTGTGTGAGCTGGAGCATGTAATACGATGATTGACACAGAACTTACAATGAGGTTAAAAGTATTGAGAGTTTATCCCTTTTGTTCTCTGTGCATATTCAGAATTTTAATTCCTCTATGCTATAATTGCCAGTACATTTTTGACCTTGCATAAAGATTAATATTTTTGCTATATTCTGCCGCATCTCTATACGGTATTATGTCTTTCTGGAGGGATGCATTTTTCTACTTTGCCTTTTGTGTTGTCCTGATGTGAAATAAGATTCATCTTGTTGCTGATTTTACGATGTTTATGTTCCAATGTTTATTTTTACCAACAATTGTTTCTTTGAATCATGAGTGGTCCTTTTTGTAGACTATACTGACAAAGATTATTGAAGATATCTATTGCTTTCTCAGTAAAATCTTTTGCAACAGTGGGCATTTTTTCATTTACTTTTGAAATTTAAGGTCAAGCAGTATGGATATAATTTGTTGGTTGATAGTTCTGGATGAAATTACATCAATGATTCTTGGATTGAACAAAAACTGGTAACGAAATATTGTTATTAAGTAGATTGATAGGCCTATTTTTTTATGATTGTAAGTAACTATTACTGATTGCAATTTGGTGTAATGTTTATAATGGATCAAATGATATAGTTGTTTTATTGAGAATACAGCTTTAAAATATTGTATAATATGCCATGGTAGCCCCTCATTATCTATGCTTGCAAGTTCATAAAATTGGGCATGTTTGAGAATCCTGCTTGTAGATAGTCAGTGCAATGCTTCCTTTGAAAGTAAAGGACGTAGAGCATGATTCATTTTGTATAAATAAACAAGTGCTGATGTGATGAGTGTAGCTGTCTGCTCTATGGGGCTGATGGCCATTCTGTATGATTGAGATAATTGAATTGAGATGCAATGTTTTATAGTTTACCATATATAGCTGTGGCCTTTGGAAATAGTCCCTTTGCAATGTTGGTTCTTCTGCAGCTGTGTGCAAATCATTACAGCATGTTTGTTATTTTTACTTGAATTGTGCATGTCCTCTATCATGGTATTTGAGGGCAACTATTTTTGAAGATCCAACTGGGACACGTATGCTCCCTTCTCCTTCCCTGACTTTCACCCACAAAACATTTAAATATAAATTCTCAATTAATAATGAAATATACAATCTCCTGAGTATTAGATTATGTTGATTACCAATGATTTTTAAATGTTTGACTATTGTATATAGCATAAGATACCATAAAACCACACTCATACAAAAGGATGATTTTAAAACCATGTTAGACAGAAAAAGAAAGTTCTGGCTGGAATCTTAGCGTAATAATAGAAAATAGATGGACTCTTACAACATCGATTCAATCAACGTTGGGACACAGTGTTCCGTAGCTTCTGTCTTGAACGTTTAGTGCGTTGAAACAGAATGTGAAAGTATCATTGCTTCTTAAAAGTAATTTGTAATGCAAGACAATGACATCTGAGATAATTTCTGATCCATGCAGAGGATTTATTTATATGATGATATCTGTTTAATTGTCTCTTAATAATTGTCACTTTTACATAAGTGTAAGTGTCTTTGAGTAAAAAGTGTGTAGGACTATGTTGATAAAAAATCTAAATTGTAATACTCTACTCTAGTGTATGATTTTAATGTCCATTATCTTCATTCAGGTAAAATTACATTTTTCCACTTAAAGATATTATACTCTAAGACTAATGTATCCGGGGCGGGTCTTGACGGTGGCAGATTTGAGAATTCCCTATTAACAAACGTCCAGCCCATCTGGGGGAATTCTGAAATATTTCTAAACAAACACTCAAAACTGGCCTCTTTGACTTGAAGGAGCAATGGCTCTACTCTGAGCTTATTTAATAATGTAGTCATATGCCTGAGCTCCTCTATCGTAATGTGAGCCACTCTGTGGAAGAAACTGATTTTGACCACTCTGTTATTTCTCAAAGCACATAAACTGACTTGTAAATCGACCTTTGCCTTTTTGCGCAGTTCCTTCTTCACCGCAGCAGTAGGAAACAGCAACACTATCACGCTGCATTAGCTGCACGATTCCTCAGTCAATCTCAGGCTCCATCCGTCCATCACTGCAGAGATTCTTTGCTGCTAGTCTGTTTGTCTCCCCAGATGTGTTCTAATTTGCAATGTATCTATTTGAAGTAGTACATAGAAATAAACTGAGATTATTTAATGAGATGTTGTCCACTCACAATAATTCAACAACACAACCCCATATTAAGTTCAGGTCATTGCTATCTGTTTAATTTAGATATTCATGCACATCTCAACGCTTTTTGAAATGCGTGTGTATACAATAGTCTGGGAGGCAGAGACAGATGCCACACCTGAGCAAGGGCTGTGCAGCTCCCACAATGAGACCAGGAACCTGAGGCACAAACATCCCTGCGTGAAAACAGAAGGTGCCAAAGGAAGACTTTCACTGTGCAAGCAACTCGTGCTAAAATAAGAACATGCATAACCACATAGAATCATATTCTAAAAGCTATGTGTGTGTTTGTTCAGCTGTACAAAAATACCCCTTAAATATTTGCATGCTATACATGGTGCAGGGAGATAAGAGCTGAATGAAAGGATTAAAACAAGGATAAATATTGTGGCAATATCTTTTATGCCAGCATTTAATGTGATGAATCAGCTTGAGCAATACAACATGTACTTAGAGCAATAGAACCAAATGGACAGATGAGTCTGTTATAGCCTGTCACAGTCTGCCAGACACTTACAAATTGTCATCATATTTTTTTACATATTAATTTATATCAGGGAATGGCACAGATAAGTAAAAGTTTGACAGATCCTGTCAAATCATAGAGTGCAAAAGGATAAAAAAAAATGAATGTACAGTATATACTGCATGTAAACATTACTACCTAATTCTGCCTGAAAGTGGGTGAGAATAAGATCATTATTTAGTCCCACCCCAATCAATGATCACCCATACATAGAATCAACATGAAACATTATGTTTTTATGCAATAAAGAACATACAGTATCCTTGAATTACTTGTTTGGGTCGGAACGAGACAGAATTTTCACCTGATGGAAGATGAGATTGGATCCCCAACAATCAGCTGCCATCCAATTTTCATAGCACCAAACCCTCACTGATCCTCCTGCAGCTGGTGGGTCCAGGGGAAGATGGCTGCTCCGTCAGCCAAGGCACAGCCTTGGTGTTTCAGCGGGGGCTTTATGGGGTTAAGTGTCTTGCCCAGGGACAAAACAAAAGTGGGTGCAGATGGCATGGGTCTATGGGGGATTAGGTTCAAAGATGAATGCACCTTGGGGCGACAGTAGCTCAGCTGGTAGAGCACTGGTCTTTGGACCTAATGGTCGTGGGTTCGAATCCACCATGACTCATGTCATCTGCTCCCACTTATGTCTGCTGTCGTTGTGTCCCTGGGCAAGACACTTAACCTCACATTGCCTGAAGCCCAAGCTGAAAGACCAAGGCCTTTTCTCCAATCACGGAGAAGCCATCTTCCCGTGGACTCACCACCTGCAGGAGGATCAGTGATCAGCATCTTGTGCATGCATGTCTTGTTCCATCTGCAAGACTGGAGAAGGTCCTGTCCAGAGGAGATGCAAGAGAAGACCAGATGTAAAGATAAAGTCTTGCAGAGAGTGCTGTGTGAGAAGAAAAGTCTAGAGCAGGGCTACGTAGGAACATCGATGTATGTGCTTCTCCATTGAGCCTGTGCGCGAGAGCCGGTTTCAGTCTCTGTGTCTGCGAGCACATGTATGGTTTCTTAAAAATTATACAAGCACTATTAAGTGATATTTCCAACAATCAGAAACACTACACAACAACATACTGCACATGTTGCAGCAGATATATGAGTACTTTTCTAAATAAATTTTTGAAATAATATTTAATAACAAGTATTTATTTCTTGCCAACAAAACCTGAATAAAGAAAACCTGGTCATTACTTGATCATGAATCACATACATCATGCATCGAACCAAATGATAAATTCTGAATGGTTGCACCCACATAAAGCAGAGCAGGATCACCGCCTGATTGCTGTAAAAGCTTGGTTTAATAAACTGAGGACACCCCTGTTCTAGAGTCTATGAAGGAAAGTGCACGGAGCTGAACAGCTGACTGACACTGGAGACAAACAGCAGATGTAAGATGTCTTTCTGCAGAGGTTTGACGTACAGTATGACATGATAAAGTGTGTTTGGAGGACGCAGTCACAATCAAAGAAAGGTGGCTTTTCTCAAACAGACGATTGCCACTCCATCTCTAACTAGAGATGAAAAAGGACAACTGTGAGCAGACAGAATCCAAACTAGATGAATGAGATAAATATTGTGTACATACTTCACCTAATGGAATGGCAAGGAAGAGTAGATATACAA
Organism: Knipowitschia caucasica; assembly: GCA_964034765.1. Classification (NCBI taxonomy): domain Eukaryota; kingdom Metazoa; phylum Chordata; class Actinopteri; order Gobiiformes; family Gobiidae; genus Knipowitschia; species Knipowitschia caucasica. The sequence goes on from OZ035835.1 coordinate 27,681,906, forward strand.
TTGCACTTTGTAGAGCTCTTTGTGTGAACCTGCTATGTGTTAAATAAATAAAAATTACTCACTTAATTTTTATAGAAGAAAAAGATTGAAAAAGATTTTACATAAGGTGCATTTTTTGCATGTGGTGAGGGAAACTGAAGGGCCCGGAGGGAACCCACCCAGATGCAGGGAGAAGCTTGAAAATGCCACACAGAAAGTCCTGGGTCAACATGGAATTGCACCCGTAACATTGTGGTTGTGAGGACTTCCCACTCAGCCACCATGCAGCCTTAGAGTCAAAAGCCTGCTCGGGGTAGAGTCTGGGTGAAGCTGGACTGCATCCAGGAATGTGTTTCAAATATTTTAAAAGTATATCGAATCTTCTCAATCTTTGTCTGTCATCGTGAATATTGGCAGACTTTCCCCATGTGGAAAATGTTGTGACTATCGCAGGCTGTTTGGGGCAGACCAGAGAATGTTCAGAACAGAGGAATGATGACTTTAGCAGGCAGCCTGACTGAAACCCTGCTCTCAGGCACCTCACATCCAAATACGCTCCATACTTATTACCAGAACCTAATCTTTAAAATGTAAGTGTTTTCATATTTTGAATTACTCATCAAGTCTGTGCTTCCACTGCACCAGGAGTAAACAGGTCTGAAGAAAATACTGATTGCTTTTTGAAATGTCAACATTTTTATCTTAAGACCAAATGTGTCTGCTCTTAATACCCCAAAAGACGAGGTGAGCTCAATTGATTTGGCTCAATCTGTTAGCACTGAAATATAGATATGTTCCCTTCAAGCCAAAGGTTTTTTACTGCAGGGCCAATCTGATGAAGTGAATCTGAAATGTCTCAGTGAAATGTCTCAATAGGTCCCAAAAAGATGTAAAGTTATTTTACATAAAACAGTCTTGTCAATGTTTCCGGAATATTATGTGCATAGCTATTATTTAGATTATAATGTGTTTAAAACAGTGCAGTTCCTAAAAGAGTTGCACCTTATTAATGATTTACACATTGGCTTTTCAAAGCAGCTTTCATAACTCCAGGTTTTGCACACATCTGGAGATTCAGGCACTGAGCCAAATGGGCTGTAACTAATGCAACTAAATGCAAAGTTGAACGATTTCTCAGTGTGCATGCAAGTCAGAGAATGTCCTCTTTATTCTCTGTAATAAAATAGGCAATCAATCCAACTATAATGTCACAAAGACCAGATACAATGCAGGCGGATGTTCATAAACTGCAAATACATTTCAATGTTTCAGCAGAAGTTTTAGTTTTTGCCTTTATTCCTGACACTTGAGTTCTTCCTGGTGCTTTTGCTCTTGACAAAAGTCTTTTGACATTTCAGTATCTGACATGTCAAACACTTTCCCGTTACGGTTCTTTCGGTCGACTGGCACTGATCAGATTTAGGCTCCAAAAGCAGAGCCTCGTGGGAAGTCTTTCTGTTGTTTCCTCAGCTCAGTTTGAATAGGACGTGTCTTCCCAGATGGAGTTTGATAATGTTGTTAGCGCTGCTACTTATTCTTGGTCTAATTGTACAAATGAAGATATTAAGATATTCCCACCAAATAAATCGTATCTTACAATGTGAATCAGTCACATTGTAATAGCTGCACTAGACATCGAAACATAGGAATTATGAGGTATCTGTAAATCTAAAAGGATACATGGCTCATTTTTGGTAGTTGCCCTGCCTATGTCTGTAGTAAACATCTTTTCATCTCTATTTCATTGTTGTTGACAAGTATTTAAACAGCTCCAATCAACAAAAATAGCTGAACTGGTCTGTCATTTTCAATGTATTATCTCTCTGTCTTTGCCGTGTGGGGAAAAGATGAAAAAAATAAAATAAACTAATGTCCCTACAATGAGGTGGGATTTTTTAAAATAGGTTTCTCTGTGATAATTATCAAAGTGATAATCCACACATTTTGAAAATAAGCTCCACATGTGTCCGAAAGTATAGAAGGTTATTAGGTATTATAACTCCACAGTGAGGTAGATAAATGCCGTGTACATATGACATAAAACAAACCAAAACACATTTCTAATTCAGCTTAAATTCTATCGATCAGAGGCTAAATAATATAATACATTTTTAAACGTACTGTATATAACCTCAGTGGACTTAAAGGTTGCATTTCATCCCATGCACTCAATGTTCAGAGTGAATACGTTTCCCTCCAACTTTGTCAACTTTTCCCAATGATGAGGGCTATTCACAGCCCACCATGTTACAAGTGTCCATTCTCAAAACCCACACCACACATCTCTCCATCACCAAACTTTCAATATCACAGTGTACATTTCCATTTACACTTGTCAGACATGTTGGAGGAGCAGAGCAGCCCGAGTGGTAATCTCGGGTGGCAAGTGTGGAGATTGTGAAGCCTGCTGCTTATCATAGATGGTTTCTTTGTCCTGGAGGAATAGCCCTGAACAGAGAACTACATAGAAATGGGCTACGAGAAGAAAGGCTATTCTGCGTGGATGCATCCCGGTGGGGAAACTATTTGGAGTACTTGAGAAACGTTCAGGGGCCAAATTTAAATATGGTGCATTGGTATTCTTTATTTTGGGAATGTTGATGAATTCTGTGACTCTGTTACAGGATTTTACTAGAGACTATGGCTTTATCCGCACAATTTGCGGGGTGCAGATTTACCTTCTCTCTCTTAAAGCTGGGGTACCTAACTTTTTAGTTTGATAATACATGTTTTTAGTCCCAACAAAAAGAATCTGAACAAACGTGAACAAATTAGACCACAACCAGCTCTCTTCATCTTATTAGAAAAAAAAGAAAATAAATCTTAAAGAGCCCTTTGAGTCACAATTTTACACTTTGGGATGAGAGCTGATTGGCTGAGTGAGGGTGGTCCTCTCTTGATCACCTTTCTGTTTGAAAAGATTGTCCAAGTATGTGTGTTAAAAGCTAGGCACTCCAAAACGGATATGACTATTATGAGAGCGAGTAGAGTTAAAGGGATAGTATCATATATACTGTAGTTAAAAATTAGGTGCCACAGCTTTAATATACCAGTGACTCAGAAACTGTTGCCACCTATACTTTCACACAGCAAAGCCTTAGGCATCATGTGCCACTATGCGAGCCCTGATTGTACTCATCTTTGTCCCTGACAGAAAAATCAGATCTGAGTGCAATTTTCTTTGTTTGTGAAATGTGTTATTATGGGACTGGAGTAGAGATAAGTAATTGAAAGGATCTTAAGATTTCACTTTGAAGGCAGAGGCTTATATTGTTGCATTACAGTAAGCTTTAAGGGGAGAATTTGCTTCGCTCCACAAGCCCTTCCAGGAATCATAAATATTGCTGCCATATTGATCAAATGACAAAGCAGGATTGGCTCAGCAGCAGAGGCAGCTTGGCACACAAATCAGACTTTCAGTGCGTTCTGTATCCCCAATAATCAGGTATGAATCTAACTAATCTAAAAGGATACAGAGGAGGACACTTCTGAACAACAGGTGTTTGGATAAATCATTTATTATAACATGCATTTTAAAGTGTCTTTTCCATCAAAGTAAACCAGATGAGTCATGCCCAATATGCACCATTAAAGTGTGTTAAATTGGACATCTCGTTTTGACGGCCGTGGAAGGGAATGCCGAATAAGAAGCGACTGTTTGATTTTAGTGATGTTGGGCTGGCTTCAACCATTCACGCTCCTTTCGGGGGGTGTTTCTCTCTCTACCAGAACTGTATTGATTTCTTATGAAACACAGCCACGTGTATATTAAGACGCTTTTGAAGAAACAGCCGACATGTTCCACCGTGCGCCTCTGTAGTTTGAGGCTGATAAACACGTCCTGCGCTGGGGTTGCGTTGTATTCCTCCATCGTATCAGTCACCCCTCCCTTCCCCGCGCCTCCTCCTCTCTCTCACGCCAGCAGAAAGGAACAGTATCAATCTGATGCTGTCCGCCGTTTTCAGGGTGGAAATACCCTTAAGGAAGCGATCTAAAGCGACTAATTAAAGCGGATAAACAAGCGACTAAGGATAGTAAGCTTTAACGCGCGCAGGAGATTCGGAGACAGCCGTTTTGGGGACGCAGGGGGAGCTGGAAGACGCACAGGTAACGCGCACTAATCATCATGTGGGAGCGATGGTGTTGTGATATGTGGAATTCATATGGCTACGGCAAATCAATGTACGTGGACAGCTCTCCCATCCTCCGTATCTCTATCCGCTACAGGCGATGATTTTGACCACCTAGACGCGCTCCGATATGTCACTTCTTTCCCATTTATGCCTTGCTTTTTACGCAACGATCTCTAGCAGCTCTGGATGCATATGTATTCAATTAAATTAAGCTGTGTCAGAAAGTCTGCAAGAGTCGTGTCTCAAACGCTGCCGGGATTAAAACACATCTTTATCTTGTGTGTCCTTTCTGCAGGAACGATTCTTGGGGAGCCTGGTCCTCCAAAGGATGTAAAACCGTGCTCACAGATGCATCCCATACAAAATGCTTATGTGATCGCGTATCTACCTTCGCCATTTTGGCTCAGCAACCAAGAGAAATAGTAAGTAGGCTCTCTCTATTGATTTGTTATTCTGTGTGGGCTTTATTGGCTAATGTAAACGCTGTGTGGTGTGTGCATGTGTGAGAGTGCGTGGAGGACAGTGAGGATGGAAATTGAATCTTTGCTGCGCTAATCCAGTTAAATTGTAATTCGCCTGTAACGAGAGATTGAGGGATTTTTCCAGAGTTTTCTCATAGATTAAAATCGAATTATGTGTGGTGCCGTCCGCCAAATAATGCTCAGACAGATAGTCATCGCGTTTAGCATTTTAATGACTGATAAGTAGACTGTAGCATATACAGGCCAAACTGCAGCTCTCCTGATTTTGCCATGAACAATGCAACTGCTGTTAATGCTAGCATCACAGTGGGGCCTGTATAGTTTATGGACATACCTGACAAAAATATATTGAATGAAATACTAAAATAGCAGTGTATGATTTGTATAATGATTATGATTATGCTGCTAATACTTATTATCATTTTGATCACCACTATTATTATTATTGCTTTAAAAATATTGAAGCTCACAGCCTTCACTGCTTTATTGTTTTTTTCTATGGTGTAGGTCATTTTACATTATTATGTTTTGTTTAATTGGCATGCATAAAACTTCTTCAGGAAATGGCAATTAGAACAGCTGCGCATTTTATTATGTGTTGATTAATTGAATCCAGACTTCTTGCATGTGTCATGTCTATAATGGACTTTACTAATGAGCCTCTGTAGATTCCCCTCCCCTAATCAGTCCACCTATTGACACACTTCAAGAATATTACCACTTTATAGCATAGCCTACATACTAGACCAAATATGGTCCTTCAGTGCCCATTCTGAGTTTTTAGCATATAAATCGTTCTCATTACCAACCAAACCAATTATTTTGGTTATAGGCTTCTTGATTTTCATTGATAAAGACACTTGTTTTGGCTCATTATTCTGTTCTATCATTTCTCCTCTAATCTCTAATTATACCCCCAGAACATGTTAGTCATAAAACTGTATGATTAAAACACTTAACAGATTGCATTGCTTTAGGAAATAATGTATCTTTTAATTGCATGTGGCCAATGTATCCCTGGACTGGTATTCAAGAATCTTGCCGTGAACTCAATGCATTTGTATAGCATGGATGGAAAGTTTAGGCGTGAATTAAAACAACCCTTCAGCCCACGCAGCGCTCTGCAAACCTCTTACTGCATTAAAGGAGACACTGTGGGCTATTGAGATGCATGCACTTGTTGTTATTGGTGCTTTATCTCCTTTCCCCCTCTCCCTCTCTCTGGGCTCCAATAAAGATTTACTGTCCTGAGTGAGCAGCCTCCCACTGACTGGTCTGTCTCTGCTCTTCCTTCACAGACCATGGAGTACTCAGGGGTCCCATCTGTGACATTGATAGTTGGCTGCGGTATTTCCTGTCTCGCCTTGATCACCTTGGCAGTAATCTATGCTGTGCTATGGAGGTAATAGACCAAAACACAACATTGGTATTATTAGCAAATGTGGACAGTACAAGTCTAAGTGTTTGATCTATAATAACGACTTCATTATGTCCTCAATGTTGTTGTCATTTACAATACAGCTTCAGCTTGAACATACAGTAGTGACTGAGAGAAGGAAGTATTGTCTACAGTGATCATGTCTCGATTACGATGTTCTTTGGTTTTTACAGATACATTCGTTCAGAGCGATCCATCATCCTGTTGAACTTCTGCCTGTCTATAGTTTGTTCCAACATATTGATCCTGGTCGGACAAACACAGACACACAATGCGGTAAGTGTTGTTCATCGATGTATTGGGAAAACACTTCAATTTCATATGAAGCGTGGAATCAAATATGTGCTGGAAAAGATACCAATAATACGATCGATGTTGGCCTACGGTTTATTACACTGACTCAGTATTGGATTTTTGCTACTGTATTTCTGATGTTGATCTTTCAACTTTTGGGATTTACCAAGAAATAAATTATATTTGTTCTTTTAGAATTTCTTTATTGTCGAGAAAGAAAGTAATTAATCTTTGGCTAACATAACATAAAACATATGCTTTGTGTTCACTGATAAACATAAATATGATATGTTTAGGCTGTCAAACTAGTATAAATATTGGGGACGATAAAGACGTTATATTATTTAGTAATTATATTTAGTGTCAAACACATTTTAAGCTATTAGATTGTTTTGATTTTTTTCAACATTCACCATTACATTTTACTGAAAAATAACTTCAGCATGAAGGACCTGTGAAAGGAACGCCCTTACTTTGAGCAGTTTCAAAGCTGTGCTTTTCTTGTTGACTTGTCAGAACTGCTTAGCAATTAAGAAGGCTTGATGAATGCAAGAGTAGGAGTTTAAAAGGAGTCTTGATGCACAGCATGAGACAGGATGCACAGGTCAATCAGGGCGGAATGAAATCAAGAATAACATACTATTTCTGTAAGATTATACTGTAGCTGTAATGCTTGCTTAAATGTTGTTGTATTTAATGTTCCTTGTGCTCAGTATAATCTATCATGTTAGATATTTTCTGCTATGCACTGTGCTTTATTGTGGGCATAGACCATTGTCATATATTACACCTCTTTAATGCATCCTGTCCCTTTCTTGGCTTTTGTCGCTGTCCAGTAAACAAACTGCTAATGTAAAAGATTGTTTGGCAAACCATAATTAGGATTTACAGGCTGCCCACACAAATGCCCCCTCAGTCATTTGGCAGCACTACTGTATGACACATTTTCCAAACGCACACATTCTATTGTATAACGATATTCTCATTATACCTTTACCTTTCACAAGCAATACACAGTTTATATCATTACTTGAAAACTTTCTATCCTCTTTCCTCTCTGGCTGTTTGGCTCGTTACCCTGGCTTTTTTAGATTTGGCTATGTTACATGTGTGTTGGACTTTAATGGCTGTGCATAAAAAGCCAAGCCAAAAATCCACAATATATTACCGTTATTATGCATGTGTTCCCCAATGCACTTGCGGATGCGAGGCTGCATGGCTACTACTCTGTGTTTATAGGTATGACTTATTCTAGTAGCAGATGGCCCCAGCAGCAGCGAGAGAGCTTACATTGGACTGGGCCATGTTCATAAATCAAACTGCTTCTGCCTCTTAATTTTTCCACGTTCAATGAAAATTAGATCATAAATAATGAATGCATGAGTCTGGTCTGCTATCCAGTGCACCACATCATAAGAGAGAAAACATTGTGATTACTCTGTGTACTTCACTAATCTCCTGAATATCTGAAGACATTAATCCTTATTGGTTGATTGTTTGGCCTCTGTGATGGATAGTTGTAGCCTTTGGAATGCACTATATTCACACAACTCAAAGAGCGTTTTGAAAATATTACATTTTATTAAATGTCAGATTGGATCAAGGCTTAAGCCAGAAAACTGTTTTGCTTTGTGGACGATCAATATTTTTTAGCTTGTCTTAAAACCAGTTCTTGTGTCCGTGTTATTATAGAGGGCTACTGCAGAGTTCCTTGTATATGTCCTGATTCTGAATAGATACATGCTGAAAATAATGATTGCACGGCACACATGAACTGTGCTATACAAATACACTTGCCTCGCCTTGCCACAATAAAACCGGTACCTAATTTTTTTTATTGGTTTCATAAATACATTTTGTTCGTTCCAACAGAAATAGTCTTGTTTAAGCATAATTCTCTTAACAAATCAGAAACCACACAACAAGCTGTCTTTATCTTATGAGAAAACTGGCAGGTGAAAATGAGATAGAAGCAGATTTTTTTAAAGTGAGGAAATGGATTTGAGCATTGTGGTTTTAATGTTAGCTAACTGGAAGGAAAGATCATATTAGCTTTTTGTTTATTTTATTATTCATTAACCGGCTAGTTTTCTTGTTATGTTTTTGAATAGTGACATTTTTACCAATCAAACTTTTAAGGCTAAAACTCTAAAATAATGTAAACCAAAAAAAACTCACAAACTATGAGAAAGCACCTTAAGCAACACGATCTTTTGTTTCATGGCATCATTTATACATTGATATATTTATTGTAATTGTAGCTTGAAACTATCTAGGTCAATACAATTTGCTCCGCTTCATCACTTCCCTGTTGTGATAATGATATTCTCCTGTGTGATCTGACTCACAAAGGCAGCGATTTGAGTGGCAGGACAACACCAAGAGTGTTCCTTCCTCTGTGTAAGGGAGGAATACAAAACTTCTGAGTGTAGATTTGCATTGTGTGTAGATGGTGTAATTGAAATCAGTTTTCAGTGGAGGGTCCTGAGGGAGCAGCATGTGACTCACCTTTTGTAGGCAATGCTTCCCTTGTCCTTGTTGTCAGTGTTTGGTGCTGTGTGCAGAAGAGAGGATAAACAAAGAAAATCAAATGCACAAGTGATTTTAGATTCAACAGATTTACATAAGAGAGGCAGGAGTTCGGATCCACTTCCGACAAAGCACAACCAATACAAAATCACTACTTATAGGAGATGTGGCATTGATAGGCTTTTGATGACTTCTAATAAATTGTACCGAAACCAAATAACAAGGATTTGAAAATGGATGGATACATTTACTCCATACATGGTGATGATAAACTGCTACTGTAGCCACATCTGCCCTGGGGCACACAGACATTAGCGAGGCAACCAGTATGTGCCATCGGCCCCATCGACCACCACCAACCATTCAGGGTCACCATACCCCAGACACATTCTAGGCAATGCGGGTGAAATGTCTTGGCACCGGATGAATCAATCAATCAATCAATCAATCCTTTATTATCTCACACAGATGGAGAAATTCCTCATCACGTCTCTCATCACGGTACTCCCAGGCCCTGCTGCTTGGTGGGAGGAGGCACACTTATTGACCAGATGCATACATGGACTTAACCCCCAAAATAACGGTCTACAAAACTAAATGCATCTATCCAGAGCCCTGAACACCAGTGTTCAAACCCATCCTTGAGGCTCTCACATATTTTGTACAATTGAGGTCTGACTATGATAATTAGGTGATTCAAGATAAATGAATTCAGTCAATACTTAATTCACGATTTCAATATATTTAGATTGTGAATATTACACAATAAGTGTGTGTGGATAGGGAAGTCTCGGCGTCTCTGCTTTGATTGCTGCCCCCGCAACCCAGCAACGGATGAAGTGGAAGAATGCATGGATGATTATTGCAATGAAAATATTTGTGCTTTAGATTAGAGCTCTATTAAAAATAAATGCATTGTGTGAGAAATTTAGAAAAAAATCCCACACAATGAAAAAATTGCTTCATATGTAAGGCAAGTTGTTGCCTTACATATGAAGCACATATGAAGTCTCTTAGTTGTTATGTTTAATCTGAACAAAATTAAGATAATTGTAGTAATGGGGGTGTTGAAAAATGTGCCATAGTGTAGTTTAGTTCAGTCTTTATTTGAAAGTAAGTTAGGAAGTAAGTAATCTTTATTTATATACCGCCTTTCACAGACCAGAGTCACAAAGCGGTTTACAATTGTTATTTTTGGGCATTTGTCTCTCATTCCACAAAGAGATGGGAGCGGGGTCGCCGAACAGGAGGCGCATGCCAGAACTATTGGACAAAAATATTGAGTCTTTTCCACACATTATCCACACAAGGTTATGAGACTTGGTTTTAAACCTGGTATTCATTTGACTCAGCAGTGTTCGTGTAAGCCTTTTATTCAATTTTATGCACACAAAGCTTTTGTCATTTATTAATGAAACAGATACTTTTGTTTGACCCTAGTGTATTATGTATTGCACTTATTTCTCCTGAAGCCATGGCTGTCACGTTGGTGAAAAAACAAGGAGACCCAAAATGCAATAGCTGCAAAATGATGGATTTAATAAAAGTAATACAAATCCAAAACTAGCAAAAACCACAGGGAACAAGGACAGAACTAAAACAGACAAGGGATGACAATGACGGAACGGGGAGTGAAGGATCACAGGGGGCTAAATACAAGACTAACGACACACAGGTGGTACACAGGGCAGGGCAGGTAATCAAACAGGAAGTACAACCAAAGAAGACACAGGGATTTAACAAACTACAAAATAAATCTAAACCATGACAATGGCTCTATAATTATCTATGTGAATTGAAAACCTATTTTCCTTGTATTATACTTATATTGAGTCAAACGATCAAGATTTGATTGTTTTATACATATAATGAAGTACTAATGCTAATGTTCCTATGTGCAAAGTGTACATGTAAAGTTATTCAGCCTAAGCCTGTATAATATATTTTAACACTAATCTTCTGTACATGGGATGATTATATGATATTTTCTACTATATTGTAGTTAATTGCCAATGTGTGTAGGAGTTTTAATCATTTTGAAAACAGAATCTGCACCTGCAAAGCTCTTTCAGTGAGGGACAACTTCAGCAGATTGTTGCTTTTTGTGGCTCAAAGTTAATTATGAACTATGTGGTACTTGTGAGGTAAAAACAATATGTGTACTTCAATCAGCCTCCTACTCACAGACCCAACACTCTGATGTCAAATAAAAGTTATGATTCACATCTACTGTGCATGTCTCTATATACTATTGTAAAACGTTTCCATAGAAACTAGATACAAACTACAACCTTTAGAAAGTCTTTGCTATTGAAGAGCACATAAAAGGGCTTGTTATATAAATTAAGATATGCAGGACATAATATGCTTTAACCTTGTTAAGAGAATTGACAGTTACACAACTTAAATTCAATTGTAAATGCTTAAAAAGAAGAGGGTTATAATAAGCTGGGTTTTAGGGTTGTATTTAATGTCAGTGTCACTGCTTATTCTTCCACTCGACTTGTCTGTCCGTCACCGCAACAACGAACACATGTGCGTTACATATTCCTGCCTTTAGCCTTTAAGCTTTGAGAAAGCTCTGGGGCTGCTCCAGACATTTTAGTCAAAGCTTAGTCAGCCCATGACAGAAAAATCTTAAATTTTGATGTGCTGACCTTAAACTGCCATTATGAACTGGCTTCAAGTATCAACATAGTGTACTTCCATGTGTATTAGCCTGACTCTTTTTTAATGTGGTCCTTGTCTTTGCTCCTGTTTCCATGGATACGGACATTGAACGCACGACATCACCGGCATTTGCCTTTTTAAAGGGCAGAATAAACTCCAGGTTACACCTTTGATTTTGAGAGGATTGAGTCTGATTAGTGCTGTACACTTGTCCTGCTGTGCAATGCACACTATTATAGTAATGAGGCTCGGAAACAGGGGAAAATAATGGTTGAAATGAACCTGTTAAAAGAAAACTCTGGTGGCTATTTTCAGCACAATGGACAGCAACTGTTCATTTAGTACAACAGCCGCCACATTGCATTTATAAAAAACACTCACAAATGTAACTAGCACAGTGGGTTTTTCTCCAATGTCTTTTAAAGCAATCTTTTGGAATTGTTCAATTTCCCTATGTGAATATATTTGCATCAGAAATAGCTTAGTTTGAGCAACACAAAGCTCCCTTTTGAGTATAAATGGCTTCAATCCTCCACATTATTCTCCATTCTTTGAAAATATTCTGCGTGTCAGTGGTGAGGTGCTGCAGGATTACTGTGAACCCCAGTGGCGCTCCGGGAGATGGATGGTTTTCTGTCATACTCTGTGGGGAGGTTCAAGTATATGGGATATACTATATATTTCACACTGTGCCGCAGACGCCCTGGGACAAGTTGATGCACTCCAGTGTGTGCACTTGTCTTTTTGCCAAATGACAACGCAAATCTGCTAAAATGACATATTCCTTCTATGCATGGAATCCTCTCACACATATGTAATTTTGGATCTAGAAACAATAATTCATGAACGCAAAAAGTGAAACTAGTAAACTTAATTTGATGAACTATTGAGGTGCAACCATTTTGCAGTAAGAACTATTTAAAAGAATGAGCTCCGACCAAGTGTTTATGATGAGAGGTTGTACTAAAAACATTTTATTTGGAAAAGTTATTTTTTAATTTTTTTAAAATGTAATAATTGTCAATTTCTCAACATCAATATAAATCATTCTTCACCTTTCCCTGTTTGTCAATATTTTCAGAAAGAGCTTTAAACAAACTTCCCAATAAGAAAGCGGTTGATATCATGGTATAGTCTTAAAACAGTTTTTGCCCCCGACCAGCTTTCATTTCTTAAATTTGGCCCCTGAACCATAATGAGTTTGGCACCTCTGCTGTATTGTAGATAGACCTAGTGTATTTCTATTTCAGACAGTTCCAAGTCCTGATGTAGACCTGGTTGAGACGTACATACTGTATTTTGTTTGAGAACCACTATTGTAATTAAAGTGGGAACTGAGACTCCATATTTCTGCTCAAATGTTTCCTTCTGTTGTTCCCTGGCAGGTTTTACATAAAAAACAATTACACACATTATTAAACAATAACACATGGTAATAACTGTTTCCTTCATCCACATAAGCTGGTGTGTGACAGACAGCACTACTTATCCAAATGTGTCTCCTCACAGCCCCCCGTGAGCCGTAGCCCATTCCTCTCAACACGTTTTAATCAATTTCCTTCATTCGTCAGAGATTTTTATTTATGTAATGTCCTAATTGTTGAGCCTGCAGTAAGTGACCAGGAGGTGATGGAATACTCTCTACTCTCTTATACAAAAGTGGGTTAGGTTATGACATTAGCTGGAAGTGGTCGCAAGATGATTTCCAAAATGATATTTAGAATTTACCTTGTATATAGTTTTTGACACAAATGTTATTTTTAAGTGATTTGAAATGAAAAAGCTCAAAAGGACTCAAAATAAGCATAATTCAAATGCGTTAAGCTTGTTTTGACACTGCTTTATTATGGCTTTGTTAAATGATGTACATTAGTGGCTGTCGTTACGGTTACGGTCTTTTTTCGGGGGTCTCATCCTAAAACGTGTATCAACCTAAAAAACGTGTTACCTAAAAATGTATCAATCCAAGTGCTTAACTGAGGGTGCAAAGTGAAGTAGCTGGTGTAATTCTCTAGTTTAGCTCCAAATCCAAATCCAATCCAAATTTCCAATGCTAAGGGAAGCTAATCACTGTTGCACACACATTTTTGAATATTCCACTAAATTAGATTTTTTGTTTTTTAAAACAGTGTGCGTAAAATATGGTTTTCTCATTTGACTGACGCAAACTTGAAAAATGTAGATGGATAAAAGTTCAGCTCCTCTTGAGATTCCAGATATCTTTGTTATATTTGCGTATCATTTGGGCGCGGGTAGCTCAACCACAATATTTGTTTAGAGCCAGTCAGTCCCGACAGAGCCAGCACCGCTTATTATGGTTGCAACGTGCTTGGGATAATATGTTTAATCTTTTGAATTGAATCATTAATATGTAATGAGTATGGACTGGATAACAAAGCAAAGTTTGTTTTATTGATGCTGCTTAGTGTCTTCTTCCTGTCTGTGTAAAACCATTGACCTTGGTTATCTGTCTTGAGGTGGGATCTGCGGCATACTAATCAGTTGTAGTGCAGAGGAATGCTTGGCCATGGATTTGTGTGCCATCCAGCGCTCGTCTGATGTGAGCAGCTAATGCCACTGCCTTAGCTGCACTTCAAACTCCAGTGCACGGTTTCAGTGGCTGCTTCGGTGCGCGGGCTCGACGGGGAATGCGATTGGTGCCGCAAGACGAGTTCTGGAAAATAAAATATAAAGTCGATCAAATTGATGCGTATCTGTAGGAGATGTCTGTCTGTGCAGAAATCACTGCTTGCACAATCTGATTTGGCTTTGTGATCCTACCTAATGTCTTGTATTTTTATTGCAATCTATTATCATCTAGCTATAGAATTACTTTACTGCCCGTACATAATTGTCTTGACTGAAAGATTTTCCATGGATTAAGTATTAGCGAGGGGGAAGATACTGACACTGATCAAGGATTAACCAACGTAAAGAGCGGATATTTAGTCAACTTCATGAATAACACAAACTCCACCTAACGAATTTGAAATAAAGCATTTGGTTAAACTGCAAATGATAACGAACTGAATCTGAATCTGTCTTTATCTGACAAACAAAAAAGTTATTTGTTTAGGCACATATACAGTAAGTAGGACTGTATTACAATAGTTGTGGTGCAGGCTGGACTATGATTACTAAAAAAAAAAAATTGAAATCTGCTTTTTCCCCCGGCGGCCAATGAGCAGTTGACCCCAAGTCATATTATTACTGAATACAAGTAGATACAACATCCAGTTATATAAAGTGATCATACAAAAAACATTGTGTTTTGGTATTTATGAAGTAAAAGTATTTAATTCCATGCACCCATTTCCATCCATTTTCGAGGTTTGTTAAAAATGTATAACTAAATATAAATGAATGACAGGCGCAAGTGGGGCGACAGTAGCTCAGTTGGTAGAGCATTGGCCTTTGAGCCTGAAGGTCGTGGGTTCAAGCCCACCATAAGACCTACTTCACGACTCCCACTGACGACTGCTGTCGTTGTGTCCTTGGGCAAGACACTTAACCCCACTTTGCCTGAAGCTCCCACTGAAAGATCTCAGCTCCTGTGGACTCACCACCTGCAGGAGGATCAGTGAGGGGCTGGTGCTATGTGTACTGGGTGCAGCTCTGACTGCCACCCCCCCCCGACCCAGAAATGGATTAAGGGGAAGAAAATGGATGGATGGACAGGCGCAAGTGGAGACATGCTCAAGAAATGCAAAAAAATTAACTTCACTTCCAAGCGTATGTACTAGATGTAGAATTTAATACACACATGTACTTCCTGTTTGACTGAAACTAAATGAAAATGCTTTGTCCGAGTTAACACCGGTTCATGTTAAAAGTTGTGACATAGTATTTTGTCTTTCACAGGGGGTTTGTGTCATGACGACAGCTTTCCTGCACTTCTTCTTCCTGGCATCTTTCTGCTGGGTGCTCACGGAGGCCTGGCAGTCGTACATGGCCGTGACAGGGAAAGTTCGAACTCGCTTGATCCGCAAACGCTTTCTGTGTCTGGGCTGGGGTAAGTGCTTCTTTCACCCAAAGAGCTCTCCATTAACTGCACTGTGCCCTACACGCTGCCATTCTCTCCCTAGCTCAGGGTATTTCAAGCCAAAGGTATCTTTCCAAGGAGTCTATTCAGTCTGTTCTTCTCATTCGCTTCATGGGGCTGTAAGATCTTCATCCTTTCTCCCCTTTTCACTCACAACACTTTTGTGCTCCTGTCTGGGTCTCTCTGCAGCCTTTTAAATGGTCAGACAGAGTGAAAACAGGGTAGATACA
This sequence comes from Knipowitschia caucasica, assembly GCA_964034765.1. Taxonomy (NCBI): domain Eukaryota; kingdom Metazoa; phylum Chordata; class Actinopteri; order Gobiiformes; family Gobiidae; genus Knipowitschia; species Knipowitschia caucasica. The sequence goes on from OZ035835.1 coordinate 27,697,703, forward strand.
GATTCTTTTTTAGAAAGTTGCATTGACCCTGTGTTTTGTGTGGAGTACATCAGGCTTTGAAAGTTGCATCTACTGGGCCATGTCATTGAGACCATTATCTCAGACAATAGAGTATGTGTGTGTGTGTGCTCAGTTTCAGATTCAGACTACTTTATTTATCCTACCAGGAGCAATCCATTTGAGAAGCACATACAAACATAAAATTAAAATAATGTGTGTGTTTGTTTATTCAAGAAAGGGGCAAAACAAGCGTCTTTTCTCACCTGCTGTTGTGTGACACATTTTTTAAAGGCCTGTGTCTCTATTTATGTACTTTTCCCTCCCACTAATTTGTCATGGAGTATGTGTGAATTTCAAGTCAAAAACAACTTCCACAGTATTTCCCAGACACACTGTACGTGGTATCATGAATCATTTTAAATATCTTTAAACATTCATTTAAAACATCTATGTTTATGGAAAGTCGTGACGCTCATCTATCTTCAAACTAAAGCAAAAACCATGGTAATAATAAGGCAGTATATAATATCTCTTCACAGTCTCAGAATAACTTTAAATGGCTCTAACTAGAATGTTTGGCATTTTAAAATCATATTTGTACATTCCAAACGGCCTTGCGATGTGATATGTTGTTCCCAAGATCTGTTCCTTCATTTCTTTCTCTGTTTACCTCAGTAGCTTAAAAAGACATTTTGAAAATACAAAACAAGCCTTCACATTTTCTACTCTTTTTAATGGGTCTTTCATTCGTTTGCTCAAACCTTGGAAACACAAAGACAGAAATCTTCAAATATGAGAACAAACAATTCTTTATCAAAATGTTTCTTTGTGGATTTTGTTTGATAAATTATGGACTAAACCTCTATCATTCCTTCTTTTTTATCTCCCGGATGGCCTGAAATCTATCTTTTAAAATCAATTTGATTATGAAAGAGCACACACTCATTTTTCCTGTTACCTAGCAACAAACAAGGCTCTCTTAGTCATTGCAGTGCACTGCAGGCAGCAAAAGAAATGGACAAAGCCAGTGCTGCACTCATATACATGTAGAGAGATGCTACAGCCGGTCGTGTCCTGGATCGAAGCCCGCAATATTCCATCAAAGGGTGATTTTGGATGATCTGTTATAGGTTTTCTTGGATTGTCTCTTACTTCTTAGAACCACATATTGGGCCCAGTGTTGGTTGCAATATGATTTATTGCGTGTTTGTGTGTGTACACTCACCTCTACAGCATGACAACAGGAGAAAGTGATAATATGAACAGCAGCTGCCTTCAAGGAGAGAGAAAGATTCATGTTGTAAATACAAACTTTAAATGATGATGAGTGAATTATTCCAATACACAAGAGTAAACAATGATGTACACCCATCCAGCATTTTATAACCTAACCTAAAGAACTTTTCAATGTCACTGAACAGACAGTTTTTAACTAGGGATGTGTATGGTGTATTAAAGCCTATTATTATAGTCAAAATAGAAATAAAGGTGTGCAGGCAAAATATTACAAATCTAATATCACACACAGCAGACATAAAACAAGGCAGATCAAATTAAATTAAGAAAGCGTCCAGAATGCTATAGAATTATTATATTATATATAATTTTAATAAAGTGACCCAGGTTACAAGGTAGTAAGTGCAGATGTTTGAGATATCTGCTCAGAAAACACAAAGAAATCTACATCCATTTGATCTGATGATACTAATGTTTTCATGTATCAACTGTTAAGTTTAGATGAGACTTGGTCTTCATCCTGCTCCTGTTCTTTATGTAATGTTATATAAGAACGAATAAATGAATGAATGAAATGATTGAAAAGTTAAACAAGGGACCAACAGATATGGATAGAAAAGAAAACATTGTTGAGACATAAGATGGGCATATTCATATAAGGTTTGTATTAAGTAACAATAATAGAATAGTCATTGATACTAATACTCAAGTATTATGAATGCCAAATAGAATTAATTTTATTGTAATTTGATAAATGTGTAAAACGTATTCTTAAATTGTCTAAATAATTGCTGTGATATCAAACTTGGTATATTTATTGATATTTTGTTCTAATATCAATAATCTAGTCATTGTACCATCATGATAAGGCATGCACACAGCCAAAGTAATGTGGAAGAAAAAAAAAACCCTTTGGGTAAAAGTTGACTATACAGTATGACCAGTACATTTTTAACCAATATATTACTTACTCCATTCAAATGTATTGAATCAATACTTTTTTTCTCTTTAATGTAGGAAGCATCTTTGAAGTTTTTTAATAAAGGGCAGCTAGTAGCACTCTGTGTAATGACTGGGAGGCAGAGGAGAGGACTTTCTGACTGTATCGAAATGGCTTGCACCAGAGCGGCTTCACTAACCATCGATTGTTTTCTCTTTTGAAGGATTGCCAGCTTTAGTGGTTGCAGTCTCCATGGGGTTCACTAAAACAAAGGGCTACGGGACACCATTATAGTAAGTTTCTGTTTCACACAGATAAATTTTAACTCCAAACAAATAGTGCATAAGTAATTCAATTTGGTTTATTTACTAAATCCAACCAGTGCTATAAACACAGTCCCGTGAACCCAATCAAATTTCCGAATAGCACAGCAAGAGGCCAATTTCTCTTGAGTTGTATCCCTGCAGGATCCCAAATGCATAAACACTGCTTAAAATCTCTTTAGCGTTTTATTGCCCTATGAAACTTTCGAAATAGACTCCGAGCATATGGCACGTTCCCTGACAGTTCAGCAGAGCACTATTGTATGCTGGAGTGTTGTTAACGGCATTGTTAATGTCTTCACAGGAGTAAAGTGTGTTTTTCTCCTCACAGCTGCTGGTTGTCTTTGGAGGGAGGCCTTTTGTATGCCTTTGTCGGTCCTGCAGCTGCTGTTGTTTTGGTGCGTATCAATTTTATATTTTCAGTTAAAACTTTGAATATTCACTTATGTAACTACATTATATCCCTACTGCTGCACATCGTTCAGCAGTAGGGATATAATGTTGGTAACTGATACCAAGGCACATCAGTATATACATGATGCGCCTTGGATTTTGCTTCATTTGCATTCATTGGTTAAAGTTTAAGAAAGTTATGAATGTTTGTGAAAGACTGGGGAAAAATATATTTGAGCAAAAACAACATTCTCCCGTTGACATGAATAATGAGAGGGAAGCATCATTGGGTCAATATCTGACTGAAAAATCCCAAAACTTCTACCTCGGGTGGTCCAGTTGGATCCATCACAAGATTATTTTTAATTAGGTGTGGGAGAATATAAGCAGTGTCCATCAATTTAGACCAATATATTTCTACAGTACCTTCTTCTTCTTGAAAAATCACAATTTCAAATGGTCCCATCGGGCGGCTGCAGCTGCTGGAGTAATTCCTTTTCATTTACGGTAATGGGAGGCACCATGTGGTTTGCACCTTATTAAGTATTTATGCATTAGATTTGCTCACAATCTAATAACTGGGCTGGTTAATCATCTTCAATTTAATAATGTGAGGAAATTCACAAACTATGGGGTAGTGAGTACAGGTATGCAAAGACAACATACACACAGACAGCTATGGGCTTTGTTTGGTCTAGTACTATCTGTGGTTCAGATTTGTCAGTCATTTGATTGCAGATTGTTTTGTAATGAGCTTCAGTTCTAAGGATTTGTCGGACGAGAGAGAAATATTATTTATTGGTTTTATTGTCACTTTTACAAAGCGGTTTGATAGCTTCTGTCTCATAGCTGTGACTTTAAAAGTGCATCGTGCAACTTCTCTATTGAGTTTCTGTACTGCTGCCTGCTTGTTGCCATAGAGACGCTATTACTTTGCTTAGATTGCAGGCAAGATGAAGGCAAAAAGTCACGTATACCCAAAAGTCTGATTAGCACGTATTGTTAAAGGAGAAAAGGTCTGCAGTTGTTTAGCTTCCGATGTTTTCTTTATTTTATTTAACGCCATTAAAGTCCCGGCCCTAGTTATTTCATGAAAACAATCCTCAGCTATGAATCATACTACTCCCTACAACATAAACTCAACATGCATTTAAAGAGTAAAAAAAAAAAAATACAACCCAGAGTGAAGTCACTTGGCTTCAGCGATGACATTTGACTGAATGTGGAACATCCCAAACAAAATCATTCAGATAAACCGCAGAAACAAAGCATACCCTCCACCAGTAAACACATGCAGACTTCATCTTTCTTCCAGCAGAACCCATCAAATTTACCAGCTGTACCATAAATATTTCATGAAAGCAAGTGTATATTTGTACAGAACACCATGGTATCTCCTGTGTTATTAATAGCAGAAAGTGCCTTTGAGCCGCCCAGCGTTCCTTGTCATCCCGATCTTTCCTTCAGGCTGTGTTGAGTGTGCAGGGCTGGCCTCATCTATTGGCTCATGTGACACAGAGGCTTGAGGTCAAAGCACAAGACATACGAAAAAAATAATGTTCAGCGAGCCAAAAGATCAGTCAGCTGCTGTTGTGTGGAAGAGACAAATGAGAATCTCCTTTTGTGCTCTCTGTCTGTCCGCAGGTCAACATGGTGATTGGTATACTAGTTTTTAATAAGCTTGTGTCCAGGGATGGCATCCTGGACAAAAAGCTGAAGCATCGAGCAGGGTATGACAGCACGTCCTTGTTAGTACCCTTTTCCTTTTCTTCTCAACATTTCCGTCTGTGTGTTATTGTCTCTGTAAACGTGTGCATGTGCTTTTGAATTTGTGTTTCACATATGGAGATTTAGACCTAATTTTCCCTCGAACTGAAATTAGATGTATAAACATAAAGAGGTCAGAACTCTCCTGGGAGCCTTATTGCTTCATAGTTCTTTGGCAGAATCAGAACAAGAGGAAAATTGTGAAATCGCCCCCACACGTAGACTTTGGTTGAGTTGCGTTGGGGGATTGCTTGTGGCGGGGCAGTGGCCATTGTCATCCTGTTTTCTCTTTGACGTTCCACAGACAGATGAGTGAGCCGCATACAGGATTAACTCTCAAGTGTGCCAAATGTGGTGTGGTATCAACAACTGCTTTATCAGCAACTACAGCGAGCAACGCAATGTAAGTGGATGTCTGTGTCTGGCAATCAATATGAGGCATGCTACCGGCAGTGTCTGCGTGTGTACGACGTGTCCACTCAAGCACTTTGGCCCACGCTGCGGTCCACTGCGGCGAGAAGCTCATGCTCAAATTCACAGAACATTTAGCCCAAATTTAACAGAAGTTTCTATTTCAGCACAACAAACTTCATTGTGATATTTGACTGTATTCCATAGCAGCATAGCAATACCTTATATATTCCTTTTCAGCTTTATTATGGGCAAGAATATTTAGCCATATCCTCCCATTGTGGCCTTGTTTCAGCTTGTGTTCATTTCAAATCATTATCAATATAGGTGTAGTAGTGAAAGCAAGATTTCTAATTATACAACTAAAAATGCTTGAAAGGAAACCTGATGTATTCTCTAGATAAGATAAAACTCTATTTATCTCACAATGGAGACATTTACAGAAATTACATACAATGAATTGCCACAAGAGTAAGCTTTTGTAACCTTTGCGTTGGTAATCATGTTGTTGATGAGTTTCACTTACTGTGTGAGTGCCTGAATAATAAAGTTGTTGCATACCTCTGTAGTATGTTAAATACCCATCAATGCAAAAGATTTTCACACTAAACTGAAAAAGGTCCTTCCTGTGTTTTGTTTTGTAGCTTATACTCCATACCATATATATGATCATGAGCAATAAAAACAAAAAAACAAGAGGAATGTATCACATTTATTACATGTTTAAAGCTGAGGTCCCTAACGTTTTAGTTTCATATGTAATCCATTTTGTTTGTCTCAAAAAAAGTCCTGTAAATGTAGCGTTGTGAACAAACCACACCACAACATGCCTTCTTCATCATAATAATAATAAAAACATTTCAACCTCTGTCAACCTCCTGCTTTGAGCTGTTTGAGGCTGGTCCTCTCTTTTTCACTTTTCTGTCTGAAAAAATGTGGGATGCCTAACTCTAAAGTGCATATGAATTTGTCATTCTGACTTTATGAGTGAAAAGTTTGAATTCTAGAGAGTACTGAGATCATATCTCTGTCGCCCCTTGCTGAGCACCTTCCCTTTTATCTCCCATAGGGCTTCACTGTGGAGCTCCTGTGTGGTCCTGCCTCTGCTGGCGTTGACCTGGATGTCCGCTGTGCTCGCTATGACGGACAAGCGCTCCATCCTCTTTCAGATCCTCTTCGCTATCTTTGATTCTCTGCAAGGCTTCGTCATTGTCATGGTGCACTGTGTTCTGAGGAGAGAGGTACGCAACGTTAACATTGAATTATTAACATTGGCTTGCCTAAAAAGAGATGACACGCGGTCGAGCAGAGACCATCATAACTCGCTTTAAACTTGCACAAAAAATGTCTGAGAAGCCCAAAAAAAAGAGTCATGAGGAATTCTACCTTCCATACCTATATCCACATCTCACCTTTTCTGTTACTGCGACAAACCTGTTCATGTCCTTAGGTCCAAGATGCATTTCGATGTCGTCTGAGAAACTGCCAAGATCCAATCAGTGGGGACGCAACAGGAACCTTCCCTAATGGCCACGCTCAGATAATGGTACGAACAGCCGCCCTCACCCATGTCTATTATTTTACCAGTGTTCTGCAATTTACACCTCTCCTGTTCTCAGTACGGGTATTTGTCTTTTACTTCTACCATTTAGAAGTAGAAGGAATTATTTGCAATTGGTTCATTGTTGGAATAGTGAAGCTGCAGTTACACCTTGTTCACAGAAGTGGCCAGTGATAAATGGCTTTGCTCCTTTTGCTTTCTTGGCGCCCTCAGCACCTTCCTTTTATTTCTGTTTGATTGAACTTACAGTCTGTGTTTGCTGTGCATCCATCTCATTTCCTCTCGTAGGGAATTGAGTATTGTCTGCAACTGACCTCTCAAATAGGACACCAGGCTGTTCATCTGGTGCAACGCCACTGGCACCTCTTATTACTATTCTAATACCCTTCTCACTAAAATGTTTTTGCAGAACACTGTCTTGGTCCCTTAGGTCAATACCATCATTAGCACCAAGTCTGGAAGCCAGACCGGTGGCCAGGGATTATTTTTTTCCATTTTTATTGATAGGATTAAGCATGGTAGATTATTTCCTAGGGTCTATAAAGTAAAAAAAAAAAAGATGCTCTTTACTTTAATGTCAAACTATTTTAAATTGAGTTCGACCATAATGGTTTTTCTGTGGCTGATGCTAATGTCAATGTTTGAACTACTGGACTGACACAGGGCTAATCTTTTTCAAACCAAGTGGATTCAGCACATTAACATGTTGGTTCTAGTTAATGGTTTTGTTATAGTTAGCATTCAGGATATTTATATGGGGGCGACAGTAGCTCAGTTGGTAGGGCATTGGCCTTTGAACCAGAGAGCTGTGGGTTCGAGCCCGACGTTCGACTTTCGTTTTTTTGAGTTATGCTTAGAACTGGACCTAAGCAAAAGAAGGTTGAGAACTGTCGATGAACCAGTTGTGTTTGAAATAAAGCTCAATAATAATAAGAAGAATACGTTTGTTTGGATGTGTTGTGTTTTCCTGAAATTATTAGATTTAAAATGAGGTATAACCATGGTCAATATAAAAAACCTTTACCTTTAAGTCAAGCGTTTGCCTTCTCTTCCACAGACGGACTTTGAGAAAGATGTGGACATTGCTTGCAGATCCGGTAAGAGGCCACTATCTTTCTTCTCACAGATGCACACAAAATTATATAAAAACTAATTACAATTTAGGCTGCAAAACATTCCAGTCCTGACATTTACAGTTATGGATTTAATTATGTGGAATACTGCCTGCAATTTCTGCTAAGCATTTCTCTCATTTGTTGATGCTATCAGAATTGCTGTGTGGGTGCGACATTTGCAGATGTCGCTTTCCTAAGGTGATTGAAAAACATTTTAGGTAATTGCGTGGAAAAGTAATTGTAGCTCGGTAATATCCTACGTCTATACAACTGTGGCTATATCTAGAGCACGTCACCATGATGAGAGCTTGTAGGGCTGTCATCTGCTCTTGTGGATCATGTTAGCGCCTGTGTCGTCTTGTAAAGTGGTCATCCCCGATAAGAACACAGACAGGTGTCATTCATAAATCATGATCTCAGATGAAGGGGAGCAGTCACACAACTGCACTTTACAGATTATTTTACACAGTCAGGAAGCCACATGAGAGTTGGAGTCCTCTGTTGCATCATGGCTTGCATAAGCAAAATGCAACTTAGTGCAGCACATACACAAACTATATGTTTAGAGCTTGCTTGAAATGTACTTGCAGAGTTGTTGTGATCAGCCACTGGAATTCCTCCTGATTTAGGAGATGGAGAAAGCTTGGATTGGAGGACAGACAATGTTTCAGAAGCCTTTCAAATAGCTATGTTCCCCCAGTCTGCCTGGTAGATATTTTGGGGGTTTGCAAGGTCATTCACTATCATAAAGTTTGGATCAGGATGCAATGTTCTGCAGAGAGATGAGAGCAGACTCCCACATCCTCTTGAGATTTAGTTGCAGCTTTTATGTCTTTTTTCATTTGGCTGTTGCGTCTGAGGCATTAGATTTCCACTTACTGTTGAGGTTTCTCTTTGGTGTAAGAATCCCTTTGAGAATTGTCTTACATTGGTTTGAATTAACTGTCTCTTTTGGTCACATGCAAAGGAATCTGACATAATAAGTGACACTACTTTTGTCACTTAAATTCCAAGCTAATCCTTGTAAATCTCTACCCTAAAGCTCTCCACAAAGACATGGGCTCTTGTCGCGCCGCCACCATCACAGGCACCCTGTCCCGCATCTCCCTGAATGACGAAGAGGATGAGAAAGCTCCTGAAGGCCTCAACTACTCTACGTTGCCTGGCAACATCATCTCCAAAGTGTTAATCCAGCAGCCGTCTGCGCTGCACATGCCTATGGGAGTAGATCTGAAGGAGCAGTGCATGGGAGACAGTAACACAGACATGCGGCGCGCTGTTTACCTGTGTACCGACGACGCCCTGCGGCAGAGTGAGCAGGACATGTCCCATGAGCTGGAGGCTCACGCTGCGGGACAGATGATGGAGACCGACTACATCGTCATGCCTCGTTCCTCCGCCTCCATGCCCGGCTCCAACGTACCCACCCTGGTCAAAGACGACACCAAGATGAACATCCCCATGGATAAGCTGTCCCATGAGCGGCTGATGCATTACAAGATGACCCCAGACTTCAACATCAGCCCCCAGGGCATGGACCACATGACTATGAGCCTGGAGCAGCAGTATGCCAGGGCTCCAGAGCAGATGCAGATGCCCTTTGAGCCGCGCACTGCAGTCAAGAACTTCCTCGCTGAGATGGAGGAGTCTGCCGGGCTGTCGCGCAGTGAGACTGGGTCCACAATATCTATGAGCTCACTCGAGGTACACAGTAGTTTAAGGAACCCAGACCATGAATATTCATCATGTAAGTAGACTGGCTAATGTTTTTATTATTTTCTTTTTCATAGAGACGAAAATCAAGATACTCTGATCTAGACTTTGAGGTATGTACTATACTTGTTTCCCCTAAGTACATGCATTAGCTTTGTTATGCACAGAAAAGCCATTTTTGTAGTTGTGTTTGTCATTTGATTTATTAGTACTTGCCTCTTAAGCTTATTGGAGTTACACAGCTATGACTGAAGATTTATTGACGCGCTGTGTGGTAAAGGTAAAAGCAAGGCTGTCAACTGACAAACAGGGCAACAGTTCTCATCAACATTTTATCCTCCTCCATCTCCTACATCCATTAGCTGTACGCTGATGATCAAAATGTATGCTTTTAAATTCATTGCACATCTCAACATCTGATTTAATCACATGGTCACAACTGCAGTTATTATTGACATGTAGCAGTGTTTATTTTGCTTTTCAATGTCAGAATGTACTGCATATATAATGTACAGGCCTTCAAAGTAAAGGAATGAGCTTGGCATTTCAATAGTTTGGCACTACTTTGGGAGCTTTTTGTTTAGCCACCTCTTTAATGGGGAACATCCTGCCAAGGTCTAATTTTAAGGATTTCCCATATGCCAACAAAGCACTAAAGAAGCTAGTAAGTGATTTATTCCACATACGCCATTTATTTCAAATGAATATACATTAGCCTTCTTGGCCCTGTAATTTTGACCTACATAGATTTTATAATTCCTTTATTCTGAAAGCTAAATATCATATATATGCAGCTTAAAATCACATATATGCAGAGTTATGCCAATTTGTTCAAATCTGGCCTAAATGTAAACTACAGTAAATAATTAATCAGAGTTGACAGGGTGGAGAGGGAGATGCATTTCCATTATTGGCTGTCAATACCAAAGAAAACCCCTTGCCATTGCAGAAAGTCATGCACACCAGGAAAAGACACATGGAGCTGTTCCAGGAACTGAATCAGAAATTTCAAACCCTGGACCGATTTCGAGACATACCAAATATGGGCAGCATGGTGAGTAACAGGAAACCAGGGGGGAGTTTGTGAGCCAATTAGTGCGTTCCCTATTTAGACCTGCTCTGAACACATAATGTGTGATTGTGCAAATGTGCAGTTACGTAGCTCGTGTTCGTATGCCTTCCTGTAGCAGCTGCAGGGAGTCCACCCCTTTAAAAGCACAAGGCCAGTCTGAGAAAAGAACGACTTCTGTGCAGTCATTCCAATGCAAGATCATAAATGCACTTTTCTTTACATGCATTTATCTACTTAGCAACCCCATTGTTTTTTTTCCATTAATGCATGGCAAATGATTTAATCTATCAACATCCAACATAAAGATTTTGGGGGATTTTTTGGCTTTAAGGGAAATTGATAATCACTATGTGTGTGGTGCCAACATTCAAATCCCTAGCTCTGCATTCTGTAAACACCTGATGATCTCTTTGTTATGAGACCATTTCCAAAACTGTATCCAAAAGAGAAATGGTTCCGGTGGCCAAAAGCAACCTCAGAGACGTCCCTGCCACAGGAGTCTGTGGCTGAATATAATACTCACATTTCAATCACTTCGACTCCACAGTATCGGGCCAGTTGCTTAGTTACCACGGAAAGTGCTTTTGTAGAGAAAGATGACAACTACTGTAGATATTTCCTTCAAATGAATTTGCTGCAGAGCTGGCTGCAGATGTTGGTATTCATTCTACATTACAAAACAGATTCTTCCTTATTTGCATCAGTTTCTCTGGGATAATCAGTCAGGGTGCGGCCTGATAAATAGCCCAAAACAACTCCCCGATTATGGCCTTTCTATGAGCATGCCCATATTTAAACCATTATTTTTTGTTATTTATTGCTTTTCACAACATGTATCCATTACTTTAGCATATTGTAGCCTTAAATGATGTCTATTGCAAAAGGCTACAGTATGTTATGTTACTAATGTCATTTCCTGTTGGACAAATTCACAGGACAAGGCAATGCCAAACAAGAATCCATGGGAGAGCTACAATCCAGCCTGCGAGTATCAGAATTACGCCACTATGAATGTACTAGAACCCAACACCAAGGACTCTCTAGAGATGACAGCCGCCGAGTGGGAAAAGTGTGTCAACTTACCCTTGGACGTCCAGGAGGGTGACTTCCAGACTGAGGTGTGAGGACAGGAGGACAGAGGCCTACAGAAAATGCAATTGTGGAAGAGATGGATGACTGATGTATTTTGCACTGAAAAAAGCAACAGACTTTTTTAAAAACAGCCTTGGCATACAAAACGTATGACATTATACGTATGACAGGGACAATATGTGCCAATCCAATATACGGACTGACTGACGAGAGAGCGAGAGAGACAAAGGGAAAAACATTCATGTTACTTTTGTATTCACACTAGTGTACTTAGTGTGGGACAGCCTGGTGTACTATATCTACCATCTTGTGTTTCAAATGATCCTTGGAGCAATTGGCTGAAAATCTCCAGACGACACACCTCACAAAGCAAACAACATGCCATGCGGTCCCAGCTTCGTCGGGCCTAGTTTTGATTTGAGAAAAACTGGACCCACGCAGCACAATGTACATATTTATGCAGGTTTTTAAAAACGTTTATAACAGTCAGTTTGGCCATTACTACACTTTTTACTTTATGATATAAAACATGGAAGGCAAAGAGAATTTTTCTGTCATATTAAAATGAATGTTTGTCAAGCTACATTCTTCATTGCTTTAAATGCAATAAAGATAATACTCACTTTTATATAAATAATATATTTCACAAGTTTAATACTGCAGAATCTGCTTGAAGGATCCCAGCAAGCTCTCTCATCTGCAGCTCTGTATAAAATATTTAAAAACAAAATGTTGTATGGTGTAAATAAACTTTTGTCTACATATGTTTTACTTGTGCCAATTTATTTTAATGAAAAAATGCCAACCTGATCAAAAGTTATAGCGAAAATGTTAACATTTGAAAAGGAATGTAAATAAAAGAGGAAATATGTTCGTACATCTCCAGCAGTTGTGTCCGTTTATATGTGGTGATGGTGAAGAGCTATTTGTCTGATGAAGAAAGCAAATCGACAGACGCACAAATACTCCATGATGATGTTATACCATCATCACAACTGCGACAAATGCAGGTGCTTTGTTTTGACTCTCAAAGACTATTGTTAGTGAAACAAACGCAGCAGCAGCTCTACTGTCTGCAGAATGTACCTCTCTGAACACTTTACTCTGAAATTGGACAAAATATAATTGACTCTCATTTCATCCTTTACACAAAACTAGAATACTTTTACTGCAATTTAATCATTGCCATTGTTCATTACAAACAGAGAGGAGCGATATCCATAAACACAAGTACACATACTATATACATACATCAAAATCAAAGTAATACTCTCTAAAGTTATGTATTATTCATTACATTAAACTGCATCATGTTTTTCATTTGAAAATATTTCAAATGTTACAGTTTGAAGTATTTTAAGTCTGTCAATATGTTTTCTAAGGATTTCTGTGTCATCTACGAGCTCTGTATCTTGTATGACAGTATATGATTTACAAATCATTCTGAGTGCTTGAAGATGAAGAAGGCTGCAGTGAGATCTAAAGTGTGATGCTTGTCATGTCCCGCGGCTGCACTGGGCCGAGGAGAGAGCCCCGACTGTGTCCTGTGTGAGACTGAGACAACATGGCCTCTGCAGGACCCACAGTGGAAAGACTTCCACTCAGTGTCTATGGTGGAACTTGTGATGAGTGACAGCAGAGATTAAAGCCCCTGGGACTGTTTCTGTTGTGAGTCCAGGATTTCTCTGTTGAAAGTCCCAGCCCCAAAAGTGTTTCACTCTCAGTAAAGATAAAAGGCAGAGCAAAGAAACTGGGACAAGAAAAGAGACACAAATGAGATGTAATTCGTCGAGACAGCAATCACGCAATATGCCAGAACCAGCAGTTGCATCCTGAGTACTTACATGGTCCACAATGGTCAATCCGGGGATTTGGAAAGTGATTTCAAGGCCCATAAATAAAATAAATGTTTGGAAATCTATTAAATGATAGTGGATAGTTATTGGCTTGTAAAAGTGTATTAGTTGGTATAGACATTGTCCAAAAGGCTTTTTTAACACTAATTATAGTCCATATTTGACTGTATCAATTCTGATCAAAATATGAATGGTGTACATATATAACGCCGCTTTAGAGATGGTCCTGTGTCTCTCAGCTGGCCTGGGGGTGCCTCAGGAATCTGGAGTCTGGGCGTCTCTGCTGCGGATGAATGAATGAAAATGCATTTGCCTCAATTTTTTATGATCTTGTTCTTCTTTGGTTCTTGTTAAGAATTTTAATATATATTGAAATCTAAAATCGTTTTTCAGATCATTATATTTTTTTCCCATGAAAATGAAATTGAAGTAATAATAATCATTAAGTGATCTAAATCATTATATCAATACAACTAATAGATGTTTTTTGGAGCGGATCCAAATGTTAACATATATTTGGCGTCATCTTTGACATTGTCCTTAAACGTGCTTATTTCTGAAACACAAAAAAGAACTAGTTCATTAAATTCATGACTTCCAGACTTTTCCTTTTAGCGCATGTTGTTGGAGTGGGATTTAGACAGACAGGTCCCTCCAGCAGCAGACATCATTGGCCTGTACGACCTTATGGTATTTAAATGAGACTCTCAGCCTATGTTATTATCACAGCGTTGGCTCTGAATGAAGTCACTGGGGTGATTCACTGCTGAAGCGTGGCAAACAGGCAAAAATCAAATGTTCTGAAGAGTTATGGTTTTATTATAGCAGACTTAACAAGATAACTCTGTGACAGATCATATTTCTCTTGTATACATTTGGGTTGCCACTCTTTCAACAATTAAAGTGTGTTTCCGGTTGTAGCTGTGTGCTTGCAGATGGAGAAGTTAACTTTTTTTGTTTCATAAATACATTTTTGTCTTGTTGAAATAACATGTTGAGACCATTTCAGACCACAACATTCTGTCTTCGTCAAAGTCAGGTACTTTGGTTTTAAAGATTCCAAAACCAGCATAATAACACTGATCATTTGTCCCCCTCACCCAGACCTCTCCAGGCGATGAAGCAGAAATGTGTGTCTATCACGCTTCCTCCTGTCAAAACATGTGAAGCTCGCGAGAGACTCTACAGGGCACACAAAAATCACAAATAAACAATGACAAATGTTGTGGGCTGTCCAAACCCATGCTCCAATCTTGCAACACTTGTTTATAGCCCTCTATGAAAGCTGCACAGTCCCCAATGGTGAAGGTGTTGCGCAAGTTTAAAGGGCTGTTGCTTTTAAGAGAGAAAGAAAACTTGAGAGGATACCAACAGGCCTGAAAATCCTCGCTGTTTCTTGCCTTGAGCTGCAAAAGTCATTACAGTGTGAGATGGCGGGGAGCATTCTTCAGGCAGGAGAGGGACCACCACGAGGCTGTATGGTGTGAGTCCTGGTGTACCCACAGTGCACCAATGCAATCACAGCTCCAGGCGTCAGCTCTTTCATTTTCAATGGAACAGAGCTGCTTTAATAAACCTTTCAACTGTGCTGTGTAATGCTGAAGAATAATGTTGAAGTGCCTCTAAGAACAAATGCAATGCTACACGCTGGCCAAATTGAAAAAGCAAAATGTATCACCTAACATTTAATTAGATACTTGAGGGGGTTCATTATAATTGAGGTGTCTGAAGTATTGTTATTGCGGATATGTATATGCTCTCTGGTATCATGACTGCTGCCACTTTCTAATTAGGGCTAGGAATGCAAGTCTCACAATGAAAGCTATTAAGCCTCAAATACACACTAAAGAAGCAAATAACTTGGCCTGGCATTTCTGCAAACACAATATTTCTGTTGATGACCGTCCAGGATTCAGGACCTATAAACTATACACACAGTGGCATCAACCAGTTCAATTCAGCTCACTTTGCACTTACAAGCTCATGCAGCTTATAAGATTTTTGGTAACGATTTACCCCCTGAGCTCCTCCTCAATCACACGGGAGGAGCTCAGGGTAGAGCCCCTGTTCCTTCATGTCGGGGAAGAGCCAGTTGAGGTGGCTCAAGAATGGCTCCTGAGTTGTTCCGAGCGTGTTCCATAGATTATAATTAGGACATAATCATGTGTTGGACGATCGTGGTGAATGTGGCTCAGTTGGTAGAGCATTGATCTTTGATCCTAAAGACAGTGGGTCGACAACTCATGTCTATCACTGAAGTGTTGTTGTTGTGTCCCTGGGCAAGACACTTAACCCCACTTTGCCTGAAGCCTCCACTGAAAGACCAATGCCGTGAGCGGTTTGCGGGAGCAGTCATCTTCCCGCGGACCCACCACCTGCAGGAGGATCAATGAGGGACTGGTGCTCTTTGACAGCCACCCTCCAATCCAGATATGAATTAATAAAGGGGATGAAAATGTGAAAATTGTTCTCCCCACCGAGAGTTGACCACGGCAACGGCCCAGGACACGTTGGAGGGAGTATGTCTCTCAGCTGGCCTCGGGACGCCAATGGAAATATTATGTGTGTGTCAATAGGGAAGTGTCTGATAAACTGCTTCCCCCACGGCCAGCAATGAATAAGGCAGAATAACATGGATGGCTGGGTATTACAAGAATTTAGAATACTGATTGGACTACAATACATTATGCATTGAAATATTGTTCATAAGGACATTGTACATCTGGAACTAAATCATTTTCACTGCAGCAGACTAAGTGGTCACTAATACTCATTTAATGTAGCTTAAGTGTCTTGCCTATGGACTAAGAATGTCTTAGCTAACACATTTACTCATGTGATCTGATTAAATTCAATGTAAAGAATTTTCACATTGTTGCAACCAGGCAACGGATGAAGCGGAAGAGGATGGATGAATGTGGTATTTTTTATACCAATAAACTTATCCATATTTCTTCAGATTCAAATCCCATGTTTGTGAAAAGACACCAAGTGTAGTTCAATCATAATACCCCTTTGTTTGTGAATTTGTGACAAGAGTAAAGAAATGCAAAAGAGATTGGGGGAGGGAGCATAGTTGAGGCGTTTTCAGAGGGCCGACTTATGATCCATAGATTATAAATAAGGACTGAATCATGTATCTGACCAGAGCTGTGGCAGACTGCAGCTTTGTGCTGTGATGTAACCGGCCTCCAGCTCTCGCCTGGGGTGTCTCTCTGGCTTTAAGTTAATTTGGTTTATTAGTGCATGTGGGGGAGGCATATCACATAATGGCTTAACTCAGAACAGGTCTGCAGAGTAGTTATGACAAGGTATGCATGCTACAGGCTCCTAATTGGACAAGCGCAGACTTTTATGCAAATCCATCCTCACCGAGCCGTCAGCGCCTCTATGCTAATCCATGTTTTACTGTCGGCTTCATTTGATACATCCTTTTACTCCACAGGCTGCTGTGTACTGGGGAAGACTGCTGCAAACTACTGGCGCGTAAATAAAGTGTGATGGATAGTTTCTTGTATATTGTCAATTTTAGACGTTTTTTTATTATTATTAAACAAAGTGTCCTTTTACAATGCCTCAAATGTGAACAGCCTTTGACAGGTCTCACAACACTAATAATTTATTGTAGGATAAAGTCTTGCTTTTGTTGACAGACTATTATACAGTACAGTGCTCCTGGTTTGTCCAATGTCTGAGAACAAAAAAAACTCCAACTGAAATGTTTTGAATGACAATATACGTGGCATATGTATTTTCAAAGAGACCCCACAGTGGAACAAAACATAATCACCTTATATTTGTGAGGTTTCATGTTTGGATTGTCAAATGTAAAAAAAGTAAGTATTGATATTTTATTTGATGTTTTACTGCATTATCCATATTAATAGTGGGTGAATTGAAATTGAAATAACCGTAAACAAGTAATATACCTTTTTTTTCTCTTCCGACATTCTGACAGTTAAGCACACACACACAAAACTTGAATACTTACTGGTTGTAAACTGTCTTTATTTTTGAAAATGTGTCATGCATAATGAACCATCTCTCCAAATAGGATGACAAATCTCTGTAGTTACATCTATGAATTCTGATAAATACAAAGTTATAATATAAATCGATCAGTTTGTGCCCATCATGTTGTGTAGACATTCATAAGGCTTGATTGCACACACACACACACTACAACATGGCAACCTATACCATGTTGGTTAAACGTGATATTCCCCCTTATATTTATGTTACAGCATGGTAAGATCAATATAGCATTTTGCTTTAAGTGCAACTCAATAGAGTGAGATGAAAAATTATGTTCATTCTAAAATCTACTGAATAACTTATTTCAGTCAATAGTTCAAAATCCCCAAAAAATAAATACATTGCCCATCCTGTTTATGCTTTGGTATCATTTTGTCTCACACTCATTTTAATGTCTAAATAAAATACAGGAAAACATAACCTCCCAGTTCCACTATCCACGATTCAAAAGTGCCCTCAGAATGTAATTTAAACTTGGTGTGAAGTTCACCAATTCAAATACACCCAGGCTGCTGCAAAAAGAGTTTTGGTGAAAAATAAACAAGATTAATTTGTCAAAATCAACGCCATCGGAAGCGAGCAAAACTCCCTGAATCCCACTTTCATCTGTGATATTGACCGGGACACAAAACAAACTGTCTGGCGGGTTCTTAAAGGTGAAGTGCATTTACACGGCTCTGAAGGCAGGGGAAACTTGAAAATTGAGTATCTTCTTTGTAAGACTAAACGATGACGAGCCGTGTTTCTGAGTTCGGAGTGGAGTCGCGGAGGCCAACTTTTCTTCTTCTCAGTGGATGTATTCGTCATCACTTAAGTCTGAGTCATCTGCCTCCACCTCGCCTTCAATCACAGACTTTTTGCCTCTGCAGCAGGACACCACCAGACCGATCAGGAAGGTCTGTGGAAACAAAGCAACAGTATGTAATCTGCACTCTTGGTTTGATAGATATTACTATAACAATCCAGCTTTTGTTGTCTGCCTATTGACATATGTAAGCAACCTCAGCAGTATGCAAACCACCTGCTGGGGTTTAAATGCAGATAGAAAGTAAAAAAAAACACATCTGACTTCTTATTTTTTGTATCTGCAAATGTGTGGTGCTATTTCAAAAGAGAATATGAAGCCTAGGCCAGCTGAATTTCACTTAAACAAAAATAATGCATTTTTAATTGTTCCGAAAGTGTCAGTCGTGTCGACCTATTCTCTAGGCACACATTGATGATAGCTAGATGTAAATGCAGATAATCGTACCTTTCAAGATAAAATCATTATATTTTCATTATTTATTGTTTAACAGTTGCTTTGTGATGTGTGCAATGACTTACTATAATAAAGGCCCAGTTGCCGAAGTAGTAGATTGTGCTGAAGAACCAAAACTTGTGCAGGAAGAGATAGGATCTGGTCACGGTGCACTGATCTGTCAAACAAAAAACAGCAGTGGAATAATAGAGATTCTTCTTAGACTTCGACAAAACTGTCTAAAGCTTGGAGTGGGAAAAGTATTATACCGTGGATTTATTTAGAGCCATTGTGGAAAACTAAGCTACTATTAAAAAAAAAAATAGTTTCTGTGTCATTCTAATCATTTACCCAAAGAGAGCATTGCATGTGTGTTATGAGCCAAGCCAAACAATAGTGGGCAAATAGCAGATGATGGAGGGCCTGGGGCGTTCTGTCACTGTAACTCAAAAAGACAAGCAGGGAGAAGAGAAGAGGAAACCCATGTCAGTGTCAGCGTGCATCTGCTTTGGCCCATAGACAAAGCTGTACTGATGCAACATTTAATAGAGCCTTACATACGACCCGCCTTGGTTGAAAAAGTCAAAAGAAACGGCGTGGACATGTGACAAGACTGGGATGTCATTCTAATGCGAACATGGATTAATAATAAGACTGGAGAGCAACTTTAAATGCTCAAGTTCTGGGGGCACTTTACTTGTTGAATTGTATATGAGTCTCCATGGTCTCAGTACAGAGAGCACATCCCAGCAGAGGAGCACAGGGACTGACCTCCTGCTGGGACTGAGGAGCACAGGGACTGACCTCCTGCTGGGACTGAGGAGCACAGGGACTAAGGGTCGAGACAAATCAGTATCAGATTCATGCAGCTAATATATGGAACTGTCTTGGAGTTACTTTGAAGATGAATTATGCTATCCACATGATTGCAAAACACTTCTTGGCTGCATTTAAAGTTGTTGTGAAAAAGAAAGTCAATTAAAAAATATATTGTGCAGATTTGGGTGCGAAAGAATTCCATTATCGTATATGCATGTTCAGCTCTTTGGTTTTTCTATTTAAATGTTTATCTGTATTTAAACTTTATGAACTGATATGTGCTATTTATATTATCTTCAAGTTTTCTAACTCTTAGCAAGAGTGTTATTTTATTTCTTTTTTTTTTCAGAAGAATCTACCATTGTTGAATGATTTAAAACTTAGAAAGTAGTTTGGGCCGAGTGAAATTGATGAGTATTGAACGATGGGGAGTCCAAAGTTCTTTGAGCAGTTAATATGTTGTTGGAAAGCTGGTGGTTTTATTGCTTCTATAAAGTGTAACAGTTTTTATAGTGGATGAGATCACCTTTTGAGTGTTAGAGCTCCAGTTTTAGACAGCGCAGATACGGTTATTGATCAGTTTAGCAGAGAAGGCACGGATAACAGAAAAATTGGAGTCGAGTCATTGTCTCTTTATGTGAATGGATGAGTATTGGCCAATATGGAGTAAGCCGCTGATGTCAAATAGTGGCAAGATTCAGTCTGCCCAGTTGGGGTAGAAACTGAGCAAACCCAGACCAAACGTAATAAAAAACTTTGCCTCTATAAGTTATATATATTTTATAGGTTTAGAGTAGCCTTAAAGGTATATAGGAGGATTTTCTACTTCCAGGTGCCTCAAGACTTTCTATTTGTCAATCATTCTGGAGATAAGTGCGACTCAAATAAGACCAGAGAGTTAGATTATTCTATATCTAATACCAATGCTATTTTGAATTTTAATCATTTTTTTTATATTACTGTGGTTACAAACTCAGTATTGATCAGGATTTCTATTCTAGTTGTATTAGTGCTGTGACAAAATATATACTGCCCACTATTTCAAGCATGCAATAAAGTCCACAAGAGCTGTTCCTCAGACTCACTGGGCCTTCTTGGTGGAGTTTGCATGTCTTTCCTATTTCTGCATAGGTTTCCTACCGGTGCTCCAGTTTCCCCTACCATTAAATCCATGTACAAACGAACAACTTCTGTAGATGGATCCACAAGTGCTGTTTTACGGCACCCACAGCTCCTGACAGAGGCCATAGTGGCATTCAAGATGGAGAGAAAAATAATATTCCTAGGGGTACAATGAAGTAGAACTTAACTTAACATGTGGCATTGGTCAATGTATGCAGTAATATTAAATCTACTTTGAAGTGATTTAATAAGTATTAGCATTAGAATAGACCATCCCTGCCTTCCAGTCACTCATACATAAATGCATTTTGCTGCTAGACTTTAAACAGGTGCCCTTCGAAGGTCCCATATCACTCCTGTTTTGTCTGTTCTTCATTGGCTCCCAGTAAAATTCAGGATTGATTTTAAGATTTTAGTGCTGACCTTCAGAGCCTTAAATGGTCAGACCCCCCAGTACAGCCTGTACTCCTCTGGCCGCACTCTCCGGTCCTCTGGCCAGAACCTGCTTGTGGTCCCCAAAACCCATTATAAGACTCGAAAGGACCTGTCTTTTCAGTCTGTTGCCCCCAGACTGTGGAACGCCCTGCCCCTGTCCCTACGTCTGGCCGACTCTGTGGGCTCTTTTAAAAAAAGGCTTGAAGACTTATTTATTTAACAAAGCTTTTAGTTGATTGGGTTCTCACTAATGTCACTTTTAAGTACATGTGTGTAAATTTATTTTATATTGTTTCGTCTTTGTCCACTGTCCTGTACAGCACTTTGTGATTCTTATCTGTGAAAAGCGCTTTATAAATAAACTTTACTTACTTACTTACTTACTTACTAGGCTTCAAGTGCCTTCAAGGAGGCTTCATCTCCTTACTATACATACTGTACATGCACATATCTCCTTATCTGTGCTATTATGTAAAAACAACTTCACCTTGAAATCATTATCATTCAGAGCAAAAGTATTATGCAAAACTCTCCACGTTGTACAGAGCTGTACACATACGTACAGCCGCTCTGTAAAGTACTGGCTTTCAACAGTTACACCTTGAACTTCTTTCAACTTTAATTCGTATATTCCTGGTCTGGTGTCAGGTCATTGGAGATGAAAAGTTATAACATCTATACTTGTATCAATAGATATAGAACACGCCAACACTATTGAGTCAAACGAAAAAGGAGATTGGTCTGTTTCATAAAATCAATACCTTCATCAAAATCATAGCAGGATAATTTTCAATAAATTCAGTAGCAAATTAACCTCTAACCTAAAATTATGGCAACAAAATCAATCATTTTAGTTTAATTGTGAATGGCTCTCCAATTCATTATGTTCAGTATATAAACCGTCTCTCAAACAAAAAGCTTAGTCCTATGACAGACTGTATATATACATGCATTCTAAATAACTAATTGAAAGAAGAATTGCTTGATTTATTGATTATCAAAATAATAACGGCTCTATCTAAAATGCTTGTATTTAAATACTGTAGAGATTCTTTCCCTGAAATGAACAGAACTTTTGAGTGACATTTTTTTCATTGTGGCATAAATTGATGCTAATCCCCATGTTGCTGGAAAATTACTATTAATTTGTTGTGGGGATGCTGGAGCGCTGTGTAGAAAATTGGTTGGACACCTGACACTTCCGAGTAAATGCACAAAACGATGACCCCAGGTACCTCTTTAACACACAAGTGAGCATGTTGCTAGGAAACAGTTCAGAAAATATAAACACTATTATATATACAATATATAATAGTATTTCTATAAAACTTTAAGAACATACAACTTAACATAATTTGTATATTAAATATTCCCTGCAGCCTTAAAGCCAGTAGAAGTAAAACCATTGTGTATATGAACACTTCTGTCTTTTACACAAATGTGACGTGTAAATATCTCCAAAGTGACATTAATAAAGTCCACCTTATCTTATCTTACTGTGTATCTACTAAGAAGCCAAAAATCCCAAGGCTCACAAAGAATCCAGGACTCTGAAGTATGGAATTGGCTTGTGAAAAGTGTATGACGTTTTTTATTTAGATTATACACCAATAAATCCACAGGTGCATTTTATGTCACTGCCATTATAGACAACTCAGCTAAAAGATATATTTGACTAATATGATATAATTCTACCTAAATGCAAATCAGCCTTTACACAATGATACCTGCATCAGATTAATTTAGCATATAGTTAGGCTGTTTGCCTGGATCGGTTTGCACACCTGGTGTGCTATCCATGAATCTTGGTGCTGTAGCCTAGGCTAGCCTAGCCGTGGCTGCTGCTATCTCACCTCCTTTCAGATACGCTCTCTTTATTCAAGGCTAGGATTAAAACAGTCCTCTTTAGTTTAGCATATGGCTAGGAAGGTGAGACTCAGGGAAGGCTAAACTCCTCAGAGTCCCCAGTCAAGCTGCATAGGGAGTCAGTTTGCTGAGAGAAGTATGGTAACTTGAGCACTATCCTCTCCTCCTTCCTACTTTATCTGTTTAGCATTATTAGGATTTTGACTGTAGTTTGTTCATTGCTATTCACCCGTTGTCCCATTGTCTGTTTCATGGTACGATGACGGGATCTCTGGACCTGGCCTCCTCCATCTACACCTGCGGACTGCCCCGCCCGACCCGCCTGGAAGTGCTTCAGTCCTGCACCGGACCTGTCCACGTTCAGCGGCCACTGGTCCACGTCCTGTAGCTAGCTTAGGCCCTGGATCTATAGCCCGTCCGTCCGGAGGAGCGGATCCCTCTCTCAAATGAGATTTCTTTATGAGTTTTTCCTTGCCGATGCAGGAGGGTCTTGTTGGACAGTTAGTGTCCAACAAAAAGGATGTGGTGATGATCCAGGACACTTTAACATTCTACAACAATTTTTTTGTGTGCTTTATATTTTTCATGTATTTTAACTGTTGATTCTCTGACCTGTGTTGGTGATTTCAAGTGTTTTGTTAAGTCCTCTGAGATGACTTCTGTTGTGACTTAGGGCTATACAAGAATAAATTGTATTGTATCAGATCACTACATGTATATACTGATGTGTCAACTGTGTTTTAGTAGCCTGGCCTTATCCATCCGTACACTCAGCTCAATCATCATTTCACTGCATGTAACGTCTGGGTCTGGTCCCTGTGTTTGCGATTACAATCGGTTGAATTTCAATCGACAAATCAGCAAGCGTGGGAGGTGGGTGTTGTAGTTAGTTGTGGGTGATGTCAAGAGTTTGCGTTGAACGGGAAGGTTGTAGTTTGGCAATGGCGAGAAATGCGGTAGTAAAGTAATCCGGTCTGGTTCTATCAAGAAATTGAAGCCAGAGCAAGAGTAATGTTTAGAAAATGTAATCGCAGGAAAAAAATTTGCCGCTACTTTCCATGGGCTCCGTTAGCGGCAAAGGAGATGGCTAGGCTAAATGCTAAATGCTAATGACAGACACGGGCGCACTACATACGTCAGGGTTAACTCAGATCCAATCGTTTCAATCTGCAAAAAAAGTTAACCCCTCCCAACTGTAAACGGAGCTCAATGGAGCACCTCCAGACCTTAGTACGAAATGTAATTTGTACTATGGTGTGGTACGACCAGGCTAGTGTTTTAGTAAACCACAATGTAACCTGTAATTTTAAATGTTGAATTACGTAGGCAGTAGCGCCATGGTAACACCCATCATAATGACCACAGTATATTAGCCATGAACACGCAGAAAAGAAAGCATTGGAAGGATAATGATGAGAAATAAACATCCATCCATCCATTTTCTACCCTTTAATCCATTTCTGGGTCAGGGGGGTGGCAATCAGAGATGCCACCCAAGTCTCATAGCACCAGCCCCTCACTGACCCTCTGCAGGTGGTGAGTCCACAGGAGGACAGCTGCTCTCTGAGTGTGAGCATAGCCTTGATCTTTCAGCGGGGGCTTTGGGCAAAGTGGGGTTAAGTGTCTTGCCCAAGGACACAACGACAGCAGTCATCAGCAGGAGTCGGTGGAGAAGGTGCAGAGGTGGGAATTGAACCCACGACCTTCTGGCCTTAAGGCCAATGCTCTACCAACCGAGCTACTGTTAGAAATAAACAACTTTATAATATTAGCTTTGCCGTTTTGTTTTTGTGTGACCCGACAACTTTATAATCGCATGGGTGATCGTATTAGTGAATAAAATTGAGCAATGAGGAATGGACATTAGGTCATTTCCACTGTTGGCGAGACTGCCCCTGGGAGCTGGTGATAATGTGATGGTGTTAGCATAGCAGTCATAAACAACGGCAGACACAGTCGTTTCTGTGACGAGCAAATTGCCACAAAGACAGATACATATTTGACGCGAGACACAAACCCTGAAATAATATCAGCGCTGTCGATGTCTCAGAAGAATTCCGACAGAATGTGTTGAGGTCTTTAACGATTGTAAAATTGTCAGCCAAAGAATAAATTATAAGTAGAGAATGATTCTTTATGCGTGAACATGTAAGACCAGTATGATAGCTCCTCAGACACGGGCAGATGTTACAAGATGTTAATACACCAGCGTTCAACTTAGGCTGTGCAACATGATCAAAGCCCCTCCCAGAACATGTACTGTGAGGTCGATGCTGAGTGAGGATTTGACAGAGACTGCTTGTGTAACCCTAAGAATTTCTAAGGTTGAAACTGGGCTCAGTGGATTCATTAATTATTTAAGCTTGGTTCATTAATAAAATTCTCTATTTAAGGAACTTTCAACTCGAGTGATGGAACACGTTTTAAACCCAAGCTTGAGAAATATTTGAGAGGCTAGAGTTCAAGTTGCCTGAGCAGAAAAATGTTCTTATATGTGATATGGTCAAAGTAAAGGGCTGCTTTAAAAGAGCAATTCTCACCGGTCTTTCAAAGATTGGCATTTATTTATTTTCTAATTTTACAGTTACATGAGCTTCCTATGTACTACCTACTTGGCCATCCAAACTAGTGAATTTAAACCTGTTTAAGTTCTAAATGTTTGTGCCAAACCAACTCTAAAGGGTATTTAAATTGTGTCAGGTCTTTGGCTCACACAGCATTGTCTGAGAAGTTAATTACACATAAAGTACATTGATGGAGAAGATTAAGGTGATGTAATTTAAATACTTGAAATATATAACAAGTTAATCAGTTAAAAATACACACAACATATAATAAGTATGCATTGAGTTGGTTTTATAGCTACAATATCTTAAATGTAGCTTGAGTCGCCAACTTGAAAGACGATGTACTGAACTTCGCACTTCAGAGCTTTGGTGTTATAAAGGTTGGCATGGAGACGGCAAGTCGCCACATAATGGCACCAGCAAAGGTTTGTCCTTGATCATTTATCCTCAATTGAATAATAAACTGTTATCATACAGTCATGCAAAAAACTTAAAAAAATTCCTCCAAGTTTCTAACACTGTAGACCTGCTAGATCAGTGTTTCGAAAACAGGGGTACAGGGACTTCAGTGTTGACTCTTGCTAGTAAGTATTTTGAATAGTTTCAGATTGTAAAAGAAAGTTAATAATATTACAATAAAGTATTGTTATAAAGCTAGCATTATACTGGTTTTGAGAGTTGATTGTTTTATTTATAATTGTTTAGTTGGAGGCAAAGCTTAGAGTTTCTCGCAAATATATCTCTCAAATGGAATCTAATCCAGAAAGAATGCAAAAAAGAGAAAAAGAAAAGAAAAAGTCTTATGGCTCTTCTGCAGAAGAAGAATTGGTAAAAATCCTGAATGTTTTGTGTAGCAACATCTTTCACCATTGGGCCAGTGAGATCTCACTGTGCTCTGTGACAGACTTACCCTCAGGCGCATCAGCATCACAGCTTCTTGTAGCGCTGAAGGTAGCATTATTCACAGAGGGCAGCTGAGAAAAAAAAACACAGGAGCACAACAGCAAAACAAAAAGAGTTAAAATGCAATATGTGAGTAATCAGGCTTTCTAAGGAGCAATTTGCAATGTATCACATTTAGAGATCCATTGTCCATTGTCTTCTAATAAGACGGGTAAAGAACCAAGTACTGCTTAATAATTCATCAGGGTTAGAGATTGAATCGAGGGTCATCATGAGTTATGGAAATATATTGAGATCATTTTCAACAACTTTAGAACAAGAATGCATGTTACTTACAAGTACAAGATACTTCTGGCTCCCATACATGACATACTGAGGGGCGAGGCTGTAGATCATGTAGCTGGTATGTAGAACGATCAATAGGAGGATCATACAGAGGAAGAGCAGAGCCTGAGGTCGAGTGCGCTTTGGTCTGATTTTGTAAAGCTGCAAAAAGAGAAAAGGAAGATGCTTGAACTGATAAGCAGATTTGTGCGTGCAAGCTGCTTACCCTTATCCAGAAGAACCAAATGCCCATGTTGCGAATACCAGCCAT
The DNA here is from genome assembly GCA_964034765.1 of Knipowitschia caucasica. Lineage (NCBI taxonomy): Eukaryota > Metazoa > Chordata > Actinopteri > Gobiiformes > Gobiidae > Knipowitschia > Knipowitschia caucasica. The sequence continues at coordinate 27,724,764 of OZ035835.1, forward strand.
TGAAGTGAACACGAAGTACATGGTTATAACAGTGATCAGGATGTAATCTAATGGGAAAACCTGTAATTTAAGAGACAAGAGTCAGTTTGGTGTTTATATCCTGTTATCTGCCAAACATTTGGTTTGGCTACCTCCTTTGGGATGCTCAAAACTGTTAATGATCATCTTTTATAAATGCTATGCAATGTGAGCCGACAAATTTCCCAATTTCCATGCAGCTAAGCATTTTTGCAAAGTCAAATTAACTGAGCTATATGGCTTGTAACTTTGTTCTAGTGCTTTTTATGCAATACCATGTAACCTGTTGTGATCCATGGGACAACAGGAAATATCAATAATGTGCTATGTACTGTAGCAACCATGCTTGGTCATGTACTGTATGTCATTTAAACTTGCATGATACCAACCAAATGAACCAATAAATATAATTAGTTATCCATAATACAATTAAGTAACAAAAAAACAAAACAACTTCAAGCATGCTGCCCTTGGTGCATGGTCACACTTATTGGTCTGGTTTACTTTAACGAGACCCATTCTGGTTCACTTGAGACGACCCCCCACACACACGTGAACATGCCCATTGTAGACTTGGTGAGCTTGAAAATGCAACAGTCCTCATAGTGTCACTGCTGCAACTTAAGGTGCTGTTACATTTTAATACTATTGTTCGCTACTTTTAGAAATATTTATTTGTTTTGTTTGAGTGGATGGATGGGTTTCTGCTGCTACTGGACACCTGAGTTCTATCTATCTATCTACTGTATCTCCTATGTAAAGCACAATATATGCACGTTTAAATTGTTTGCCAGATTCTCTATATGGTATGAATGCCACAAGGTTCCTGAACTTAAGTACTGGAAGGCTGCTTACTGACTGAGGAAAGATGGAACAGTACTCACCGGCTGCAAGACCAATAGAAGTTCGTTCAGGGGGTTGGTGAGATTTGTGCCAAAGACTACAAACCCAGAGCTGATGCCTGCTGAGTGGAGAGCTTTATCCAAACTACCACATAAATACAAGTATTACAAATACATATACATTCTAAAATTGAATAGTATAACATGAGAGTGATAGTAATTTATGCTTACTTTGAAATTAATAAAGCAACAACAAACAGTAGTGCCACCAGGATGAAGAAAATCCCCAGTACAATCTGAAGGCAAAAATGGGTCTGTGAAAATTCTGTTTCCTAAAAGTCAACTAACAGAAGTACAAACAGACACACATGTACAGTATATCAACAATCCAAGCCAGAGATGCCACCCAGTACACAGATCAAAAATGAAAACCATAAACAGTCGAGATCCTGTCTTTCATCAAGGATGGACCATATGGCATCACATTATTGCCAGGGCATAAGGTGATAAAAAGGGACAGATACTCAGAGAGGCTACACCAGGGAACGTGGCAGCAAAAATGGAAAGCATATGACAAAGCATATGATAAACTGTCAGGTGTTTAATAGTGTTTCTGTAATAGTGTCTCAGGAAAAAACACAATAATTTGGCTTATTACTCCACACTGATGACAGACTATACGGTCAATACATCTCCTAACTCATTACAGCTCATATTTGAGTCTGGGGGCTGTAATAGCAGCAACCCCCTTGGTTAAAGTCCAACTGTGACAGACAGCAGTTTATAATGTTTGGGCATTCCTGCAGCGTGGTAAAATACTGGAATTTGAATAGCTGTGGCAACATAAACTGTAAGGAAATTAGGAGAATGATGTGAAACTCACATTGCCCTTATCAGAGATATGGTCTGAACAAGCAGCTGGATTTGTAACCTTGCTGTGTGAGATGCAGAATATCTTATAAATAACATATTCATTTTCTACTTCAATCTTCTAAGTAAAAGAAAAATTATTACATAGAGTGCTACAAGTGTGGGGTTTTATTCCAGGATAAAAAAAGACATAATAAAATGATAAAGTACCCTTCTGTTGACATACTGTGAGATTTCATAACACTTTTAAGCAACTTTTGTTAAGGTTAAACTCATCATTCTACCAATGTGCAGAAGCCTGTACTTTTCCACTTCATGTTTTGACTATCTCTGCTGGCACCGTGGAAGCTGCTGATTGGAGGTCTCCATGCCTCTGCTCTGTATAATACACTTGCATTCTGTTGTTTGTGTTGTTCGTGCTGTCTCTACCATCGACAATAAAACATGTCTTCTGTCGGAATTTAAGACACGATCCCAGACTTTGTCATCTTCTTCAATACCATTATTTACCACAAACCCAATGGCATTTCTTTACATTCTAATATGTAAAACATGCTTAATAATTACAGATAAAATGCATAATTTCACTAAAATGTCCCGCCAAGCATTAAAAAGGCAATAAGAATAAAAAGTTGACACAGGTCCAAACAAAACTGCAGCTTTTCCCACAAGTATTCCAGAATGGCACACCATTTGACAGGGTTGCAGTGGACAAAAGCATATAGATTTATATTGGTGGATGACACAAAAATGCAGATGCCTCTTACCAGTGTCATCAGAGCATAAAAGTTGGTCGATCTTACCTGAGATATGCAGAATTCCCTGAGAGACTTGAGAGTAAATTAGGTGCAGACTACCCATGGGATTTATGCAAATATGCACATAACTACAGAGGAACTACGTGAATCTAGAGCAGATCTGAAATTCATTATGAATGTTTCAAATAGTTTTTCAGTTGAAACTTTTTATGAAATTCACATATGACCAAGAGAGAAGCCATCAGTTCATGGACACTCACCTTGAAAGGTCTGAGAGCACTGCCCACTTTAGAGCAGCAGTTTCTCTCTGCAATTTCCAGGTGTCTGTTCCTGCGTCGAAGGACTTGCAGTTTCCCCTCCAGCTCATGAAGGCTCCGTCTGTCTCGAGAGGACAAGGGACGACCATCTTTACACTGTAAAAAGCATGACAAATAACCCGAATACACATTTACTGTAGATGTAAATTGCCCTTGTGGAGAAGTCCCCAAACAGTACAGCGGTAGAATGACTAATGTTCTACTCATTAAGTTGAATTGAGGGTTACAGGCAAGTTCCAACTATAGCCTAATAGCCACAATTATGTATGTTTTATTCCAGGAGTCTTCTATATTTGCATGCAAACTGCACTGGACCAGGAAAAAAGATTAGGAGAGCGGGAACACGTGGAGATTATGCTCAAGTACAGTAAAATGCATGACTAGAGTTGCGAATGAAATGATTATATTGAAATGTAAAATGTCTGTTTCTGTTGCATACCTTGGATTTGAGGATATCTATCTGCTGCTCCACATCATCCATGTCCTCAGTGTTCTCCAGACGCTCATATGCTACACTGCGTGTTCCCTTTATCAGATTCAAAGGCAGAACCGACATGCCATAAGCCTGGAACAGCACAATTAAAATAATGCATTAATGTTATACAGCATCAGAAGACCTCAGCTCAGCCACTCATTCCTCTTCAATGCCTAATGACAAACCCATGATGACAATGTTGAATAAGACCATTTTAAACATAAATAATTAGATCTATAATTTTTCCCACAAGTGATTTGAATATCTTACTTTTTTGCTGCAACCATTTTGAGAGAATATCAATGTATCAGCCTGATGCAATTTACAGCTTAACAGTGCCCCCATGTGACAGCACTATCCTTGATCCAAGATTTGATTCATTTTAAGATGCGTTTTAGTTTTGTTTGAGAAAAGAGGAAATCGGAGGGAGGCTTGCATCAAACACCCGTCAATGTGAATGGGATCTTATCAGTGAAGGGCTCTTTCAGCTATGTACTATTAGATTATAGTTCAAATGACAAATAATACAATCTTAAAATATATGATGTATTAATCAGAAAAATGTCATCTAGATCATTATCTTGGAAATCAATGTATTCACAAAATAGTGAAAATAATAAAACCCATAGAATCCAGCTTTTAATAACCAAATGATAGATTTAAAAACAACAATAGAAAGGAGTCAAGGATCAAAATATTGTGCCCTCCCTTTAAAAAGTCGAGAAATATCAAATCCTATATTTTATATTTTTTTCGGAGACAACTTTTTACTAGTTCCTGAGTGTTAGATAGCATTAGGCAAGTCGCTGGGGATACAGAGACAGGCTCGACTATTATTAGTCTCTGCTGTGGATCTTTGCTACAGGCGAATGTCGCCTTCTGCAATGAATCATGGAGCTCTTAAGGCTCGAGCATGTCCCGAATATCAAACACACTCATAAAAGGAAAACCTGTCCCAGATCCCCAGAGAAACATTTCCCTCCCCCACAAATGTGCAAGGGCATGGGATAAATACATGCCCTAGCAGGAAACACAGGTGTCTCTTTGTAAAAATACCACCACTTCCCCATTATCATATATGCTCGATAATGTTATTAAAAGTCCACAGATACACTATAATAGTACCTACAAAAAGATTTGTTACAGATCCTGCTGTCCTGCCTGACAAATAGGAAGTCATGTGACTACAGAGTGGACACAGGGCAGACAGGGCCCTCTGTGTTACTGCGGCGGCTGCTGATAGGGGAGCCAAAAGGGAGGAGGAAGCACTCTCATGTTTTTAACACACCACTTAAAGCTATTTTATTTGCAAACTGTAGCTAAAAATAAATATTTGTGTTTTTTTGTATTTAAAACATGGTTTGCACAAAGTGAATATTATTATCGCACCAATCATTGATGGTGGTCGGAGGGGCAGATGGTTCAGATGAGTAACTTCACTTCTGTCTGTCTGCTCGTGGGCAGAGAAAAGTCTGATGCATTTCAAAACTCGGATCTATGTTCAAGGTGGGTCATCATGATCAAATATAATGAACACATACAGGTATACCTAATTAAAGTTTAGAGATCCAAAACCAAACACTTTGTCAAGTGAGGTTGTCTGAGAGAACCCATTTCCCAGGTCCATCTCAAATATGATAACATCGACAGACATTCATCTTCCACACTCAGCATCAGCATCTTAGGGAGGATGTTTAAGAGCAAAGGGGAAAAGGCGAAAATGCATGCTGAGCTTTGAAATGTAGCTAAAGCCCAAGCCTCAGTGGAGCTCATGTTTACTGCTGCAAACAAAGACAGCCAAATAATAGCATTAAGGGGTTTTAAAGTTCAACCTTACATTGCCAGAGCAGGATTTTCTGTAAGACCTATTGTTAAACCCTATTATGTGTCATACACACATGTACATTACAGGTTGTGCAAGTGATCGCACACTAAAAGTGGTAATAGATTTTCACCAGTCACATGTATTCATGTTACTTGAGGAAGCTGTTACTCACACTCCATAACTGAATCACCTGAAATTAAAACACATTGACACCAGGAGAAATCACATGGTCATCATACGCAAACTGCAACACACTGATGCATACGGTTTGTGTTCTCTTTTGGCATTGTAAAACTGAGGCATTACGCATCTTGTACGATGACCACTGCAATGCCAACTTTCACACCATGTACTGTGAGACAATCCATCCGTAAAATTTACAGTAAGGTCCATTTCAAAAGGGAAAATAAATATTTCACTGTTTGTTTACAAATTGGCAGTATGTGTAGTATGGTTGCACTTTAAACTGTCCCAATATTTTGTACCCATCCCTCAAAAAGTAAACAAAACATATAGATATATCTAAATTGAACTCATCAGTGATGGCAAACATGTTGGCTGTGTCTTGTTCTTTCGTTTTGCATGTTTAATACAACAGCAACACACGATTGGGGGGAGGGGAATTTAGAGCAGAGTTACCAAGATAACAGCCATGAAAAATGGACAGCATTAACAGACAGTCGATTCAACCGATCGAAAAAAAGATGACAAACAACCCAATTCTGAGAAAATCAAAATATAGGCATGTAAATGGATCGAGGGCAGATCTATCAACTGATAGCTCTCGTCTCATAAAGCATGACTCATAATGAATAACTCTCTCAGTGGCTCATATAGCTGTATTCAAAAAATGTATTATAATACACAGGTCTGGTCAGTCTCAAAGAGATAATGAATTGGTATATGAATGAATGAATATTTTTTATTTAAGTGTCGTACACATACAGTATGTGCCCAGCCCTCATGGGCTTATATGACACTATCAACAGAAAGGAAGATAAAGCCACAAAACATACAGATGCAGTTACTCTCTCTCTGGATATAAAGTCCTTTGTCTCAATGTCCAAGCCTTTTCTACAAAATTTGCTACTGTAAAAAAATCATTTTCAAATATCCAACACAATCTATCACCATCAGAAAGCCAAAACAAATCAGGATTTTTACATTGAATATTTGTGAATAAAACCATTCTCAATGCATTGTACAAAGGACAGTAAAACAAAAAGTGAAATTCATCCTCCACTACTCCCAGCTCACACAGAGCACACAGTCTACCATCTTGTGGAACCCCCTTGTAACGCCCCACCTCTACCTCCAGGGGCAGCACTCCTGCTCTGAGCTGAGCACACAGAGACCTCTGCCCTTTTCTCAGATTACATTTTACATATTTTTCTGTAGCAAAACAACTCTTAAACTGGACGTAAGTTCTGAGCTTGGTTTTTTGCAAAACTTTCACGTTCCATTCTTCCTCATAAATATCATTTAGCATTTGCCTTAGAGTTGTCAATTTACACTGTAGATTATTTTGAAATAAGTAATCCAATTCAACTTCTGACAATATCTGGAACACCTCTCTGGACCAAGGGTGTCTGTGGCTTTTGTCCCAATTAAAAATCTTCCTTGTAATTCTGTCCTCTGGTAGCTGAACAAGGCGGTTCCACAATCTGATCATCTCTACCTTCTGTTTGACTACACATGGTTCCCAACCCATATCACCCTCTATCGCCGCTCTGGGGGTAAACCTATGAACTCCTAGGAAATATCTCATGGCCCTGCCTTGTATATTATTACACTCTGGAGCCTCTCCAAAGCCCCAGACGCCTGCACTATAAAAGAGTATAGATCCCACCATTGAATCGAACAGTTGTGTATAAATAGTAAAACTTAAATCAGGAAAGATCTTCATCTTATTAATAACAGCGCCTAAGGCCCTCCCTGCAGACTCTGCTAGTATCTTTCTACCCTCCGAAAAACTCATGTTCTCATGAAAACCAAAGCCAAGATACTTATAGGTAACAGAATACATCAACCTTGTTTGACCAAAAGAAAATTCATAGTCACTTCGTGATACAGACGGTTTTCTAAAATGAACTATTTGAGTTTTTTCACAATTAATAGTTAATCTCCATTTGGAACACCACACATTCATAATATCCAACATTTTTTGCAGTTTTGTTTTTCTTCCTCTGCTATCAAGACAATATCATCAGCATATAATAAAATGCTGAGGTTAAAGTCATCAATAGCAATTCCCAAATTTGCTCTCTTTACCTCATGTGCCAAATCATTAACATAAAGAGCAAATAATGTTGGAGAGAGAGCGTCTCCTTGTTTCACACCAAAGGGAGTAGGAAACCAACCAGTCCTCAGGTCATTCACTTGTACACAAGCTACTGGAGCCTTGTACAGGGCTTTAACACACTCATAGAAATCCCCATTAATACCACACTTAAGTAACTTAAATTCCAACAGATCTCGATTTATCCAATCAAAGGCTTTTTTTAAAATCAACAAAACACACAAAGGTATCCTTGCCTTCTTGAAGTCTAGCTCTCACTACCGAGGATAGAGCATAAATGTGGTCAATACATGCTCGTTTCTTCCTGAATCCATTCTGCTCATCCACCAAAATTTCATTCACTTCTAAAAATTCACAGAGCCGGTTATTCAGGATGGCAGAAAACACCTTGTAAACTGTACTTAATAAACTTATGCCTCTATAGTTCAGAGGGACTCTGGGGTCAGCTTGAGATGATTTTGGAATAGGCTTGATGATAGATTTATACCAAATTGATGGTATAACCCAATTCTGGAAACAATATTTGAATAAACAATGCAAAACATTTAACAACTTTGGGCTTTTGAGAACCTCGTTGGACAGATCATCCACACCCACTGCCTTGTGTGGTTTAGTTTTATCAATGACTATCCGCACCTCCTCCAGTGTAATCGCTCTGTTCAAGAGGTCATTAAAACAGGACAAGGGTGGATTCATAGGTTTGTTCTCAAGCAAGAGCTTGGCACTGCAGACATCAGTTAGGAATTGATCATCAAACTGGTGGGAGGTGTTAAAAGCAAATAGATGGTATAACTGCAATTGTTTATAAGATCGTAAGAAAAAATTGTAAAGTAAATATATTAATCATTAATACTCAATGACAATTTTTTATAAAATCACTCTCATTAATAATATTGGAAAGTTCAATTCTGGATTTGACCTACAGAATCCACACTATTACACAAAACTGGCAGGGTATATTAGGACACCACCCCAGTGAATAATTTACAAATCAGTCTTCTTAATGACCGTGCAACGTGGCAACACTCGAGACACAAGTTCACATTAAGTCAGTGCGCGTTCCAACTCACTGTGTAAGTGATGACGGCCAACATGCCGATCAAGGTCAAGGAGCTGATGGAGAACGACAGCGCAGGAAGCCCATCTGCAGGTGAGAGGCAGGGGAGGGATTAGGGACATTAGAGACACAAGACAAAGACATGACTACTGCCCCTGGTGTGCAACCAGTTTGGCACAAAATCTACAAATCTACAACCCACTATGCTATTCCCATAAAGAAATAAAGACGGCAATCTTAAACCTAAAGTTTCACTTTGTTTATCTTGCATATTCTTCTTACATTTTTTTTTTTTTTTTAATCTTACTGATTTTAGTAGTCCTCTGTCTCCACTAAGTTTTGGGGATCCACCTTATGTCAAAATATTTTCTGAGCAATGTTGGCAGTAAGTTGGTTAACCATTAACTAGTCTGAAGTGAACCAAGTCTTCCAGGTCTGAACACACCCTGAAAAACATTTGAAGTAACCACAAAAAAATAGGTTTCACAGTTTTTTGTCCCACTGTATACAGTAAACTGATGCACGTTGTTAATGATTGAGGTAGAACGTGGATGGACCACCCATAAGGCGAGAGCACCCAAGGCTGTCACGACAGCTGTCAGAAGACAGCGATTGATGAAGAGACTGATGGGCGTCCTCCCGTCACATTCCCACCTGTCATGGAGCTCTGTGCAAAAGTCGCCCCCTTCAGGAATACGCCACAATGTCATCCTCCCTGCAGCCTCTTCACTGCACTCAGCCCACCTGTCCATTTCATACCTTTCTCCTTCATCCTTGACAGCACCGTTTGATTGAGAATATCAAGTTATTGCTTGAATAATGTTTAATTAATATATGATGAAAGAGCATTTGGTAAAATATTTTGGAAAAAGTATTAAAGATTTGTGTGAATGTTAAGAGGCTTTATGAATGTGTTGAACATAGTGTAAGTCTACCAGTATTTCTCCAAATTCTACATTCAAAATCTTAATTTAAATGTACGTGGAGTTTGAGTGTGCTCTCTGTGTATGTGTAAGTTTCCTCTGGAAATTCCGGTTGCCCTTACCACATGTACAATAGTTTAGGATGAAAGTTTTTGTGAGTGGGACTGAGTGACAATTGTGAATTACAATCCAGAGAGGTGTGTTCAATAAGTACTGTCTCAACCTGATAATTTAGCAGGCAAAATAATATCTTGATTATCCACGATACGCATGTTGCATTTCAGGGATAATTTTCCAGGAATAAACAGGGTATATAGTATTATAAGCAGCGCGGCCACATGAGCATTGCTGCAATTCTATCTGAGGCATAAGAACACTCTTATCTTAGCTACATGCAACCCTTCAGGCGTGTGTGCATTCACAACCCTTTTACTGAGATGTGTTTTTTAAAGAGATCTGTTTGTTATAGTAGCTGGTTGCTGTGGAACGACAACATCACCATAGGGTTAGCACAGGACACTGTAAAATACACTCTCTAAATATTTAATCATCACAGTCTGCTTCTTTGTGATTTTGTGCAATGCAACATCAAAACAACCAACAGCAACTGTATGAAATCATTTATTTAGCAAACCTCACATATATGTTTTTAACCTGTGTTACACTTCTTTTAAGTGCCATATTTGCCATACATAATTATAAAAGCTGCATTCGGAGTTAAAGATGTGAAAGCATTCAGATATTGTCTTTACCCAGAAGCAAATGCAATGGTCAATCTATTAAAGATATAGTGGCTTTAAATAACAATTTTAACAGAGCAGTCAGTTGGCTTTTGCCCCAAAAGTGCAGCTCCCTTTATGCAATTAACCTCCCATCTGGACTGAGATGGGAGGGAGAAGGCATGAGGTGCATGCTTCCTTCTTAGCAGCGTGGCCCTCGCCATGGGCTTTGGGAAAAGGTGGCAGAGAGATTGTAAAGGTCTGTGGTGGTGAGCCAGATGGTTCAACTTCCTCCTTGATCCTCACATGGCAAAAGGCCAGAGAAATGTAAGGGGGCCCATATTTGGCCATAATCCTTTATTAGCATAAAAAAAAAAACAGGACTATGTGCCTTATACAGTCTCTTCATATTAGGGCATAAATCAACAGAAAGAAAAATCTATCTCCAAATAAAACAACTTACGGCTACTTCCAAGTTCCTCAAACAGGTACTGTACTTTATCCCATTGGGTGCCATTCTGCTGTGGAGGTTGCAGAGGAACAAAGGCTCTGAAAAAATGAAATCAATGTTAATGAGTACTCTGCACTAAAACCTAAATCATACTTAAATGCAGAAAAGATACTGTGAATTTCTCATGTGTACATGTTATATTTTATTTTAGTTTAAAAAGTACTGCTCGCCTTGGAAAAAGGCTCACAGACCCTCTGTACGACAATCTAAGTTCAGTGTCCATTAAAGTAGTAGTTCACCTGCCAAGTATAAAGAGCACACACAGGCTTGTAACATCAAACTAGAACCCACAGAGTTCACCAAACAAAACTATTATGTCTCAGAGCATTAGAAAACCAGTTGCCGATAAAAGCCATCTTGTTGTTGGAAATCAAAGAACAAAGGAACGATTCCCAGAACAAAGCACCAACCGACTCACTTCATGAGGTAAAATGGAAGGAAATTGCTTCTGTCTATAAAAACTCCAAACAGTCAATATGTGTGTCCTTCTAGGGCACCTTTCAACTGGGGCACTGTTGAGTTGTTATAGGTTAAGCCAAAGAAATGTAGCTATCAACTCCACAAAGGAAATCTATTGTGTTGGGGAAGATAAAGGGAATGAAATGAAAAATATCAAATCAGATCTAATCCAAAATAAAGCCACAAGACATTGAACTGCCAGAACTTTTTTTCTCAACATAGAACACTTTTTTCACTTTTAGCAGGGGACACTAATTCAATTAAAATTATTTTTTTCAATGAAAAGGATCGTAATACCTACTCCATGCTCCCAAACATACACATTATATCCCATATCAATAACATTCCTGCCAATTGGTGGACTACCTGTTCACAGCCGATAACAGGAGGCCTGCTCCAGCAGACGACTGGAGCTTCAATATCAGGTCCAGCCTCTCTCCTCGTCATAACACTACCAATCAACACCTCCAGCCACGCGACCCACCGCCAAACTTGTACTTGTGCGTGCATCCACAGTGTTAGTTATATTATATTGAGGAATTAATATAATTTGAAATTATTAACAGATCTCACTATGACTATGACTTTTTTAACTGGATGTGATAGAAGTTTGTGCTGTGCTCTCTGTTGACCTGTGCATTTTCTATAGACGTTAACAGGGATCAAGTAAAGCCCCGTTTCCACAAGCGCTACTTTGCCCTATTCTTCTCTACTCTACCTGGTTGCGTTTCCATTACTCTTTTGCATCAAAAACGCAACCAGGTACCATATCCTTAGTAACCATGATTTCCAGCAGCACTCTGACCAATCTCAGTTCGAACACTTCGGTACCAGCTCGGCCTGGAGAGAACCAGCAAGCAAGTACTGGTTACCGCTTAAACTGTACCGCAATTGGGGTACAGTAGAGCTGAGTAGAGTAGAGTAGGGCCAAGTCGAGCAGGTAGAAAAGGGGTTTAGTAGGTATTATGACAACCAGACTGCACCACAACTTTAGAATCAGCGATGAAAATAATTAAAGACATAGTATTAAATAGCTAAAAGTCTGACAAGTCTAGCTGAAGCCACCTTTGTGGGTCCTTCTCTCATTACTCGACGGCAACTTCCACCTTAAGTGTCATAGAAGAAGTCAGCCATGCTTTCAACTTACCCAATTAAAAGGAGTGCTATGCAGACAATGGCAAATCCAATTGTATATTTCAGTGCATTTTTTACTTGCTGTAACACACAAAAAGAGGGAAATTATAAAAGGTCATTCAAAAAATGAAGGGAAATATATTATTCATTGTGGTGAGAAAAGTAATGGAAAAGGAGGTGGTGGGGTTGCAGTCCATTTAGCTGAGGACAGTAGAGTGAGAGCTTTATGGAGGCACTGTAGATCCAGGTTGACCTAGCGGGGATAACGTGTCAGTCTTGCTGCTATTCAAGGTGCTTTTAAAGTAACAATACAAAAGAAGGCTGTGTCGTTGGTGAGAAAGTGCCCCTGTCAGCTCAATTTTGAAATATGGGGGAGAGAGAGCACTACGACTTGCATTTTCAACATCACTTGTCATCTATCAAGCATTTTCAAAGCTGTCACCAAATTGTTTTTCTTGATATTTTGGTGGGGCTCTTTTAAATTTAAAGTGATTCCTTACGGAGCATTTGTTGATGTTGTCGTCATCTCTTTCCTCATAGTAGAAGTAGACGAAGGGAATCCATAGGAAGACACAAAACAGTATGATGGAGTAGAGTGCTGTGGGCAGAGAAAGGCTACACAGTTAGAAAGGATATGCAGTTGGTACACTTTATTTAACATATTATGCAAATTCACGCCACTCAATAGACAAGACCAAAAGTGACTTTAATATTAGTCGTACATTTGTATTATATATAGTTACTATTATCTTGTATTGGAGTGAATTGTTATATTGTAGCAGCATCATACTTCATAAGCATCAGTTTATCTTCAAAATTAGGAATGCTCAACATATAAATTATTACTATATCAAGCTGGAACTGTGTGCATACGTTTTCTGAAGCAACACAACACACTGAAAGACAAATCAGCCCTTATGAAAATCACTTCACTGTATCTCTATCTCCTATGTCCTACTTCTACCTTTCAGTTTGTGCCTTACAATTTAAGTATTTTTTTTACTACCATTGAGTTAAAGCAGAATTCTCAAAGAAGAAGTATCTATCAATTGTATTAGCAACGTGGACATTTTTTGGTACATTCTCTTAACAACTATTTAAATGAAATGAAAAAGCTAATGGTAAACAAAACAAAAATGCTGTAACAACTCCTGTACAGGCTTAATCTGGTATGTAGCAGCAAACTGGATATGTCCATAAACAAGCACAATAGTGTCTTTTGTAAAATTGGCAATATTTCAGGTAATGTACTCGCTGCTGTAGACAAATGACACTGACAGGACATTACTTTCAATAAACACATGCTCATTGTTTCACTAAAGTATCCATTTACACTTGTTTAAAGGCAGCCGCAGCAGGTTTACAGCAATCCTGCACATGTGTATAGATGTAAGAATTAACTAGAGGTGAGATTAATTATAACTAGTAACATGTAGTAAGAGGAGTTGTAAGCACATTACATATCGTCCATTACAGTCTGAGCAGATCTTACCAGAAACAAATAAGGCAGCACTTTTATTCAAAGCACAAGTATTATAATATTAAAGTAAATTGGCATGTCACATTTAGATAACTTGTCTTTGTGTCGAATTATGACAGGTACACTCAATATTATTATAGAAACATTGTAGTTAATAAACTCCTGTTTTTGGAATAATTTCAAGTGAGTTTGCAAAAACAATCATCCAAAATATACCCAATACTAAATATAAAAAGCGTAAAAGTAAAACTCTTCCATCTGGCATTTTCTTCTCAGATCCAAGTATTTTAACCTCCCTTCAGCATAGCACAATGACTTTAGCCCCTGACGCTTGTCCCTTACAGAAAAAAGTATTACATTTTATGTGAAAATGAAATGCCATGGGAGGCTGCACAGAAACATAGCCAGTGACAAAGGGCTCGGGAGACTGATGAAAATATCTGTCCAGACAGACACTTGCTGAAAGGTATGACACGAATGGCTTGCACTCTAATTTCCTGTAAACATCAAGGGAGGCATCATTTTTTGGGGGCACCACAACAGTGATAAGATGCCGGTGAATATTGGGCTTGCATTTGACAGGGAGCAGAAAGGACCTGATGCCTGTGTAGCTTAGATTTGACTCAATGTGTGAACAGCTGCTGCCTCCTAGAAAGCTGCATAAAAGAAGCTCAAATACAGAGGATTCATTGGTCTGTAACCTCATGCTTCCTTCAGGAAATGTACAGGACTGGAGCTTGTCCCAGCTCCTTTGGGCCTGAGGTGAGGTTCATCCTGGACAGAGGCCAGTTAGTCACACAGGCTGACACAAACATACACAGACAACAACCATTCACAACATCCACTCAGGGCAAAAGCAAGAATACAAGAATGCATGCTATTTTTTATTTCTAAATTGTATCCTCACATTTGATGTACACATTCTCAAATCAATTGATCTGTTATCCACTGAAGTATCTGAGCTTACAACAAAATTTCTCTCTCTCCAGTTTATAAGATGCTTCATACACACACTCTGGTGCCGTTATCATCATTTGTATTTATCATTTGTATAAACATACAATGCCATGAGAAATAACATTTTGAATATGAGCCTTTCAATTTTGTTGGAGGCTGCACTGGTTTTTAGCCATGCGCAGCCTCCCATGGCATAATGCACTGCAATTAGATTACTTCAGCCTGTATGTTTTATTTGAACTACAAATTAGACATAATGATCCCATGCTGTATATGTTAATAGTTAATGTTTTGGGGAAGTCTGGGTGTCTCAACTTAGAATGCTGCCCCCACGATACGGCAACGGATAAAGCGGAAGAAAATGGATGGATGGATGGATGATTCTGAATAACAAATACAAAGTTAGAACGCAGACCTCGCTTCTTTCACGCTCAAGCATAACTTTCTTGATTTTGGATTGGCAGTTTCAAAGCTTGTTAGCATAGGTGCAGAAATCATTTTTTTCTTTTAAAAAACACAAAGAAACAAATCAATGTGTTCCATGATCCATTAAAATCTTGTCTAATCCAGACTCAAGACCATGGTTGACTAAGACTGCAGGGTTCCACGCCATGAAGCCGCAAAACAATTCAAACTCATCCCTTCTCAGTCTTGCACTGGCTGCACTGCATGGGGCAATTCTGGGAACAAACAAAAGTGAATCCAACCAGCTCCTCAGCAATCTTATCTTTCCATAACATAGTGTTTCAGAAGTTTTCTGGCCTATGCCGGCACTATTTTTGTGAACTTCAGACGGACACACTTGTATTTCCATTATTAAGGAATAGGATTTTTGGAATCATTGCCAACATTGGTTGCTAATTTATCTGCCATTTTTCCCCCTAATTATATTATTATTATATTATATTATAAATTATATTATTTTATTATATATTATTTACTGCTGTCACCTTATATTGTGTGCACCATGTGCACTTGTATATTGTATATAGTAATTGTGTTGCTGATTTTTTTTTATTTTTTATTTTTTATTGTGCCTTCTCTACTCTTTACCTCTCTTTCTGACTGTTGCACTGAGCCGAAATATTTTCCAAGTCTGTAACTTCCTGTTACTTACGTGACAATAAAAATGATTCTGATTCTGATAAAAAAAACTAAACAACCCTAACATTCACTTACAGCCAGGAATGGAACTATGCAAATAAGGCATTTAATCATAATGGACTAGGTTTAGAACATAGACTGTATATATATTAACGGACGTAGTCACGTCTATCTCCATTGTTCTAACTAATGGGCCAAAAATTGGGCTCTCTCAAAAAACCAAGCCCTGGCGATTCAAGATGGCGCCGTATTCAAATGAATGGCCCAGGGTGGTATTGCAAGCATGTCAGCGCACGTCATTATGGCCGCTTTTGAGCCGTGACCCGCCCCAACTGGTTTAGAACTAACTACAAAATAGTAGACCAAATCTAATTGATACTCAAGGTCACGGTCTAGATATGAGTTGTATAATGGTTTGACATCCCAAACCCAAAAACAAGATAATCACTATATTGCTTATGGACATTGAAAACTGCCATCTTCATTCCGATTCATAAAGCAGAAAAAAACAAGAAGATATCAACATTGAGGGGCTAATTAGTATTCTCCCTATTATAACAAAACAAACAGAAAAGGTGGTTGTTGAGCAACTCACATTAATTGGTGAAAGAAAATGGCAGGTTGACAATTCAAAATGAAACAAAACAAAATCTTGATAATGGAGCGGTATTTATATAACTAGACATCCGCAAGGGATTTGATACAGTGAGTCAAACTCACATTACTGTTGACTTTAAAAAAACCTGGCTTAAGTCATATCTCTCTAGTGCATCAATAACACTATATCCTGTATTTATGCCTCTCACAGTTAATTAATTTTCACATTCATTCCAAACATACTGTTAATGTAAATAGGGAAGAAATGGACAATATTACCTGGGTGTAACATTCAATTGAACACTTCAGGTCTCAGGTACATCATCAACACATTCAAATGTTTCAAGAACTCCTTAACAATGGAAGCTGCTCAAACTTATTCCAACACATTGTCCTGGTTTTTATATTGTATTATAATATTAAAGTAAATTGGCATGTCACATTTAGATAACTTGTCTTTGTGTCGAATTATGACAGGTACACTCAATATTATTATAGAAACATTGTAGTTAATAAACTCCTGTTTTTGGAATAAAAAACAAGATAATCACTATATTGCTTATGGACATTGAAAACTGCCATCTTCATTCCGATTCATAAAGCAGAAAAAAACAAGAAGATATCAACATTGAGGGGCTAATTAGTATTCTCCCTATTATAACAAAACAAACAGAAAAGGTGGTTGTTGAGCAACTCACATTAATTGGTGAATGAAAATGGCAGGTTGACAATTCAAAATGAAACAAAACAAAATCTTGATAATGGAGCGGTATTTATATAACTAGACATCCGCAAGGGATTTGATACAGTGAGTCAAACCCACATTACTGTTGACTTTAAAAAAACCTGGCTTATGTCATATCTCTCTAGTGCATCAATAACACTATATCCTGTATTTATGCCTCTCACAGTTAATTAATTTTCACATTCATTCCAAACATACTGTTAATGTAAATAGGGAAGAAATGGACAATATTACCTGGGTGTAACATTCAATTGAACACTTCAGGTCTCAGGTA
Source organism: Knipowitschia caucasica (assembly GCA_964034765.1). Classification (NCBI taxonomy): domain Eukaryota; kingdom Metazoa; phylum Chordata; class Actinopteri; order Gobiiformes; family Gobiidae; genus Knipowitschia; species Knipowitschia caucasica. The sequence goes on from OZ035835.1 coordinate 27,742,128, forward strand.
CATCATCAACACATTCAAATGTTTCAAGAACTCCTTAACAATGGAAGCTGCTCAAACTTATTCCAACACATTGTCCTGGTTTTTATATTGTATAACTTGCTGGTTCCATGCTAGTAAAACCAATCTGAAGACTTTGGAATATTTGCACAAACAATTTCTCAAATTCCTCGACTAAAAACCATTGCTGTTCAGTACTTCAAAAATGTAGACTATTAAGATTTAACAACATCCAAAAATATTCATAATGGATTGTCCCTTTAAATAAATACTAAACTAAACACAATGAGGAAGAGAAGAACAAAGAAAAGTAAAAAAAAAAAAAATTAATCAGACAGAGCATTGTTTCCAGGTAATCACCGCCCTGATAAGCGCTCCAACTCTTTGATAAAGAGATAACGTTGTTTTTGTTATTTTCAATTGTGAAATTGGCAAAGATTTACATTGTAAATAAATGGACACACAATAAAAGCAGCATACAAACCACCTTTCAAGAAATTTCACTGCACTCAGAATCTACAAGAAAAAAGACTAGAGATGTTTTGGGGTGTATTTTATTATTGTTTTTTTGAAGGCTGAGACCATGATGGCATCTTTTCTATAAATGGCATTAAAAAAACGGAAAGAGAGGGCAAATGATTTATTCAAAGGCCCCCTGGGCATTTTGCCCTGTTGCTTATGGGTCTTGTGCTGATGCTTTGAAGTTCTGAGCAGTTGGAGAAAATAAAATGGACAGACGCTTGAGATTGAAAAGGCCAGGCTTTAAGACTTCTGGGTTCATCAAAGATCGCAAAAAACTATTTGAACTCAAAAAGGAAATGGTGTTAAACGAGACCAGAGACATCCATCCACTTATCAGTTTGAGCAAGGGAGACTGTTTCTAAACCCTTACGCATACATGTCGTAGTTGAGTATTTTAAGTGTGACAGTGACATGTCAACAGTAATATGTCTACATTAATGTGTAATGATTTTTTTTTTAAGCGCCACAACAAATCATATCAAAACAGTATTTGTTGTAGTATGTTCAAATCAAAGCTTCACCTATACACCTGCTTCAAGCCAATAGAGGGCAAATACTTATCTTGGGTAAACACTGTAGTTATGCAGAGTAAACAGCACAGACAGTGTGGCTGATTTATTGTGTTAGAATAATTGCTAAAGGAAATTGAACACAGCTAAAATTGTTGAAAACTCCTTGCCGTTTGAAAATTATAGCTGGAATGTGTGTGAATCAAACAACAGAAGTGTCAACACAGGATGCAAAGCCTCTGTCCATCAAATGAGCAAAAGCATAAGGCAAATATGAAATCCAAAATGTTTGAGAAATGAAGGTCCATATACTCATTATATCTTTTGAAAATCAATCTACCTGAAAGAAAACAAAACATGCATCAGAGATGGAAAAGGCAGCAAGCGTTGGCCATGTAATTATTCTATTTGTCAAGAGATGAAAAGACAGCTCTATCAAATGTGGCCGTAAAGGAAAGTGCTCTTTAAAGGTTACATTTGTACGAAGGCTTTTGCTTGTGTGACATGTGGAGCTTGGTCTCCACCTACTGGCAAATGTCCTCAAAAAAGACAGACTGCAATGTCTTTGGACAAACACACAACACAGGGGTACATCTATGCAACCACACTGCAGAAGCGGCAAAACCAACGTTTACAAATATAAAATGATGTAATTATTTCAATTACATACCATTCCTTGGACTACAATGGAGATCAAACAATGTAATGTGTCATAGGATAAGGTGACCTTTTAAGTTTTTGAAATCTTCCCATGAGGCGGATATGCTGCCATGACATGTTATACTTAAATTTAAGTACGCTTTATTAAGTAAGTAAGCTTTATCTATACAGAACCTTTCACAGAATTCAACATTTATCAGGATAACTATTTAACGCCAAACGACTTATGAACTAATGAACCAAAAATGCAATTAGTAATACATCAAAAACAAAACAAAACAAAAATTCAAAGGAAAATGAAAACCAGTCAAAATAATACCAAGTCATCTTTACCGTTGGTTCCAGTTCCAATCAAACCATAATTGTACACATTTTAGCAATAGAAAAAAAAAAAAACACAAATATTGTTGCTATCCATATTCAATAAAAGTAATAATTAGTTCAAAATACCTCCATAACGTAAATAGTAAAAAAGTAGATATATTTTGTTCAGTTCACTTTCTCTTCTACATCTATTCTGATCACTATCAATAAAGGCATCGTGTAAAACACAAACAAATATTCTAGTGCAATAGTCAGCATTTTCGGTTTAGTTGCAATCTTTTTAAAATGTGAAAATTAAAAAAGTGTGTAAGTTAATTGCCTTTAAAACCAAAAAAGTCAGCAATGCCAGTTGTCCATATAATAACACTATAGCAAGCAATATACGCAGCAATAATACATATTAATATGAATGGGGGAGGAAACTATGCTTCTCTGAACCAACTCTGTTTTTTGCTATATTTCACGTTAAGCAAATTTCCAATAAAGAAAAAAATCAAAGAACAGTAGAAATCCCAAGCTGAGTTGGTTTCTAGCTGCTAAAGGCTACCAGAGAGAATGCAGATCATGGTGAACCTACTGTCTCGGGGCTATGATCATGTGATCCAGGCTCGAGGCAAACAACAGCGTCTTTTAAGCCTTTCCATTCAATCCCCAGAACACACACACAGCCTTGGCATCATTCCTGCAGTAAATATTTATTATTCATATCATGTACAGCTTTTCCTCGATGTATAGTCTGAATGCCGAGAGTATTTACTGCGGGGAATGAACTTGATTGCAAAAGATAACATTTCTGCTCATTTTTGTTCTAATCTTATTTTTTATGATCTGGTTCTTTTTCATGTAATGTGGGACAGTTTATTAAAATTTGAAAACATTTAAAAAATACCGGCAGTGTTTTTCTTTGCATGTATAATGAATTATATAACCAAGTTATAAGAAGTATAATTTAAATATAAAGATAAAAGTAACCAAAAAATGAGCCACTGAAAAGACATTTAATTTGCCATTTCGTGTTTCTGAGAGTGTTGTGGTTGCAATGTGTAAAACATGTTCTCCTCCAGGTTTTGGGCAATACATTATTTTACTTTGTGATAAACATGAAAATTATACCTTTTGTCATGGATTCAGTGAAAGGATTAACTCCTTTCATATAGTTATAGAATATTTAGGGCTGTCAAAATTATTGCGTTAACGCACGTTAATTTTTTTCATTAATCGCGTCAATTAACGCAATTGACGCATGCCCATGCATCCCAAAATAACACTCAGAATGCCGTGCACACGTGCGTGTGTGAGATGGCGACAGAGCAGGAAGGCCCTTTGGGAATTCAAGTTTAAAAAGTATACCGTGGGGCAACTCTGCAAGCTGAGCTGCGGGCGCTCTGGACAGCAGTTCCTCCAGCGTCTGTGATCACGGCAAACGGCGCCGCTGTGACGTCATATCCAAGACCACGCACAAAACAGATAATTCTGAAAACCTCCGTGCATGTGTGTTAAGGATGTATATGTATAACGTATTGTCCGATTAACATTTAATGGTGTTGATTGATTGATATGTATTTGTTTATTGAGAGTAGCTAGCTCGGCTAGCTCCACTAGCTTCTCTGCACAGACAGAAGTAGTAACAGGCGCTGAAAGCTCGTTGTACTTGCAGAGTAATGTTAGTATTTTACACACCTGAATTACAAACAGAGATTGCGTTGCCAAAGGGCAGCGGTCATTATTGGTTTGAGAGTTCTGTTATCAAGAAAAAATGATCGGTATAACGTTTTGAAATTACATCACATTACATTACAATGGAGCATTATACTGCTGCTGTGGGGAGCTGTATAATAAATTATAATTCAATATTTGAATGTATTCTAATGTTTAAATTAATAAATTCGGACGAAACTAGCGGTATTTTTTTACTTATATATTTTGTTAGCAGTACGTTGCTTTTGTACCATTTCATCAGTGATTGTTTTACAGCTTAAGTTGCGCTAATGCTAATGTTAGCATCGGATTGCAAATACAACTAGATGGCTCCGTGTAGTGCAAATGAAAAGCCTCTGAGCGAGTTGGGAGGGGGTGCTAAACATTCAAACCTTGCAGAAACGGGTATAGCTCCTTTAAAGCTGGGGTACCTAATTTTCCCTTCCACTACCAGTTCATGTTGGTTGTGCCCAAAAAGTAATGGTGTGAGCAAATCAAACAGATTTAATGACATCCTGCATTTCAGACTGTTTTGAAATGTCCCTCATCTGTAACAAACAAAAGTTTTGGTCCTAGTCACTACAGAAAGACAGAATGTTAATAATGTTAATGCCATTTTATATGGATTTATTGTATAATAAACAAATACAGTAAATATGTACACTATGCTGTCATTTATCTTTCCATTCAAACAACCATTTACAGAAAAATGTGGCAAAATTTTGCCGATAGTTTGAAACGCCATTAATTGCGATTAACTATTTTTTAAGCTGTAATTAACTCGATTTAATCGTTTGACAACCCTAAAAATATTAAAAACAGTAAATAAGAATTTCTAATACTAATAGTACATAATAGATAATACAAAATCTATTATTTCAGTGTGAAACAAACGTTAAGAAGCAAGAATCTGTTTGCCACAATTTAAATTTTGAAATATGTTGTCAGAAAACAAGGGCTGTCAAACAATAAAAAAAAATTATCGAGTTAATTACAGCTTAAAAATTAATTAATCGTAATTAAATCACATTTTGAACTATCGGCTAGTTTATATACTTTTATTTTTCGTAAATGGTTGTTTGAATGGAAAGATAAATGACATTATTCAAATGTTCTGTATTTGTTTATAACAACAATAAATCCACATAAAATGGCATTAACATTAAGGGCCCATATTACGATTTTTTCGACTTTTCTCTGCTTTAAACATAAAGCAGAGATGCTATGTATGCTATTTGGCCTTCATACACATGCTCAGAGTAGTTTATTCATTGATTCTGTCAATCTTTAGAAAGAGAGCGATCTTTCTCCTTCACCCTCGAGAGGCAGTGGAACGCTCGGGTCCACTTCAGTGACGATTACCACTCTGATGACGAATATGACGTGCATACGCCCGTTTGCTTTGTATTTAAAATGATTTTTAAAAACTTTTGTCAAAACGTGGTAAACAATAAGTATGCCATTTGTTGTCAAAAATAATAAAAATAGAAATAATAGTAAAAGCCGGCCCTTTGGGAATTCAAGTTTAAAAAGTATACCGTGGGGCAACTCTGCAAGCTGAGCTGCGGGCGCTCTGGACAGCAGTTCCTCCAGCGTCTGTGATCACGGCAAACGGCGCCGCTGTGACGTCATATCCAAGACCACGCACAAAACTATTCTCTGCTTGTTGTGTGCGTGTCTTTGCGTAACCCGTGCACACAAAAAATACAGCTCAGAAGCTGGACTATGGAGCCCCAGTGTCGTGTCGTCTCCCGACGTGCACTCGCTAAATTAAAGTAGCTATACCCAATTTTTTTTCTAATGAGTTCATAAAAATGCTTATTACTACATACAAGTTCTATTATAATCCGTAATTAAACAATCCGTGGTAAACAATAAGTATGCCATTTGTTGTCAAAAATAATAAAAATAGAAATAATAGTAAAAGCCGGCCCTTTGGGAATTCAAGTTTAAAAAGTATACCGTGGGGAGATGATTGACAGATCTAAACAGCGAATCAGAGCGCGCAGCCAGCTCCCGCAGCCAGCTCCCGCAGCCAGCTCCCGAGTTCGGCTCCCGAGTCCGGCTCCCGAGTCCAGCTCCCGAGTCCGGCGTCTGTGGTTTGGTCCCGCGGACACCACATAGAGCTGCTGTTTGTCTGTTTTTGTCAGCAACTATAAGTGTTAGGATCACGTCAACTTGGATAACATGTGTTTTGGTTGTAAATATGGACGCACTATTTGGCCCGAAGAGGAAGAAAGCGGCTGGACATTTTTCATGTGTTCATCTCATGGATCTATTATAATAACGGGTTCTTCTGCGGGTTCATCACTTCACTGAGACTGTTCCAGAACTACAGGGACAATGGAACTGGACTTACGCAAAAGCTGATCTGGAAAGATGTGTTATTCCCACGATAAAAGACCTAACACGGACCCCCCATCTGTAAGTACAGTGATGCTAACTTGCCGTATACTTCTGTAAACTAAATCATTAGGGTCTGATTGTGCATCGAGGAAATAGTGCTCAATGTGACGGATTGTCATTGTTGGAAAAAGTGTATTCTTATGTCTGAAATGACTATGTACCGGTGTTTTGTTTATTTTTATTAATTTTTTTATTTACAAAAAGACAAATATACATATATACATTGATACACATTGATACATAAAATGACAAAGACAAAAACCAAAGTATTTACATTATATACAGAAATAAGCGATAAAACAACTCAGAGCGTGATGCTACGTCACTGTGCGAGCAGGGGGAGGTGGGCTCACCGAGGCAGAGGAGCAGACTGCTCTCTGGATCAGCTCATTTGAGTTGAGGTGACGTCACCTCTAGACAAGAGATGGCTCTAATCTCACAAGTTTTGAGTGTTGTGTGGTGTATCACACACATTATTATCACACATGTGTATAGGATTGACAGTGAAACATGAAGAAAAGAGTAATATAGGACCTTTAACATTCTGTCTTAGTAGACACTATTTGTTCAGCACGACTTATTCCGCATCTGCTAAAGCCTCCTCTTTCTTCTTTTTCTCTGTCTCATAAAGGCTGTGGATTCTCACCATTATTGTGCCTCTACAAACTATTGTTTGTTACAGGGATGAGAATGGGACATTTGAAAAAAGTCTGAAATGCATGTCAGCCAATGGCTGTCATTAACTCTGTTTGATTTGCCCACAACATTTTACTTTTGGGCACAACCAACATGAAATGGTAGTGCAAAGGAAAAGTTAGGTACCCCAGCTTTAATTTAGCTGGTTTCGTTGCGCTTCGGGAGAAGACTAGGGGGAGACGGACTGTTTTATTGCAGCGCTGTATTTATTGTGTGCACTGGTCACGCACACAACAAGCATAGTATGGTCCTGTTTATATGGTCTTAGGAGCATGCAGCCGTAACATGGCCATGTACCCGTGTTGTTGAAAGCCTCTCACAGCTGCTGGACGCAGGAACCGCTGTCCAAAGTGGCCGCAGCTGCCCCAGAATGCTGCGGACTCCCATTCACAGCAATTCCCCCGCAGTCACGCGCGGGGTGCCAGTCATTTGGCACATGCGTTAAAAGCATTAATTTTTTTTACCCGATTAATGAAAACAATTAATTAACGTGCGTTAACACGATAATTTTGCCTCTTATCTTTTGTTTCACACTGAAATAATGAAATATGTTGTGTGTATGAAATGTATTGTGCAATGTTTAATGCTAAACATTTTTTAAGTCAGCAATATAAGATGGCTGTTTGCAAAATGTCAAAAAGGTTGAAAAGAGAACATGCTGGTCTACAAATTTTAGACCCTAACTATTAGTGGTCTGAAATACATAGAAAAAGAAAAGTACTTACTGTAATACCCATAAAGTACAGAATCCTCAATGTTGGCCCTGGTCACATTATCTGCAGCCCATTCCTATAAAAGAAAAGCAAAAAAGTAAAAGACCATACTGGTACACCCAGCACACTTCCATTCCTGATCCTGGATTTTTAATCTGAGGGTTTCATATTTGTGTGGAGTTTTCAGTCTCCGGTTTCCCCAACCATCCAAAACATGCATCACAGGAAATATACTTTATCACTGGTAGTCCTGACTAAGCCGAGCATCAACATCTGGAGATGTGTCCCGTCTCCAGGCGCTGATGCTACCTGCTGCAGCAGTAACTATTATGGATACTTGGGTTTCCAGCTCTGCAATCTGTGATTTGGTTTTCCTCTCCTCGGATGGAGAACTGAGAAGCAATAGGCTCGATCCGATAGACCCTTCTGCATTTGAACATAAATAAATAAATAAATAAATATAACTTTAATTATCAGTTAATAGACTAATGAACAAATTATTTTCCGCCGTCATTTAAACAGAGCACTATACAATATGTTTATTTTGGTGCACATTCACTAAGGATTGGTGGGCATGAAAACAAAGAAAATGGTAGGCTGTAAATATGTGACCACTGCTTCAAAGAGTTAGCAGGCCCAATCTGAAATATAAGCATTTAAACACCTGAAGACCAGAAGAGTTTAGAGAAAAGCTTGAAATATGCCTTGGAGAGTTATTCAAAGCTCAAATCAGAGCTCTGGGATGACATAGAACTTGGTCTTTTGCACAATCTTGAGTGATTCAATTCATGCCAGATGTGACATGTAAATTTCGCCTGTGTGAGGTCAATAAAGTCTATCTTGTCTTAAAAAACATATCTGCAGCAGAGACAATTATACCTACTAGAAAACCATGGACCCTTCACTCATGCACATTGAAACATCTGAAGGTCTACGAATTTTGTGTTTCAGGGACAGTTGGACCAATCTCCTCTACACAAGGATTTTGAAAAAGCATGACCAAGTAGTACATACAATGAATTAAGCTTGAGCGTAAAATAAATATTTTCTCTTAATGACAATTTCCTGTAATTGAAATGTACATTTCAATTACAGGAAACACAAATTACAATTTTATTTGTCCCCAGATACAATGTAAAGATGAGTTATTCTTAACTAAAAACACAATGCACATGTCATCACACCAACAAAACAATAGCACCACACAGTTGTTTAAATGCAGATGAAAACATAATAATAAAGTAATACACAGACTGTTTACTATAGATAAACATAAGCCCAACAGGTGATTTGCAGTAGTCACAGTAGTATTTCAAATACTATGCAAAATGAAACTATAAAACATTAAACAAGATACAAAATCAAATTAATCAGTGCTTAGAAGCTGTGTGACATGAGTATTAGATTCTGGCAACAAAAGTTGGATTGTAGATGTAAATACTTTATTAGACCACTCATAGTACATACAGTCCCTTTATGTCACCAGGACCAAATCAAAATGAGCCTCAACCCCGAATTCCCCTGCCCATGCTTTGCTCCAATCCGCTGCGGCAAATGCAACTCCTCATTAATGAATGAAAGTCCTTTCACTCTTGCACTTCACTGCACCCAGGGAGATCAGCGGAGACAGTGGGCATTGAGGTTTGGCTGCAGCCGTGGCGCAGCAGATTGAAGCGGAGCGCAGGTAGAGGAATCAGCCCATCAGAAACGCTGTCAGTTGTCGCATTTCAAAAATCTTATCATGCCACATTATCATGTCTTATCATGCCCCCATCAGGCCATACAGCACACAGAAAGATTAAACCATCTGCATTGATAAATCCTCCTTCGAGCATGCGGAAGAATCAGAATATACTGTAGGTTCTGAAAAATATGCAGTTTCTTGCCATACAATCACATGCAATCAATGATCAGGATCAGAACACCCTACTACTACTGGAGTCGGTATTAAGCATCATCAGATAGGTAGAAATGCAAAAGGATTGTATTATCTCTTACTTTATTTTGCAGTTTTAATTGTTATGTGCTGAAATATAATAGAAGTTAGTACATAAAAGGAAAATTTAACTACAGTAAGTGTGTTTACATGTCCAATTTAAAAAGGCACGTAAAACCAGGCAATGCGATTAAGGTGTGGAAATCTACCCATTGGGGATAGCCCCTATTTAATTAATAAAAAACAGATATTGAGATAAGGCTGCCAGATGCAAATCTCAGCAGGATACCCATGTCTTGCAAGACTTCATAATGTACCTTCTGATTTACCAGTCATTTGAAAACCAACACATTGGTGTTCCCTCCTCCATATTCTCTTGCCATATAAACACAGTCAGTGACAGAACTCCAAAAGGGCTCATCATAAAAGCCACATCCCTACTAAAAACACTATGTAGAAGTGCAAATAACAAAGAAAAGCCTCAAAGAGTGAATTATGTGACACAATAGCACTATAAATGGATTAACAAAAAACCATCTAATGCTGATGCTATCCTGCAGCAGGACAAGTACAAGTCACAGCAAGTACATTACACACACCTGGATATCAGTGCCATACAAACATCAAAAATGAGAAGGAGAAGAAAAAACTAAACCATCAAGTCTGCTTTCAGCATTCTGCCATTATTCCCACTATCATAACAAAAGTCTTGCTTTATGGTTTCACATCCATTTGTTTTATTACTTTAACATTATATAATTGAAATACGTCTGTGCAGCCACAAGCTGCAGTAAGAGAAGTGAGCGCTTCTACAAAGTTTAGTCTATTGAGGTGGATTCTGTCAAAACACTATATATAAAGCCAGAGCCAAATAGCAATCAGACGACCATATCAAGCTAAATGGAACCCATAAATTACCTCCAGCTCATTGTGCCTGTGCCACTTTACAACATCTTTAGAGAGTAACAAATGCAATAACTTGGCAAGAAGTGATGAGTATAGACATGCATTTAGCTGGTAGGCCAGATTAAGACACCGTAATTGCATTGAAAACAAGCTAAAGGGTGCTGTGGGAAAAGCATTTTGTTTGCATCTCCCAAATAGATTTAACTTTAGAGAAATACTAACCTTATATGTACCATTGGGATATTTCATGAATGATACAAGGAATATATCCACTGGAAGAAGTGCTGAAGAAATCAAGGCAACAGCCAGGGCGCATATTGCTGTGATTGTTGAAACAGCCTCGCTCTCCTGACGACTCTGAAATTTACGGATGTAGACCCAACAAAAAGCCAGGATTACCTAGATGTATAAAAAACAAAAGGTTAAAATTTCAGTGCAGTAAACGTTGCACTTCATCTTCAGATAGAGAATAGTGGCATGTGGTCACAAGCATTCCATAGCTCAACTTCATCAAATGCGCTTATGAAATTCCTAGAAGTCTGTATATTTAAGAAGACAGATTGACCTTTTGTCTCATACCTACTTGCACACAGGACAAGTATTTCCGGAGCAAGTAGAAAAGTTTAAATGTATAAAGCCTTTCACCAAAGTATAAGTGACATTTTAGTGCCATGATATGAACCAACTCAGGGAGGAGCACAGGGACTGGCCTCTTGCTGGTGCACAGTCAGAACTAACATGGGGAGGCTGCATTTCAGAATAACGTAGCTAAAATGTGGAACAAAATAATTAGGCGGCACAGTGGCTGAGTGGATAGCACTCTCGCTTCTCAGCAATAAGGTCCTGGGTTCGAATCCTAATCGGAACAGGGCCCTTCTGAGTGGGGGCTTTGATGCGCTAGTTTGTTCGAAGCCTCGCCTCCATCATCACTTTGTGTGGAGAGAATGGAAAAACTAACTGAACTCTGAACAATTGTAAAGCGCTTTGGGTGACCTTGGTCTGTAAAAATGCGCTGTATAAAGAAACATTACTTACTTACTTACTTCCTTACTGAAAATGTGAGACTGGCCTCTTTTGTGACAATGTTCAAATTCAGGTTAAAAACTGTTCTGTTTAGCTGTGCATACAACTGAGGGATTTTATCTTTACTCTTTTTAATGTACTGTCATTTGAATTCTTTGTGTGACTGTCTTTATCTTTTTTTTTTCAGCACTTTGAGGCTCCTTATACAATTATAATTGCCTTGCATTAAATTGATAACAGCAATTTAATTGATAATAGCATAAAAGATATATGGTGGTGAAGTTAAATTAAATCATTTTGGAAACAAAACTGCTTCTCTCTTTTTCAGTTTAAATCAAGCTTCAAGGTGGAATTATCAGTGTTATCCAGGTAGGGGATTGAACAAATTCTCATGTCAGGGTGAGATACGACAATTGTCGTATTGTTGTGATATAGATGTCTGCACTGAATGTACTCTTTTGAGGAGTATCTCAAAAGAGTCACTACTAAATACCCATTCTGCCTATTAGTCAGTTTACATGTATTTATACATGTATTCAATGCATATCATGCAATGCCAATAATTATTCACGCTCAAACCCTGTTATGAAAACATTTTTCACAACACGCAATTACGACCTTTGGATAGATATATCATATTATATATAGCCATTATTTTATATTCGTTCTAATAATGAAGTGTGAGTGATTTATTTGACAAGAAGAATACATCTGGCTCATACAAGTGAAACTATACTTGACTTTAACCATTGGTACAATCACGTTCTAAAGCCATGTGTGTAAAGCCATGCGGAACTTAATATTTTCAAACCATGGATGTCATATAATAATAGTTTCAAACTCGAACGAGTAAACCAAATCATTTAGGAGAGCCATTTGTGAGAGAAAAGCCAGCAATTAAGTTAATACAGTAACATTAATTGAGCGGACATACACCATGTTTTTGCATTTGCGCTGTTTTACAGGATCACGATTTTACACATCATGTAAAATAGCATAAAAGATACTCTGAAGAATCCACAGATTGCGTCTGTCAACGCTAGCTAAACCGATTAAAGCAGGCTAATATTAGCCACAACAGACCGCGACAAACACAGACAAGCCTTTTCAGACACAGAGAAAACTATGCACGTATCGTCCGTAGCGTCACAGTTTATAGAAGCGAGTTTGACATGGCTTACCAAGAGAATAATAGTGAATATAGACCACCCGAGCACAGATTCGGTCAGCAGTGTTTGAGCCGCCATCTTTACTTCCTGTAACAACAAAACCACGTGACACACACATGACGTTTGCGGGAATGGGACCATAGATCCATGGGCCATAGTCGGGTGTGTGAGTTGGTACAATTTTGACACGCAATAAAGACGGTAAATGATCATTGAAGATAACTGAGTTGTTTTGCCCGGCCATTCATAGTCCTTGTTCATCTGTAGTAAGCAGCAGTGGAGCTGCGAAGAGGCAGTCCATAAGATTTTGAAGACACAAAGGAGGCAATCAGTGGTCGAGCAACAGCAAATTTGAGCTTCTCAGGGTCAAAAGAAAACATTAGAATTGTTTTTTTACATTATGAAGGTATTTTGACATAACTTTTATTTATATGTATTTATTATTTGCATTTAACCAAAACTGGACCAGATATAAAGTAATATATACTGTTATATATCCCTCTAATGATGTTCTAATGATGCTTTGGGTTCAAAGTTTAGAGTAAATAAAACATGTTTGTTTATCTGAGAAAAATAAATGATGTATAACATGCTATGGTCGTCCATTACCATCCATGTTGCAAGTTACTATTCATCGTTAAAAATCATGTAAGGGGCCACTAAAAATAGTCTTGCGGGCCGGATTTGGGCCACGGGCCTGAGTTTGACATGCTTGCTATAGACTATGTACTTTGCAGGTGTTTCAGGCCAAAAAGCTCAATTCAAGCATAAAATCTGGCGTTGAATGTAAAAAGTATGTTTTTTTCTCTGGTTTATTGTTTGAAATGTTTGTGCATAAAAGTCATATCCACCCAGCGACAGCCCCAAAGCATCACTGTTCCAGAAGAAGAGTGGGCCAAAATAAAAAACAAAAAAGTGTCAAAACATTGTGAAGACTTAGAGAAAACAATTGATATTAGTCTTTGCTAATAAAAGGCATGTAATAAAGAATTTAGAACAGTGGTCTTCAATCTGTAGCTCGCCAAAGGATTGGGGATTTTAAAATTTTTTACATTTTGGGTCACCTCATATCTATTTAACTATACATGTTTGCATTATGTTCCCTTATCTAGGGTGTGTTGTGTTGTGTTGATTATCTGCTGTTATTACATAGACTACCGTTCTATTATGTCAGCAAAAATAGCTTCCTACCATTTCTGTTGTGCAAAAGTAGCTCTCCAATAAAAAATGTTGGAGACCCGTGATTTAGATTGACTTTTTTTGGATTGTCGATGCTGTCATCCACATGTATGTTTAAGTCTCCAGTTATAACTATATTTTTCCATTCCAAAACTAGGTTTGAAATTAAGTCAGCCAATTCTGTTGGAAACTCACTGTAGGGACCAGGAGGTTGGTATAAAACTTTAAATAATGCTGCTTTTTGTTTTCTCCACCCAGGACAGGTGATTGAAAGTGGATTTTAGGATTTAGAAGTAAGTTGAGGTGCGATATGATTGCAACATCGCCCCAGCAACCTGTAGCTCTGGTAGTTCACATGCATCAGAGGAGTGCACTCATTCAGTCTGACATAGTCCTCTTCTTGGAGCCATGTCTCAGAGCGTGCAAGTAAAAGCAGGTTGTTGTCTTTAATTAGTTTGTTTATTTGAAGCGATTTAGATGATATTGATCTGATGTTCAATACACCACATTTAACAATCCTATTTTAGAACCATTTTTGTCTATCTGAACTTTTATCAAGTTCTTGTGTCGGACAAGATCAGATTTTTGCGTGTATATTATTTTAGATTTCAAGCGAGGGACACACAGTTTTAATCTGAGGACTTCGCTAGAAACTTGTGGTTGTGGAAGAGCAGCTCTGAACCCAGGCCTCTGTGTAAGTAGTGTAGAGTTGTAGTAGGCTAGTTAATAATGATGCATTGTCAGTCTCTTTTTGGCATCCCTATTGAGTACTTAGTGTTGTTCAATATATTATGAATCCTCCTCTGAATCATTAGCCTTATGCTCACTGGAAAAATAGAAGTAGGCCAGTGACAAATCTAGTACTGCACCTGTAGCTTGAGTCCCAAGTGAGACGCAGATTACAACGTTTACTCTCATGATCAGTTACAGTAGCAGCACAGACATCCAAAGTATTCCCTCTGCATGCAAAATGTATTTCTGGTTATTCTGACCCTTCTTATTGACCCAAAAAGTCAGTAATTATTTATGTGCTACAGTATGTGTATTCACTTCTGTCATTGTGGTATGGGGGATTTGAGGTGTATTTCTTTGATGTGTTGCTGCCCATTTGTTAATCTAAATGGGGAAAAAGATAATTTTGTTTTTTGGCCATGCCATGGGTATAAAATGATTTTTTTTACAGTCAATGGTATAGGATAATACACTGCTTCCCAAAGTCCAGAGCGTTTTGAATAACTTTCCTGAAGAATACATTTAGTTGGTTCTTATACCAGACAATTGAAAGATAAACAAAACAAACTTTCCTTTTCCTCAGAAGCGTCTTGTGATGTCGCACATGACACACGTTATCACCTGTTCATCCCTGGCGTAGTAAACCCACCAACCTATGTGGTTTCCTTTTAACTTTAGATCAAAAATACAAAAACAAACATAATATAATTTTTTACTTTAAAAAAGTTAAACGTATATCCTGCTATTGCTGTAAACTAGAGGCCCCCTGGCAGTGCCCCTGAGGCCCTGGGGGACTGGACCCCACTTTGGGAAGCACTGGATAATGAAATCTTATTATCTTTCCTTTCTGACACTTTTCGGCTAGAACGGCAATACAACAAATATGGCCCAACTGACTTTCAGCTATGGGATTATACAGCAGCGGATTTATATAAACCTCCTGAAACTTAATGTGAAGTGCAATGTAAGCACTGGGGTTTTCAAGACAGAGGGGGTTTCAGGAGGTCCCAGGCACGCTCCCCATTCCTTTTGCTCTGAAATTTATCTTGCATTCAAGCCCCATGGTGTCTCTATTTAAAGAATTTGCTGTGCTTTCATTTTTTGCGCTGTTTCCTCTCCTCTGAGTGCTTTGTGTCCATTTCATTTATGGGGAATATTGGCTCTTGAATGACTACGAGTCTACGAGGATCTGTATGTGTTTTCAACCAAAATACAATTAAACTTATTTTGGATAATGATGCTTGTTTCAGAAATAGGAAATGACAATTCTTATATTACTAGACAAGACATGTTCGACTTTAAGTTAATGTCATACCATACAGTACAAGTTTCCAGGCACAGCAATGGAAAACACATGGTTACAAGCGAGAGGTAACTATAGACAAGTTACAGTACAAAAACATCCAAGTGCCTAAACTCCTTCAACGCGTTAAGGTGGCAGTTCATGGGGAGGGACGGATGGAGCGTGTGATTGACAGGCGGACCAGCGGATACAAGTGATCAAAATGAGCTTCCTCCGCAGAGTGTCTGGACGTTCCCTTGGAGATAGGGTGAGGAGCTCAGTCACGCGGGAGGAGCTCGGAATAGAGCCGCTGCTTCTTCATGTTGAGAGGAACCAGTTCAGGTGGATTGGGCATCTGTTCCGGATGCCTCCTGGACGCCTCCCTGGTGAGAACAGGTTTTGACAAAGGGAAAGAAAAATGTGTTGTATTTTTCCTATTACTCGTCAAGTGAGAAATAAGCTTGTGCCTTAAAAACAGGAGCTTAGTGTTTGTCACATTGGCAAAGATTGTGTTAAGATTGACATTATTGTATTGTTAAATTTTTGGAAATCTTATCTTTTGTATTGTTTTATACGGAATGTCAAATAATTAATTATAATCATAAAACCATTTACAAGGATTCACCAATTACCTGGAAAAATCTTCCAAATTTCCAAAATTGCTCAACTCAATGACGTACGTGTCAATTGGCCTCAAAACTAGACCTGCGGGCCTCAGGGACTTTTATTGATGTCATTGTTTCATTCTTTAATCTTTAATCTTTATTTCTCTAATGCTTTATTCAATATTTTACTAGAGGGAATAAAGTAGTTGCATTCAGGTCCAGGTGAGCATTCATAGACTATGAATGGGTTTTGTTTACGCTCCTTAATGGGGCACAAAAGTCTGTTCAGGGATGAGTAACCCACAGCGAGCCTTTGTTTAGCATTTTGTAAATGATACGCTCAAATGACAGGTGTTCTTCACTTAAAGCCAGTCACAACAATGGCTTCAATGCTATGATTTAGAGACTACAGTGATTAGTCTGCTTTGTGTGAAGTAAACAAACAGTGTTAATGGTTTGGCTTCTGAACTGTGCAAACAGAGAGATTCAAACCTCAATAATAAAACCGCAGATGCTTTTATGTATTTGGAAACAGAACAAATGATGGGAACATGTATAGATCACAATAGACATCAGCAATAGTGACTCGGCAGCTTTGCATTAACATTAACTGAGAAAGAGAGCGACCAAATCACATAGTGACACATTTAATGAATACTTGTGAATACTTGTGAATACTTGGATACTTAGTATAAAGTATCATGTTCTCTATCTGTCTTCACAATGCGACATTACTTGTGGTGGCAGTACACTGTAGGTTTGGTTATAATATAAAAATATGAACACATTGAAAGGCAAATTGACATAAAATACAGACATTATATATATATATATATATATATATATATATATATATATATATATATATATATATATATATATATATTACAAGCTAAGATATATATGCAAATTCTGGGTAAGCAACAGTGTGACCATCTGTCTGGCCTCTGCACTTCAATTCTACATTTTGAAAAGTCCTAAAAGCAAACCGACATTAATAAGGCAGCTTTTGTCAAAAGGCTAAATATACAAAAAGCTCAAGTGTTCCACAAGACACTTAATATAAATTTGAATACACTTGTTTGTCTGGTTTTTATTTTTGAGTAAAAAAAAAATGAAAACCAGACAAACCTATAATTACATTACACAAAATGTGGAGTGTGTTCCACAATCACCTTTAGATCAAACAACTCAAACAGTTTTTTACAGAGCACAAATAAAAACACAAATACACACAATTCGAGGTCAACCACCCAAAGAAGACAAAAAAAAATTGTGTACATCAAACCAAAAAGCCCCATTTAGGCAATAAATGTGCTTCACATTGTTTTGAGGTGCGTTCATTAGAAATTAGCTGCACTAGTTTAGTGAAGCTCAGGCCCTGACCAGCGTCAGCCACTGGTCATGCCCTATCTATCCAGTAATCCTCCACTTCAACAATGTTGTTTTCCTGCTGCTGTGGGAGTGTGTGCTCAGTGATTTGTTGAATCCCTGCATGAAATATTGTAGTTTATAGTAATTATTTGTTTAGCTTCAAGCATTGTGTCAAGTTTCCAGCTCCTGCCATCAGAGCCTGGACACAGAAAACACACGTAGGAGAGGCACCCCGCACAGACACAGCCAAGCGGTTCAGTGTTCAACCCGGGCGCCCACGAGCTTTGTGGATGTGCATCATAGCTCCAATACAATGATGTGGGACAGTGAGTAAGGGGGCTTCCATTGATCTGCTATCAATCGTTTCTTTCCCATTAGTCGAGCCAGAGAAACTCAAGCTATTACTTACATTGTATTCCGCATTCAACAACATGTACTGACGTGTATCAATATTTATGGCAATGCAAGGCAAGTTTATCTATATAGCACAATTTCATCACCAAAACGATTAAATATAAAATCCCTCAGTTGTATGCACATGCTAAATATAACTGTTTTCAACATGGTCACATTATTGACTTTGGTTATCTGCCCCTTTTGGACCAATGGCTCTATATGTTTTTTTAACATTGCATATCTTGTGTTTGAACTGTTTGATTCTCGTATCTGTGTTGGCAAATTTGACAAGTTTTGTAAAGTCCTCCGAGATAGCTACTGTTGTGAATTATTTGTCTTTCCAGGGGTGTTATTCAAGCGGTTCTCCGGGAATGCAGTGTCAGAGGCCCTTTGTTTAGACCTGTCCAGGAGAGGCAGGAGTACAAATCTTAATACATACTTATGCAAAAGTACAGTTACTTAAAACAGATAGGATCCACTATTTAAAATAGAGCCACTATAAATATCTACTCTGGTAAAAGTACAATGATTGAAATCATTGGATGGAGTTTGCCTCTCAGCTGGCCTGGGAACACCTCTGGATACCCACGGACGAGTAGGATTAGGAAGTATGTCTCTGCTGAGACTGCTCCCACCAGTACAAAAATGCATTCTTACAACTAAATCTCTTCATAATATCATAATAGGCAGGGTGAAAACAGGATATTACTTTGATATTGGGGTATTACACAGACAGTGTTGATAAGAAGTACATACAATAATGTGCTAATGGCACAAGCGTTCTTGTTGATTTCACTAACCTTATATTAACCTCCAAGGCAAATAATTACAGGCTGATCCAACTCCAAAAAAGTCCTTTCTGTACTCGATCAAGAAAAGAATACTCTTTGCAATATGCAACCTGACAAATTAATTTCTGAATACTGTAGGCATGTAATTATTTATTTAATCAACCAAATGCATTGAGGGAAAAACACTTATAAAGTTAAACAACTTTGAAATCAATCGACAGGCTAGAACACTTGAAACCTGAAACTGATGGTCATTAATGCTCTTTCTTCATTTTGTTTCTCTTACCTGTCTTCAGTGGGGGGTACATGGAGAAGTATATTATCATCAGTCTAAATCCTTTTTGTTAGTGTGTGGAGCCAAGTGTCTATACACTGATATAAAGTCTAACAAATCTTTTAACGTTTAATTTAGAGTAAAGTGAAAAAACCCCAAATTAAAAGTTTAAGAAGTATAATTATGGTTCAGAATATGCACAGTAATTGGCCTTGAAGAAACTGAATGTTGTTCACTTCTTAGTAGGGCAGCAGCATTACCACATGACATTGCAGTCCAAAATAGTAAACGGTGGTATGATACTTTGGCTGTACACTGTTTGAAGTCATGCAGGTGTCATTGATATTTCAGCCTCTGAGTGTATCGTTTATAGATTTATTATTACCGCCTTTACAATAAATTGCAAATGTTTAATTAAAGCAGCTGGGCAAATCAAAGTGAATAAAGCTAAGAGTTGATTCATTTTGATTCCACGATAATAAAAAAAAGTGAAATGGTTTTGAATAGCACACCTGGGCGCCTCGGAAAGCCTTTGAGGAGTTGCTGTGAAGTCTCATTGGGCATGTACTCCCATGCTGCCGACGCTCCCAGTGCGCGCAGCTCGTGTTTGCTCAAGTCTTCTGTGGCAGTGCATTTCAGTGATAATGACAGAGTGGGAGGGCCACTGCGTGCAGCTAATAAAGACCGCTATCTAGCAGAAATCCAACACTGACTTTTATCTCCAACTCTAGGAATTCGGATCCACACACGATCGCCGCGGCCACTTATGGATTATGATTTTTTCGCAATGTTTTTATCTCCACTGTCCTAGAGGAAACTTTGCCTGCGAGTGTAAGTACACGCATTCATTTAACGGGACAGTAACCTAAAGCTTTATACTGTTAAGATAGGCTTAGTACTTTTACACACGCCATGGTTCTTAAAAGTTTCTCTGTATGAGCACGTGTTTTATGTGATTGGTTCATATTATAAAGGCTATCTACATTATATTGTTTAATTGAACTCAAATAACGCGTTGCTTTATTGTTTACAAGGCACTCGAAAATGCATGCTAATAAGTGTATATTCCCTGTAAATTCCAATAAAGAATGACAGACAATCAGCCAATCAGCAAGCGCGCTCACGTAATCTCGCGTTTTTGAACAATGTAAAGTCATAGGAAGAAAAAAAAAAAAAAGGAAGCTGGATGCATGTGCTTTACTCGTCCTTATTCTAAAAAAACCTCAAAAACTTTAAATTCAACATGTTTTGCTGAAGATCCTCATAAGTCCTCGATGGAAATGAGTCAACGCAAACCAGCGCCGGGGGGTCGTCTTGAGCTGCGTGAAGTGCATTCATTTAGAGAAATAACAGGAATATAACATTTCACCTCCTCACAGACCAGGAACGTGATAGCGCTGTAGTGCGGCTCCACGGCTGAGACCTTGTGCGTGCTTTGAGTTGTTGCAAAGAGCCACGTTCGGCCACTCCGAGATATTGGAAAGTTTATGGTCTCAGGGGTAAGAGGCACAATATGGGAATTGGCTGCTGAAGCTTTGGACTGAGTTGAGTGGTGATACAAGAGAAAGAGAGTGCCATAAAATATTGTAGCTTACAATTTGATAGATTGATCGTAAATTAACTTGATATATTCACCAAAGAACCCAGGTTTGTACTTTATCACGTAGTGTAAGCATATTGTACTCTTCTGCAGTTACATGTGTTTAAATAAATTCATATCATTTGGATATTAGATAGACCTATATATTATGGGAGTATCAGCAGCTTAATAAAAGTGCCAGTTACAGTAGTAGTAAACAACAGCCTTTTCTGTTATTGATAGTATGAAAAAATGTGTTATTCTCTCTTCTCATTCAAACCCAGTGCTTGACTACGTAGCCAAATTATTCTTGGGTCTGATTTGCAACTGGAAGGTCCCTGGTTCAGTCTTTGCATGTGTTGCCTTTGGGCCAAAACAAGCTGCAAATCACTCTCAACCCACCTTCAATACAACTCTATAGCTCTATAATAGCAAGGGATATACTGCTACTGTGAAAACATTTTGAAGTCAGGCATAAGACATGACTACACGGTATGTACCTTTATCTAATAGTACCATGAAACAATTGTATTTGGACAGGGCGCTGGGAGTTTTGGATGCATGCATACCTGTAGAGTTATGCTGAACAATAATAAGTCTTGGTTGTTTAAACAGAGGTACAATTTAAACAGTTCTTTTTTCATCACCAAGCTGCAGGTGTTACTAAAGAAATACATGTCTGAGGATTACGTGTGCATTGAAAAGGGCTTAACCATACGTGACGTCGCATTTAGCACAAGAGATGTAAAAGCTGGAATAATGTTTAAATAGATTCAAGCTGCTGATAAAGATTTGTAGCCTACACCTATGCTTCTGGGACAATCTAGCGAGGGATTTCTTTCCAATCCAATTAGTTATTGAAATAGGATGTTTTATGTTCACTTTTGATTCATGGAACAACTAAACAATACAAATCGACTTGACTATATACAAAAAAAGACTAGACGTAACAGGCACAAAAGAAACAACAAAAAAGGACACACTAAAGGGGTCCAAACATACAAGTGTGAACAGAATTCTTGGTTCTCGCTGCTAATTCTCGTTTAGTATGTGAAAGCAGTGCACCTCAATGTGTTGTATTCTGTAGAAGGTCATTGAATGCGATTGAAATGTAAAACAATCTATTTGCACACAGGTTTTGGAGAGGCCTGCTTTCGAGTGACAGAGACATGATTCGCTTGCTAACATGGACGGCTTTTCTCTGGACTCTAAATTCCATTCCTTGCACATTTGGGATGGCAGTGAATGAGCAAGCAGGTATTTATTTATGCTTGTCCAAAGTGCCGGGTACCATTGAAATGCTCTGCTGTGGCTACAGTATGTGTGATGTTAATCTTTATCTCTATTTTATGGGAGACAAAACAGAGATAAAGATGTGTCAAGAAGATGATCCATTAGGTTGGACCACTTCCCACATTTTTAACATTTTAGCCACATCAGTTTAAAGATTTAGAAAGCTCACTTGATTTATCTGACAGTGAAAGTTGCATTTAATGGAACATATTTCATTCCATTTATGGTTTTAACATTGGACATTGTGAGCAGACTGTGGCAATTTGGTTATCATTTAGACTTTGAGGGAGGACATTAAGGACAATAGTAACGGTGCATAATGGTTTAAAAACAATATTTATGTGAGCAGTGATCAATAATAGTAAGTACTACCCATGATTCTATGTTTACTGCTATATCTGCAATTACTTAAAAACCTTGCTGAGTAAGTAAGTAATGTTAAGTCTTATTAAGTAAGTAAGTAAGTAATGTTTATTTATATACCGCCTTTCACAGACCAGAGTCACAAAGCGGTTTACAATTGTTATTTTTGGGCATTTGTCTCTCACGCCACACAGAGATGGGAGCGGGGTCGCAATTATTGAAGTTTTGTCATCATGGTAAGCGGTAAAAGGTTTCAACACAAATGTTGATCAACTAAAAACATGAGAAAGAACGTTAGTAACAGACCAATTTATTGATTGGCTTTTTATTTCTCCCGATATTCCCGGTCATTTTTATTAATGGAAGTTACTGCCCCCTCTCAGCCAACAAACACATTTTAACAAACTTTTTCTTTGTTACACCTCAATTTAAAGCTCCGAGTTGATTAGCACTTGTGCCTCACAGCAACAAGGTCCTGTGAGGCACCAGACCTTTCTGTATGGAGTGTCCATGTTCTCCCTGTGATTGCGTAGGTTTCCTCAGGGTGCTCTGGTTTCCCCTACCACAAAAAATAAGTGCAATAGGTCTGGCATGTGCTTTCTGTGTGGCAACTCTGCTCCCATCTCTGTGTGGAATGAGAGACAAATGCCCACAGCAATTGTAAAGCGCTATATAAAGTAGTACTTATGCTGAACAGGTTTTGGATTTGGGAACGTCATTTTCTAAGTGTACTGACATAGACATCCCCATTTGATTTCTTGTTAAATGAATAAAATGCAGCTGTAGAGTTATAAATACCAATTATTATCTGTAAAAAAAAAAAAAACCTTTGTCCAAGTGATATTGGCAGATCTAACATAAGAGAATAGTGAGTTTTACTGTTTGTATGTTGTACATGATCATCAGAATCCCTCAACATTAGTAATAGTTTCAAAATCCTCATGGGGCAGGCCCCAATATTTAAGAAGTCTTTTTAATCATAAACTTTCTCTTTTGGCCAGATGGCACATGTCCTCTTTTGAGTGTTCAGGATCACAGATTTTCCGACGTTTTGGATCGGCCATTACAGATTACAGGTATGTAAGCAGGCAGCAAACAGATTATAACAAAATGGGAATTCACTTTGACAATAATTGCTTTTTCTCCAGGATTTGATTTGACAGAAACGTTTCTTCAGAGAAAGGGCACACTGTGGGAAAACCTGCCGACATTTCGTTTGGGAAGCAGTCCGTTGATTAAAACAACAAAGTAAGTTGCAGGCTTTTCTATTATTCTTGTTTGAGATTACATTGCAGTAAGATGCTGTCAGCCACAATGAAGGCAGGAGTACAGTACATGCCATGCTATAGTCAGTATAGTGTATTAAACTGCTTTAAAGATATCTTTCTTATAGGTTTTTACGGTGAGAAATTCTTCAAAATCAACTTTACAATATTGAGAATAATAATAATAGAACTAATAATAGAATAATAATAGAACTAATAATAGATTGAGATAATAACAGGAACTTCTAGCACAAACATGTAACTCCGTCCTCCTGTCTACAAGCTCTTGTCTCAGTCCTGTAATAGTATGACATTGCACCACTGTCAATTCAGGATTCTGCCTTTTAAAACAAAAGTATTCCCTGTAAAATACTGTCTGCTGTCACAGCCAGTAACAAAACAAAACCTTTTTTCTGGGGGTAACATACGGATAGGGCTGACCTGATGGCTTTGAGACTTGTTTCACCATTTTTTCAACTTTAAAAATAAAGTTGTCAAAAAGTTGTGTAATATAGATGCATATAATATTTTATTCCACAAATAAAGATATTATATGCATAAAATAAATAATCTAATACGGAAAATCTCAGCCAATCTCAGAAATCAGTGGATATTATACAACTTAGAATGTAATTATCCTGTTTAAACCTCAAAGCCCAGTTGCCTAGGCTTAAAAGCGCTGAGAGGTGAGCTGTTCGGCAGGAAATGATTTGAACAGAATCTTATATATCCGTGTAAGGAGTCTCTGTAGGGGAGAATGTGGAGCACAAATGAATTGAGATCTGAGGGTTTACAATAAGACTGAATATTATGAATATTAAACTAACATAAATGCCCCACAAAGGCACCATTGAGTGAAGGCCACAAACCTTCGGTCCGCCTGAGCGAGTCATCACCTTGACTATGATGTGGTGTTGGGGGCTATTCTTTTCAATGTATTATTGATAGAAAATTGTCAGGATCTGAGGATATTTCATTTTTAGAGGCAAAAGTATGAATACAATTTAAACTGTGCACTTTAATAATAATACACACTCAGGTGTATTATCAGAAACATACATCACAAACATTTTATTTTTGATTTTTGGTAAATACAACGACATAGTAAGACAACTGTGAAGTGAAAGCAAAACGATAAATACTTTATCCTGGCCTCTCTCTCTATCTCTCTCTCTCTCTCTCAAACACAAGTACTTTCCACCCTCCAGAATCAATGAAACGCCTACAAGCTATGAGCAGAGATGTCTACAAAATAACACCAAATGTGTGTTGGATTGAGAATGAGGAGTTGAGCATAAATCCTCACAACTTTGAACCATTGATACATTTCTCTGATTGTATAAACTATAAAACACAAACATTTATGACTGAAATTGATCAATTCATACAAATAGTAGCAATGGCTGTTTATATTTTACTGATGTCACGTTACAATAAATTCATTCAAGATAAGAATATTTCTTTAGTGAATTTTAATAGCAGGACTAGCATATATTCCAATGTTGAGGGTGTCAAAGACTATTTGAATTCATTTAAATCCCCATGTAATATAGTATCAGTTTCAGGAACATTGATACATGTGCATATACATAGGTAATGAGTTTGAAATGAACGGTTATGAAATGTTTTGTTAAAACTGACGATGTAAGAGAGGTGGAGAAATGGCCATTTGATAAATATGTGAATTGTAGAATTGTATAAACTATTTCTTTAGCAGTGGACGCCGAGAAAGAAAACCATTATTTTAAGCTATTGTAAAGACAGCAGCCTCGGACCTGAAAGTTTTCAGAGAATGGATGGAAAAAATATTCATTAATAAAAACAAAAATATATTATATGTGGGGACTTTATTAATGAACCTGTTAAACCCCAATAGACTCCCTCAGTGATCACTTACCAGTCATGGAGCTTTCGCGAAAGTTCACCGTGGTAGACCCGGCTGTTGCTGCCAGGCCACAGGCTGCTCTTCCTCGACTCATCAATACCAGCAACGCCCACCCAGTCAACCAATAACCACCAGGACAGCAAGTTAAAAGCCGGAGACGCCCACTTCCCGATCTTCTGAAGTCTGCAAGCTTCTGAAGCCTGCAAGGTGCATGTCGCTAACGCACCTGTTCGCAAATGCATGCGTTGTTCTGGAGGGGTCGCTTCTGCTCACGTGTTGCTCGTGCGCGTGGCCCTGCTGTCCTCAGTCTGGCTGCTCGTGGTCTGCTCCTCCTCCGCGTCCCTGCACCTGCTGTGGTTCGCGTGTCTCCACTGCTCTCCTCCTCTGCGGGCTCTTCTGCGGGCTGCTCCGCGGGGCCCCTCCGCGGTTCTGTGCTGCTCGTTCCTCGTGGTCTGCTGCCGCGCGCAGACGGTCTGGCGGTGCCGTGCGTGTCCCTGCCTCCGACTGGCGGTGCCGCGTTGTCCCGTTGCTTTCCCAAGTCTCCTGGCATGCTCTTAAACAACCGTGGGCATGGTTCTCTGACCGCCGCTGCTGCGGTCCCTGCTGCCGTTCCTACTGATGCCTGATCCCGCTGCTGCCTATTCCTGCTGCTGCCTGTCCCTGCTGCCTGCTCCTGCTGCTCCTACTACTACATGTGCCGCTGCTGCGTTTCCTGCCGCTGCCGCTCCGCAGGCTCCCAGGCTGCACCTATCTCTACGGCTCGGCTCTTCAGACACGTACGTAACCTGGCTCACGGAGACAAGCGGCGCACGCTGGCGTGACACGTCTGTTGTTCGTATGAATTGCATTGTGCTGCTGCTGCTTGCTGTTTCTGCTGCCGCTACTGCTGCTATTGCTGCCGCTGCTGCTTCATACTGCATCTGCTGCCGTGCTGCTGCTGCTTCTTTACTTTGACACCTCTCTTCACTGCGCATCTCTTTTACTGAAACACTAAACAGCTTCAACTATATTCTACTGCGGTGGCTTGATACAGGATTATTGCTGTTATTATCTACGGATGCTGCAACCGCTGCTGCTGCTGCTGCTTCATGCTGCTACCGTTACTGCTGCTACTGCTGCCGCTGCTGCTTCATACTGCATCTGCTGCCGTGCTGCTGCTGCTTCATGTACTTGACATCTCTCTTCACTTCGCATCTCTTTTACTGAAACACTAAACAGCTACAACAATATTCTACTGCTCTGGCTTTGATACAGGATTATGGCTGTTATTATCTACGGATGCTGCAACCGCTGCTGCTTCATACTGCTACTGCTGCTACTGCTAATGCTGCTTCTGCTGCTTCATACTGCTACCGTTACTGCTGCTGCTACTGCTGCGCTGCTGCTGCTGCTTCATGTACTTTGACATCCCTCTTCACTTCGCATCTCTTTTACTGAAACACTAAACGGCTACAACAATATTCTACTGCTCTGGCTTTGATACAGGATTATTGCTGCTATTATCGACGGATGCTGCAGCTGCTGCTGCTTCATACTGCTACTGCTGCTGCTGCTTCATACTGCTACTGCTGCTGCTTCATACGGCTACTGCTGCTACTGCTGCTGCTTCATTTACTTTGCCATCTCTCTTCACTTCGCATCTCTTTTACTGAAACCCTGAACAGCTACAACAACATTCTACTGCTGTGGCTTTGATACAGAATTATTACTGTTATTTTCTAAGGACGCTGCTGCTGCTACTGCTGCTGCCGCGGCTTGATACAGGACTTTTGCTGTTATTATCTGAGGCTACTGCTGCTGCCGCTGCTGCTACTGCTACTGCAACCCATTCTCTCAGAAGCTTATCCTGCTTCTAATGGATGCAGCCCGGCTGAGTATGCCGCGCTGCGCCGGACTCGCACCTATGCTCCCAGGGTCGCTTCGGCGGTCGTGCTTCATCTCTCTACTGAATCTTCTGATTCTATCAGATGCAGCTGGCCAAGTAGCTGCGCTGAGCCGTCAATCGGACTCCTAATCAAAGGCATCCATACCTGGTTCTTCACTCTTCTGATCACAGGCTCCCCATCATGCTGCCCATCCTGCAGCGGCGCTGAACTCCGGCTCATCTTCCAAGTACATGTCTGCCCTCCTCGCAGCATCTTCTGCTCGCCTTCTGTGGCTTCTCTGCATAAGCGTTTCACCACTGCTCACTCAACCTTCAATGCGGTCCGAGACACGGCTTCCCGTCCTATCCTACTGGCCTAATTATCTACTCTCCAACCCAAGATTCTAAGCGTAAAGGCGCCTGCAACATCAATGGCCCTCTCCGGTGTGTCTCTCTGCCCCTACAGGTCTCCGCTTCT
The DNA here is from genome assembly GCA_964034765.1 of Knipowitschia caucasica. NCBI lineage: Eukaryota > Metazoa > Chordata > Actinopteri > Gobiiformes > Gobiidae > Knipowitschia > Knipowitschia caucasica. Next base: position 27,770,047 of record OZ035835.1, read on the forward strand.
ACACGGACGCTGCCCCTTCCATGGGTTTTTGGGGGATTCTTCCAGGACCAGTGGTTCGCCGGCCGTGGCCCGCTACTTTCCCCGGAGCATTCCTCTGCCCTACACGAGACATTCCCAGTGGTCGTGGCCTGCGCGCTGCGGAATCACACGTGGCAGAGAAAGAGGATCTCTGTCATGCGTGATCATCTCGACGTAGTGGAAGCATTAAACAAAGGTCGCTCTTCTCACCCAACATAATGTCCCCTGACCATTCAACCTTCATCTCAAACATTCAAAGATCAGAGGCGCCTGCAACACAATAATAGCTCGCTTCGACACATCTCTCTGCCCCTACAGGTCCATGATGCGTTACACTCGCCTCCGCGGCAAAAAGGAGATTTTAACGGACCTCTAATTCTCACTCCAGTCAACCTTCCCATAACAGCAACCTGGTTCAGAGCTCAGCTAAGATCCCTACTGCTCCTCTGCAATTTGTCTCCCCAGCTCTATACAGCCCACTCCTTCAGGATAGGCGCTGCCACGCGCGCGACCTCGCTGGGGCTCCCCCACTCTTCCTCTGCAACGGCTGGGGCGCTGGTCCTCTTCGGCTTCTCCACCTACATCAGGCCAGATGCGACCGCTATCATGGCAGCACAACGTCTACCGGCTTCCTCGTAAGCTCCCAGCAAAGCAAGTAAGCAATAAGATTCTGGTGGCGGCACGCACTTTCCTCAAACGCTCAAAGATTCCTTGCTTCAGCGTCTGGCTGAATATGAGCGTGCGCTCATATTCTCAGTTCGCTCAAAGATTCCTCTGCTGCGGCTGGCTGAACATGCGCGTGCGCGCATGTTCTCAGTTCGCTCAAAGATTCCTCTGCTGCGGCTGGCTGAACATGCGCGTGCGCGCATGTTCTCAGTTTGCTCAAAGATTCCTCTGCTGCGGCTGGCTGAGCATGCGCGTGCGCGCATGCTCTCAGTTCGCTCAAAGATTCCTCTGCTACAGCGGCTGGCTGAACATGCGCGCGTGCGCATGTTCTCAGCTCGCTCTTGCTCTCAGGCCCGCGCAGTACGTCCTGCTATCCCAATTGCAGGCCCGCTTTTTGGGGATCATGCACGCGAGCAAGCGCCGTGCTCAACAGCATCCCGCCCGGGCCTAGGGCGCCAAACATGCTCAATCAATAAACATGCTTAAATCTAATAAGTCTAATGCGTTTCCTCATGGGTCTCTCCAAGGTGAAATGGAGCTTTCGCGAAAGTTCACCGTGGTAGACCCGGCTGTTGCTGCCAGGCCACAGGCTGCTCTTCCTCGACTCATCAATACCAGCAACGCCCACCCAGTCAACCAATAACCACCAGGACAGCAAGTTAAAAGCCGGAGACGCCCACTTCCCGATCTTCTGAAGTCTGCAAGCCGCCGCCGCCCCACCTCCTCCTTCTCGCATAAAGCGTGTTGCCTACTGCCTCTGCCGTCACCAGTGCCTAGGCCCCGGGGGGATCATGCACGCGAGCAAGCGCCGTGCTCAACAGCATCCCGCCCGGGCCTAGGGCGCCAAACATGCTCAATCAATAAACATGCTTAAATCTAATAAGTCTAATGCGTTTCCTCATGGGTCTCTCCAAGGTGAATTCATGGTATATGACATTAACTGTAATTAAACCAAACCTGTTCAAAAATACCTTTTATTGCAATAAATTATATCGACATGAGAACTTTTCAATATGTGTAAACAATTTACACACAAATGTATCTTTTCAACTCACTGATTTTCCCTCACAATCGAAAAGTGCAAAAGTTATCCCAATTTTCAAATTGAATGACAAACACGATTTCACCAGACCCGTGTCCTTTCCAACAGTTTTCCGAATAACTGGATAAAACTTTCTGACAGTTAGTATGGCTTTAGGCATAAAAGATCAGCATCACTTGCTCTAATTGTTTTAATTGAAGAAATTACAAATGGTTTTGAAATTTATTTTACAAGGAATTTTCATTGATCTGCATAAAGATTGACGATACAATTTTAGCAGAATTGTATCACAGCAAAAGCTGTGGCATGAAGGGATTGGCAAATAAATGGTTGGAGAGCTACTTGTGTGAGAGATCATGACAAACTGTACAGAATGGTCCCAGGATTACATTGTACAACACTGTTTGGTTAAAAGGGCTTGTCCAATTTAGTGAATGGATCAGAATGTGTGCACGAAACCTGCGAACGTGGATTGCCCTGTCATGGATCGTTTTGTATAAGTTGTATAACCTCAAGTGGTTGGGTCTGTTTCTAACCTCCCAAACGGATTTCTGTGGTGAGATCAGCACAGATCAATCGATCATGGGATAAATCAATAAAAGACGATGGTGTTATGTTGTGTGCTTTGTGTATTTTAGTCATTGTATGCATCCCAGTGCATTGTGACTTGTGGGCCCTGCATTGCAAATTGAACCAAATTGTTACACCCCTAATGTAATTCACATTTGTACTTTTCTACAATAAAGGCTATTGTTGCATACTTGGTTTCAAGGTCCACATTATACATTTGTTAGGTGTTGCCCCTTAAGTTGAATCTGTAGGGTTGAAACTTTGAAAGAGTACACTTTGTCGTTCTTCCAGAGGGCATGATATTTTTAGTTTTTTACATGACATGCAACTGTAAACATTCACGCCCTACTCTCTCCTTGCTCTCTAGTCTTCAACTGAAATACATTTTTGTATCAGGTGATTCTGTTTACCCTCAGTCTGACAGCCCTCCTATAGCCCTATGTCTGTGCATAAAATGCAGGAAGATGTGGTGGTTTTCAATGACACTGCTGACACTATCATTGGTTATAGTGGCCAGAGCAGGCTCCCCTCTCATATCCAATTATCTAAGTAGTTTGACAAGTGATACCGCATGTCAGCTGAGGAGGGGAAGCGAGGGCAATTGCATGAAGCAGAAGGTCCTCTTCCCCCATTGCTAAGACCTGCTAAGACATTGCTCACTTTACCCCATGCATATAGCCCTAACCAGAACCAGTTACTGCTCTGCAAGGTCTCACAGTGTGTATTAGAATACATATATCAGGGCTGACATAGCAGTGGTCTGCTCGTGTGGGATAATGTATGGCCCCACCTAATGCACATTAGGTTTGCATTCATGATGTGCTTCTAGACTCTATAAAAGCACCACACGCTAACTATTTTTCATGGCAAATTTGACCTTGTCTTGTGCGAGCTTTCTGTTCATTTGAGCATATATTAAATGTAATATTTACCATAATGACAAAATGTGCCCATTGAAAATCATAAAATCACTATTCTGTCAATATACATTATGCAGCCACATGTTTGCATAATGACTAGGCCACTTACTGACAAAGCCACGTGCAGCAAAGAGAAAGGTTGCATTGTAATTTTTTGGTCTGATGGCAATTATTAAGTAGCTAGTCATATTGGTTTGTCAGCATTTTGCACAGAGTGTATGCTCTGTACAACGAAACAGGTCAATATTATGTCTGGTTTAATGTTCATATTGGAATATTTTCTCTCATCTATAGAAATCACCTGTCAACACATTGCACAGATCTCTTCGAAGATGAATCTACTTTACGTGCTAGTGAGCAGCAAAATCATAGCATCTTCACGTCTTTAACACTCCATTTTCACACTGTATCACTCAAAATAAGTCCCCTTTATATGCAGATTCACCATGGCTGCTAGACAAGTGCTGTAATGTTTTTTTCTGTCACATTCACGATATGCAGCTGCCCAGAGTTGTTCGTCACATTCTCACACATTGCTCAAAATTCTAGGCAAATCAAAACTGTAGACCAAGTTTCATAATAGCAGTCCACAATGCAATTAAATGACTCAAAAATAAGATTAATTACATGCAATCTCTAAAATGTCAAGATGTGCTGTTATAACATAGAAAAAAAAGCGAATCTTTCTCACCTACGAGGAACATCTTGAATGTGTGCATAAAGTTGTGTGTGTTTTTGACTGTTTTAAAGATATACGTCATGTTTACATATTCACATACTCAGTTAGTTAGTAGTACAGGTGCAAAGATGACATTTGTGTTTGGTTATCTGTATAACAGTGACTCATGCCGACTGCAAGCATGCTTTCGATTTGGCTCGATCAGTGTGTCTCAATCATGTTGGCAGGCTCCACAGTTTTACAGTTGAACAAGAAAAGAATAAATTATGGCTTTAGTCCATGGAGCGACATGGTTGGCTCCACTTTGATCAGCTGTAGGATTGTGTGTCACTGATAGAGATGGGAGCCAACTCGGCTAACATTTGAGGTTTGATTGTTTCAGCTGGAGAAATCCGATGCTGTTAGTCATCTGTAGGAGCCTCTGGATAGAGTTTCTGGTGAAGCAGTTTCCGGTGTATTCTCTCTCTAACTGTGATTACTGTTACAAACTCTGTCAAACCAGTGTCTCGGATACAGAGTGACTCACACAAAGTTCAGAGATAGAATAGAGGACACACAAATGCACCATTGATTTTCAACTGTGGCTTGAAGAAAACACATGGATTTAATTTGATAATTTATCATTTTGGAGTGTCTTGCACATTAAATACTACCACATTAGAAAGCAAAAATATCTAATTTTCCAATTATAAGGAAACACAGTGCCACATTAAAAACCGCATGTAATCGCTGCCCTACAATTCTGACAACGTTCCGTACTCGCGTACATGAGCAAGGTACACATTACAGTGTACCTTGGTATCTTTCCAATGTTATATATTCCCAATACTTTAAATTACAAATTGGCACATTGATAGTTTTACAAAAGTCCTTCAATCCAAAAGCGTTCAACCGTTTAGTCAGCATAGGGTCATGCACTTTGACGTTGTGGGCAGCCGGAGATCAAGTGTGTCTCTGTAGACAGGTCATGTTTTGAAATCAGAGCTGTTGAACTTGGGAATTTTGTGAAGCAGGGTGTGAAGTCCAGGTTCTAACAGATGTGCTATTACCTTAATGAAGATCTAGTATTATGCTGTTGGTTTTCCATTTCACATATACTGCGGTGGCTCAGAGAGATTTTTAATAAATTCTCACTTATTTTAAATTGAACATGTCACTTCTGATATTCAATTGTAGCTAAAATAGACTTCTTACCTACTAGCCCCAAGTCAACAAATAACCTTTTGTTCTTCAGATAAGCTATTTGATGGTTTTTAGGTGTATCTATCAATTCAGCCATGTACCATAGAGTAAAAATGGTTAGAATTCAGGAGGCACAGTAGAAGGTGCGTAAAGCTGAGAGAGAATAGGAGATGATATATTGAAGCGAAAACTAATTTCCAGCCTGTCGGTGAAAGTCTCCCTCGGGCTGTGCCCTGCCTCTCCAATGACCTTATCACAGCAATATTATTATTTTGGTCAATCTTGATTTATTATGTTTATGCTTAACACTGCTAATCTCAACTTTCAGTTAATGTACGATTCTGCTATAACATCCATGAAACTATTGTTGATAGAAGAATCTGAACATGCAGTTGGTGTGGAGTGCCCTTATGTTTAAGGATTACGGTATTATTGTCACAGTTATTATAAATTATGATGACTTTTCTCCACTATTTGCTAAATAGACATTGCCCATGCTATATAATTAACAACGTTCCTAATTATGGGTGACAGTGGCTTAGTTGATAGAGCATTGGCCTTTGAGCCTGAAGGTGGTGGGTTTGAGCCCACCACAAGACCTTTTCAACCAACTCCCACTGATGTCTGCTGTCATTGTGTCCTTGACCCTACCTTGCCTGAATCCCCTGCTAAAAGATCAAGGCTATGCTGTTGCTGACAGAGAAGCCATCTTCCTGTGGACTCGCCACCTGCAGGAGGATCAGTGATGGAAGAATTGCGTCATTTTGAAGGAGGCCAAAATGGCAATATCGTAATTTACTGAATCTGTAAAAAAAGAATAAACATGGCCTATTGGGAAAAAGTATGGTAATAAACAGAAAAAAAAAAAAAAACAGGACATAATTTTAATATTAAACGATAGCCTGAATTCTGGATTGGATAGGTGTTGGGCATTGCAAAGATGAAAAACAAATATTTTTGATTAGCACAGTTCTTTTTTGTTTTCACACGTCCACTGTACAGTTACAACAGTAACCTTTACAGACAAGACCCTTGGCTCTTGTTTTAGTAAAAGAAAACATATTATGCCCTTTTTTTTAAATACATGTTCTAGTAAAAGTACTGTCCTTACAGAGCATCTGTGATTGATGAAACCTTGAACAATGGTGTCCTACTGTAAATTCCAGTAAAAGATTTAGGTTTTGACTCTGATTCAAGTTGTACATTATCTAAATGACAATGAAGCCAGAGCTGTAAGCATCAGTCCTGATGGAAATCCCCTTTGTCAGGTTGTATTTATGACTCTCTGGCATAGAAGGACACTGAAAGGTTTTATCGATCATTGAAGTTGACTGGCATCAGACTTGAAGGCATTGTTCTGTGTTACTGAAAGTGTACAATCTGGTGTTGATTATGTCAACCGTATTGTTACCAAAATAATATTTTCTGTTATATACTTGTATAGGTCTGTGTTTCCAAATGGGCTTTCAAGTGAATACTCGTTGGTCACCACCTTCCGAGTGCGAAGAACAACAAAAAAAGACCGCTGGTATCTTTGGCAGATTTTTAACCAATCAGGAATCTCTCAGGTCTGTTACTATGTATTTTTGTTTTTATGAGCTCAATTTTTTTTAATAAATAGTATTGTTGTGTGTTTTCTCAGGTTTCTGTTGTGGTTGATGGCTCCAAGAAGGTTGTGGAGTTTTCTTACCAAAGCGCTCTCAAGAACACACTCCGCTACACATTCAAAAGCAGAGATCTGCAGAACCTGTTCGATCGGCAGTGGCACAAGCTGGGCATCTCCGTGCAGAGCAACATCGTGTCTATGTACATGGACTGTGAGCTGGTGGAAAGGAAACTGACCGATGAAAAGGAGAGCGTCGAATCCAGTGGAAGAACCCTCATTACCACAAGAGTAGAGGATGGTCGACCTGTAGATGTACGGCAGCACACTTTTCCATTTCATTGAGTATTTCTATCCAGCCTTTTGTACAGCCATTATACACAAAGCTTTGTCAATTTCATAAAACAATTACCTTATAATCAGAATTGTCGGTATCGTAATATTCTTTTAAGAGCAAAGCCATTTTTTCTCACCTAATTTTTTTGATGTATTCTGCATTTATTTGTTATTTTAGATACAAATATAGACAGCTGCTTCTCAAACTATAAATATGGTGTATTGGATATGTGGCATGAATAATTCAAACTTGTCCATCTCATTTTTTTTTTAATGGATCTGTTTTCTTTGTCCGCAGATTGAATTGAAGCAACTCATGATCTACTGTGACCCATATATGGCTGAAATGGAAAACTGTTGTGAACTGATTGAACCAAAGGTATTGCACGTCATTGCATTATTTCAGCAACAAACTACAAGCTTGAATTATTTAGAAGGCAAATTTGGTACTGAAATTTTCATTGTTTTGTCTTCAATAATGCATGTGTTTGTGTACAAGGAAGTTTACCATGATTTATTAAGAGTTTGGTGTAACTGGAAGCTTGTGGATGGCTTCTATTGAGTTTCAATAGAGTGTTGGTTTGTTCCCTAGATAGAAACACAATAACATAGCTCTTTCATCACAATAAATCCATATAGGCTTTGGTTACAGTAATTCCAAATGCAGCCGCCACCTCTGACCCTGTGCCATTAGGTGTCCTCATAAGCATGCTGTCATGTCCGTCTAGTGTTACTGCATCACTACTAAGAATCAAAAGAACAAGAGAATCCTGAGAAGAACCCTCTCTGACTGTATTTTTAGCACATTGTGAATATAAAATTAAAAATAAATATAACATATAGTTGTAACTTAATTGTCTAATTGGAGTCTAAAACGATTATGAACAGTTTACATGGTGACACATGCAGGCCAAGTTGGAACTCTGGGTGGAGGTACCAATGTATACAAACTTATAGATTATTCTATTAGGGTTAGCGTTACGTGTCTGAGTTTGTTAACTAAAAACAACATTTTTAAAGATAATGATAAGAAATATAATTATCTGAATTAAGGTTTGACTTGATCCACAAGTGAAATTACACAGTTGCTCAAAAAAGTAAATGGCAAAGGTTTTATGTGTGAAAAGTGAAATAGATAAAATGTGAATGTCAAAGGTACTGCATATATATTAGTGCGATTATAAATGCAACGTTAATATCCCTTCTCTTTTGAATCTGGGATACAAAGAAAAATATCCAACACAAAGATGTAAATAGTGTGGAATCAGGCCACCACAAATTGGGCTTGGGACAAACTTATAACATTACCATCACTGCAGCCTTTAAGCCTGAAAAGTCTGTGTTTGTTGGATAGTGACATGCTGTGTCTAAACGGTGATATTTTTCTATTGATCCAGTGTGAAGTCTGGGAGACACTTAATGGGACTTCCCCTCCCCTGGTTACTGCGCAGCTCCCCCAGATGCTGTCTCAGCCGCCATCGCAGCCCATTGACAGATGCCACTGTCCTGGTGAAAAGGTACGATCAATGCCTCCTCCAATGGCCCCTAATTGAGTATAGTGTAATGTTGTAGCCGAACCATTCCATTTACTCAACCATCAATTATGAACAAAGCGGTTGTGCTGAAGGTATTTCCAGCAACAAACCACCAGCTCTGTTGGTGAAAAGATTCAAATGTAACGCATTGGAAACGGCCTTAAAGGAAAGACTTGAGGTCGGATTGAGCAGCTTTCAAAACAATTATGGCCTTGATGATACCATTGTACTGTGATATTATATTGTATGGGTTGGACGTTCTACGGTTTAATAATTGCTTGTGAGCATGTTTTATTGGAGAGCGTAAAACATGCTTCCGGTGCTGCTTCATTGTAAATGTGCAACTTTTCCCTTTAAATGTAACATTATTGTATTAAGTTAAATCTATTGTATGATTGGTGCAGATTAGAGCCAGTGAACACCTGTCCTCTATGTTTTAGACGTGGGTTTGATCAGTTAGGATGAAGTGACAGTAAAATAGTTCTGTCACATCCTCCTATACTTTGTTCATGCATTTGATATATTCTGCCTATATCTATGATTTTGTTTTTAGGTGTAACCTTTTATTATTTGAAGAGAGAGTTGAGTAGAGAAGAGCAGAAGGTTCATGGTGTTATAAATGGTATTATTCCTATGGATGAACAGGTGTTGTTACTGGCTTTGGGGTCACTGTCCTAAATAGAGCGAGGTGCTGGTAGGTTTAAGATACAGTATCTAAATGACTGAGCGCAGCCTCACGACCGGATGCTAAATGGAGACTTGTTGAGATGCAGGATCAGTGTTTAGTCTTTTCACCTGAGCAATTGTTGATCCCTTTTTCCGAGCACAAAGGAGGAAGCTGATTTCCCTGGCTCTTAGTGTGGGATTATGAAAAACAGCATGCAAAAGAGACGTCCGCACGACTTTGACACCAATTTGCATGCGTTAAAAAACAATCACAACCAACGACGGAACACTCTGTTCTTCTGGATGAATGGATGGGCTATGACTTTTATTTAGTCATTAGCATTTACAGATTCTATTTTCTTCTATTAAATTAATAAATAAAAAAAATCTGTTTTTTTTTTATTAAAGGAAATTTACCGCAATATGTAAAATATATTCTGACACAGTGAACCGTACCATTATTTCATAAAGCAAGGGATATAATGAGAACACATTGTTGATGCAATTTATCTAATAATTATTGCGTAAATTAAGATATATCATTAGAATTCTATATATTATGAATGTGATGCCAGCTGAAGTTATCTCAAAGGTCAATTGAATCGTATTTTCAGATGTTGCCAAGATAATTGGAAATTCAAAGAAACTTATAAAAAAATGTCATCCCAGAACTCATTAACATGAATTATTGGTTAAACAAATTGTCCATACATTTTAATAGAAAATTAAGATTCCTATTCCTAAATTAAAATAAATCCTCAATTATCAAATAACACAAACAGATGATATTCGCATAGAGGCAAATATCCGTTAATTTCTTGGGGTCATTCTTATTATATTATTTGCAGTAAGAAAACACATCCTAGAGTGTGTATTGTATAACAGATTGAACTAATCAGATTTGTAAATGTGTTCTAATTGGCCTCTAATGATTCTTAATTGACCTAGCAGGGTTCAGCTCCCACGCTTTGGTGAGTAAGTGAACTTGAGTTTGGCTTTGGAGCTGGTGATTAATTACTTGAAGAGACTGAAGGGACCGCTCAGGGCTAAGAAACATACGGACACTCTGAGCTATGTAAACTTAGTATTGCAAATCCAGTGCTGCTCTTGACACTGTCCTACAGATAATCCCAAATGGAGGCATTTGGAGCTAAATCTGGTTTTAATCTGATCTGATAGGATGTGGGCAAATGTGACCCTCGCACTTAGATTATGTTCCGACATACATTGATGGTTAAACCTTGCCGTTCTCAAGAATAGAGCTCTTTTTTAACATCTCTGCAGGGCCTGAGCTCCTGCATGCACTGTTAATGCTTGAAATCTTATTTCAGGTCTTCAACAAATCAATACCTGGCACCTTTTGTTTACTTACTAAACAACAATATTCATAGTGAATCCTATTACAGACCTGAAAACTAAATCAATGTGGTTAGGAAAATAATATCAGGCTGGCAGTCTGCATGGAAATACAGATACCTGAACTCATTTACCTAAGCACAGTGAGGACTAGGCTTTGCACCAGAACAGGTTCTGTGATTTATTGCAATAATATGAAAGACATTTGTCAAAATAAGGCCAATCAATATGTCTGCAGAAAGTGGCTTGAGTGCCACTCAGCCAATTACTTGAACTCACTTTGGTGCATCAAGAAACTTAAATGTGTCTGAAGAAATTTAGGCTCACTACCAAAAAAGTTGGAACCAAAGTATTAGAAATATCTAGTGGCAAGAGCAATGGGCATAATTTAGGACTCATGTCATTCAGTATGAGCTTGTTTCTGTAGAAAATAGCACAAATCATATACTGTACCAAAACAAACAATATTCTGGATTTACATTATTAAGTCTATACTAAGCCTGTGAAAGCACTGAAACTAGAACTCCCCCTTAAATCCCAGTAGATTATTCAAAAATCTGTTCAAATGAGGCAACATAACAACTTTGAAACTCTATATCATTGTGGGTTAATAACAGCCGTAAATAGTCGCATTACATTAAATGAAAAGCTCATAGGGATATCGGCTTTTTAGACCTAATCCAACACATATTCATGTTATGACATATATCATATTGATGCATTTCATTGTTTTATTGACCCTTGGCTGTAGTCATTGGATGTGTCTTTTAACAGATCTGGTCGGTAATAATAATTAGTGTAAGACAATTTGCACTTGTATTTCTAATATGTATTACCACATCTGTGGAAAAGTTTGAATAATATCTTGGGAATAAAAGTCGTTTTTATACTAGTTTGTTATCTTCAGGACCTTAATTTCTATATCAGTGATCAATTATTGTTCTGGTTTAACACCGGTGTCAGCGATGGCTCCAGTGTTTATGTGAAGCCATCTGTGCAGTGTATCAAACATGTCTCGCTTTGACACAGCTCTGTGTCGTAATGGCTTCTCTCCCATTCTCTCTGACCTCCCTAAACATTAATCTGTCTGCTTGATTATGACCACAGTACACTCTTTAAATATGTTGAATTTATATTGATCCAGAAATATCCTGGAAAGCCCCATCGACTGTTAAGTAGTTATTCGATTTTTGTTGCAATTCATTACAGCAGGTTTACAATGTCATGGTTAACAATTAGTCCTACGCCCATGAGAGTGACTTAGCAACATAAGAATTAGACTTAAAAATCGTCAAGAGTAAAACAATTTAACTTGACTTTGTAGTGATTAATCAGACATCAAGCCAATTTAGAGCCTTTAAAATAGCTATGATGGAAAGTGCAGGCCAATCAGCATGACCTCCGCACAAGCCCGAGGAACTTGATGAGGGATTACTCGTTTTCTACTTCACCCAGAGTGCCATCCACATACAGTGAGTTTGAGGAAGGATACGAATGCTCTGCAAAGGGATTACCCCGCTATGATTAATCCACAATCCCTCAGGAAATTAAACAGATAAGTAGTAGGTTATAAGAATGCAGAAAAATCCATTTTTTATGGCCTTGCATATAAACCCTGGTATTACTAGACTTACAGCTCCTGTGCACACATGCATAGAAAACACTAATGGAAACGTAATGAAGACGTTAAAACTCTTGTTACTTCTAATTTGATTTGCACTCTTTGAAGCCACTCTACATTTCAACAATTGTGTTTAAATCCATGATGGGGGTGATGAAAAAGTATATTTTCATTTGGCATCTTGGATATATGTCAGAGAAAGTGATGGAGAACTCAGCCTTATGTTTCCATGAGCACCTGCTGTTGTATCATTTTCATAATATAGATTTCAGAAGACATACTGAGATGATATATCCCCTTCTATTCCAATTCATCAAAAACAAATCAAGACGCTAAATTTTTTGCGTTTTGGTGAATGTAACGCAGTAGTCCGTTTTTAATATCTCCGCCTTGGGATTATGTTTTATGAGGCTGTACATTTGTTAGTTAGTGAGCTACATAACGCACAAAGTTGGTGGATTTTGACTAAATGTTCAATTACAGGACAGAGGTCTGCACTCTAAAAAATTAGTTCAATATCAACTACATTATATTTACGTTTTGTCTTAGTGAGTATTGCTGAGGAGGATTGCTGGAATCTATCCCATACACATTTGATGTTTCCACGCAGTTTTAAGACTGAGGAATAATAGCACTCGGCTCATTATATTTAGCTCCACTTCCTTACATCTGTGCGTTAGCAAACAGGCCTTGAAATGAAGATGTGCCCATGAATGGACATTGTGCTTAATTAGATTCGTAGCTTGAAGCAAATTCTTTGTTAGTTTAATTTGCCAAATTACTATCTGCCTCCATCTTCTCCTCCACACACGCCTCGGCTGATTTTTGTCCTTATCTTGCCTGTTCACACTAGTTTTAATACTACTTTGTAAGGCTATTCTGCTCACTATAAAGCCTCTTTTTGTCCTCTTAAAAATATAATAAGGGTATTAAGATGGTAATTTAACGCCTATCTAAGGTCATTGCAGCCAGTTGTTGGGGTAATATTATCTGTCCATGCAGCTGCTGTGACAGAGGATCAGCAAGAACCAGTGGAACAGCTGTAAGAGCAAGACCTTTGATGAAATGACAAACCTCCATAAAGCTATTCTCTAATGTGTGAACTAAGAAGCTTTCACTAACTGCTCTGTGTCCAGTCTCCTGTTCTGGGCACAGAGGCCAAGAGATCTGCACTTATGGTTCCTCGACAGATCATCATCATCATCAGGGTACTCCAATAATAAACCCATTCTTCAAAACTATTTCTTGGTTGTTAAACAGCTTCTATTTCTTGCTTCTTATTTTTGTGGAATCGTGCGAGTATTTCACAGTTTGTGTTTAATTTTCTGGACATTATAGTTATGAGTTTGTGCTTCTTTGAGTTATTACAATTCATTCGTTAAGTATAGAATATGTATCGTTTTATCAAAATCTTGCCCTGAATTAAAACCCTGATTCAAGCCTATTTTGACCGAGTTTGTAAATTCGTTTTGTAATTCTAAAGTGGATTAGATTATTGTTAGGTGCTTGTTTTGTTGATAATGTAGTGTGATGATAAGATGATGTCAATATTATGTAATAAAATTCAATAAAACAATCATTAAAACAATTATTCATTCTGCCTAACTTAAATGATTTTAGGTACCAATTGAAATTGCAATGTGGGCAGTTTATGTAAACAGCTCACGGCAGTTTTAAGTTATTTTGGCCAAAATGGAAGGGCAACAAAAGCGAATAAAAGTTTGAGAGTTAGAGGGCCTAAATAAAACTAGGCAGAGACAGAAGTGGATTGAAATAGAACTAGCGTGGCCCTGTGGAAACACTAATTACTTACTAATTTGTCCCGCCCCCCCCACTTTAGAGCAACAGTGTTCTGCTGGGTAATTTGAACTTCTAAGTTATTGCATGGGGAAGTAATATCAACTGTCTCTATGTCAAATTTGTTAACTATGAAACGTTTCTTTTTTATGGTCAAATTAGAAATTCAACGTACAGTGTTATGAATGAGAGAGGCATTGATCTTAGTGGGCTACTGTTTTGCTTCTCTCTGTTTGCAGACAAAAAACTACAGTGTATACTCCACAAGTGTACATATTAAAGAGTGTATTATCTGTTTATTATTCAATATGATAATAATAATAATAATAATACATTTTTTTTCTTAGGCGCCTTTCTTGACACTCAAGGTCGCCTTACATACAAGTAAAGAGTACATTTTAAAAACAGTTAAAATACATGATCTATTATCTTATATGATGCATAATAATTTTTGATGTGTGTGTATTCTGAGTTTCTCTGGTAATTTCACCAGTAATGTGCACTACAATGACAGTGAAATGTCCCCACTGGGGGAGGAATAAAGGTTATCTTAGCTTATCTTATTAGGACTATTCATAGTCACTTTACTGTTTGGCATTCATTAGTTCAAAAAATGTCTTTTGTAACAGAGAGGAGAATGGTGGCACAGAGAAGAGTGTATTTGCAGTGGGAGATGTGGCCTGTGCTCTGGTCCTGAACACAGTTGGTTGTTTCTGGAGAGGAGCCAGGGGGATCATGTCCTTGTCTCTGCTCGAGGAGAGGCTGTGCTGGGGTCGTGGTGTCAGCTGCATTGGCCTTCACTGTTAAACTTGTACCACCAAAAGCAACCAATTAGAAAGACTTTATTATTTTTGTGTCATATTGAACCTTGGAACAGTGGAATATTTAACATGGAAGTTATGTTGGCACTTAAAAGCTATGGTTATGTAAGTGCATGTAAATGAGGGTTGATTATCATGTTCAAAACATCTACCACTTAACATTTAGACAAATCATTGACATTATCATTGGCCCAGACCATATTCCCCTCATTCCCATTGACATTTTTTAAGTACTGTTATATATCCATGCATGTTAGAGCAGTAGTTAATTCTCTGCATGTCCTATATGCATGTAATATAATAATGTATATTACATATATATATATACAAAATGTACACATAATGTACACATAAACAATTTATTATTCACATTCAACCAAATGAAGGATGTTACCAGACTTTGCATGGTTTGATTTGATTTAGTCTCTGTTCAGTTCTCACTGTCATCATGTTCTCTTGATGTATTATTGATGTATATTTTTTGTTAATAATTTGTTATAGAGTTTTCTCCCCTTTCACAGTAACAGCTGAATGATACAGTTACTTCTGGACACTGGCATGTGACATTTGTTGAGCTTTATTGGCTTGCTGAGGTCATAGAAGTGTTACTTTCACACTATAAAAAACAGCTAATTCCAAGTATAGCATTTGGAGTCTGAAAATTGCAGTTTGGGACTTGGAAAGTAAGCTGCTCTCATGTTATAGAGAATTTGTGGTTTAAGCCACTACCAGCTTACTCCCCCACTGCATAAGGAATAATAATCATGATATAGACTCGGCTGGGGATGAAATAATGCGGTTCATGGAGCCAATAGGGCAGCGGCAAGTGCTGGTAAGAGCTTTTTTTTATCAGTATCGCCACAGTGCAAGGTGTTGTCCATTGCAGAAATGATCCCCGAGTGAGTTTGGAGGGTATTTTTTATAGAGCCAGTAAATGCTAAGAAAGTTGTGGCAGCTGTTGTGGGCCATAGCACAGTTTGACTTTCATTATACAGTGTGTCCTTCTTAGTCTGATTGGACTGATACAACTATATTTTTTTTCTTTTCATTTTGGGATTATAATAGATAAAAATATGACAATGTATTGGTTTAAAACGTACATACTTTTTCCAGTCTGCTATCCTCCCAGTTGTTCTTCATTACTTCTTTGAGAGCCTCTAGCCAATGTTTTTGGTTTTTTGTCAATCTAGTGGCCAGTCTCCATACCATGTCCTTATTTTCTAGTCATATCTATTTTCGGCTATATTATGGAGAATATTTATATTTTTTATTAAGCAGTTCAGTTAGCTGGCACCAGGCTTCTACCTGCATGATTGCATTTGCAGCCAATACTGTATCTATATTGCAAGATTATTATTCTTTCAGAGCTGAGAATGCCACATATTGTATTGTCTGCCTTCTTTCCTTTACCAGCTCAAGCCATAGCCCCATGCCACATGGCATACATACATGTTAAACTAATACTTAACTTAGTTTACTCTGTATTTAAAACAATCAAGAAATGGTTTTATGATATGGGGTTATGCAAGTAACATTACAACATTTACACAATTTGTTTCAATAAAGATGCAGAAGCAAGTTCCTTGTTCACAGTTCTGTCATGGGTTGGGCAGTTATTTCTGCTGGGGGAACTGGGAACAGATGTAGCTGACAGATATAGGAACAGAATGAGTGGCCTTGTGTATGAATTGGGCTATACAAATAAACTTGGCTTGCCTTAGCTGATCTTAGACACTTCTGCTTATATATGAATGTTCCTTTTTATAAACCTAATCCATGAATGCACTTTGTTTTGGTCTCTAAAGTCATTTACTTGTTGTTAATGTTGGCATACATATTGATACTAGCTCTGTATACCTGAGTTGTTTATAAATACTAAAATCAAATAATCCCAATATGTCTCAATTGTTTAACAATAGGTTGTCTGGAAATTGCAATTGGAAACTTTTCTCAGTTCCCTTCCTTGCTTAACTTTCAATTTTGTCATTGCAGGGGGAAGTTGGAGCAGAAGGGCAAAAGGGGATCGATGCGGAGAAGGTAACTACTACTATTTCCAGAAGACATATATTCTATACATAGCACATCAGCCCGATCTCGTTTTGTCAGAGAATCAATTCTTATAGGCTTTTCATTTTCTACGCGGTGCCCGAAGGTATTGCAGTCAGAGCAGACTGTTCAGGTGCTTGCCTTATCTTGAGTAGATCTCGTCTCGTGTCCTCGCCTTCAATGTCCTTCTCTACTCACATTAATTGATATGTACTGATGTTTGGAATACTAATATGCTAAACTCATTTTCAGATTACTGTAAATTCCATCCTTGTTGTGTCCGGTTAAACTTTACAGCATGCTTTTAAATCCAACTGCAGTCATTTGCAAATGTGTTGAAGTAACCTGCTGCTTCCTCATTTTGAAAATGTGTCAGTGAATTAAGTCGTTTGGATACAAATTCCTAAGTGGGGAACTTGAAATGTTTTATTTTTCTATTCATATGCTCAGTCAGAAGCAATATTTCCTGTTTTTTCCCTGGTTGCCTGGAACGACACGCTCTCAGCCAGATTTTTAGATGGTCAGTGAGACATTAAATAGAAAAAAGGTGCCTCATTTCTCAGTGTTTTCCTCGTGTCAACAAACTGCTGCCAGAGGAAAAACATGTCATGCAAGATGGATTCAAAGAATACACAACAAGGTGAAGTTCGGAAAGGCTGCTGTCACCACTACTGCATTTTGTAAATGTACTTCTCTTTTGATTGCGATAATCAGTCGTGGTTGTTGTCTACGAAGGTGAAGAGAAAAGGTTGCAGAGAATGTTTTTTTTATTTTAAGGATGGGAGTTGAGTTGAAGTGGAAAAGTTGTTGTTGGCAGGCAGTAAATGCAAAACCAACTCACAGAAGGAAGTTTAAGTAGCCTCCGACAGCTCCAAAAGCCAGATGACGTCATGTCAATATTTGCATTCAAAACGAGATGCACATTTAAGCTCTGACTTCAACTCATGAGTAATAATATCCAATGTCTTGTCCTTCTGTGCTCACATTGGATTTTTGTTAAACTCTTACTTTTCTTACACACCCTGTCTTCAAGGACAATGTACTTTTATGACTGTATACTTCTGCTCCTCATTCAATTGTACTCAAGTGGTACTCGTAAATCCGGCTCTAGTGCCAATGCTTGGTTGCTCCATTGACAATTTAGCAGCTGCTGGAAAATAGTAATAAACAAGATGTTTTCTCTCTCTTAATTAATTAGTCATCTTGAACATATCAACCATGACAAGAAAGCTTTCCAACTAAACTGTGTTGACTGAATTTCAATTGTGTGTGGCTGTCAGCAATGTTCAGTTTGATGCATGAAAGTATAACAAAAATATATCCTCGTCATGAATCGTTGTAAAAACAGTTTGCTCCATCAGCTGTGTGTGTTTGATTGATTAATTTATTCATTTAAGCAGAAAGTATTTACAATATTTACATTCCTTAGTTTACATGACCTTTTGTACATGTTGCCTTCTGTGCTTACACTACACACATATGGGCTGAGTGGATAGCACTCTCGCTTCTCAGCTAGAAGGTCCTAGGTTTCAATCCTGGTCGGAACAAGGCCTTTCTAAGTGGAGTGTGCATGTTCTCCCCGTATCTGCGCAGGTTTCATCCGGGTGCTCCGGTTCCCCCCTACCACTAAAAACATGCACATTACAGTATGTATGAATGTAAATGAGAGCGTGAATGGATGGTGTTGAACAATATCTGAACTGGGAACATTGTAAAGCTCTTTGGGTGACCTTAGTCTATAAAAATGCACTTTATAAATAAACATTACTTACTCACTTACTTACATGCAAACATATAAATATATAATCAAGCAGCAATATTTGCCCTAGTTTCACCATGTTTGGTTTTTTTACAATTTCAATATGTATTTACAAATGAATTTCTATATTGTCAGCTCAAAATGTAGTGGGAAAGAAGTAAAAAGTTAGACTCCCACCCTATAAAAATAATTCAAATACATGCAAGAATTTAGTTATTTAGCATCGAATCATGATAACTTTATAGCAAAATGTTAGATTTCAACATCTAAAAACTGATATCCGAGTGAGACCTATAATTTAGAAAAAGAATTAGTTAAAATGTTGCTGGTGTGCTTTATATACAGACTAGATATTTTACCAACATCATGCAGCTCTATTCCACGTATTTTATCACTCAAGTTTTTAAAGTTTATTTTTCATCGCATCTCTCATTTTCTTAACTTGAGCAGCACTTCCGGACTTCTTAAACATTTTTTCCATGCAAACTCAGAAAATCGAAGGTTTAATATTGGATGCTGCCGGTGGAATTACGCCATAAATCACACCGTTGTTCATTATTAGTGCTTTCTGCCACTGTGCTGTTTTCTCTGATTTATTCCGTTCTTTGACCTGACTCGTGTATTTTATAGAGATGAATATTGAGGCAGCACACAGAAGTAAAAGGTATAATGTAGCCTGCATCTCATCAGACGACGCAAGGCACTTCGGATTAATAGGTTGCGTTTATGTTCCGCAATTTGATTTGAAGATGTCATATTTTCAGATAGAGGGCAGCGGTCTGTAACGCTCTGGTGGATTTATTCTTTTGGAAGAAAATATTGTAGCGACAAATGTTTCCCTGTATATGTTTAGGATTCGCTCAACACATTTTTCTTTATAATTTAATCATTTTCTGGTTTGAATTTTGCGTGAATGTCACAAACATAGCTTTAATGGGGTCATCATTTTATCACTATCTATTCATGTTATTTATTGTTTATTTGGTTGGGACTGTAAATGTTAATGAACACATCCCTCCGGAGTGATGTCAACCATTTTACCTCATGTTTAAAACTCTTTTTAACCGTCAGCTCTCAAAACTATTGTGTTGAATTATTGCGCTTTCTGAAGAAATTACAAAAAGAGAGTAAAAGTAATAATTTGACAGATTAAAACATTGTGTTGGGAAATGTATTACAGTTATTAAATCTGGGGTAACTTTCAAAATACACCATCTTTTAACAGTGAAACATGAAAAATATTTGCCGCTCGAAGCAGTTTGGTTCTGGCACTAGTTTTCACATCCATGTTTTTTGCCTCTGCTACTTATTTAAATCAGCTTTAGCAAACAGAAAAATGAAAGAGAGAGACCTGCCCTGACTGAGCCAATTAAAAATACGTTTTTATTAAGACAAAAAATACATTAAGACAGTAACATAAATACAATACTGTTTTGTTTTGTATTTTTTTATTTAAAAGACTATCAAGTGGGACAAACAAAACACTAGGCACCCCAGCTTTAAGCAATAGCGTTCAATAGGAAGTGAAAACTCTGATTGATGCTACTGCAGGTCTTTCCTCTTCCAAAGCTTCTGCAACTAGGGATTAGCACCAATGACATCACATTAATAACAAGCATCCACAGCGAATTAAACGCAAAATTAAATCAGACGTTTGTTTGCGCAAATCATCCAGTTTTATTTTTTGTCTGTTTTGCATTGAGCTCCAACTAATGAGAATATTATTGCTGTGTGCCTGCTTTAATTAGGCATATTTATACTACAGTAGACCCAGTCCACTTTTATATTTATTTGAAGAGAGGGACAGTAAAATGGAAACGCAACAAGATTTATGTCACTATTAGTGCATTTTGTGGCTTCATAATCTCCTACTACAGAGACTGCCTTACCGGTCTGTCCCTTCCCTGCAATTAACTCATCGTCCATTTTTAAAGCTACGTTGTTATTTAAGGCTCAAGTAGACACCTGAGAGGCTAGAATCCTGCCTATGAGCATGTGATCCCAGACCGTTTTGCAGATACACCTCCTATGGGACACAGGCTGGGCACACACACATTATCCCAGGGCTAATCATTGCAATGGATTTGTGCCTCTTAAAAATATGCATACTAAATTATCATCCTCTGTGAACTGGTATGTCACAGAGGTTTCTTGCATTTATATTGTTTTGTTTACTCCAAAACTATTGAATAAATGGTATACAGAGGAATACACATCCAAAAGTACACAGTGCAGCAGACAACCCAATATTAGGAATACATAGAAATATATTGTTTCCTTCCTGTAAAATATTTCACGACATAAATACCATAGTTTCGGATAAACATATTTCCTTGTCTCCTTGTCGCTATTTTTATTGATACCATAGCCATACACTTCATTCCAAATGTAGAACAAATGTGAACAAAAGCTTACCCTTTTGTTCTCCAAAGGGTAAGCTTAAACAAAACTATTTCTGTGAAGACAAAAAAGTTAAGTAAGGTCCTCCAGCCGTGTGGTCTGAGAGTTTAGCAGTATCAAATGTAGACATATTATTGCACTACTACACAGACAGTAGTACAACAGTAATTCTATCCCATGACTCGATTAATCTTAATATTTGCTTCATGTTATGATTTGCATTTTTTCTTCATTTCCTGATAGCTAAGGAATCTAATTTGTCATCATTCTGAAACCCATGGATGTACAGTAGCCTCTAGATTCTGACTTATTGCTCATCCTATGTAATGCTGTATCGCTGAGCAAATGGAAAGTCACAAAAGGCATTTCCTGCGCTAACCTCCTCGGCATTTGTAGGCCGGCACTCAAGATATCTATGTTACTCATGGATCTGGTTCCACTGCGCTTTAAAGAACCTGTCATTCAGCGCAACAACATTTCCACACCAGGATCTCCTCTGGACATCACGCTCATTTGCAATTATAATGTACGACAGGCAGGGACACTTTGACTAATTATACAACTCAGCATGGTGTGGATTAAATCATGTGCACAAACGAAATCCAGCCCTTGTATCTGAAGTTAGTGTGCTGTATTAGTGTTACAATGTTATAGTGATATAGTGATACGATAGCAGCTGCTGTGGGGCTGCTCTTCTGTGCGAGGATAGTGAGGAAAAATATGAATCCGGTGGGTTTAGTCACTAATCATAATATTGATCAAGGTGTTGCTTTATCCCCAGTATTAACAAGGGATAAACTGATCCAGCTTTGTCATGACTGATACCAATCTCGATACTTTCATTATTGGTTATGAACGTATACCAGTGAAGAATAACATAAAATAGCTGTAATTGTGGAGGGAGGAAATGCTAACTTCAATAATAGGCAAGGCAAGTTTATTTATATAGCACAATTCATACACAAGGCAATTCAAAGTGCTGAACAAAATAAGAAAGCATTAAAATCATAAATAATCACAGAACATTAAAAAGAAAGATACAAATATAAAATCCCTCAGTTGTATGCACAGCTAAACAGAACTGTCTTTAACCTGGTTTTAAACATTGTCATCGAGGAGGCCTGTCTCACATCTTCAGGAAGACTGTTCCAGATTTTAGCAGCATGAAATAATAATATAAAATAAAATAATAGTAATAATAATAATAATAATAAAAGCTAACTAACAAAAAAAACATCCCAGTTGTGTTCTATTACAGCTATTATCTTGAATTCTTTGAGATGATGTTCTGGGTTAATAACAGTTGTTAGGAGTTTTATTATTAAGAATCTGATTAATATGATCTGAAAAATCTTCGGCAAACATTTCAGAAAGTCAAACTCATATTTTATGTATATTATTATTGCAAATGGGTGAAACATTTTAAAGTTTCAGTGTCTGAAATAACTGCACAAAATGGAAGGCTTGGATCTTATCTCATACAGTAGAACCAACACCAATAGTGTCTTACATTCTTGTTGTGATTCCAATTAGTTTAGGCTATAAGTAATGATGCACGCATGAGAGGTCTGTACAGCAGTTTGTCCAGTGCTGTATCTGTCCCTATAATAATAAACACCCTGGATCTAAAAAATACTTAATTATTGATTTCAAAATTATTGCATCGCATAATGACGCACAGCAAATATTCAATTATCTTTCTAGAAAAAAATATTCGAGTTTCTAATTTCTGTGAGTAAATATTTTTGAAGCATAACTTTCTGCATGTTGAGGATGCAGACTGGGGGCAGAGTTATCGTTATGAAAGAACACAAATAAAGCTAATTAAATAGCATTGGAACAGTGTCCTTCCTCTGGCTCTGTGGCCGCGGTGTTTTGTGCCCGGGTGCGGCCCTCGGTGTCTCGGGTTGTTTTTTTTCCAGATTGTCTTGTGGCCTCTGCGCGACAGGAGAGGGGAAACTCACAGCAGCGTGTGTAATTAGCAGGCGAGTGTACACAGCTCCCCACAGCGACGCGACCCCGTGCTGCAGTCGACAAACTCACACTGCTGCAGCCGCTGGTCTCTGCAGCTTTATCTGCTCTCCTCTGCCTCTCTAAGCCGCACAAAGCCAGCAGCAGCTCACAAAAAGCTAACAATACATCCCGGCCCTCAGGTCTATATATACATTAGGCTTGCAGGCTCAATTCACAAGTCTATTATGGGAGAATTTGATGCTACGCTGTGCACAAAAGAGAAATAATAGAGGGTGGGGATCTAAACTATGTGAATCGAGAAAAATCATTCTTTCATTTTGAATCTCCTCTTAATAAACGCAATCATTGTATTGATTAACATGTAATAGCTGTTTGTGTAGATTATGTTGTAGAAGGCAAACATGAATGAATGAACCCACTTGGGATATTTCTGCAGCTTGTGTAGTATTTTCCTTTGGTTCAACTATATTTATTGCAATTGTTTTATTGCTCTTGAAATATAAAATTCTGTTCCTTTTTACTTACCATACATCTTTACATACCAAACAATAACCAACCCAATTCAGTGTTTTGTATGAAATTTAAATGATCTAATACCTTTTACTGACGATATCTGATTTATTTGTACTAAAAATACGCATTTATACAACTCTGCCTTTAGATGCAGTTGTGTCAGTCCACCGACTTTAAGTTTTTAGGTTGTCAACTTATATTCAGATCTGGATCCTTGTGGACCTATTAGACTGTGTGGGGATGTGATGCAACGGGATAAAACTGTTGCCCAAACATGTGGATCTAATGCAAGACTTTGACATTACATTGTGTGATGCTTGTGGTTGTGGAGGTATTTTTCTACACTTGTGAACGTCCACAAAACATAACTTTGCCCTGGTTTCAACAACTGCGTTTAGCTTTAGTGTCTGTCTGCCTCCACTAACTCAGCTGTAGTATTCAAAAAGTTGTTCTAGTTTTTTTATATGTTTTCTTAGCCAATCAGCTCTCTGCATGTAAAAGATAAAAAAATGTGTTCTAATAAAATGACAACAGCGCTCAGTGGTCTAATTTGTTAAAATGTTACTTAATATAGGGAGATTTTACCCAAAGACCTGCCTCTGATGAAATTGTTATTTTTTATTATAATCCACTCCATTCTGTTGCAGAGTGTTATTGTGAGCTTCTACTGTCTGTCAAACATTTTATTTTTATTTGGTACAAAAGTCTCCCTAAATATCGTTAAACAAGATTATTTCTATTGCATGAACAAAACGTATTTATATATATATAAAAAAAAAAAAAAAACTGCAGGCTTAGTAATTTTACACAAATGATTATTATTAGAAATCACAATGTATCCCTAGTTCTGCAGAAATGAGTCCCCGTAGTGGGAAGAGTACATTTCTCACTGTTCTAACCTTACACACACAACTGTTTTTCTTTTCGCACCTATAAGAAAGCGTTCAAAGTCACACTACAAATTTTGAATTCCGTCCGCTGTTTCACACTCTATTGAAATGTGACAAATAATTTTCCTTCCCCTCCACTCTCCTCTTCCTTCTGGCTTTAACCTGTTCTAAGGAGTCACAGCCACTGGCCCAAATGTGTCACACCTAACAAGGCACGTTGCAAATTTAGCCTGTCAATACACGTCAGGGCCCATTCATCCACCATCACTCTTTGTCTGCCCCCGTCATTCACTTGTGCCGTTTCCATAGAGACAGGCGAGTTTGCCCCCAGCTCGTGCCGGTCGCGCCAACCTTAAGGTCGACTCCAGAGGCATAATGACAGACACAGTCCTTTGCTTAAAAAAACTACGCTGCGTAAACAAGGAATAGCCTCATGACAATAAAAGCAGACGAGTCCATGGCGCTGTGACAGGCATGGGAATGTCTCACCTCCGCGGTAATGCTGCCGTGTCAACAACGCAAGACCTGAGCATATGAGGTTTAGTTTTGCAACTTCACTCTGGCTGCTTATTATATTTGTACAGTGCATTGTCATGATCTAGTATGTGTTTATCTTTTATCATCAACATACAAGACCAAATATTGGAAAAGGAATCAGAAACAGCTGTCGGCATTGTGTGAATGTACGTTAGTGTCTACGGTGAGATCGTCCTTGCTTCAGATGTGTGAAAAGATGTGGTAGATAATTAGACTAAGTGTATTACAAGTTTAGGAATTATTTTATTTATTGTAATGCTTAAACAATACATTTAGTTTGCTCCATAGAAAGAGTGGTAAAAATAGAATCTTGTGAGCAAATCAGACCACAATTGCTGTCTTTTGCTGTTATCTTTTACAATGATCCAAAGATGTGACAGAGTTCATAAAATGCATGCTTATGAAGACAGTTTTGAGAGTGAGGAACAAGTTGGATGGATTTTAGTGTATAGTTTATTTTCTTTGGTTTGAAAGTTTTCAATATTTTAAAGATGCAGAAAAGGTTTAATATAACCCTTCCAAAGGCAATTCATTAAAGTAAAGTTGAATTGGATAAAAGTAGTTTCCAAACTCTTACACTGAAGCAGATCATTTAAATTGGCTTTTATAGTTTTTTTCAAGAGAATGAACAAACCCTCAGATTCTCTTTTAGTATAGTTTCCCCTTCGACTTTACAGTAGGTGCTGTTATCACTGAAAACACGTTTGTGTTGTTTCTGCCTGTAAGTGATACTTATTACTGTATAGAATCTGTCTATAAATGTCCTCATTTCATCTGTTTGTGTATTTGTGGCAGTATGAAGTGGACATAACCACAATCCCTTTATCACAGCCTCTAAACAGTTTCATGGGACTAAAGCCCAGAGGAGAAATGTGGCATGCATTTAGATTATCAAAGTGGAGTGCCTTTAGGGACACTGTAGCTGAATGCATCATTTTAAATAGGTCTATAGAGAGCTATGGTCTGACACCGAGGAAAAGAATGTGTTGGACTCATGATTAGTTATTTACTTAACTGATAAAATATACGAAATGAGAACCGAAATGAGAAATGTTTTATTTAATGAAGTGAAGAGCATGATCAACAAATTAAAAGTAAATATTGTTTTTCTTAAGGCTATGTCGGTGGATTTAAAATTGGGGGCATGAATTAAATATTTCTCGCATAATAAAAATAAGTAGGTGCTATGGGGAACTCTGGTTCTCCAGTGAGCGTGAACTTTAAGATATTACCCTGTCCAAGTCTGCAAGTCGTCTTCAGATAGATCAGTTTAGAGCTAGTACATCCCAAGCTTACATTCCATTTACGCATGAATTTTAGTGTCTAGAATAAACGCTTTATGGTATATTCTCAACAGAAAGCCTCAGAAGCTGGACAAACATCACTTCCTTATCTTTCAGGGATTAGATCAAATGGTTTTTGAAAAAACTAGATACTGGCTCTAGAATTCTCCACTGTCGACATCTACAACATCCATGCATTTACCCACTTGCTTGGAATCTCTCTTTCTCTCTCTCATTTCTCTTGTTATTCTGGAGACCATTTGTGAATGGACCGTCATTTTAGTAACATTTAGATTATACAGTACAATTGAACACTTTCCTCTTTATTATTTGCAACATGCTTTTTTTACTGCAATTATGTGCTATGTCTTTTACTTTCTCCATCATTGTTGGCTCTCCCTGCTGTTCAATCAGACTCGTAGGTGCACTGCTTTTGTCTCCCAGCCTTGAAGTTATAATGAGGCCTGTATGTTTGTGTGAAAACAACAAAGAATTGTGGTCTATTTTATCATCTTTTCCCTCCGTAGAGAAGGCGGGGAGGGCGCTGCTGGTTTGTTTTGGTATTGAAACTGACAACGGGAGCAGATTTGGAACCAAAAAGTAATGAGTCTTCTGAATATTCCATTGCAGGCATATTTTACCCATGACATTCATTTAGACAACAAACGGATGCAAAATACAAGTGACTGATTTTTTTGCTCACTCTCTTTCATTCACATCTGATAAAAGATGCTTGTAAAGTCCACCACATTTCTGTTTAGTGAACTGTGAGGAAGTGGCATATAAAAGGCAACTGTGTGGAATACAGCTTTGCCAAATATTACAAGCGACCCTTTAAAAAGCTTCTGACGCCACAGCTTACAATGCTGTCAGTGGGGGGTATATTTTTTCCCTTATATGACTTTTCACTAGCTCATGTTTGTCAGAACCACAGTGCCATGTTATCATTCCTATCTCTTGTTAATACAGAAGGCTTTTATTCGTTCGGTAGTTTATTTTAAAGCTGTCATGCTTAATGGCGCTGCACACCTGCCCCTTGTCCAACAGCGTGAAAGTCATCAGGCCACAGCACGTACTCCAAATACCACTTCAAGATAATTTAAGGAGACGTATTATGCTTAATTGACTTTTTGGAGCTTTTAACCGCATTACCACATTGTGCCTCATCAGTCACAGACCTTGAGTTGTTTTTAGCTAATGCTGATATCAGGAACTTCTGGCACAATCTACCTCCACACCTTCTGTCTAAAAGCTCCTGCCTCAGTCCTGTAGAAGTATGATGTCATTGTACCACTTTGACATCATACTTATAGTATTTTTTCACCAGTTTCTGCCTTTTAAAACAAAGGTATTATAAAAACATGAACTAGTTTCTGAATTAGTTAACTTCTCAGATCAAATGACGGTCTTTACAATCCTTTGTTTTCATATTAATAACAAAAAATATTCAAGTCCTCCCACTGACGTATAGGGAAAGCAATTGTTTTCTTCTTAAGATATTATTTCACATTATAAATCATGAAATGACAAAGTGATTAGTCCCATTGTAATATTCTATGACCAAAAATAGTTATTAATTTAGGTTTTGTTTTCAGACAATGTTCACGCTAATAAATAAAGATTTGGAGTTAATTAAAAAAGCCACTTTCTCCACTTAACTCTGTCATGTTCGATTGAATTAGTAAAGTCCGTTAAATGTAGCAAAATTGTTGGACTTAATTTACTTCGTTCTATTAAATCAAACATGACAGATTTACATGGAAAAGCTTGCTTCACTTTACTTGTTTTATTTACAGTATATCCAGAAGAAAAACATAATTTGTTATTCACTCTCGACGTATTTTTATATAACGTATTGGTACAATTGCAGTAATTGGACCAATAATGTAGAATGCAGTGAAGTTGTTTTTTTTACTTTTCATAATACATTTCAGTTGTAACTTCTAGTTAAGTTGGCACAAAGAAGTGTTGTTTTGGCATAGACGTTACTTAATGTTTAATGCTGATGACACGACTGCTGGGATAAAATATTATGTACGTATATTTCTTTTTCCTTGAAGCAGCCACACTGATTTGTGCAGATATCACAGCCTCATGGCCTGGCAGTCTAAACACTCTGTGCAAGTGTCGCTACATGTGGTGCAGAGAAATGGAGAGTATAAAAGCCACTCAGGTGAGCCGCCTCCATGTTGCATTATTGTGGTCTGAGAGTGGGTCAGACAAGGAGCGGATAGGCCAGGCTTAGTAAGCATCCGGGACAGGGATCGAGTTGAGCAGCCAGGCAGAGAAGAGCAGAGATCCCAGGTCCCAGAAGACAATATGGAGGTGTGGGCTGACAGCCGGCATCAGGTCTGCTCCTACATGGGCGAGACATGCATTTATTGGCTTGGTGGCAGTCCCTGAAGACTTTGGGCATGTACCTGGAAGAAACCATGCAATGCTTTATGTCTTATATAATTGGACTTGCGTTTCTGTCTGCCTTGTAAAATCCAAAAGGAGAAGATATGACCGTGACATGTTTCCAACCCGGTGCACTAAGCGTATTCCCATATAAATTGACAGTACATGTGTCAACAGATGGCTGATGTGTAGTCGTGTGTGCTCTTCTGTGGGCAGCCCTTCAACACATACGAGAAAGTGTGAAAGCACAATGTAAACTCAGATTCCCCATTGCACTGCGGTGGCCTGGGAGCTGACGGGCACTGAAAGATTAAAGGCATAACACCGCTCGTTGCCTAATTATGGGCACGTCATAAGGGATCAGACTGCCAGTTCTAATCAGCCTGCAAGTCTTACAAAACACTATCCTAATACGTCCAGCTTGGCCTTTAAGAGTCCTCAAATTGCTTAGTATAGCCTTTAAATACTGTTATCATCCCAAAGTTACAGAGTTAAACTGTTTTAAATTGAGGAAGACAAGTAAATTAGCCATTTTTAGACACAGATTAAAACTAAGTCGGCTCTCTATTCTCGGGGGTGAATTCAAAAAATTTCAATCAAAAGCAGAGCCCTATAGTCTAAATTATACGTTTTAAATCAGATGTCTTTCACAAAAACACCCTTGTCATTGTATTGCAGGAAACTGGCTCAGAGAATTCTCTAGTTTGAAAAGTGGTTCATGAGGAAAGAGAAGTCTATAGGTGACGTGTTGCAAAAGTTCTGCTCTTTAAGAAGTGATGATTTATTAGCCCAAAGCACAACTGTCATCTTCAAATTGATACAGCTGCAAATAACATACGGTTCTATGTTTTCTCTGTAAATATTCCCTCAATTTTGCTGCATCTGACTGATGAGATGAGCATATGTTAAATGCACATTTCTGCAGCTGTTTTCAAGAAAAGGCAACAGTGGAAGAGTGTCAGATGCCAGTGGCAAGCAGACACTCATTATTCGGCTTGACTTTGAAAGACGATACGTTGCTCTCGCCCGGTTTATAGTCGGCTCGTCTGGCCTCCTCTGACCGGTGGCCAGCGGGGCATCGAGGGAATTCCACCAGCTTCTTAAATGGTCGCAGTGGTCAAGGATAACTGCTGCTCAGCTATTCAATACAGCTGCTTTTAACAAGTGCAGATAAGGCGAGTGATAACAAACGTGTTGATTATGTGTGTTCCAGGCTGACAAAGGATGTGTCCAATGCGATCAGGTAACTTCATTAAGACATTATTGTTTACACACATATAAAAGATAATTTCAGAAGTTTTTATTGAAACATTAAGATTCAGAGATCCTTTATTTGTTCCACAATGGGGAAATGTCAGTGTTGCATCCCCACTGACAGAACAGTAGGAATGAGGAGCTCACAGCACAAGATAAATGAACAATAATTTGTTTTTTCCACTCGCGCATATCTTATATCCCCCTACATGGTGCGTTCACAGGTAGTCCGTACAAACAGTATTGTTGAACATTACAAGTAATTCAAAATAAAAAAATAAAAAAATCTCTAACTTTAGAATGAAGAAGAAACAAATATGAAATCTCTATCTTTAGCATAATGAGTACAAGAAAACTCTGACTTTAGCATAATAAAGAAGTATAAAATCTCTACCTTTGGCATAATAGCATGACTAAATATTAAAAAATATGAGCGTATTTCAGCCCATCCGGCCTTCCTCAGAGTGCAGACAGATGCAGCAGTGTGCCAAGTAACTAGTCTAAAGGGAGGGACTTTATTAGGCCCCTCCCTTTAGAGGGGCCTAATGAAACCCATGACAATAAACCCATTATACGCATACACAAAGCACAGACACATATTCACCACGATGTACAATATCAAAAGAGAAATGCAAGTAGTACATGCACAGAAGCAGTATTTACCATTATGTACCTATTTCTAGCAACTGTTTAATCCATATTTCTTGTCTCTTATACAGGGAACACGACAAGATGGGGAGAAGGGAGACAAGGTAATGTTACAAAATGAAAAATGTTCTCACTTTGGGCCCTTTTTTGTGCTGATTTCAATATTCCAAGTGATAAAAGATAGTGATTATGTTGAACAAGCAATTATTGAAGCACCATAAGTCTATCTTTGCAGCAGAACTGTGCTCTAACATCATGACTCAGCGCACACCTTGATTAACTTGCTAATAGTTCCTTATCAAGATAATGTGAGGAATAATGGAACGAAGCCCCTGATCAAGCCAGCCTGCAAATTGCCTATTAATGGTGTGGTAGTGAAGTCACCAAGAAACTGGTCAAGTGTAAGACTGCAGCTTTAAGTGCTGCTGCATCTTTTCTATGCAGTTAAACACATTTATTGGTGCGCTTTCTTCTCCCGCAGAGTGTAAACCTGATCCATGCTCACAGACCTAATAAGAACCTGTGTTACAATTAGGGCGCTGTGTTGACCCTTTAGGCACACGTTTTTTTCAGAAATTTGGTGAGAAACAGATAAAAGGTAGTGCCCAGAAACTTTCTAAGGGATAGAGATGTGTAAAGAACGTTTGTATAGAGGGAACTGCATAAAAACCTATTTGGAAATATAAACCTATGATGTGCACCATCTTTGTTGCACATTGTAAAAGAAGATGACCAAAAAACAGAATCTATGTCAAGTCCTAGAATAATGAAAAAAACAGCAATACATGCCTCACTGAAGATGTAACGTATAAAAACAGTGTTATGGCATAAACAATGGATTTTGAATTGAACATATTTTGGAACCTCAACATATTTCTCTATGTATTTGTTCAGATTTAATTGAAAAATGAAAATCTCATTAAAAAGTCATCTGCAGCCTGCGGTTGACTCTTTTATTCAAAATGACCTTGACAGATATTTGTTTTCACGAATCACAGCTTTTGAATTCTTAGAATTGTTGATTGACTAACTATGGCAATAACAATCTGTAGATTATTAAGTCTTGTTTTATAATGTACAATAAAACTATACAAACTATGTCATGATCACAGAAACTTTATTTTTCATCATGTGAAGCTATATCTATATTAATATGACCCATTGATGCTGCAGCATGGTAACACTATTTTGTCTTTATTTGAAGGGGACGAGTGGGGGCTCGGGTCATGCAAGAAGAGAGGGCAAAAGGGTGAGTAAACACAAACCACTTGTGGCCACTTTAACGGTTTTCAAGTGTGGGCCCAGCAGCTGAGCAGCTTTTGTTTCCTTAGACATGTTTATTTATTTGCCTCGACGCAGTCAGAGGGAAGCAGTGGCGCAGTGTGGATGATCTGTGCTCTGTGCATTAGAGTCTGCCTCCACCGGCCCACACACACGGACCATGATTGGCAGCACATATGGATATTATTGTGCAGCCAACTCTTTTCAATTTCAACAAATGTGTTGGATTCAGCAAAAGCTTTTAAAACTTTCTGTGTGTGGCATTTCATGTTCAGCTGTTTACTACAATCAGACGCGGTGTGAGTCAGCGCTGACTTATGTTCTGCCAAACAATGTTCATTTAGAGAGAGGGGCTAATTTGCAGAGCTGTTAGGAGCAGAAAAAATGCTAATTAGACATGGCCTGTAATATTCTAAGGTGTTCACGAATTAAGCCGAACAGTTTGACCCTCATTTGTTTAAGTGATGGTTGCCATGACTGGATAATATTCAGCACACTGTGCCCTTGGCTTCTTGTGGTCAACTGTGTATAAACATTTCAAATTGTTTCAAGTGTGAGGCTTTATAGTTTGAAGAGAAGAAATCATATTACAGAGGAGGGATTACATTAACATTACTGAGCGCTATAGAAGAGAATGTAAAGGACGACTGGCTTTTCATCCCCTTTGTTTGTTGTTTAATTAAAATGCTTATGGTGTTGTTCATGTCTTTAAAGATGTTATTCCACAAGGAGGCCTGTGCTATATGTGCCGTTTATTCTGTTGGGAAATCTATTTAGCTTCAGTTGCCTTGAATGGATTTTGAAATTCTTTTCATTTTCCAGTTGGTGGAATTTTGAGGTTGGTTTGCTTTAACTTTCTCATTTCTGAAAAACATTTGTATTACTCATAGACCTGGTATAACTTATTACAATGCAAACATGATATCTACCCACTTTAAACAATAATAAACATATCACATATGTTCGGTCTGATGAGGATAAAATTACAAAATCCTTATTTTGTATCTTTTAAATTCCTTTATTTGATAAGAGACATTAATGAACATCCGTAATTGTAAAGCGGGCAGAGGCAAACTAATGTGTTGCTATCATGGTTGCTAAGGCAAGCTGGAGTTTTTCCGCGAATGAAAACATCTGATCTGGTATCTGACTCACCATATAAACACCAGGATCACAGAGAGCATTCAACCTAGACTTTTTAAATCCTAAAATGATGAGTGAGACATAAACAGGTACTGAGTTAGAGGAGTTTACTTTTCAATATAAGTCAATAGGAGCCAGAGCGAGTTGGAGCAACACTTTGTCCATGAGCACTTCCCTACTGGGCTTCACTGAGCGAGGGAGTTTGCATAGTCCATCTATATACAATCCATCCTTTCCAGACATGAACACACAACACTACAACCATACTGCAGCAATACTTTCTCAAATGAGTTTCTTAATTTCAATACTCAATCATATCCGATTTGACAAGCAAAGTCCAAAACACATAAAACTCTTAAAATTTCTCTGAATCCTTACTAGTCTCCAGTGCACATAAGTAGGTCAGGCCAATGTTTTCTCTTTTTACTCAGATTTAGCAAGAGACGAGATGATGCGCAGCGTTCAGACATCTGGACACGAGTATCGGAAACATCCCCACCCTTCTGGCCGTATAGCCCCAGACAATTTATGACCCATCGTCGCTCATATTGTTCCTCAAAGGGTCATTTCCTTCAGAGCTCAGAGTAACAGTAATGTTTCAGGGCATTGGAGGCGAGAGTCTATAATGAACAACGTGAGCTCTGGTGCCAGCTGCAGATGTTTTTGACGCTGTTGTCTCTCTACCTCATTAGTCAGCTTATTTTATGTTTGTCCTTTGTTTTGAAAATAAAGACACATCATTTACGCCACTGACTGCCGTGTAGACTTGGTCGATGGTAATTGGCCGTAAGGAAATGGCAACTGTTTAATGGCTTCAGTGGTATATGTTTTGTCTGTTTTATATTTCACCACCTTAACTGCTTACCTTACCTGAAGAGAAAGTTACAGTAGCTAAAAAAGTGCTATTATTGATCATGTTTTAGTGATAATTGGGTAAGTTTGTGCTCTGCAAACTTTCTTAGAATCTGATACTGTTTTCGGGGCTTCATTTTATCTCATTGGAATGCATATTTGTCTTGCATAATTCACAGACCAAGGTCACAAAGAATTTGGAGTTACAATTTAGAGTAATTTCCATAAAATCCCCATATTTTATCTCAATCATTAAATTCATGCCAGTTGTACATTTTTTTTGTGGTAGGGTCATTTTGGTCACTGCTATAAACAGCTTTATGCATCTAGATTGTTGTATTGGTTTGTTCTCTCCATCAAAGCACGTTCAGGATTCAAGGTAAAGGGGAAGGTTAATACATGATTTAAATGTTTTAACCACTAGTCTTTATTGGACAGAACAGTTTGAGATGATGACGAGAGACTGAAAGAGATTTAGTAAATTATCAGTTCAGGGACTGGGAATCCAGCAGCGCAAGGTTTTAACCACGTGATCACCAGGGTGCACTGTCATAGTATTTCATTACATCATGGTTGTCTTATTTTTGCTATGTTGGACATTCTTTATGTTGTATAAACATGAACAGGTCTTTTAAAAAACCTTTTAGCACAAATTGTCGATTTCTTGTACCCCTGGTAAAGACACCTGATATTTTAATACTGGGTCTTTGATAGCTCCCTGACTTCACGGTTACTGTTAAATGCGCTTAGGTTTCAGGTTATTCTTAGTCAAGGAGTCACATGGATGCCCTGAAGCTGTTGACCAACCTGTGTTTCTGCAGTCTGCCGTACTATTTTGGGACGGTGGACGTGTATCATTACCAGCCGCCCGCCTGTGGCCAGCTGATACACCGAGAGGCTCTCACCTAATTAGCAACTCTTGTATGCGGTGGCCACTTATTGAGCCACACTCAGAGACATAGTAAAGCATATTTTGGGTTGACCACATTCCATTACTTTGAGAGAATTGCCAGCAGTAGAAAGCTTTCACATGACTTTAGTCTCAACTTGAGCCATCTCTCCCAAGACTGTCTGTTTCAATTTATTGTTTGAGCAAAATACAAGCACTCTAAGCCATTTAGATTTTCTTCAAGGAGACACAGCGGACACTGTAGAAAGGGGATAGAGATAGTTGTGTCGTTTCCACTGATCCTTTTCGAAAGCTTAGAGCAACATATGCAAGAAAGCATATCAAGGGCAGTCACCCAACCACTGCTGTGACCCTGTGTCTAACATTCACAGAATCTTGATTGTATCTTATTAGCTTGATGGATGACCGCTTCACTTTGTCAGGTACCGGCCAGTCCGACCATGGCGAAGAATTTATGGCAAAGTATTGCCCCCACACTGCATATAACCATTAATAGTAATGGTAACGGCTTGGTTTTATCTATTATGGATGGCATCGATACGGAATGGCTGGCAAAGAGTAGGACTTTGGGACACAGCAGGACATTACAGACGATCAAATATGAAGATTGGGAACACCAGTAAAACGAATGTGCCCCTCTGCTGTGCTAAAATATTCATCAGGTCCTGGTAACGATGTCCTAAGCTGAATGTTGTCATTGTAGGTACAGCTGACTTATGCAAGTCCCCCGAGAGATGAGAGTGAGAGGATGGACGGCAATTATCAGGTTAAGTGATTTGACCTTTGAATAATAGATCTAATCCTTGGATAAGCTCAGTTACAAGTGACGTAATTCTGATATTTATCGTGCATGCGTACCTGCGTACAATTTAGGAGCACCTTACATGCATTAACTCATTAAATTGACTTTTTTAGGTGATAATTTTTGTTGGATCGTAGCATGTTTGGTTAAATGCAGAGACGCCATGTTTGATTGATGCTGTGCCAAGTCCCCTGAGCGTATATGTTGGTAAAGGGTTCAGGGTCCCCTCCGTTGGCAAGGTAATGTTGCTATATTTCCATGGATTACTGCATAATCTGTTTAAAAGGCTGCCTCGTGAAAATGTAATCCAGAGCTGATCCTAAACCATTCTATGTGAATTCACCTATACTAAGTATGTGTGAATCTGACACTTGGCCCTTTTATATTTGCTCTGGAAATATATACATAGATCTGCCTCTAGTCTCGTGATTAAAGACATTATTATTCAGGTTCATTATTTTGTGCCTATTGTAAATAACAGGAATGTACATCTTTTGAAATAGACTTTGATCAGTACAGGGTTGTGGTCTGTCAGATGTCTCATGTTTGTTCTTATCATACAGTGCGGTGATCGAGTAGAAATGATGAAACTCCAGCTTCGGGAAGAACTGTAGCGCGGAGATGTCTGCGAGGTGAATGAATTATGCAGCACCACTTTAGTTATATATATCTTGTTACTGTAGTGTTTATTAAGTTATTTTAAATTACCATTAGAATCATATATCTACATATCTGCTCCCGAACATGAAAAATAATGTGGATTAGTTTTGCGTCTGCATTTTGAGGCTCATAACATTCATTCATTTATCCATACTTTGGTGGAAGGAGGGTAAATTCATAAAAATGCTCGGCGAATGAACACATAGTTAAATTAAAATCAATCAGCTGGAAAGAAGCCCCGTGTATTATGTGTCTATAAAGCCGAGTTGGGTCAATGTTTATTTTCTCACAATCCACCTCATATTCATTTTGTTAGATGCATGAATGCTTCTTTGGATTTAAACTACAAATCTATCATATTACGGAGAACTGCACGGTTTTTGTGCAATTTGTATTTGAAGGGCACAAGACAAAATCATGTATCAGTTTGAGGATATATTAGGGATTCCGCTGGGAGCCAGTTATGTCTAGCTATGTTTGTTGCTAAATTTCTCTCAATCATTACCACGAGTTGACAATGACTACCTTAAACTCAGCTCAGTAACTCAGAAATCATGCCATTGTAAATATTTTGGTGTAAATCAATACTGTGCTTACATAACATACTATGTCCCAATCTTTTGTCATGGTGCAACCTGACATTTAGACCAAGATTTTGGAGACTCTACTGTCAAATCTAACCCTCAACAGCCAAAAAAGACTCTTCACTCTTTTTGTATAATTTTAACACAAAACCTACAATATAAATCTTATTTGATTTATATTCATTAGTGCAATAGAGATGATTCATTTATAATGCAGAGCCATAGACCTTTACAGATTTTCATAGGGGCAAGAGATGTATTTATTGATTTTGACTCTTGCCATTAATCAAAACGTTTCTTTTTTCATCCTGCACTTTTTTATTTGATCAGGTTTTCTGTGACATTTTCAATGGACTTGCTTCTGATAATCACCTGGGCCTTTTGCTTGTAAAATAGCCTCTGTTTCTCAGTTGTATTGGCTTCAGCTTGGGACGCCAGCAGATAACTCGGCCACACGAGAGGCCTGCCTCATATGTCACCGAGATAAGAAAGGACAAAAGTCACAATAAAGATGAAAAAGGCCTGGAGACTTCGGCTCGGAATCGCACGGCAGGAAATGGGCTGTTAGCTGTGTGGGAGTCT
Organism: Knipowitschia caucasica; assembly: GCA_964034765.1. Classification (NCBI taxonomy): domain Eukaryota; kingdom Metazoa; phylum Chordata; class Actinopteri; order Gobiiformes; family Gobiidae; genus Knipowitschia; species Knipowitschia caucasica. The sequence goes on from OZ035835.1 coordinate 27,807,377, forward strand.
GCGGTTAGATCAAATATTTTATCATGTAATAAGGGATGCTTTGTTTTTCACTGTCGCGAGACATAGGCACGTACGATATGAGTTCATGTTTTAGGTCCAATTAGTCAAGTTAATTTAGCAATGGTTAAAGTAACTAGAAAATGTGTTTCTAAAGATTTATATGTGTGCCTGTGTACATGTTTTATTTACTTTTATGGCTTATTTGCATCAGAAAATTCCTTGTTTATGACTTCCTTTTACTTACAATGATCATAATAACATGGCATGATCCTGATTCTGGTTAAAGATTTATTCCTTTCATGATTTCCTTAACCATTTTTTAGATCACATTTTGAGTCACTACAGTATATCTACTTGAAGCCTGATACTTTATTGATCCCCGTAGGAGAAATGTAGGTGTCCAGTAGCAGCAGAAACGCCATCCATACAAACAAAACAAATAGATAGATAATTCTAAACATTTCTAACAATAGTTTTAAAATGAAGTTCAATAAAGAAAAGTGTCATTTGTGCTCCTACATAACAAATACAAAGTTACATTGCTTTCTTTAAAGAGTGAACATTAAAGGGTTAATACACAACAAAATATTTTGGTCAGAACCATTGTCCAAAATAGATAATAAATTTTAAGGAAATAAAAAAAGTGAATATATTTGTATTATTTATTTCTATATCAAGCTTTGAAGAATTCCTAGTGCATTCTAATCCTGAAGTCCATTTATTCCTGTAATCTTTACTTAAAATGTGAAAACAAGCCTTTGTTTGTTTTTCAAAATACTCAATTATTCAGAGTTTTTTCTTTTTTAAATATCAATATTATAACAAAAATAAAGCCTTTATATAGCTCACCATGTTATAATGAATCTATTAGTTTAACATTTTCACAATAATCACATTTTCAGAGTTTTACCTATTGTTTTATGTTCTATCACCTGTGACTGGGCTGATCTGCATTCATCTGCAATCAATGATTTCATAAGTGCACGCTCAAAACATATGAATGAGAAACAATGTAATGTTGATTTTAGATACTGGCTACATTTGACCAAGTAGATAGCAATAAGCGCGGCAAACTTTAGACGTTTTGCTCATTTGTGTGATTTTTCAACCGAGCAGAGGATGTGTTGATCATCACTTAAGATTAAAGCTAGTCACGGGTTGATGTTTACTTTGCATGTGTCATAGTTAAACAATGAAGCATCTATTGAGCAGGTCCTTTCTAAATGACATATGTCAAAGTCCCAAAGCCCCCTATGATAAACATGATGTACAGAGGACAGACTTAGGCTATATCCACACGAAGACAAAACGCTTATAATTTCAGAAACTTTTTCTGTAAACACGGAGTTAGCTCAGTAAATGTGTGCGTCCATATGAATGTAGTCAATACGCCTGAAAACGCTGTGAAACTATGCCAGACCTGTTGGTGGCGCTGTGACGCAATGACGGGATCAAGCCCAAACTTCCGTGACGGGAACTGGGCATGCGCGGAATTTTGTAAACAGACAACATGGCGAGTGGGCGAGCTGGTACTACATTAGTATGGACGGACGATGAGGTTGAACTGTTGCTTCGGGTCACACTGGATTACAAAACCAACAAGCTACATTGTTGTTGTCATTATTTTCTGAGTGCGGCGCATGCGTGCTTTAACAAGAGGCGGGGCGATGACGCAAGCGTCTCAGATACATTGCGGAGAGGCAGTAACCACGGAGCGGCATATACGGAGTTTTGAAATCTTTCCACTCTGGGACCTAGTTTCAAAAATGTTCGTTTACACCCCCCCAAAACGCCGGCCTCGTATGGACGATACACTGGATTGATAAAGTATTTTTGCGTTTAGGCCTGAGCTTGACTTCGTGTGGACAGGGCCTTAATTGCTGTCTTTTTGTGAATGAAAAGTGGTGTTTTTATTGGCTGCTTGGCCCTTTTTTATGGACAGCAGTCTTTTGACATGTTCCTTTTGAAAACGCTTTATTATTCATTGCACTTTTGCTGTCAGAAATGTGTTGGCCATTCGAAGCTAAACTGTTTATGTTTTTCCACTCAGACATGATGTAGGCACGAGAAATGTGAGAGACTTGGCATGAGTGTGTACATGTAAAGCCACTTAGCCATACAAGTGTACGGTGACTTCTATGGAGCGACTTTGGATTGCACCGCAAGTTCAAACTAAATGTACTGAAATCAATTACGGTTTCACTAAATGATGTGCCCCTGTCCCGCAGATAATAGATTTTGTCATTTAACCCACTTTGGGAGCCAGATGTTTCCCTAAAAGCATAGTGGAATTTATGAGGAATTTAGATGAGCTTTGTCTAAAAACTGAAATGTAATGTAGATATAATTCAGAGTATTATTTAATGTATAAGGGAGCAAAATAATAGTGTGTATATTCAACACTGTCCAGCACACACACACACACACGCACACACACACACGCACACACACACACACACACACACATGCTCCGTTGTGGTTCATTAAGTTATTATAGTCAACCAAAATATATATCGGTCAACTAACTCATTTATGATAAATACTGGTTTTGCTTTTGTCAGTCTGTCTTAGGGCAGCTGTGGTTCGCAGTCACCGCTGTCTCGCGACTCGCGAAACATGTGTGAGCGTCCAAAAAAGCGTCCATTATTTTTATTTATATTATTATTCAAAGAGTTAAATTGGTTTAAAAAAAAACACACACAAAAAAACAATAACATATATTTATAAAGTACTACATAACTGGTCCAACATCATTTAATGCATAAGATGAACTGGCTCATAGAGCGGCAGTGTCATACATGTGGTGTAATGTCCTCTGAGCCGTATAACGTTCATATATTTTGACTTGGCTTACGCCCAGTTACAGTCGTCTGGTTGTCTACTGCGCTCCATTGCAGTGACACTGATATGGAGAGAGTGATGGCTGCGTTGGCTGCGGCGAGAACATTTGGCAGCTGGTTTGCGCTCCATAGGCAGAGGCAGAGGGACCGCGGTGTAACACTCACACACTGTTGACCTCCACCGGTGCACCTGCAGAGGCCGATTATTAAGTAACGAGTCCCCGGCGAGAGGAGCAGCCATCCAGCCTGAACATCTCCACGGGAGGCCACTGCTGATTTGGGTGATCCGTAAATACATCAGTTTGCACCGTGGATCTGATTAGGCTTTTAGATTGTGCCACCCAGTCACCCAGGGGGGAGCCTTTTGACAAGATTTTAGTGGTGGGAAACATCCGCAGACAGAGGGAGAACATGCAAACTACACTTAGAAAGGCCCCACAGCAACTGGGAGTTGAAACCAGGACTTTCTTACAGAGAGGCAAGAGCGCTAGCCACCATGCCTCTCCGTATAAAAAGATATATTATTTAGTATCATTCAGAAACTAGTTTTTCCAAAGAATGAATTATAAATAATTGTGTTTTTCCTTTTACCTTCTTTATTTTGCTTGCATCTATTATCTCCTGTCATCAATCTTAGATTTGCAAGGATACACTGATCTTTTCCTATTCAGGTGATTCTCTCTTTTAATCTGAGCCACAGATGATTTGCCACCATTGCTTCAGTGTATCATAATCTGCTGCTTTGAGTCTTTTCTTTGTACTTTGTAGTCGATCATATTGCACAAATGGTCAGTCACATGACAAATGGAAGTTACACAAATGGAATACACATTTTTGTTTTATAATGAGCTGTGAATTTTTGCAGTAAAAGATTTGATTAACTATGGTATTTTAGCAAGGCATACACAAGGCAACTCAAAGTGCTGAACAAAACAAGCATTAACATAGAAAAAAAATCACAGCACATTAAAAAGATAGAAATATAAAATCCTTCAAGTGTATGCACAACTATTTTTAACCTGGATTTCAACTTTTTCAGAGAAGAGGTCTGTCTCACATTTTCAGGTAGATTGTTCCAGATTTTAGCTGCATACATTTGAAATACAGCCTCTCCAGCTATTAAAGTGTTTAATGGTTACATATTTCACTGTATTGACTATAAACTACTACTTACTAAAGTAACTAAACTGTAGAGATTCATGTTATCAATCATTACGACACAGACTTTGCTTTGTTCAAGGTGCTGCCCTTTCCAGCCTTATTTAAATGCAGACGTGTTAATGTTGGTTACAGTTTTGGCCGGACTCTTGTGGTTGATGTGGTGACACAGAGGGAAGAATTTACAGGTCAGCAGGGCTCACAGCTGAGACTTTATGGCAGAGATTTACACCCCGTGCAATTTCACGAGCACAAGGAGGATTGTGTTAACCCTTTGCCAAGACGAATAAAGCAGGTTATTCCTTTCTTTTGCCCTGTCCGATTTCATATTGAAGAAACGCAGGGAGGTACTCTTCTGACACCTGTATTACACCAGGAGCTAGCACTGTTGCCCAGCGCACCAGGCAATTAATCTTGTCCAATGTCAAGTGCATTGGGACAGAGGATGAAACAAAGATTTGACCTGATTGGCTATGAAAAGGTCTCACGTTTGGGCCCAGGTGGGATGGGAGGCGGGTTACAGGGGAAAGCGTTTGGCACATGCAACGACAGATGCACAAAGCTTTGATTTATCTGTCTGACTCGGGTTGTTCCCAGCGTGCCGCGCTATGGCTATACGCATTCACCGGCATCCAGAATAAACACATATTAATTGGCTAATTAATTATAGGGACAAATACAGGGGCGAGGCTTTGAGATGGAGGCTGTTTGGATTGTTCACTGGCTTTTATTGGGTCCATAGTGTTTGTGTATGCAGCTTATGTATACTCTATGTAAGAATGTTCAACCAGGGCTAATGTAGGTCAATATATCCTCAGAGCATTGGACAGTAGAGTTGCAGTTGGCCAGAGTGCAACCTCTCATTCGCATTTCTACAACCCCACGTCTTCCTTCAGAAATGTATTTATACGACCTTGTGTCCTGTATCCAAATCTAAACCGAGTGGATGCGGACATGAAACTGTCCGGGTCCACACCATTCCTTGTCATCATTGCAGACGCTTGTTTCTAAGGTGCAGAGAGCCAGAAGTGGCGTTGCTGTATCAAGTATCAAATGGGGTCAGTGGAAGCAAGGCCACCTGACTGATGGAGGTATGTGGACAGACAAGAGGTGGATGGCTTCTTTTTGACTGCTCGGCGCTGAGGTGTACAGTCATCCAAACAATGGGATCTCACTGGCTCCGAAGAGTCTAGTCATGGGCCCACACATGTTTATATCAATTTAAAATGTGTACTGGAAATGCTCGGAATGTTAAGTTGAAACCACTGCTGCACTATTAGTTCATTGCAATAAGATTAACATAAGACTTTTGTCAACACAAGAATAATATGAACTGTTAACGTTGATACAAATCCCACACATTTCAGGAAATAACGTATACAGAAAGGCACTTTCAAGACAGACAAACAGCAGAAATAGAAGCATAACAAAAGAAATACAAAGCAAGGGCAAACAAGGAACAATAAAGGCAGACAAAAAAAGATTTCTTTCACTTTTACACAAAAACTCAAGAATTCCTTTTCAATGACAAGGCATCAAGAATTCTCTCCAATTTTTTTGGTTCTTTTTTTCTTTTTCTGTTTCAACTGAGCATTCTTCCAAACTGTGCTCTCAATAATGAATAAAGCTTGCAGAAAGGTACTTACTTTCATCTGCAGGTGTGCATTTAAGACCTGATCCTTAATAATTGCAGCTTCTGCAATACAAAAGATGCAATTAAGTTTATGATTTAGTCATATTCTATTCAGTGTCCTCAGCATCCAACAGTATAAACATGTTTGTACAGTTTGTCAGTAAAGCTGACTGAAAGCACTCTTTCAGGCTAATTGATGTTATTAAAATTGCCATTTCCATTTGATTAATGTTGATACCACATGTTAATAACGTTAATAATGTCTAATAGAATTAGATGTTAAAGCATGTTAAAGCATATATTTTTTCACACTAGTGTCATCCCTTACAGCTTGCTTACAATGCCAGGGATTGCCAACACTCCCTGACCACAGGCCGTTCATGTGCTTTGTGCCCACACTAATGGCATGCCTGGTAGCCTGCAGTGACTGTGGCGATGATATGCAGGAAAGTCCTCGGCTTAATCTGCTATTCTCACTGAGTGATAAGACGCACAAGACTCACAAGGGCTACAGTACTGAGCTAACATCCCAGATCTTTGTTCAGTGTATTCTCTCTGACCTCAAATATTTGGTTTGTAAAATGAAGCCGGCTTTATTCAAAGTAGATTTTCACCCCCTCTTATTCGCTCATGGACAAGACATTAATGAAACACTCAGTATCTGTAAACAATGTGACATGCTTTAAATGAAAAACATTGCCACCAGTCAGAGTTGGTGAGGTTTCTGAGAGTCAGGGCTAATGAGAGCATCATAAGGAGAAGGGGGCATTCAAACATGTTGGTCTATAGTGAGGAATTATACAAGTCTGGACATTCAACAGATCTCAGAACAAATTTAGATACTATATACCATTCTTACAGAATTCTCTTGCAGTTTCTTTCTTTATTAAAAACAGTCAACTTCTTTTAGTCAGTCACTTCTGTATCTCATCATCTGCCTGGGCTCTTCTGTTTGCACATGGTGTGGTAAAGGGCTATAGAAGCGATTGAAATAGTCCCGTAATGATTTCTTTTCCCAATAATATGCTGTGCTGTCTGACTATGTTGTCGTGTGATACCACCTGTGTCCCTTTGTATTGTGTCCTGTTGAGAGGCATAATGTGCTGTGGAAATGATTGTCACTCCACCTCACTTTGCACAGTTTCTACTTCCTCTTCTCTCATCTCTGTAAGCCCTCTACAAAAAAAAATCTCCTTTATGGTATTCACAGCCTAATTGCCAGACTACCTAATTAGATATGTTACCCAACACCATCTTACATTCATGCATTGAGGACATCCATACTCTCTGAGAGAGAGGGCCCTGTCCCTTCTGCTCTGCAACATTAATGGTGAAGCTAGTTTGCCATCTAGTGGTTCTTGCGGAAATAACCAAATTGTCTTAGCGTATGATTGAGTAGCTCCTGGTTACAAGGTAAACCTTTATGGAAAGAGCCAAAGACAGAAGGTGATGCTTGACTTAAGGCCACTCAGTGTATGTCATTTGTTTATATCTACCTGCATATTAGATGGCTGTGCGTTAAAGGGAGCATTGTGCCATTTTGAATGGTGAAAATAAGCTGAAGTTGAGCCCCTGCCAGGCAGCTGTCGGCTTTGCCGTTCTCTTCTTGCCCTGTTGCTCTTCTCACCCGCTGTAAACAACTGGAACAAATCCAATTTTATTTAGGCTTTTACCAATTGCAGACAAACTCTGCTCCGAAGTCCAGGCATTTTGGAGAAAGTGAGCACAGTAATTATCCTCCCCTAATCAATAAGAGCTTCTACTTATTTCATACTGTATTGTGGTGACACAGTGAAAAGTATGATTGTACATTAGATAACATCAGCATAGGAGGCTTCATGACTGTAAATCCAGTGGATTTATTCTTTTTGGCAGATGATTTTGTCATTGACGCCCATATGCAGCTGTCCTGATGTGTATGGGAAAGTACTCAACAGATACAAAGACACTGTACTGTTAGTAATATATGGATTCATGCTGTTGACTGTTATAAGCTTGTAATTACAGGTTAAACAAAACATGGTCCATAATGTCAATATGTTGACATCTTACAGGCTGTTTGCACAAGGAATTTCTTGTTCTCTGTCTTTCCAGCTATGGCTCACGGTGAAAACTTTTAAATGAGAAATGAAAACATACTTGGAATGGAGGAACGGCTGACATTTCAAAATTAATTACTGAATAAATTGGTTCTTGGTGGCAGTCAGGATAATTATGTGCATCTTGTTGGAATCTGGATACAATAACTACCCCTTTGGGGCTGAACCTGATCAGATATGACACAGGTGATGTCACCAGAAGTGAGAAGAAATTCATTCACAATAATATGGGACATGTGCAACTCATTGACTGGATGTACATAGCTGACTTAACAGAATGCATGGAAACCTGCGTGCTCTGATTGAGATGTGAAAAATCAGTCTGTCATCATAAAAGCCATGCTTTTATTATTTTGATGCATATGTGATACAGTCCCTTCCTGTACATTTTCCATTGTTTTGTTCTGGTTTTGCTTCGGGGAGCGACAGTGGCTCAGTTGGTAGAGCGTTGGTCCTTTGGACTTGAAGGTCGTAGGTTCGAGCCCACCACAAGATCTACTTCATGACTCCCACTAATGTCTGTTGTTGTTGTGTCCTTGGGCAAGACACTTAACCCCACTCTGCCTGAAGCCCCTGCTGAAAGATCAAGGCTTCTGTGGACTCACCACCTGCAGGAGGATCATCGAGGGGCTGGTGCTCTGTGAACTGGTCTGGCTCTGACTGCCATCCCCCCTGACCCAGAAATGGATTTGGGGGAAGACAATGGATGGATGGGTTTTGTTATGGGAATCAAAGACAGGAAACTAGAGTGCCGCTGCAGTTTAGCAAAGACTTGACCAAAACCATTTTCACTATTTCCATTCTTAATTACCTCCACCCAGGAGATAAAGTGAGACCTGTGTTTGTTTCTTACCTTGTGGGAGGATTTGGATGAGCTGATTCAATTTTGGAGATGATCTGATTCACCGTCTGTAAGAGGATGTCTGCATCTACAAGCTTTAGTTATTAGTCGTTCACTGTGTTTTGGTTTAAGAACAACATACTAGCATCACCTTACCAGTGCTGTCCATATAGAATCATCTATGTTTTGGTACACATTATTGAACAAACACACCTGCGCTCTGAGAAAGATGTGGACAGATCCCATGAAGCATCATTGAGCAGACAGACAGCAGTCTCAGGTGGCCTGAGTGCATGCACCCAAGGGAGACTGGAGACTTTATTCAGGCAGAAGGAGAGGGAGTGGCATTTGTGTTTTCACTCACGAAAAGGTCATCTCTCCCATAAGCTACATAACACCACTGCAGACCAGCTGGGAACAGCTATGTCAGATACATGTTCCCTTCAGGTCAACAAGCATCTGCGTCCACACCAGATATGGGGAAAACAGTGCGGCAGAGCTCACTATTGACACACAATTGTTTATAAGAGTCTATAAGAGTATAAATCTAAGTTTTACCATCTAATAGTTTGAGTTTGGTTCCTTGAGTTAATCCGCTGACCCAACTCAACAGGGGCATTCATCAGGTAGAATATGAGAATGCCTGATGCTATAGCTGGCTTGTTCTATTAGAGAAGGGCACTCTTCCTTTATCACCACAGTGGTATTCCACTACAGTGGATGGACACCACAAAGACATGTTGACATTTGGGATGAGGATTAAGGCGTCTTCCTGAACGAGTGCCTCCAGTGTGTGTCACTGTCAGTGGTGACTTTGTTGTAAGATTGGGGTTTGTATTGCAGGAATGAGAGGATGTTGCCTCTTTCACTTTACAACTCAGAGTTGAGCTAAAGTTGAAGGAGGATAGCATCCTTGTGGATTAAGTCAAGAGTTCAGGAAATACTGTCAATCTATAAAGGCCGTCTCTTTGGCTCAAACCCAGTGCGACCTCTATCCAGCTGTACTGCAGATGTAAGTATTGCAGTATTTGATATGACTTTAATAATGCAAAATACAGACATTTTTTGAATTGTTCACCATGTTAATTGTCTGATTCTGACAGCTGTAAGTGAATCCACCTTCATCAGAGGAATTTATTTTTGTACAAACTCCAGTTCAGGGGCCTATGGCCGCGTAAACAATTCTCATATTTGATTATTAATGGCGACCTTATAAATGACAACCACTGTTACCAAACCCCACTCAACATTGAGTTTTGAATAAAGCAGAAGAAAATAGAATGAAGCAACTCCAGCTGATGCATCACCTGCATTTTGGGTTTTTCTTGCTGCTCATGACTTACGTCCAAACTTGTTGAACTACTTCCCTCCATCTTATAAAACGTACCTTTTATGAGACAGAGGCAAGGCAAGTTCATTCTGTATAGCCCAATTCATGCACAAGGCAACTCAAAGTGCTGAAATAAATAAGATATTATTAAAATAAAGAATAATCACAGTAAAGTTGTAAGGAAAGATACAAATATAAAATCTCTCAGTTGTATGCACAGCTAAACAGAACTGTTTTTAACTTGGTTTTAAACATTGTCAGAGAGGAGGCCTGTCTCACATTTTCAGGAAGATTGTTCCAGATTTTAGCGGCATGAATCTGAAATGCAGCCTCCCCATGTTTAGTTCTGACTCTGGGCTCAAAGGAGGCCAGTCCAGAGTTGTTCCACTTTTTAATGCTACATGTAGTATTGAATTTATTTAAAAGACAAAAAGACAAAGAAGGATAAGGAAAGAGGTATTGAATGTGGATGCAGCCATGTTTTATTTCCTGAAATTGCATGAAGTGTTATGTGTTTCACATGTTATGTGTTTCACAAGTGCACATGTGTGTGCACTTGTGAAACACATAACAGTTTACATGACTGATATCAGAGTGTCATGGATAAATATCTCTTCAGACTAAGAACAGAATACTGACTACAACAAGAGAACACTTTTCCAATTGGGCATGAATTGCAAGATTTTATTTCATTTTTTCAAAATGATAAATGTAAATTATATTATGATCAACATTTTGGAGGAAACTCAAAGATATTTTGCCTTTAGTATGCCTCCCAGACGTTTTTATCCAGTTTTTAGCAGCAACTAGTGAGATATTTGATCAGATGTTTTAAGACTAGTCATAATTGTACAGATTAATATATACACGTTCACGTGAAATTCATTTGAGTAGGGAGAGGTGCTTTATTACAGCTTTTATCAGATTATAATGAGGTGAATACAAATGTTGTGTTCAAAGACAATGATTATCAAGGATAAAGCCCACAGGAATAAAAAGAAGGGATCAGTACTTTCTGAATGTCAAAACAATATTGTGCCGCACTGTCTACTGCTGCTAAATACAATCGTGAATATGTTTAGCCAAACTATGCCGTCTTTCACTCACTCCTAAAGCCTGTTCATTTCCAACTCCCACTCTGCCTTTGCACGCATCGCCCTGTCATCTGCCTCCTCCTCTCATCCCTCGTTTCCTTTCCTTACCTCCTTCTCTCTAATCTACTGCAATGACCTGAAGGGGGGCTCCACACTGCGGCGCTCAAATAATAATCAGACACTAGGATGTTGTCAAATTTATAGGACACCCGTGTAGCCTAGCAACAGAGATGGCTGGGGTGATCCGACAGCCGGTTAAAAAGTTGGGTGCAGCAGAAAAAAGGCGAGTGATGGCGGAGAAAGGGGAGAGCAGAGAAAACATGAAATTCACTTTGAAATTTGGTGCTGTTTTTTGACAGCCTGATCAATTGCAAAAACTGATGAATATGAATTTGTAAATGCTTTGTCATCTTGTCATGCCTGGTGCCCTGCTCTCCCTTGGTTCTGCTTTTAAATTCTCTGGACACAGACTGAATATGGCGAAACAGGGGGTTCTACTGGATAGTGGCTACAAGGTGGAAGCCCCCTCCCCCGATCTCTCACCAACTATGAGCCATGACATTTGTGAACATGCTATTTGGAGCTTTCCTCCTAGCTAAAGAAAATGTATTTAGAAAATCATGTTTAAAGGCTTTGAAGCATTGAAATAACTTGATTAAAGCACAATTTGACAGTCTTAAAAAAAGGGTTGGAAAATTGGGCTAGAACAATGGGCCTCATTCACGAATAACTTCGTAAGAAACTACTCAACTTTCTTCTCAAGTTGTCCTTAAGTAGATTTCTAAGAAGTCCCCACGTGGGATTCATCAACGCACTCGTAAGCCGCTGAATTGTTCGCAGCTGTTCTCTCAGATTGATGAATCCCATTTCCTCGTAAGTAGAGCGCGCATGCCAGGTGCTTCATTAGCATAGGTACTTAGCATAAGTAACCGCCCACTAATGCCCATATAAGGGGATGCAGGGCCGTGTGCAGACGGCAGAGGAAACAGCGACAGGCCTAAAGCAAAGAGTTACACGGAGCAAAAGAGTCACCCTTTTTTCTTCTTTTACCAGACTGAGAATAAAGTTATAAAATGTTGACTTAAAAGTCGAAATATTATGATAATAAAGTCGAACTAGCAAAATTATGAGATTAATCTAAGAATATGATGAGATTAATCTCAAAATGTTATGAGCTTAATTTAAAAATATATTATGTATTATTTTAAAGATGAATCTCAAAATGTTTTGAGATTAATCTCAAAATATTTTGGACCCTGGGAGGAGATCCAGCGCGGACCAGCGCTGAGACCAATGCAGACCCGAGGAGAGACTGGAGTGACCAGCACACAGAAACCAGCGCGGACATATAGAGACCGCATAGACTGGAGAGACCGGTGCGCAGAGACCAGTGCGGACCTATAGGAGAGACCGCATAGACTGTAGTGACCTGACTGGAGAGACCGGTGCGCAGAGACCAGCGCGGACCGAAGAGAGACCGCATAGACCAGACTTGAGAGACCAGCGCGGACCCGTATGGATCCAGGAGCATGCAGCACGGACCCGTATGGAGAGACCAGTGCAGACCCGTATAGATCCATGGGAGAGACCAGTGCAGACCCGTATAGATCCATAGAGACCAGCGCAGAGACTCAGCGCGGACCCAGTAACCTCCTGCAGCATCAGTATATATGCCGTTGTTCTGTGGCCCGTGGATAAAGAAATGCCCCCTATAAATAGGAAGGGGTCACTAATACACGGCAAGATTTCCAATCTAAGATATGATGAGATTAATCTCAAAATGTTATGAGCTTAATTTAAAAATATATTATGTATTATTTTAAAGATGAATCTCAAAATGTTTGAGATTAATCTCGTCTATTTTCCATGGGAGGAGACCAGTGCAGACCCGCTATAGATCCATGGGAGAGAGACTGGAGTGACCAGCAGAACCAGTATAGATCCATGGGAGAGACCAGACTGCAGACCCCGTATAGATCCGTGGGAGAGACCAGTGCAGACCCCGTATAGAGACCACGGGAGAGAGACCAGTGCAGACCAGTATAGATCCATGGGAGAGACTGTGCAGATCCGTATATGGGAGAGACCAGTGCAGACCCGTCTAGATCCATGGGAGAGACCAGTGCAGACCCGTATAGATCCATAGGAGAGACCAGCGCAGAGACTCAGCGCGGACCCAGTAACCTCCTGCAGCAGCAGTATATATGCCGTTGTTCTGTGGCCCGTGGATAAAGAAATGCCCCCTATAAATAGGAAGGGGTCACTAATACACGCGGCAAGATTTCCAATGTATTTGATAAAGCGTTGGCACATTTCATTTCAAAATGAATTAAAAAGTAGGCCAGATCTGCAGTGAAAAAGGCGGTATATAAATAAAGATTACTAATAAAGATTACTACAAATAAATAAATACATACATCGATATGACGGACATATCACTGGAATGTTGTATTTTTATTCAACTTCACCAAAGAGGACAACCCCGGCGTGTGAACATGTCGGCACTGAATGCGTACGAGTGCTCCTGAGGACTCGTAGGATTTGTACTTGCCCAAGAGAAATTCTGGTTACGAGAAATATTCGTGAATGCCACTTTCTTCGTAAAAACAGCGTAAGTAGGATTTACGTACAAATCTGTTCCTAAGAACCGTTCGTGAATGAGGCCCAATAATTGGTTCTCCTTGGATTCAGAGATTTAATTGAAATGTTTTTGAATGACTCAATAACATTTGATTAATAAAAAACATCTTCTATTTTGATGAAGGATTTTGTCGTACCAAAACTTTATAAACTTGGTAAAAGTTGTCTGAGCCTTGTTGCTGATGCCTTGCTCCTCTGGCAATACTAAGATTATCAGGGAAAAAAGAGGAACATTGGACATTTTGATAATTTATTTCATATGGCATACACTTTATCTCTGTGTGTGTAATATAGACATGAGTTGTGACTGATTCTAACATTTAATTAGCGATTGATCTATGAAAACGTAGAGTGCATTGATGGTGAGTGAAGTCATGCTGCTTGAGTGCTTAGGTGCCGGTGGGCAGTAAAACAGTGGGATGTTTCAGTGGAAGCGGCTGCAGCAGATGTAGCGTGCACTAATTACTTTTAATCTAATGGACTCTAAAACGCACATTTGTGGATGAGAACATGCACAAATGAACAACCTGTATATTACAAACTCTAGAGCCACTTAACTCAAATGTTTCTCACTTTTTGCCTTTTTCTCATTGAGGTCACCATAGCAGATTTGAAGTTTCTCAGATTACCAAAAGTTCTGTAAAGAATAATGTAACAATATAAACTTTTTTCTCTGACTTCATTCTAAATTCTAAACCAGCAAAGTTATGCAGAGAACATTTTGCTTCAAGGTTGTATTACGATACACCACATCTATTGATTTAGACATAATCACAGCACCATCTAACCCTAACCCACCATATTTGAATTTACTTTTCTGTTGTTGCAAATTTAAAGAAATTATTATTAGCAATCATTCAAATGTGGGTTTAAAACTTAGTGATTATACATTTTCTAACTCTTAAAGGGGCATTTTGCAACTTTTTATATCTTTAAAAATATATGTATGTATATGCGTGTTTGACCTTGGAGTGACCCAGTGGACCCAGCATGGTGCTTTTACTTCTCATCACGGTGGTCTCAAGGATGCTATAGGATCAATTGTTTAAAAGGTTTTCTCATCTGTGGGTACTCACCACTTTGGTCACAACCACGATCAAAGGTGCCTCACTCTTACGGCCACCGGGTCACTACAAAGTCAAACAAATACAAATTGACTAAATACATATCCTTCCTACCCTTAAGCCTTACAAGTATGTAATTACATTGCAATTAATAGAATAAGCTGTAACCTAATGTTCCACCAGCATTAGAAGTGATTTAAGGGCAAATGCAAAATCCAGGTAAACACCTTTGCATAATTCATGACCCGTTTGTGATAATAGGACATGAAATATTCATTAGGCAAATCACTTAACCATGGATCAGTTTTTAAGTTCAGAGGAGAAAGGCCAGCGACGAGGGCTACGACAAAAACAAACCCTCACCTGTTTGTATAAATGCGGCAGTGATCTTTTGTCCACCCATTCATTACAGACCGCTTTGTTATGCTTTTCTTTTTGCAAATGCATGCATTTTCAATCTTCTTCCAGCCCCCAGTGCAAAAGCCACTGCTATAAGAATACTCTATCTGCCTCACAAGTGCTCTTTCAGTGGCCCAAAGGTAACCAACCTCAATTATATCTGAAAGAGACCATTGCACTGGAATGTAATAAGATTTGAAGCTAAGAGCGGCTTTCAAGACTTTTAAAGGTTTTGTTCCTCTGCATTGACAGGTTTTGACTTCTGTTTCCGGCGGTTTCACAGAGAAGCGCTCGAATGTGCTCCCATTAAGGCGTGCAGTGTCTCCGAGCTACATTAACACGGATGATCAAAAGATACATGGCCAAGGCTGACTTCATGTACAGTACATCAAACAAAATGGGTAACAGGGGTTATTCTAGGGAGAATCTGCATATGTGTGCCGTTATTATTGAGGTCTTACTATGTCATATAATTCACAAGACAGCAAACATACAAGCAGTTGTTTAATAAGCCATAGCTGTGAGTTACATCTCTTGCCTTTGTTGCTGGCAAAAATGTCAAATTCAACGCAGTTAATCAAAGAGTAGGCATTCGGCATGTCAGAGGAGAGGAGAGGGGGCGTTGCTTTGTGAATTTCCTTCTTCTTGCAGCTGCGAGTGATGATCCTGGGGCTCCCGAAAGATTGAGCCAGGCCCAGTGCAGGAGAGGGAGGAAGTGTGTTTTATGTGGCAATCAGGGCATGTACAGTAGAGGGAATGTTAATAATAGAGATCCTTAAAACAGACATCGGTGTTGGCTGATAAAGTGGCATAGTCCTGAATTCCAACTCATGTAACTTGAAACATGGATTCAAGAGTTATTTGGTACGTTGAGCAGTACTTCTGGTACTGGTCAACTGAATTTATGAGCATTATTTTCCACAGTAGACATTGATTGTTCATTTACTGTATGTACACTCGGCTATGTGCACTTGGGCGGCTGGTTAGCACTCTCTCTTCTCAGAAAGAGAGAGAGTGCTTTCTCTGGTTTCTCCTACCTCTAAAAACATGCACAGTCGTTAAAATCCTCCTTCTCTGGTCCTGACCAAGAGCATGAATATATGGAGATAGGTCACCAGGCGCAGTTTATGGCAATGATTGCTCCTGCAAGAGGCACTTGTGACATTCAAGATGGGTCAAATGCAGAGGACGAGTTTCCCTACGAAGACAATAACGTATAATTTTACTTGCAGATCATTTTGGTCGTAGACATAAAGTTCTGATGTACCTACTGAGCTCTGAAACCTGTAAATATATGGGATTGAGAACCAACCATTTACAGAAATAGTTAAACATATATCTTGTAATTCAGGAGCTCATGTGGCAGTACTGCAGTATGTGTTTTTGATTTGTGAACTTTAGATGTTAAACAAAGCAATCCATTGCTTCATTACGCATTAAAACTTTCTTAACTCTGTTTTGATATTCACCAGAGCATTAGTTTCTACTAATTGAGTTGATTCTTGAGAGGCAGTGAGTGTGAAAGCTAATTCCAGTCAGAGCCAGAGTCTGTGCCAGTTATATCTATAAGGGCGTCCGCATAAGCTTTATCCTCTTTCCTCATGTGAATATAAGAGCTCTTGATTTAAATCTTGTCCAACTTGTTCACATCCCCATTACATCGTTGTCAGCTTTTTAAGACTTGCACGGATCATATTTTAAAGATGGTGACCTCCTTTTCATTGGACTGTGTTTGTGCTACTATCGGACACTTAGTTGTTTCTTTGCTCTGTGGTTGATGCTGCAGAGAACACATGCAGCTGGGGAAGATTCACCAAACCTGAGCGAGAAACAAAAGAGTAGTGGGCCACACGGGGTGCAGCAATTAAGCTGTTTTCAAGCTGTTAATTAAAAGCAAATTAGAAGCTGTGACAGGATTCGGTGTCTCTTGCCTTAATTGCTGGCAGTGTGTATGTGCCCAGGAAGCCACACCTGTTGTTTGCGGCTGTGTCTTTGCGCTCTCGTCTAAAGCTGCTGTATTTGTCTTTGCCGCAGGGACGAAGAGGAAAGGCTGGGGAGCAGGGCCCTCGAGGCATGCCTGTAAGTGATTTAAGCCACCACTGACTCTAAAATGTAACCACTACTGGGAAATCTGCATCTTTTTGTCATCTCATTAGAAGAGATAATTGGTGTTTGGTGTTCTTGCTAATCCAATCAGTAGCACTAACAGCTGTAATTTACTGACAGGCATCTTGCAAATGAATTTAACCTTTGAAACGCAATCTCTACTATGATAGTGGCTATAATCGAGCCCACGAAGCGACACAATACCCTTACTATTGCTGCTGCTGATGGTGCTTACCGTTACCGTAATAAACACTTTAGTCACTGAGATTCTAAAATACATTTGCTAAAAGTTGATGCTTCCAAATAAAATATATTTGGGTAAGGTATAAAATCAATATATCTTACGTATAAGGAAGATATGGCTCAGTTTTGTCTCGTCACCACACAAAATTATAAAAATATTGTAATCCACTCTGGCGTACCTATCTTTGAAAACACAATAAATTAACTTTTTGTTTTTAAAAATCATTGCTTCTTGGCATCATGTATGCACTATTGGCCTCTGGCACATATTTAGAGCAGCTTTTACAGCAAAAATGGAGTAATCAGCACTCAGTATGCCAAAGACAACTTAGGAACATAGGAATCTGAGTCACTTTTGTCTCATCATCACACAGAATATTGAAATGTTATACTAAAAACATGAAATATATTGTATTATTTATTAAAGCAAAACAAGGACAAATAAACCTTGCAAAGATCATATTAAAAGATTATTATTTATATCCTTAAATCCAATGCAAAACATGTATTGACCCGATCAAATAGCCCTCCATTATTCTGCAACGGCCACACTGCTACTGTCAGCGCTCCAAACCACAGGGGCTGTATTAAGGTAGCGTCGTATTGATGAGTAGGACAAGTCTGCCTATAAGCCCTGTTGGTTTCTTGAGTTATGGTCTTTCTCCTCGGGGTCCGGCGTGTTCCCAGACACGGTGGGACGGTTATGTGAAGTGACCCATCCGCTAAAGGGCACAAGCACCTCCATGCGTTCAGACAGAGACAGCTCGTCAGGCTCTGAACTGAGTCAGTGTCAGGAGAAGACAAGAGCATTTAGGCTTCAAATAGCTCAGCAGTCCAATTATTTTCATGCACTATTGACCTGATTACACTTTTGATCAAAACATGAAGAGACTCCATTTCCATCTGCAAAAGCTTGACAGAAAACAACTGTTGTGACTACAATGTCTCTTGTCAGGTAACAGTCATGAATCAGTCCAGGCATTCTATTGGGAACCATTTCTTGTGAATAATATTAAAACAAAAAAAACAAAAAATCAAATGCACAAAAACAAACAACATACAATTCACAAACTCTTTAGCTTAACAATAGAATATATAAATAACTGTGGAAGCAGCGTTCATTAGTCTAAGTTGTAAATATTTATGTTGCTCTTTTTTCCTGGTCAAAGTCACAAAATGTTATTAAAATACAAAAAATCTCATTACAAATGACAAAATACAACAGGGACAAGCGATAACTCGAGAAATGACTCATAGCCTCGAATGAAAGATGACGCATGGGCTCTTTTCATAGTCATTATTACCAAAGTGTCATGTTTGCAGCCTCCTTGCACTCGAGTCTATAGTCCTGGTCTATAAAGCAAAAGGTCGCCGTGGTACACTGTCTATACATCTTGTTTCTTTGAAGACACTCCTGTCAGTTTTCCTTCAGTGTGGAAGAAGTGTGTGTTTGAAGTTCAAGGTTGTTTTATTTGTACCAAAAAGGTACATTTCAGTTTTCCGTTGTTGACTGACATCAACATTTATAATATGCATAATGTGCAGGTAAAGGACTAAACCCCTCAATAATAATGATTCAAAACACATGTAGAATCCACTCTTGATGTGTCAAGGAGGCATTCTGCTGGTCCTACCTTCCTGCTGCTGTCAGACTGTACAATGAGAACTTCTAAGCCTGGACATGTGCCATTCACCTGTTCTGATAATCCTCTCGTCAGTTATCAAGTCACAAGTCAATTTACCTGCTACAATTACATAATTACAAATCCCATTCATCTGATAACTCTGCTCTGATAATTCACTAATCACTTTTCCTGCTGCTTTTATTACTATTCTTTATTCTGGTCATATTCTCTGCTGCTAAAGTACAAAACTTACCATCTGTAAATACTTAATGAAAAGGAATATATATGGTGTGTACTCCGCACGTGTAATTATCCTTGAACCAAGTGCAATTATAGTTCCAGTGTAATTATATCTCCAGAGTTTTATTATTTTAGTATTCTATTCTATTATCTTAAATAATTGATCCTGTTGTGATGTGTGCGTAGCCAGTGTGCTCTTGTTTTTTTCTCTTTATATTCTGCTGTAATGTGCGTAACGACGACGTTGAAATAGCCCAACAAGTAAAGGTTTTTCATACTTCAAGCCATTGAATATTGCCATTGAGTAATCAAGCATTGGATTTACGGTGATGCTTTTGAACAACATCCTTAAAGGCACATTACATATACATTGTTGACAAAGATATGACTCATAGCTATAAATAATGTGTTTGTGCGTGAAATAAAATGTTTAATGTCGAGTGCAGTTTGAGTCAAAGAAACAGCTCTGTGTGAAACGAGCTCTGTAATTGTTGGGTTTGCTGATTGCTCTACAGTTTCAGAAGTCTTTGTAGAAAATAGCAGATTACTTAAGGCCATCATAATGTAGTCAAAGCTTTTATTGTTTGAATAATTTGATTCAATGAACAGATTCAGGCTGACTTTAGATTGCCCTTCTGAACCTTTTGGACCTTTTGGACCTGTGGATGCACTCACTTTGTCGCATTTTTCCAAACAAATAAGCTTAAAACCAGTCCACCGAGGAGCCCTTAAGAAAAGGAGTGTCATTTCCAAATGGCCGTGTCCCTGTGATACCCTAATACACGCCAGCCTTTCATCCATCCACTTGTATTGGCATTTATAAGCCTCCGGTTTTGCTGAGGTTAGGATCTTGAGCATCATCTATTCACGACACACGTAAGAGGACATCGCTTTGTCTGTTGGCAGCAGGACAGGGATCCAAGTTGAAGGAGACGTAAAGACCTCTCCAACAAGAATTGGCAACTGATAAAGTCTCTGAATGTGACAGGCAAGCGATTAAGCTTAATGATCTTAAAACCAAAATGAATAAAACATAATCTAACACTGTTACTGTTTCTGAGTAGTGCAGTAAAAGGTATTCAATGAATCAATATTTGCTTCAAACTTTTGTACATTATAGTAAATAACAACAAACAGGATACAACATAAACAAAAATACACTGTTTGAAAAGGGGACATACAGATACAGTACAGATCAAAAGTTTGGACACACTTTCTCATTCAATGAGTTTCCTTTCTTTTCATGAGTGTTGACTGTAGATTCACACTAAGGCTGTGTAAGGGATATTTGACCAATAAGGAGAGTGATGGTTGCTGGGCCAGATGAACTGGCCTCCACAGTCACCGGACCTGAACCCAATCCAGATGGTTTTGGGGTGAGCTGGACCACAGAGTGAAGGAAAAAGTTCCAACAAGTGCTGAGCATTCTGGGATCTCCTTCAAGACAGTTGGAAGACCATTTCAGGTTGAAGCTCATCCAGAGAATGCCAATAGTGTGCAAAGCAGTAATCAGAGCAAAAGGTGCTACTTTGAAGAACCTAGAATATATTTTCAGTTGTTTCATACTTTTTTTTAGCACGTACATATGTTCCACAATAAACTCATGTGGAATAGAATGAGTTAATTCATAGTTTTGATGCCTTTAGTTTTAATCTACAATTTTCATAATCATGAAAATAAAAAAAACTTCCATTCCACATTCCATTTTTTTATATGAAAAATGCATAATTTAGCAATCAAATATCTGACTATTATCACAGTTTATGATCATTATTCGTGTGATTCTGAAAGATAAAATCCAGATAACCTTGTTCCATTAAAAGAGGGAAGCGAGGACATTTTATTGACTCACGTGGGCCCAACTTGTGTAAGTGCTTAGAACCAATGAGTGCCCCAAGTCCACTGTGCTCAGAGAACTGTGAGGGCAGTGCGAGTGTGTGCGAGTTTGGAAAAAACTCCACCGCGTCTAGTGCCGTCTCCTGGTGATCGAATGGGTGTTGATAGCCATGACCCCACGATGCACACACAGACAAACTGGCAATTAACCGGAGCATTAATGTATTTTAGCGATTGAATTGAAAAATGCAAACAAAAACACAATCATTTGTCCATCACTAAACAAGAGCACTTCTGATTCAGTCTCACCAAAAATGTTCTGTGCCCTGTCCCTTTTTAATGAAAATATGGTCACATCAGGATAAAATCTATCAAATACTTTTCCAAAATCTCAGAACCCCATTTTTGACCCCAGACACACATTGGGCACGGCTGAATATGAAAGGAGTAAGCCACACATGTAATACAAGATTGAATAAAATAATGGCAGGATTTGTGTATTACTCATAAATACTTGACTTGTGTGTTTGATTTGATTGCAAATGAAAACAGACCACTAATTGATTATAACTGCAGGGTCTCGCAGCAGAGTGTGTGCCTGCGTCAACGTTCCAACTAAAACATTGTTCATCTCAAAACAAAAACCCAGTGACACGTGGCATATAAAGCATATTCAGGTTGTCTCCGGCTTTGATGAACTGGCCCAGAGCCGCACCTCCAGCAAGGGTGACCTGTCAGTGTGATGGAGCAGCGTTCATTCAGAAAGTCCTCCAAAATCGGAACTAAGTTTAATCATCTACAGTGCGGTCTGTGTGTAGAGAGTACAACTTTTATCCCGCAATGTTCTCAGGGGTGAAGGTGAATTCCGTCTGTGCTCATGCAGTATTTGTATAAAAGTAATATATACAAATCCAAAATAAACCTATAAAACACAAGAACAAGGAAACAGGTGTGATGAAAAGAATAGACTGACAAGGTTAAACACATTGGGAGGGGGCAGAGAATATACAGGGGAACAGTATATGAGTAAAACATCAAAAATTAAAGATACAATTATTTATCAAAATGAAACCAAGTACAAAAATAATTCAAGTCAGAGACAAAACAGTTTGAGTGTATCACGAGTTTTCACATGTATTCTTTGTCACATCTGTATATGCTTTTTAGTGAAAAACAAAGTACCGGCTGTCACTCTGCCAATTAGCTCTCAGCATGTAAAAAGAAACAATTCCTTCGAAATAGATAAAGTAAGTAAGTAAGTGATCTTTATTTATATAGCACGTTTTGCCTTTTACACACCTCACAAAGTCACAAAGCACCACACAACTTTGGAGATTTGTGCCTCACTCCACACAGAGATAGGAGTGAGGTCGCCATACCGGAGGCACATGCCAGGCCTATTGTTCATGTTTTTAGTGGTATAGGGGAAACCAGAGTACCCAGAGGAAACTTACATAGACACGGGGAGAACATGCAAACTTTACACAGAATGGCCTTGTTCCGACCGGGATTCGAACCGAGGACCTTCTTGCTGAGAAGATGTGGTTACTCATACAAAATGCTTTCTATTTTAAGAAAAAACAATAGGTTAGGTACTCCAGATTTGAATGAGTACCTCGATACCATGATATACTTATTTAGACAGATAGACATTTTGACATACATTTATTTAGACAAATACATTCAAATTCTTCAAGTTCTTGTTCACCTGAGGACAGTAAGTTTTCTTCCTCCTCTACAGTCCGTTATTTCTCTTATTGGCAGCCGCTCATTTTACTCACTTGTATCCTACCTAAGTGATGTATTTCATCCCTGTCGGAGCCTCCTGCCGAGCGCACAGCGTGAGCCAGAGCTTACACTCCAGACAGACAGATGGTCATTACGCACATTTCTTTGTAAAAATAAAAAAATAAATCAGGCTCTGCAATCATTTCGATGAAACCCAGGGGTGCTGTTGCTCACTGGAGGCACTCAGAACACGCTATGTAAAAATCCTCCAACATGAACCCATGCGAGCCTCCTACTGTTTCTCTGCGTACTTGTATTATTTTAGAGCTGCAAACCACCACCCACCAGGCCTCCAGTGGCTCTCTTGTGAACATGGAGGCAGAGAAAGCTATTGTGTAGTGGACAACCTATTGACCGCAGCTGTTGGTTTGATGTATAGGTTTATGGCTGTGTTGTGGTGTCAACTATAGGATGCTGAGGTCTCCTGCTCTCCCCATGCCCTGAGGAGGAAGCAGAGGGGACATGGAATATGCTTTAAAACAGATTGCTTGAGAGGTTGAGTGGAGGACTAAAAGTAGATTATATAACAAGGAACAAGTAAAATTAGTTTTGTCATTTAAAAATAGATATAAGCATAATTCTAACATTTCATGACCATGTTTTTTCTTTGGAGGAAAGACAACCAGATAATATGTCTGATAATGCATTAATTTTGGCCAAAGGAGGAGGTAGGGAGGTGGTGGTGGTTGCGTGAGTAGACGAAAGTGACAACAGAACTGTTCTCCTTGTCAGGCTGGAAAAGGGTTAATTGTAGGGAAGTTTCGCTGTTAAACACCTGGCTGGTTGGCAGCGCTCTGTGATAGGCCGAGGGTGAAAGGATGGTCTGCAGCACAAGACTGAATTTCCACAGGCTGCATATTTAGAAATCAAATGCTCAAAAAAGTTACAAAGTGTGTGTGCTAAGGCAAAGTTACAAGTCGCTTTTGGCAGTGTCACTAACACTGTGCTCAATCAGTGAGTCGTGAGAGGTCTGGCTGATTTGTGTGGAAAACCAAATTTAGTCTGGTTGTAACATAAAAATATTGCATTTGAGTCCAACACAGAGTTAGAAACAATTCAAGTGTTTTTTTTTTTCTTTCTTCATATTCAAAATCTGGTTCGCCTGCGTGCGGCTGGATCCAGCCCCAGATTGTTCCAAACAGTAAAGCCTACATGAGCAATATCACCAAAGTGAGGACTTAATATTGATCAGATTACTGATGATTGGTGATTCTGGGTCAGTGGGCGGCTCACTCTGCTTGTATATCACTCAAATGCAGAGACAAAGAAACTTTCCCCTCATAGTGCTGAGGAGAGATATAAAACAATCTCTCAATGTAAAAAAGGTGTCTGCACAGTCACAAATAGTGTTTATGGCTTCAAATTGGGGATTTTTATTTTTCTACTTTAGTTCTGTAATTTATGAATTGTAGACCATTCTCTTTTTTAAAGTTGCCTGAGGCCAGAAAGATGTAATTTACTTTCACTTGTGGCATTTTCTTGCTCTTTTCCAAATAATTTCAGCTAATAAGAAAGGCTAGCTGGACCTAAATCTCCCTTGAATTCACAGACCATTACAACATTCATGTATTTCCTAATGAACACCTGCAAGAAACAACTCATGGACAAGTACGGCTTCTTTCATTTCATTCTGGAAATAACTGATATATGTGGTTTTCAAAGAACCATCATTTATTTTAGGCTCAATTAACTGCGACTAAACTAAGATAAATCAATCATGATTTTCTGTCATAAGTGAAATGTTTTATGTAAAGACATTGCTGCATGCGAAAGGCAGATCCTCTGAAGCTGTGCAGGGTAGAGCCTGGTTAGTGCTGTGATGGGAGACCTATGGGAACACCAGGTGCCACAGTGGGGCGGCTGCGGCTGTAAAGTGCCAATCTGCTGTTGTGTCCTTAGGCAAGACACTTCACCCACATTGCCTAGAATGGGGCTGGTGTGTGTGTGAATGCTTGGTGGTGGTCGAAGGGGCTGATGACCTCGCTTCTGTTAGTGTGCCCAGGGCAGCTGTGGCTACAGTAGTAGTTTATCACCATCATGTATGGCGTGAAATAATTATGACATGTGAAGTGTCTTTGAGTGTCCTCACAAGCACTATGTAAAACCTATGCATTATTATTATTATTATTATTATTATTATTATTAAAGGTGCATTACAAAACCATCAAATATGACTGTTAACCAAGGTTAACAGTCATATTTGTGAGGTGAGTACACACAGTTATATTAATTTGGGTTTTATAGTGGTAATATTATCTACGATTGATTAGGTACATTCCAAGCAAATAAATAATATTATAATCATAATCAGACACCATAGGGGGTCCCCAATGGGTGCGCAATGCACCTTTAGGAAAGCTGCAGCATTTCTGACAATTGTTTAATGAACATGAGACGAAATGAAACCATAAGACTGGGAAAGTAACAGTTTCCGTGGGCAGTAATTATTGTGCTGCATTAAGATTGTCACCAGTTTTTTTCTCTCCCCCCCTCGTGCATTTTTAGCCGTGAAACACTAGACAGCTTACAGAACCGCTAACATCTGTTGAAGACGAGGCACTTTCTCTCGCTTCAATTACTGTTTCAGGTAAAAGAGAAAATGTGGTGTGAGAAAGTTCATGTGATTATGTTAATTTGCTCCATTTGAGTTTCATATTTTTATTTTATTTATTTATAATTGTATTCACACTCGTTTTAGTTTAAGCTCAGTTTTAGGTTTGGTCATATCCTCGTCCTGATTCATGCAAGTAAAATATAGTTATTGGTTAAAAGTGAAGGTATGCAGGTGCGGTTGAATCTACTAGACTGAAACAAAAGGAGAATGGTTTAGTGGACAATTATATTTTGATATTAAGAGGATGCATTAGAACATTCTACTACGTCAAAACCTTGATGTACATTTTCATTCTTTTGTAGATTTTGTATTGAGATACATACTGACTTGGGATGTACAGCACTTGTTATTCCTACATTGGATTCAAAGATGGTGAATGTAAATTGGTTGTGTTCATGTGACATCATTCCAAAGCCTATAGTTGATTGTGATGGAGAACACCTGGCAATTTGTTCCTGGTAACTCCATGGTACTGTAACTCTCAAAACTAAGATTGGTTTTAAGCTAAATTGTCTATAATTCCTGAGTCAATCTACATCAAACGAAAACTGTCAGAAAGTCCCATATCATCTTTGTCAATAAATATGAGCTATGGTCTAATTTCAGTGGCAATAATCAAAAAAATGATGTCGACCTTAGAAAAAAAATGTCCATGGAGTTGTATAGGCACCAGTCACCGTTAATATAACTCTACAACATGAACCCCACCGCTCTAATTTTTGTTGCAATGAGCTAAAATAGAATAGATAAAGTTAGTGAAATAACTGAGACTCATTTGAACTAAATCCTTGTCATACTCCCGTTTACTCAGTACTGTATGTCTCTTCTTGCTGGTACATGCATTTCCCACTCATAGTTAAAGTGTACTTGTCATGTGATGAGCTGGGAGGTCTGACGCTCTCGTGAATCATATCTCCATAGCTGCTGCTCTCCCCCCTCAAACAGCTCTGACAGTGAGGGGCAGGTATTGATGGAGAGCAGGGTGCACGCTGGCCCTAATTGCAGTTTCATGACCAGAGGTACTTCAAAGTCACCGTATCACTCACACACATGCGCAGGTCTGGCCCTCTTCACGAAAATACAGCCATAATCTCAGTAAACACTATCAGAGCTACAGTTAATCTTTTCTGAAGGGTTTTAACTTGTTTCATACCCCACTGCCAATTGTATGACTTTGGCTGATCTGTCATTGATGTGGTACAATTATGAAGACCGTTTATTTACAAGTCTGCACCAGAGTGTTACATTTCTCTACTAAGCTAAGTCAACGGAATTTTTTTTTTTTTTTATATGTTTAAGAGTCTTAAGTAACCAGTGATGAAAGACTTGACTTCACTAATGCTTTGTTGCAGTCACTGGAATAAACAAGCAGAGGAATTCAAAGCAGCTGGAGATTTCAGGGGTCTGAGCTTCTGACGATGACTAATGAGTATAGTTAAAGGGACACTATGTAAGATTTCCCCCAGCAAAACGCTCAACTTGTACAAATCCGATTGAAAATTTTCCTGGTAAAAGTTTAACTCTACAACTCCCAGTGCAGTCAATCCGACGGCTTTTATTTTAATTACACTGCATATGTATCTTTTTGGTCTTCCAAACTTTTCTGTATCTACATGTAATGGATTTCTATGTCCTTATTTTTATGAATTGATCTGTTATTTGGCCATTACTGGTTGTGGCTTGATTCTTAATTGATAAAACGATGTCTATAATGTTTATGTTTAAAAAATTCACTCAGATTATCTAATCAGAGAGCAGAATGGATTGCCAAATTTGTTAGCTATCATCACACATATTTAAGCGAAATCAGGTACAAACAAAAAGTGCTAATTAACACACATCATTTGTACTGTTTCAAACTAAACCCCAGCAGGTAGGCATTAAAGGCAATATAAAACAGAATTTGACCTTTCATGAGACAATATAAAAATACCCCCCTCTCATTCAATTGTACCAGAAGGTTTGATTTGACTCAATATTTTGTATTACAAGCTGAAAAACTATTAACATGTTCAAACGTGATTGTAGCAAACAAGCACTTTTTTCCATTGTTTTTTTTTCAATCAAGTGGTGCTTTACAGGTTTTGAAATATTTAGAAGGCTAAATTGCAGGTTGCCAGATAACACTATACTGTACTTACTCTAGGCTCTTATGTGCACATGTGAAACTCATGTGATACATAGAGGTAGAATACTGTTCACAACTCAAAGGGCTCCCATGTGGTTGATAAAGCAGCACAGAATTCAATTAGCCCTCAAAGTCAATTTTTACTAGTCCCTCCTCCCCAACTCAAATATTAATAGGACAATCCATCTGTTTTAGCGTGGCAGCAGCCCTACCAGCCTTAATAACGGCTCATCATTTGGACGAGGAAACTGTGACTTATATCTCATTAAAGGGACGTATGACAATGGCCGTCGTTAGAGAAACTGATGAACGAGGGGAGGGGCGAATACTAAATATTGTCTGTTGGGAGGTGCGCGTGACTAAGGAGTGTCTAAATACAACAGCGACGCCATTCTGTCTTCTCAGATTGCCTAACAGATGCTTCATGATTTCGTTGCTCTGAGTAACTCAAGCATCCCCTACAAATCTTGCATGCGTCAGGGGAGGCTACAATAAGCTTTGATGAACGGCCCACTTGTTCCTTCAGTTCGTACGCACATAATGGCAGGAAATGTGGCGAGAGAGAAAAAAATCCCATGATGGCCCAGGTTTATTAAACATGTCAGTAGTCGACAAGTAAGATGTTGAATTGATTACATGCAGTGAATGGAAGTGAATTAAAGTGTAGGTTTGCATTGTGTGTGGGAGAGAGAGTCTGGACCTTCTGTGCTGCTGTTCATTGTCTGTTTCGTGTTTAAGACTTGATTGCTTCTTAAAAGTAAACACGTATAGGGCTGGATAGTATCTGGATTTGGAATGCTTTTCTAATGGAGTACCAAGCCAACTTTTTTGTGGAAATGTGTCTGCTTTGTCTGGAATTTTCAAAGTATATATTGTAACTTGTCATACATGGTTTTTACTTTTGGGGAGGGGGCATAGGCTGTTTATACAGTTGCTATATTTCCATACGTGCTACTGTACATGATGAAGAGCAGGTTGCAAAATGGTGCTTTTATTAATGAGGTTATGAGGTTATGTAATCACCAGGGGTTGTCTGTCATCATGAAAATGTATTTGTAAAGCATTTATAAAAGCGGCCGAGGCTTATCAAAGTGCTGTGCAGCTTAGTGAAGAAGAGCAATAATAAAAGACAGAAATACAAAACAAACAAAATAAATAAATGTCTCTTGCTTCCTGGTGTTGAAAGCCAAAGAGAAAAGGTGCCTCTTAAGCCTACTCTACTCTTCTTGGTTTTACTCTAATAATAATAATAATAGATAAGATAAGATTTAGAGTTTCTTTTTTCGACTCACAGTGGGGAAATTTTGAAGTTGCAGCGCACATACAGGACAGTAGTAAGAGCACACAGGGAGCACACAAAAATATACAAAATAAGTATTAGCTATCTTAATAGCTACTACCTATAGCTACTAATAATAATGCATTCGCTTTATATCATGCTTTTTTGGACACTCAAAGACGCTTCACATGTTATTATTCATTCACTCCAAATGAGAAGCGAGGCCACCAGTATGTGCCACCAGCCCCTCTGACCACCACCAACCATTCACACACACACAAGACCCATTCTAGGCAATGTGGGTGAAGTCTCTTGCCGAGGGACACAACAGCAGTTTGCCACTTTACAGCCGCAGCCACCCCACTGTATTTCCCCCATCCCTGTTTAACTGGTACCATGAACTTTTTTGTCCCTTGCGACCCTGGTTCTATCCAGGTCGAGCTAGTACTAAAGTGGTGTAACCAGCAGTGATTGGCCAGAGTGCACCTAGACGCCATGGTAACCAAGGAATTTACACAAATACTGGAGTGTTGTGTGTAGGTTGGAAGGATACGGTACCAGATACTAACGTAAATGCAACCAGTAGAGTAGAGCCGAGTGCAGTAGAGAAAAGCCAAGTCTGGCTGGTGGAAATGGAGCTGAGTTTGAGTTTTAAAGTATTAATTTCTACAACATTTTTTAAAAAGCTCAGAAGGGATTCTTTATTAGATTTTTTTTTCAACTTGGACAAACACATTGGAGTCATTTTAACATTTTTATGATAAGAATATTATGAATCCTGAATCAAATCATTCTCATGGTTTATTATACCAATATTGTAATGTAAATCAGCTTCACTGCTGAATCACTATGAATCAGATTCAAACTGTCATTGCTCTGTTTGTGAAGAGAATGTTTTTGTCTCGAGTAATCTTTATACTTTGCATTTTGGTCCTGCTCCGTAATCATGAAATGAAGCAATGTGGAAAGTAGTGTGAAGAAAGAAAAAGCAAGCTCTACCACCAGCACTCATTAAATTCTGTGCACATAAAACTATAGCCACTCTTTGCTTCTAATTGTTCTATTTCTGGAGTAATGTAAAATGCTGCTTCTTTCCTCTTTAAACAATAGCCAAACGAATGGTAAACACATGCAGTGAATGTGTATGTGACGATACTGCAAGGCTTTACACTGGTGTTTACATAGTTTTGTGCTCAGAGCTGACAGAAGGGCCTGGTCCTCTCTCTGTCTGTGAGCACCAGCACAACTCACCCACAGTCATAAAGTGCCATCTTTTGGTCGACAGTGGAATTATTCTCCAGAAAATACTGTAGTGTGAAAGTGGTGCAGTGCAACAGCTGCAGGCTTGGGACTTCGCTGCTGAACATCATGTCTTGTTTCACGTTTTCGAAATGACTTATTTGAGCTATTCTTATTTGATCTTTTGAGTTGTGTTATGGTGATAAAAAAAAAGCACAAAAACAGTAGTTTCAGTCATGATGCAAGGAACAAAGGGTTGAACAAAGTATTTTACCTGATGAAGTAAAAAGCACTGTCAAAATGATTAAACATGCTGATACATATCATATTCATAATGTTTGAAAGAGAAGTATGTAAAAATCTGGCCAAAAGTGGTACTGCAACCTCTCCCACTCTCCCAGACTCAGGTTGCCAGATATGCAGACAAATCCAGCTGGGACCATAATAAGTGAATCGACAAGAGTTTTGTCAACAATAAAATCTATAATCAACACCTTTTTCACAAATGCCTTGAAAAAAATCCTTGTTTTATTCCTTGTTTTGTCGTTAATGATTTGAGAATCACAACAAGACCTTTTGTTCTGTGGCCACATGTTACTTTACCAGTGAGATTAGCTCAACGCAATGAGGTCTGGCCACCCGGATCACGGTCTTTCTGATTGGTAAAACGGTGGAGGGTGGGACATCGAAATGAAAACAATAACAACATTTAGGGGATGTAAAACTAATTTTGAAATCCAAATATCTCGGCTGAACTACTGTTATCAGTTAGTAGAACTATTCAAAAAGAACATGGTTTTACAGATTTTGACGGATTAGGGCCATTTAATGATTACTTGACATGAACATTTTACATATTGCTACTTTAAAGATTCCACAGCTTGTTACAAAAGTTACTTTTGCAATCCTAAACATCTTATTGAGCATACTTTTGTGAACATATGAGGATACTTTTGTGAAACATTTTAACTGTCTGCTTGTCCTTGGTTTTCTTAAATGATGTTTACATCCTTGTTTTAATATATAGATAAACATTTATTGTAACAGAAATGTTAGAGGACGGTTCTCTACAACTTTTTTGAAGTTCAATCTAAGCTCTCTTTTTCTAGGCTTGTACCAATATTCCTGATGGAGGAATCAATTTTTGATTGGGTCAATCTAAACGTTGTTGTTTTGCTGCAATGTCGCACAATATGGCCTTCAACTTTTCTACTTTGGAAACAAGCAAGAGACTTGACTAGGCTATGTTATAGATTATATTTGTAACAGCATAAGCTATAAAAACATCTCTTATGTTATATCGTACTGAGACATCTCCAAATAAAACTGCAAAAGTATCAGCTTCTGAAATGTTGCACAATGCAATTTTAACAGCAAGATCAAACAATACTTTCATATGATTAAGTAATACAATTTGACATACATGTTGGGAGCATATTAATAGGTTGTCTATGTCAGTAATTTTTCATTTAAAAAATGCTGTTGTTGTGTCCTTGGGCAAGACACTTAACCCCACCTTGCCTGAAGCCCACGGTGAAAGACCAAGGCTCCTGTGGACTCACCACCTGCAGGAGGATCAGTGAGGGGCTGGTGCTATGTGTACTGGGTGCAGCTCTGAGTGCCACCCCACGACCCAGAAATGGATTAAGGGGAAGAAAATGGATGGATGGATGGCTAGGCAATCAATACAATTAATCCAATTAATCTACATGATTGAAGTGTGAGGAGTGTCTAAATTGTGAAATCGAGGTCAAGATAATGTGTCTTTTGTCCTTTATACAGCAGGGCAATCTGCAAATAACAGAATGTTTACAAAAAAGGCACAATGTTGATTATGTTTGAGTATAGAATACTTCAGTGTACAATACTTTTATGATGTGGGAAAACATTTTAAAATGCATTTTAAATTCTAATGTTGAGCTGTTTTCATTTAGCAGTTCAGTGCCTCATCCAAAGAGGGTAATAAAGTCAAGATTTAACTTTAAGGTCATATCACCCAGCCCTAATAGTAAATGCTTAAGTATATGTATATTTTGACTGCCTTACCCAAGGTTTACCAGCGAGACAAGCAAGTGAATCTATGTGGATGTTTCTGTAAACAAGACATGACAATGCTGTTTTAAAACCGAGCAATGGACCAACATTGAGTTAGATACCTGTAATCTAATTTAAACAACTTTGAACTATTTTTTGTCATTTCTTAAGCTGGACTCAAGCATTTAGTGTAATGTGAACGGTTTGGGTGAAATACATGAAAATGGTTTAAATTTAAAAAAAATGGACAAATGATGGGTTTGATGGTGCTGTGGAGAGACCGTGACTGGTGTTAGTCCAGTGGTCTTCTCACAAACTTTGGGTAATTATTATTGCGTGCCAGTATCCTTGCCGGGACACTGTCTGGTTGTTGTCACTCACTGATGTGTTTGTTCATTTGTAGGGGGAAAAGGGTGACTCCGGCGTCCCAGGAGAGAAGGGAGACAGAGGAGATGCGGTGCGTATTTTCCAGCGGTGACATTTTACACCGTGCCATTGTCCCACATAGTCATTAACCAGGGCCTGCTGCTCCTCCCCACAGGGTCAGACAGGTGCAGATGGAGCTACTGGGATGAAAGGACAAAAAGTAAGTCACATCAATGTCAAGTGTCGTGCGCCATGATTTCCCCTCTGTCTGTGCGCCCTTAAAACCGCTCTGGTGTAAGTGCACAGCGCACACAGAGGTATAGAGCTCACACAGTTCAAGCACTGTGTAATTGGCAGCATATAGAGGCTAGACCTTTAGGGTGTTTTCTCCCAGTTTTGCTCTTCTTGAAAGCTTTTGGAAACATTACAAGAAGCACATTTGGAAGCAACCAAAGGAGTGAACATGAAATATCTCTGCTAGATGTTCACACTTGATTCCTTTTCCTCTCTTCAAAGCTTAAGTTGGTGTTGGGGAGAATACTTTGAAATTCTATTTAGTTACAGAATACGGAATGCGTATACATATGTACGTGCTTGGTCCGATCAGAAGATTGTATTCACACTCATTTGCAAAATGGTGAAAATGCAGAATCGGATGAAAACAGCTTTATTTTTGCATCAATTGTTCTGCTTTTTTAATATGGGTAATTAGAGCATAATTACACTAGGCCTGTAATTAACATTTTTGGAGTGTTGATGATTACAGAGTGAGAGATGTTTACTTTTCAATGAAAGTGAAAGAAAAGTGACAAACAGTAGGAACAACATTTTGGGTCTATTAGACTTCATTAAGCTAGTGCTCAATTATTTTCTGCCATCCAGTATTAAAAGACTTAATCATTATATTTTTTTATAGATCTACTTCCGCTAAGGAACACTTTGTGACTTTAGAGGTTACCAAGTGTTCCTTAGCGGAAGTAGATTTATTTAAAAATGTACCACTCTTTTTTAAACACAGAATGTGAAAGACAGAGCAGTGTGTGTATGTGTGTGTGTGCGTGTGTGTGTGTGTGTGTGTCTGGGTGTGTGTTTTTAGAACTGGGGAAATTATTCTGGGAAATGCACCAAACTTCACATCCAATTAAAAAAAAAAAACATATTAAAGTCCAATCTTTTTGTCTAGAGAGATGCTTTTAGATGAACAAAATATCACTTTCCCACATAGACATATCCTGTGCAGATGTCACAACATCAAATAAATATTAGGCATGTGTTTATAAAGTGAAAGAAATATAACCATTTATTTAACCCTTAGTGTAACCCTTTATTTTTATTCATGCGTAAACAACATTGAAACCTTGTGTCTCTTTCTTTGACAATGCCTAATTCAAAGACGTTTCACATTCATATGATTGCATGGCATGGCAAGTTTATTTGTATTGCCAGTGCATATACAAGGCAACTCAAAGTGATTATCAAAACAAGATTATACATACTCACACACAACATTATTGCACATTATAATCATAAATAATCACAGTACATTCAATTGTATGCACAGCTAAACAGAACTTGATTTGAACATTGTCAGAGTAGCAGCCTATATCACATTTTCAGGAAGATTGATCCAGATTTTAGCTGCATCTTTTCGAAATTCTGCCTTGGTCCGGATGACAAGTCACGGATGGCCTTTGGTGCAAGGCCATGGAGAGACTTGTGCACAAGCAGGGCTGATTTAAAGTCTATTCTCAGAGCCCCAGGAAGCCAAAGTTGTTATAACCGTATAAATCTTTGCTCATTGATTGATCTTAAGTCTTGACGTCCCCACCATTTTAAGAGCATATTCTTTTTTCCTGTTTTCACTCATGTAACATTTCTGCTGAATAATGCATGCTAGAAGCCCAGTAATGCTTTTTAACTGCTGGCCTTTATGCCCCCATGTGGTGACAAATTTGCACAGAGAAAATTATTAAGATAAGTGACATTATTGTTCGGAAATTGCTCGAGACTGCGCACTGCTGCTCCATGCCATTGTGGAAGAATGGAAATATGCCTTGTAAATTATGAATAGGGATGTGAAGGCTCCAAAACACAATGCATCACAATTAAGAGCTATCCAAAGTTCCCCGGAGCCCCCACTGTATCCATTACAAAGGGTTGTAAGCGTATAAGTGTATTCACGAACCAATTAAGTGCTGCAACTTGCCACACGCTGCACATGAACGCTCCCTGTTTGTTCTATTTCATCTCACAGTCTGTCATATTGTCCGTGCCTATTGAGTGTTTTTCACAAGTCTGGTCTTATTATTGTCCTCTATTGTGAAGTGTGGAAAGCAAAGTGTAGCTTGGAGGACTTGGATGGGAAAACTGCGATTTATTTGACCTTGTTTTAGTTTGTTTGTCAAGAATTATGACAATTGACTTACACAATGCCTTTCTCATCGTTAAGTCTACTTTCTGTGTTTAAAGTTGATGTGAAAGAAGTAAAAAAAAAATGATTTATCAAAGGAGAAAGAATACTAACACATAAACATTGTGGGTAGATGTCAGCAATGGGTGAAACAGCAAAAGATGACATACAGTCTTATATAGTCAACTTTGAAGTCGATGCTTAAAATAAAAGATTCATACACTCTTCTGTTACCACAATAATAAAAGTTCCAACTCCAAAAAAAGCTCAGATTCACATTATGTAATGCTAATGAGGATTTAAAAATTAAACAATGGAATTGAATTTTGCAGACAGGTTTTAGTTCTGGTGCCAGCCCTGGTCCTTCTGTGTAGAGTGTGCATGTTTCTCCATGTGTCCCCCGGGTTACCATGCACTAAAGTAAAATCCTCCATCTTAGGTAGTCCTATCAAGGGCATCAACATCTGAGGGTCCCCAGGCTCTGCACTGTGGCGACTGCTGCTCCTGATAGAGACCCTAGTGGCATCGCATGATGCATCAAATGCAGAGGTCAAATTTCCCTATGGAAAGTGGAGACAGTAAATTATTCCTAGTACGAAGTTTTTGGAACCCCTTTGTTGACTTTTCATCAGTGCAATTTGACAAGATGCAAAGGAAATTGCACTGACATAAAAAGTCCATGTCCAAATTAACCTTATTCCATTGAAAATGGAGTTTGCTGCAATGTGGACTGAATGAATTATTTTATTTTCCCTGTATTTATCGCATACAGAATTACATTTTTGTGTAACCATCACAATTGGTCATTTTTGAAAAAATGCTGCAGCCCCAGTATATACCAAGTTATTGAGGATTGTAAATATGTTTGGTTACTTTACAAGTTTTCATGTGTCCTCCAGGGAGATGTGGGTCCAGCTGGTCCTCCTGGTCCGGTAAGTACTGCACTTTATGTTCTAATGAGTTTGTTCAAATTGGCCGGTCTTCAGCTACAACACGATGTGAAAAGAGACAACACATAACTGATAAAGCGGTTTGTCAAGCAGCTCTGTACAAAACTTTCTATGCATAACATCGCCTGATGAATGGAAAGATTTGCACTGTTTTCCTTTTCTGTTACACATCAACAAATGATCAGTCATTTCCATCTCAGACAACTCAGTTTTTTCTACAAGTCTACTGTATTTTGAATTAAACTTGGGTTTATTTATTATACATTTTTAGCTCTGTGATTCCCGGACTATCTTCCCTCAGATGAACCGGTTTGTTACAGCCATTTGTCTGTGATGTTGTGATCCTTCAGTCATAAACACAAAAACGATTTGAATTTGAAATATTGTGCGATCAAAACAAAACAGAGAAAATGGATTTGGAGAAATTACTGCTAAGGATGTTAGTTCTCTTGGTGGGAGATGGAGGAGAGGGATAACAGAAATGCCTATAAAATGTGCAACAACACATTTAAAAAGTCAAAAAACACAAATCAGTTTTCAAATCTGCTAAGGTGCGGTAATTATTGCTAAAGGGGCGATTGTGATTGACAATCTCTTCCTTCAAATAAAGCAAAGTGGCATGGAAAAAACAGCTGTCACAAAGTTTGGCGGTTGACACGCGGATGACTTGGGTCTAATGGGTTTTGCACCGCTGCCTGTTTAGACTGAAGGTTTAAGACACGAGCTTGAAAACACTTCAGTGCCTTTCAGTCCTAATCTAATTCTTGTTAGTGCCGTATTCAAAGGGCTGACAAGTTGGAAATAAGACAAGTTAATGAGATAGTGAAACATATGTCAATCAATAGGCGATCAGTATAATGTGTTGTTTCTGAAAAGGTTATTGCTGTATGTAATATTGCTGTAAGTCAACTATATAGGAGCCAAATATGTGGTTTTCTTTGCGTAATTGGTCTTTCTGTCCATGAGGGGGCGCATTCATCTTTTATATGAATCATGAGCTCAGGGTTGAGTGCAGGTGTGACCCAGAAGGGCAAATTGGTTTTTGACCGCACAAGCGGAGTTTGTTTTTCACTGTGTCTCGTGTGATACTACTGTGGATCCTTTTAATAGCACTGTTAAATAAATGAAGATTATTGCATCGTACCCTCCAAGACTTGGAGGGTTTTATTGAGCACAACAGAGCAACCACAGCATAGCCGCTTAGCGCGTCATCAACAAGCCTGGGTCTACAGCCTCACACTAGCAGCATTGGGCTGGCTAGTATAAACTATGTCACTAAACTGGGTATTTGGTTTCATTCGTTTTATAAAAATTTTTGGGAGACAAATACTTTTATGAGAAAATCATGTTTTGTAGCAACACCATTTACTTAAAGGGACAGTATGTAATGTTGTAATTTTAGATAACATGTTAACATCTGCATGCTTCATATGTGTCCTCATATAACAGATCATTTTCAGAACCAGTAAGTTCAGAAAAGTATTTATGTTTTCAATCAGATTATACAATCAGAGAACAGAATGAAGCTCTCATTTGGGTTGTCAGTACGTTAGGTTAAATTCAGCTTTATAGTTTTTGATAACACAATTCACAAAAAGCATCACACACCCCAGCAGGTGGATGTCTCTCAGGCTGTACAATTCTGGGGTTTGGAGTTGGTGCAGCCTGTAAGTCGAGGCCAGGGGCGTCTAGTCCTCAGGTACAGGTCAAAAAGGCTGGGTTCAGGGATCCCATCATTACAGCCATTATATCGCCATCAAATAGACAATGGGACAGTGGGAGAATAGCAATAAACAGACTACAGCTGGAGTCAAAATTATGACAGACTCAGGGCACGGTCACATCGGTTTTTACAAGCGAACTGGGCCAAGTGGCCCGGATCGTCGCCACAGGGGTATGAAAACGGCCCGCGGTCACATGAACGTGTATTTGCAAACGTGTCAGAGTAACTAAGCTGTAGTACAACACTCGGTCCAGCTGGTGGCGCTAATACTAACTCCAGCGACGACCTCGTTGTCCTGGTTGAGTTTCCGTTCCTTTTCCTGTTTACATTCTGCTACTGTAGCGCTACCAGCTCAGTACGGATCTCGTTGTTTAGGTAAAGACGCATCTCACACTTGTCCACATTGCTCTGATGCAAAGTGCAGCAGTTCAGTGCGTAACGTGTGTGTGTGCGTGTG
Organism: Knipowitschia caucasica; assembly: GCA_964034765.1. Lineage (NCBI taxonomy): Eukaryota > Metazoa > Chordata > Actinopteri > Gobiiformes > Gobiidae > Knipowitschia > Knipowitschia caucasica. The sequence continues at coordinate 27,845,513 of OZ035835.1, forward strand.
TGTGTGTGTCCGTGCCGCGGACACGAGTGCACACACACACACTCTCTTTAGTAACGAGCATAAGAGCACTGGGAAATGAAAGAATGAGAATGAAAGAATGAAAGGTGTGGAGTACAAGCAGAGTGGCCGGTGCCATGCAGGATACAAGTGTGTTGGTGTGTTTTGGCAATTAAATAGACTGATTCTTGAATGTCTGAAGTATTATCGCAATCACTGTGAGAGCGAGGGTCAGAACAGAGGGAATTATTAACGTAGGAAACGCTTCCCTTTGGCCCTGCAGCGACACACTCCCCTGCGCCCCTCGACCACGGTCAGGGGCTTATATGAAAGGTTTAACACAAACGGAGAATGCAAAATTGCTGGGAGAGTGTGTGAAAATGCCCGTCACAGCGGAAGACGTAATTTGAAGCACAATATCAATTCCCCACCACACCTCATCCCCCACTCCCGACCACCCGCCACACTGACCCCCCTCATCCGCGCTGCGAATTGTGCTCTGGCCCAAGTCTTGAACTGGGCAGTCCACATGCCGCAGTCACATGGGACCTAAAGCTCGGATGTAATTGCAAAGTGGGCCCAGGCCCACTTAAACCGGGCTTTAGGCTGCACATGTGACCGCAGCCTAAGTAGTAGTCAATAGTTTCCATACGCTTTAATTTTTTATCTAGAAATATATTGCATCAGATTTAAATCCCCTGTATCTAGTTACATATATAGTGTCATGTGTGTCGAGATATGCATTGTATCAGGCTCTGAAAGATATCCAGCCCTGCTTGTACTGTTGTTGTTGTTAAAATACTGTGTGTGTTTGTGAGAGAGCTTTATCAGTGCATTTTACCTAGACCTGCAATGTCACATGTCTCTGCTTTGATTAGAGACTGATCCGACAACAATTTAACATTCAGGCCCTCCTCCTTCACTTCATTTAACCTTTAATCCTTCAAACTGCTTTTGCTGTTGCTGGGATTTTGGATCCTTAGTCCCGCTCAAAGTATTTGATTGAACAGAGGCAAAGAAAAAAGAGCAAAGGGCAGGTCAACAAAATCTGTAGAATTTTGTTTGAATGGGGAGTTCTATATCATAATCTGCATATTCACTCAATGCTCCGTAGTGAAGATGCACACATGCTAGCAGTTTCCAGAACAACGTTTAGCCGCTTGATGGATGAGACTGCTTAAATATTTAGTGCTAGTCTCTGTCTGTGCTTTCCCTGTGGCAGAAAATTTGGCAGTTAGGCATTGATTTTCCTTACGCAGCAGAAGCCAGGCCTCACATCATTACCCGCTCTTCATAAAGCTTCTTGTGTTTATTAGTGACAGGAAGGAACAGTGCGTGGCCATCGTATCATCTGATGCCCTTCAAACTGCAAAATAGCCTTTTAGATTCAATACTTTCAACCCATTCATAGCTGGAAGAATACATTTTAGAATTAACTCTGTAAATCTGCAATGCAAAAACTATAATGAGCAAGTTTTACTGAATGTCTTGGAGAGGGGATGGTTTGGGGGCCTCAGGAACTCATCTCTGCTGAGTTTGGATAGGGTCCTATTGGTTAAACCATCCATCCATCCATCCATCCATTTTCTTCCCCTTAATCCATTTCTGCGTCGGGGGGGTGGCCAGAGCTGCACCCAGTACACAGAGCACCAGCCACACAGAGCACCAGCCACACAAAATAGGGCTTTCAAACAATACATTTTTTTTTGTTGATTAATTGCATAGTAATGGTGAGTTAACTCACGATTAATCGCATTTTTAACATTTTATTTCAAATCCACTCCAATTGAAGTTAAATGAGATTATCAAATGCAATGACACATTGTTCATACCAAATATACTTGAATCTGTTTGATTTGCTCACAACCTTTTACTTTTGGGCACAACCAACATGAGCTGTTAATGAACTGGAAAATGCACTACCTGCTTCAGTGGTGTATTTATTGCTGCACAGTTCCCCACAGGTTACGCAAAGACACGCACACAACATGCAGAGAAAAGTTCTGTGCGTGGCTGGTCTTGGATATGAACACGTTACCGCGGCACCATTCGCCGCGTTGTTGTCAAAGCGGCTACGGAGGAGGCGGACTTCAGTTCATACAGCAAACAACAGCAAGTGTCCCGCGCCGGTCACGCTACGTGCTTGACCTGCTTCTTTTAAAACTTGATTTCCCAGAAGACCTACCTGCTCTGTTGCCATCTTTTCCGTGGCATTCTGAGTGATATTATGGGATACATGGGCGGGTCATTCGGACATGCGTCAATACATTATTATTATTTTTAAGCGATTAATGAAAATGTTATTAAAGTGTGTTAACGCGATAATTTTGACAGCCAAGTGGGATCATTTTCCCACTTGTCGGTTTACAGCCAAGTGGGAAGCGGTTGTGATAAATATCAGTGTCTCTAAATGTAAGGCTAGTTCTCCACCAGACAAAAGGTGCCAAATCCCTTTCCTTAATAAAAGTGGTTCAAGTATCTCATTTTTTGAGATAAACTTTAACAGGGAGCCCAGTCAATGCTTGGAATACAACTGATGCCCCTCCCTTTGCAGCGTAGGCATCTGTTGGGGATAGGGCCACCTCAGGTGATCTGGATAAAATATCTGGCTTGACTGCTGACCCTGGATAAGTGAAGGAAAGCAGATATCAATGGATGTTGTTCGAAGACAATGATAGCATACACATTAGAACTACTGTAGCTACGTATATGCTATACTTTTGAATCTCACAATCACAAGAATACATCTACAAGTTTGTAAATAAAACCAATTGAACATTCCAGTTATCTATTGTGAGGTACTAGAGGCAGTGTTAGACATGTTCAGTTGTTCATTAAGGATAAGTATGGTTCCATTTGCACTTCTTGCTCCTCATTTATCACCAGGGATAAAAACATCCAAGTCTAAGCAGGGCCTAATTGCATACAGGGGTGAAACACGCGCTTACCTCAACAGTGTGAGCCAAATAACATTTAAACCTAATAGGTTCTGATGATTATAGACACACGATTACACATTACACAAGCATAGAATCTCATAATATATCCAGCTAACAACACTGGCTTCACTTTCAAGCATCATGTCCCAAACTTTTAATGATTTTCTTCATGATGGTCCCAGTGTTTCTTCTGTTAGAGATCTGCATAACCAAAACATATTTTTTATGTTTGGTTTTATTTTTTTGTAGGTGATGACAGCACATGGATTGAGATTGGTCTCTGAGACGGTAAGTGAAGTGAATAGTATACTACATAATCATGTTTTCATTGCTTTACAATATTTTAGAAAGGAGAACATAATCATAAATTAAGCTATTGCTTTAATTGATTCATATTTAAATATACAGTCATATTTTGTGTTCAGTGTTTAAAGGTTTTAAGTAAACGTTTTGGTTTATTTATTGAAGGAAAACATGAAGGAGCCAACCCTGAAAGGACAAAAGGGTGAACAGGTATGTTTGAAACCAGTTGTTATTAAATGTCTTTGGCCTGTATTTTGTTAAGAAATCCTTTTTTTGCCTAAAGTAGATCTGTAAAAGAGCACACTACACAGAGGCAACAGCACATATAACACAGCAACAACAACCAACCCCAAATCCAGTATCTCTTCTGTAAAACTTTCTTAAAACTCTTCTTAAGTAAAAACCTAACCTTCAATTGAGATATTCATAAAGGTCCTTGAGGAATTTTCCAAAATGTTGAACCCAGCTGGCAGCTTTGCACAAGAACTTTATGAAGTTGGGAATGACTATTGTCTAACGCTGTGCCTTTTAATTCTATAGGGAGAAACTGGAGCTCAAGGACCTTCAGGCTTCAAGGTATCAGTCCTGTATCTTTCATTGTGCACAAAATTTCCCCATTATTTAACAGGTGTCAAGAAATTGGAAGCAATATCGGATATCACAAAGTGATAGAGTGAAGAGTTTTATTGTTTTCTATTGCATGAAGCGGTGAGTGGGTTTGATTTTGGCAACACAAAACAGTTTCATTTCAGTTGCTGCATAGTTTAAGGGCAATGTTAAACTGGATAAGAACTCCCTGGAACGTACAATAATGATCACATTTATCTAAAAATCTGTTTAACAGGGAACTCCAGGACTCCCAGGGATGAAAGGAGATCCAGGACCAGAGGTAAGCCTTTGCTTTTACACTTCTATTATATGGTGTGGCTTTGAAATTGAACTTTACTAAAGTTAGCTTGCTATATTATGTTTCAAGCTAAAGTGCAACCTAAAGTGACCCCGGTAACAATGTGAAAGAATGCCTTAATAACAATCTAAACAATATTGATACAGTTGCCCGCGCCATCTGGCTCAGATGGAGGTGACAAACACATTTGACCACTATATCGTCAGTATGGACTCATTAGACTCAGTTCCCATGGCGATAGAGAGCGCTTCTGTACCTGTGAATTCTAAGTAATGAGACGGAAAGTGAGCTTGCACAACAAAGTATTTTTCTAAAGCGAAGCTGCTTGGTATGATGCGAGTAAATGCATATAAAAAACATTTTTTTTAAATGAGGAGCTTGGGAGACTCTCTATTGCTGCATTTAGCAAGCACAACTCTGTACCTATATTGAATAGTTGACAAAGGCGCCAGACACTGCTGTCGCACATAGACTGAAAAACAGGCAAAAATAATTGGTTTTCCTTTGTGTTTGGCCAGGGGAGACAAGGCCTGCTTGGCCCTGCTGGACTGCCCGGACTCCCCGGCGAGGCTGTAAGTATGCAGGCTCAGGCCACTTGATATATCGAGTCTCTGCCTTGTGTCCATTTTCCACACTCCTTTAGGTCATCTTTTCCTATATACAGCTACAATTTCACTTTTAAAATACCCATAAAACGAACAAAATGGAAATAAATAGCTTACTCATAGTTCATTTACTATATGCACTTAAGGAAATAACTGTCCAGTCATATTTCATTTTATTCAAAGACCACTAAACACACTGGGGATTTGAAATCTGCACAGACTTGTCAGATACAGAATGTCTGCACAGACTTACGTTCAAAGTCTATGGTGGACCCGCTTTAATGTGTATCAACCATTCCTAAAGGGATCTTAAAGATACAGAAAAGATAATCCATAATGGAGGAAATACATATTGTCGTCCTCTGAACTTGCCCCAAGGCTTACAGAGAGCTATCATGAGTTACTTAATGGATTAAAAAGCATTGTGATCGGGTGTCGGAGAAGTGAACACAACTTTGGAGACTTACTGTATATTGTGTGTTTGCCTTAAGCTAGCAGGGAAAACGTACTGCCAACGTGCCACTTTGTACAATCTTGTGCAATTTTTCCTCTTTGAATGTTCCATCAGCAAATGGCTGCCACGGTAGAGCTCACATTGTATGAACAGATAAAAGGTGGTGAGAGATGTCTGATATTTTACACAGTCGATCAGTAATCAAATTTAAAAATTAATTAGTGGGAAGTGTCAAATCTTCAGTGCTTGATGCTGGGAATGCAGGCATAGGCCCAATCTGCCCCCCACACCTGCTCCAGTAATGAGCATCTGTCTTTATTCAAACGCAGGGAGGGAAAATAGGCATTTCATAAATCCAGGCTAAAGGAAATGATGCTGGAGCAGGACGGCCCGCTGAAGCAGTGAGGAGGAGGAGGAGATATATGTGTGCAGGCGATGAAGGTCTGATGATAGATGTGTCTCTTTTCTACACTATTTACAGGGCTCGCCAGGGGAGGCCGGGGCGTCGGGGAGAGACGGACTGAAAGGAGAAAAGGTAGGTAAACTTCAAAATCCTCCTCTCTCCTCAAAGAGAAGTATAAAGCTATGATGTTTTATCGCAGATCCAACATGCTACTTGACTTGTGAGGACATCTTTCCAAATATGAGCTAGATTCAGGAAGATAGGGTTTGCTTTCGTCCCCCGCACCAGTATCTCATAGGACTATTGTTACAGTAAAATCCTCTTTTAGTTCCAATTCAAACTCAAAAACATTTGAAACCAGGCTTCTTCTAACAGTTGTTTATGCAGAAACATTCATAAATCCAATCCAAATGTAATGGATGGCTGATGGTGAGTAGAAGGGCTGATGGCACAGACTGGTTGCCAGACCTCTATCAGTCTGTCCTTGGGCAGTTGTGGCTAGTGGCTGAATAAGGCCATGTGTCTTTGGGTGTCATTTTATGCACATGTATGTAGTTTGTATTATTAGGCCAGTGTAACAAACAAATCAGCTTTAGACTGCAATCTGACATGTTTACATTACAATACGTTTACAATAAATTGTAAAGGTATTGTTTTTGTTGATATTACTATTTTTCTTCTCAGGGAGACTGTAGTGAAATAGTGGGACCACCGGGACCAAAAGGGGAGCCTGGCGAACCTGGAGGTGGTTATATGGTTTGTATTGGATATTTTTTATTCTGCAGCATATTTTGTTGAGGTTACAAAATGCAAATGTGGAGTGTTTATCATGAAGACATTGACAGTAACTTATGAGGCACGGATCATTGTCTGATACAAGCCTGAAGTGAAGCACAATGGTTCCCCAGCTGTGTGGCTCAGATGACATTATGGAGATGCAATGCTATTAAGTAATGTACCATAGGAAGAGCCTTCTGTAATCATACATCCTCCCGTTTTGGAGCTCAAGCACTTGCTTTTATGGCCATGGCTTTGCATATAGAAGCCATCATTACAACTCCCTCTTCTGCTCCCAGGCAGCCGGTTCACGCTACTATCTTCAATCACTCTTCAGCTTGGAGAAATCATCATGTTTGTTGTTTGCACATAGAAATGATGGGCCAGGTGACTTATGCATGCAGTCTCTAGATCTTTGAAGGGCGAAACAGTGTAAAAATCTGAGGACAGCAGTTGAAGTGGGCCACATAGCTCTGCTGATAAGGACTTGGAGAGAATCTTGTGCTAAACAGAGCAAAGGCTAAGCAAAGATTTTATGCTTGTTGAGTAAATGGGAACATGATAAAACCATCAGAGAAGACCGTCCTCATAAGGTGCAGTAAATAAACAAAGCAGAGCAGATGGTTGTGACTCAAATGTTCCATCCCTCACAAAATAGTAAATGTCACTTACACATTTAGAATTAATTATGCTCTTAGTCTTTGATCTTTAATTAATTATGATGCTTGTCTTTGATCTTTATTTTTTCCTAGAACACAATCCAGGACTGCAGTAATATAAATAAAAAAGGAAAAGACAACCTTTACGCATTAAAAATAAATTGAACTCAAAGAAAACTCAGTGGAGACTTAAACCAAATAGTCGAATCTCAAATTCAGGAGGAACCGTGTGGTTTTGGTCCCGATCGCAGAGCTCTGGACCAGCTCTATAGCTCCACCCTTCATCAGGTACTCCAGGGATCATGGTTGTTTGCCCAACCTATCCACACGGATCTGGAAAAGGCGTTCGACCATGTTCCCGGAGGGCTCTTTGTCCTTTGGGGGGTTTTCCCAGAGTACAGGGCCCGGAGTCAGAGCTGTGTTCACATTGTAGTGAGTAAGTCAGACCTGTTCCCAGTGCATGTTGGCCTCCCCCAAAGCTGCCCTATGTTACCGACACTGTTCACTCAGGTGTTCAAGGGAAGGATAGAGCGTGAGATTGACAGATGATGGGTGCAGCGTGTGCAGTGATGCCGCTGTGTCGGACTGTTGTGGTAAAGAAGGACCTTCGCACACTTATTCTCCACCAGCTTTGGAGCAGTTTCCCATTGTGGCCTTGGGGTTTCCAGCCCATACTCTGCACAGATGTTCCTGAGCACCAGGGCGAATTATATCATTTATACAGTATTTTATCATATTATATTATGTTATATTTTATATGCACACCTTTTATTGTTCCAGAAAAATGTTGATCTGTTGAATTGTATGTTAAATGACTGTTCCTGTTTGTGTTTCAGGCTGATGGCTTGCCCTTGACTAGAGGATCTCGTGGTCCTAAGGTACAACACTCAAAGAAAACACATTGATAGTAGTTGTATGATATTTATTTCTTAGACATGCACGTGTCTTGGCTTTGCAAACATCATCTAACGAAGCATCTGTTTATCCTGTATCTCTTTTTTTTTCTTTTTTCTGTTCTTTATTTTTTTTTACATGTGGGAATCCTCACATGTACAGGGGTGAAATTACATTCAGTGGAGCCAGAATAATGATGCATATTATTTGATTTGTGCCTGTATCAGGGCGAGAGAGGGGTCCCAGGACTGCCAGGAGACCATGGAGAGAAAGGCGACCCTGGACAGGGACTTCAAGGCTCACCGGTCAGTTTTATGATGTATCGATCGTCTGTCTCCCACATTCATTATTGACTTCAAACTATGCTGCTGAGAAATCCTCACTTTGGTTATTGGGACCAGAATTCATTCGATGGAGGCAGATGAAAATCATTAATGTGAGGGTCAAACTTAGGGTCTCATTATCTATGCTATGTACGCTGGTTTTAGCAGCGTTGATTGTTGGTGAATCTGCTTTCATTTCTGAGGATACTTGAAGACAGACAATCAATAGAGCAAAAGGTGTCTAACACAATTCCTTTATTGGATCTCAGCGCTGCAGGGCAGACGGTGTTAACAAGATGTATGATGTGTTTTAGGGCCCTGTGGGACCCCCAGGAAAGCCAGGAATACAGGTAAGCAGAGTCTTTGAACACACAAACACATTCTGTTTTCACAGACTTTATTGATGCATGCTCGGCTACTGTTTGTTTCCATCCTGCTTTAGTTGAATAAGATTATACTCTTCAAAGCTGAACTGCTCATAATCAGAGTTCTATTTTTATGTAGGGCTCCCGTGGTCCACCTGGTCCATCTGGCCCACCTGGTGCTCCAGGACGAGAGGTGAGTCAGAATAACAGTCTCTGCTAAATGGCAACGCACCGTGGTATATGAACCATGTATATGAACTAAAGTACCACCAGCTGAGATCTGTGTGAGCTGGACTCGGCATGTGTGCCTGGTGCCTGGAGAATGGCTAACACTTTTCTTTGTCCAATTAAAGGGCTCCCCTGGTAGATCAGGCCCACCAGGCCCCGCCGGACCCCCGGGTGAACCAGTGAGTCAGATTTTATTGTCTTGTTGCAGTTTGGCACCACTGGTCTCTACAAAGAGACACTACGCTACAGTCAAAGTTGATATTCAAAGTGCAGCTTGTTTTGGTAAAATGTTCACTAATCCTGCTGTGCAGTAAGCAGTACTCTCTAAAAAACATTGCTGTTTATGACAAATTGGCAGCACCCCATTGTTAGCTCATGTTTTTATTCTTTTTGGTTCTATACAAGCTTTGAGCAGGAACATTATTTTATGGAGATTTTGCTGCAGCAATAAGACTAAAAGAAGGCAACTGTTACATAAAAGGTTGTAAATGTATTATCTGTATGTCTTCAAAGAAATACTTCACAGTTCCTTACTGAATCCTGCACTCTGCTTACATTGGTCCTGTCAATGGACGTCCACGCTGTTATTATAATAATAATGCTAATCAGTTTTACATAAGGACAACCATTTTTGTTCTCATTTGAGTCCAAATCTTTGCGCAACACTGCCAAATCGACATACCAGATTCAGTCTCTGAATTTAGTTAGTTAGTTATTTTTATTTGAGCAATCTTAGTATGAATTTTGTGCGACTTCAAGAATATATAAAAGTTATAGTATATTTTACAGACTAAAACATGCCTGAAACGCTCTCAAGACAACTCTGAGTGTGTTAAAAGCTGTTATTCTCCCTCTTTAAAGTAATTTAAAGTGTATTTGTGACCCTTATTGTATTTATAGATCGCTTTGCCTATTCTTGGTGACATGGCTGCTCTACTAAAGGTAAGGTTTACTTGAATGTGCTTTTCACATACTTTAAAATTATTTATTTGGCACTGGGTATTGTATTGTTTGAATACCATATTTGTTTCTCTCTTGTTGACACAAGTCAAAACATTTGTGCAAAAGTTAAGTTATGATTAAGCAGACGTGGTATGTAATTTAGTATTGTTTGACAACTTTTTGCTTTCACTCAAAGTAAAAATGTCTGTCCAAATGGACTAATACAAGTGAGTGAAGGGATTGCAGGAGTGCTGCACTGGATCAAAGATAGTAAAAACACTTACAGGTGCTCGTCCAACTCGTGGGTTTTAGAAAACTCTGAAAACGTTGTTCTTTATCATTTGAACCAACGCGTTTCGACAAGAGTCTGGGAACACCACGTGACCACGCAATATTTTCAAAATACAGGTCTAATACAAGTTAGTGTTGTTGGCCATGCTTCTAAGCAAAATAAATCAGTGGCTTAGAATATTGTCATAAATTTTCCAGTTCAAAACACTTCAACAATTGTTCAATTGTTTAAGTGTTGTACAGGCAAGTGAATACAAATACTATTTCTCATATATTTAACAATAGGCATATTACTTTTTTGCATACACACTATTGTAGTTATTTACTTTCCTTACTAAAGTAAGGAAAATTCTTCAATACTTCAATTTTTAAGACTGTCTCTATACTTTTACTTAAGTACATAAGGCTAATACTTATGCCACCTCCACAATTAAGTCACAGTTCATTTTGGGACACTTCTGTCTTGATATATTTTAACAGTGCCCAAAAGTGGAGAACTTACTGCTGCTTCCACTGTCAGAGTTTTAATGCCGCGCTCTCCTGGAAGCTGCCGACGTAATCCAGACCTGAATCAAGAACAATGATATTTGGGATTCACACCTAAATGTCACAGTCAATGAGTTTGACAAAGTTCAGCTCTCACCCACACAAGAGGGGCTCCTGGTGGGTTCACATTATTTTGGTTCTGCAGACATTTACCGCACACTTTTTGTCAGTTGGGGTCTCGTTCCCTACCTGGGGGATGCGGCTTAATCAAATGCCAAATTGTAGTTCTCAATATGAACCTCCCAATGCAGAACGCATGCAGTGCTTGTGCCAAGATCCCAGGGCTGCCCGGGCTGAAGGGAGAGAAAGGCTCCAGAGGAGAACCGGGAGTGGAAGGCATGGTGGGAGAGAAGGTAAAACCCCTCAGGAACATCACACTTCATTTTCAACGTGCAACCTTCAAAACAGCATGAACTTATAAAACTAAAAATTAACTGTAATTCATTTTGATGAATAATAAAACCCCTTATTTTTTAATTTAATTTAATGAACCCTCAAGATTTTGTTGCATCTGAATGATGAAAAATGAAGGAAGATCCATCCATCCATCCATCCATTTTCTTCCGCTTTATCCGTTGCCGGGTCGCGGGGGCAGCAGTCTAAGCAGAGACGCCCAGACTTCCCTATCCACACACACCTCCTCCAGCTCGTCCGGGGGGACCCCAAGGCGTTCCCAGGCCAGCTGAGAGACATAGTCTCTCCAGCGTGTCCTGGGTCTTCCCCGGGGCCTCCTCCCGGTGGGACGTGCCCGGAACACCTCCCCAGGAAGGCGTCCAGGAGGCATCCTGAACAGATGCCCGAGCCACCTCAACTGGTTCCTCTCGACGTGGAGAAGCAGCGGCTCTACTCCGAGCTCCTCCCGTGTGACCGAGCTCCTCACCCTATCTCTAAGGGAGCGCCCAGCCACTCTGCGGAGGAAGCTCATTTCGACCGCTTGTATCCGCGATCTCGTTCTTTCGGTCATTACCCACAGCTCATGACCATAGGTGAGGGAGGGAACGAAGATTGACCGGTAAATTGAGAGCTTTGCCTTTCGGCTCAGCTCCCTCTTTACCACAACGGTCCGATACAGAGACCGCATCACTGCGCACGCTGCACCGATCCACCTGTCAATCTCACGCTCCATCCTCCCCTCACTCGTGAACAAGACCCCGAGATACTTGAACTCCTCCACTTGAGGAAGGACCTCTCCACCCACCTGGAGAGGGCAAGGCACCTTTTTCCGGTCGAGCACCATGGCCTCGGATTTGGAGGTGCTGATTCTCATCCCAGCCGCTTCACACTCGGCTGCAAACCGTCCCATGAAGGAAGATGCAATAGTTATATCTAAACATATACAACAACATTAGTTATATTTTCAATGGGAAGACATTCTTTGAATCCATTTTAAAATATTTTCAGGGTGATCCTGGTGTCAGGGGTCCCATGGGTAATCCTGGGAAGGAAGGCCCAAAGGTCAGTAGTTTTGTTGAAAGATCTATGTTTGTCATTGATAAGAGTTGATGTGTTCTGTTGTGTGAGTGAGTCAAGGCAGCAGAAAGTGTCATCAAATGTACCATCAGCCTCAGTTTGATACTTTATAGTTGTTGTTTTTTTCCACAGGGTGTGAAAGGTGAAAGAGGGTTTCCCGGCCCCATTGGAGATAAAGGTGATGAGGTGAGCCAAGAATCAAAATTATAATTTGATGGTAAAATTATAAGACACTTTCAGGAGGTTCTGCATATTCCATGAGCACTCCGTTTAAACGAGAACAAGTCATATTATATTTATTATGTTTATAGTTATGTGTTCCTTTTGTAAACTAAACTAAAATAATAAATAAAAAAAATCTGTTTTAAAGTGTGTTTGGATCTTATGCAGGGCCCAGCTGGAGTCCCAGGCCTCCCTGGAGCAGCCGGTCGGACTGGAGCCCCGGTAAGACTGTGAATGGGGCTGCGGCTTAATTAGAGCGTAACCATTGAGGAGGACAACACAACAGCTTTGTGAAGGTCATGTTTAACTGTACAATGTTTTGTTTACAGGGGATTATGGGTAGACTGGGTCCGATCGGACCACAAGGAGGAAAAGGAGAAAAGGTAACCCATTATTCAATTACCCCTGCTACCATTTTACCAATTACAAATTATAATACATTTTTAGCATTCAGTTCACCTTCCAATATGCTTTACTTACTTGAAAGGTCTTCAAAATACATCATATTGGTTCATTGTTCTTTGATATCCTTTTTTTTTATTAAGAATCATCATAAACAATTGATAGGATGTTGGTAAACCTATAAATTAAACTACATTGCTAACTTGTGCTTATGTTGTTCAGGGAAGCGAGGGTTCTCCAGGAAAGCCAGGGCTCCCCGGTCCTCCGGTGAGTGTCTGGATGGAAGTCTTTTCCATCACAATCCTGCAGTGATAACCCCCAAACATGACATATGTGTATTTGTTGTGTCTTAACTGCTTATTCTCTGATCTGTGTTGGTGATTTCAATGGTTTTGTTAAGTCCTCTGAGATGACTGCTGTTGTGATTTAGGGCTACGCAAGAATAAATTGTGTTGTAAATTGTATTGTACATGAAAGCGTTGTCAATATGGCCACAGGTTTTCCCATCAAATCAGTGATTATGTTTTCTCTGCTCAGGTGTCTTTCCAATTGACTTGCTTTATATATAAGGAACATACAGTATGCCATTTTTCCTCATGCTGGGTCCAACAAGAGAAACCTAACTGATAAACAACAGCAAATGTGATGAAATCAAGTTGACCTGGGCCTTGACTATGACTCATGGCCTTTTCCTTTTAAGAGGCCAGTGTGTAAGCTCTTCCAAAGGCAAATCTATAATTCATCAGGCTTCCCTTGAACCTCCTCGTGCCCCCCACACCTTCAGCTCATAAACAGCGCACTGGGAGGACACAAGATGGCTCAGTGGCCTGAAAAGGGCACAGTCGGCCACTTGCTTATAAATGAGAACCTTGGCTCTCAACATTTATAATAGCTACCATACAACACCATAGACCACAAACATACTCTTATAACCCAAAAATAGGACGACCAGTGAAGTTAACAGAAGTATCTTTGGGTCTTGAAACATATCATTCCTGCCACTGCCAAACACGCACCATAACTATGAATATAAACTACTGTATATTCAAACACAAATTATCTCTGTTTCACCGTTTAGCCAAAGAATACTTATTCAATAGTTATGAAAGAATGCATTTTTGGCCACATTACCACAGCCCTCCAACATTGTTTCTCAATAATATTCAACCCCTTTACACTTTTCAAACACTTGTTATATTTGAATTTATTTAAATCTAGTTATTATTTAATTATTTTCCTTTTGAACTCTACAATTCCATTTGTATGGTCTCCTAATGAGCTATTGATTCTTGAGAGGTAACTATCCTAGACCTTTTGAGGTAGTTACTGGGGTCGTTTGGCCTTTCTACTGTATGTTCTCCCTGTGTCTGCGTAGGTTTCCTCCAGGTGCTCCGGCTTCCCCTAGCATGTACAATAGTTCCCTGTGACTCTCACCCCCTATCTGGGGCCTGGACTCCCCTGAAAAAAGTTATTCTGAAATATCAGTGGATAAATAAATAAAAGGTTATTAAATAAACAAATACTGTACTTTTTGTGATAATTTCTCTTGGTTGTGTTTCAGGGCAATGGGATGGGCAGTATCTACAAGCTACAGGTAAGAATGACATACAGCATCAAAGTGACAAAGTGATCAAGGAACTGTGTTTTAAATGAGCTTGACCCGAATTTTAAAATACACACTGAGGTCATGAAATAAAAACTAAATCTCTTTGCAGAGCAGTGGAGCTATTTTAGGACCCCCTGGAGCTCCTGGTGCACCGGTAAGGATATGATCGCTTTGCTTGAAGCCAGTGCTCTGTGTTTTGTGGAGCAGCAGCAGCAGCACGTAGACACTGTAGCATCGAGAAGACCTGAATATCAAGTATTCTCTCTACCTCCGTAACATTCTGTGATTATTTTATGGAGATGTAGAATGTGTTCTGAGGTGACGGAGTAACACATTTTTGTATTTATTGTGAATAATCTTTTTGGAAAAGTCTTACCATGTAACATACTTATTGATATTATACTTATATCTATTTTAAATGCTACTACCAGCATATTACCAGCTTTTATGTGATGAAATAATGAATCTATCTCTCAAATAATGATCTTGAATCTGTATGCAGGGCACGAGACACAACAAATTATGTATTGTAATTGTTATTTTTGCTTATATAAATATATATATATTATTATTATTCATCTATTTTTTTTTTTGTTCAAACTTGACAGTTCTAACCACACAGAGCTGATTTGCCTATTACCTGCCCTAGCCCTTCTTATCAGACAGTTTGTAATCGGGATGGTGCGCTGCACTGTGTACTGCATCCATCACGGCCTCGCTGCTCCTCCCGGCCAATCAATAGTGAAGCATCTTCATCAATGTTAGGAGGGACAAGGGCACCTATATATCAATAAGTCCTTTTGGTGTGAAAAGATGCAGAGTGGCAGAAAATGTGAAATGGACGGGTGTTTGTGGAAAACGTCTTGCACTCTATCACCATTATGTACAAGAATGATTTATGAGGGGAAATTCAGCAAAAAATACAATAATATTTGCTATGAATTCAAGGGACATAGCATTGATCAGCCACACAGTATCATTTTAGACGGTTTTATCACTGCATTTGACACATTCATGAGAGTAATCTGTCCTCTCTCTGTTTCGTTTAAGGGTCCCAAAGGGGATGACGGGATTGTGGTGAGTTTTCATTGAAGTATATATCGTCATGTGTAATTATTTGTCTGTCTTATTTGTTGTTTATAAACGTAGGACAGGCGTCAGTTGCATTTACTATCAAAGCGTCTCTACAGAACAAGTCGATATACCCTCCAGCCTCTGCACTTAACCACCCTCTCAGTAGAGCTCAAGCACACAACAAAAAATGAGCATGTCTCCCGAAAACATGAAACCGTTGTACCATATTGTCTCGCCAGTGGCAACCCGCAACCTCCTTTTTTGCACTTCAAACGCCCCCACCCCCTCCTCCCCCTTTAGTGATTTCTCGAAAACAATCCGCACTACATTGAAACATGAAGCAGGTCGCCGCATGTGCCATCAACTTGAATTCCTTATCCTCATGGGGCCAATTGCATTTTTTATTGTTTTGTTGCACAGTGATTTTTCACCAGGATGTTAATTTGACATTTTAATAAATTGTACGCGTGGACCTGGGTGCAGTGGTTGGAATTGCCCCAATCTGTCTCACAGCTGATCCTCTGGCTACAGCCCTTTCTCCTCTCCTTTATAGCCACGCTCGCTTATTCACGACAATCTACATGTGTGACAATTACCTTCGCAATCCGTCTCTGTCAGAGCAGCTTTGGCCCTCTGTTCCTTGTAAAGGCATTTCGTCTTGGCAGCTTTAGCTAAGGTGTTGTATAGTGTGCTTGGAAATGGCTCTACTTTAGTCTGATTGTGATGGTGGAATAAGAGGACCTTTCGCTGCTTAATCAGATATTGAATGTGCAATGGGGTTGAAGCATTGTCCAAGATGAGTTAACCGTAATGTATTGACATGTGAAGGGCTTTTTTCAATACATGACCAAGTCTATCAGAATATGAGGCAAAAGTGGTGAAATTGGATTCACCTGCTTTCATGTCCTTTGATCGATTTGCTCTTTTACATTAACTATGTCTGACAGACTTATAATAAAACAATTTATCACTCACTGTCCACATACCAAATTGGCCATCCCTAGATAATAACCACGGCTGTTTGCTGCAAATGAGGCAAGGACTTCCAGCAATAACCCTTTGTTTTGTTTTGTAGGGTGAGCCAGGGCCCATGGGATTACCAGGGCTTGACGGGCTTCCTGGTGCCAAGGTGAGAAAACCTGTTTCCATGGAAATTTAAAGTCTTCTAGGCTTCCAAAGTCTGGCATGAAACTCATCTATCAGTGTTTAAAAGTGTAGTTTCAACGTTCTGCTTCCATGAAATATTGTTTCTGGTGCTAATTCTGGTGCTGCTTGAAATTGTATTTATGAAGCAAGTAGCAAAGGTTCCATATCATCAACCAATGTCGCCTCTTCAACAAGTGAGCTTGTTTTTTTTTTTATTTGCTTCAGGGAGACACTGGTTTACCTGGACCACATGGAATATCTGGTTCTACTGTAAGTAGGATTTTATAAATATTTCTTACAGGGTAACTTTTTTCTCATAAAAAATGTATAGATTTGAAAACAGACATTCATTGATTTACACACAGTTCTAAGAACTTAGCATAGAATATTAGCATATTTTTTTAATATATAATGCATATCCAATTATTAAAAAGTTACCAGTTTGTAATTAGCCGATATAATTGTCAAAGCGATAAATCGGTCGTTCCCTAAAATGATTTACTAAATACTTGAATAAAGCTGTAGAATTGAATCAATTTCAAAAATGCTGGTGAACACTAGAATTCATTGATGCTGGTTTATGTTGGTGTATTAAATTTAGAGGCTGAGAGGATATTTTAGGTTTTGTTGTGTGTGTGTGATTGACAGGGGAAACCCGGTGCGCGTGGAGAGCCTGGGATCCCAGGAGAGCCGGTGAGCTGCCTGTCTTTGAGCTGTTAGTCCTCGTGTCAGTCCTTTGTCACTGAGACTGATGCTCTGTCTGTTCTCAGGGCGAGCGGGGCCCCATTGGAGAGACTGGATTCCCTGGGCCTGAAGGACCCCAAGGTCCTCCTGTGAGGATGCTAAATTCATAATTGTGGCCAAACTTACATGTCTGTCCATCCTGTCAGACATCTGGAACTGTGCAGGGCAGGGCCTAGAATGAGCCTGGTGTGTGTGTGAATGGTTGGTGGTCGGAGAGGCCGATGGCACAGACTGGTTGCCTTGCTTCTGTCAGTGTGCCCCAGGGCAGCTGTGGCAAAAGTAGTAGTTTAACACCATTGAGTGAAATGTCATGTGATGCGTCTTTGAGTGTCCTGAAAGCGCTATACAGTATAAAACCAATAGATTATTATTATTATATATATATTTTTTTAAGTACATATTAATCTCCATTGATTCTACCCACCACTTTCCAATCAAGACCAAACTGAAGGTGTGCCTTCTAAGTAGCACTTATTTCTGTCAGATGGTTTGGCCATTGTTATTTAGGTATTCAAGGACAATATAGAGAGAATTCGTTGGCTAATACTTGTCCTGCTGATGATTACGTTACTCATTGTAATTACCATCAGAAATGGCTTCTGTAATTTTCCATGTATGTGCACAATGGGGCAGTATGCACTCAGCAATCAGGGTCATTATCCTTTTTGAGATATCTCATTAACTGTTGAGATTACTAGGAGTGCAACAGCGCAGATCCAATTGAAGTTTGGAGCTGATACTAAATGTCTTTGTTTGTGTTGTTCCTTTCGAACAGGGACGTGCTGGAAGAGATGGGACTCCTGGATACAAGGTGAAATCTGCAAATCCCTTATAGAGAAGTACTTTACATCATCTGTGCTACAAAAAGATGGCACAGCAGATTCTTATCCGACCGCGGGCAATAGCGTCCAGAGTGAATTAGGCTCATTTGCATTTCCAAGATTTGATAAAAACTAAATAGAATTTTCACTTTTAGGGGTCCTTTGGCTTTCATTCATTTTACCTCATTATATTCTTGCTGCTCCAAGCTAATGATGAAATGTTTGCCATGGAGCTCTCATGACACTCAAATTAAATACAACATTATTTTCTTCTGTTCTGGTGCACTTGGAACTAAACTAAATAATCTTTCTTTTGTATTTTGTGACTGATGACATGTTTCACACCATTTGCTCAAGTCAATGCTTTGTGACTCAAATAAGATAAAAGAATACCTACTATTGTTTTTTTACTTTTACAGTGTTAGACTAGAATGACATGTGTTTAAATCAGTAGTTTTCCATACAGATATTTCCAATTATACAGATATATGTTTATATATATGTACCAGAATCGGGGCTGCACTGATTCACATAAATGTCTTTTCTGAACCTTATTTATAACTTTATCATGCAGCAACAGTGCCATCTAGCAGGTAGCTCTGCACCTCTCCTCCTCACCTCGGGGAGGGACTATTCAGTGGGCAAGATGATAGATTTAAGCTTCACATCATGCTACAGGGAATACAATAGTCATGCAGATGAAACTAGGCAGGGGACTAGACGTCTACGAGATGCCTTCTTTAAAACCACATCATGCCATGTTGTCTTTTGCATGGCACCCGTAATCCACCAAGAAATTGATCGAAAGATGCTCTCAATGGGATTGGCAGTGAGTATGGTAAAAAGAGAAGCAATGCGGAGTGACAGGGAGAAATGGGTAGAGACTGGAAGTTGTGACACAAGCCAACAGGCAGTCTCCAAAGGACCTCCATATCGAGTGCTATAGAGTAGAGACAGTTGGAGAGAAAAGCAGGTGCCTCTCACAATTCAGCAAGACAGAAGCAGAAGGGGGATGACTTTGCAGAAGGTGAAATAGTATACAGGGAAATAATATACAAGCAATTCACCCAGGCCGGGAAATAGGCGATCAATGCACATAGTCTGTGTTTTGCAAAGTCGAAGAGCTTAGACAGTGAAGATATCAGAAACTTTTTCCAAATATAGATAGATAGCTTTATTTCAGACTTGCAGTCCAGAGCAAAACAGACAAACAAAACATGAGAAAGCCAATCCCAAATACATATTATTTTTATATGTGGCGTTAGAGCAGCAGAAAGTTCCTGGGTTTCCACCTCCACACAGGGCCTTTCTGTGTGAAGTTTGTATGCGTGGAGTTTGTATGTACAATTGTTCCAGCTGAATCTGACTGTGGGATGATGGATGCAGTTTAATCCGGAGAAATGTATTAATTAACGATAGACCTTGGGAAGAAAAGCTACTTTATGTTTCAGTAGCAAATGGGGAAGTAAATAAAATCAATTAAATCCATGTCATATACTGTATCAAAAGATGGCAAAGTTCAATAGATGGGGATTTTTAAGACCTATAATACATTTTGGTGACACCAAGACCAAACAACAGTAACAGTGCATGTTACATAACTCTAATAAACCATTAAAATACTGGCTCTTTTCTTCAGGGAGAAACGGGACGCCCTGGAGACAGAGGCACCAAAGGTGAACGAGTAAGTAACATGTGACTCAGCCTGACTCAAGAGTGGGCACATAATAAGTCTCATTTAAATAAAAAAGTATTCAGTGCTGCACTAGCAGGACTAATCCCACATGCACTAAAGCACTTGACCAGACCTGGCCTTCAAAAAGTGGCACTCAGAGGACAAAAGTCCAAATTCCCTGATACTGAATAAAGGAACATGCATAAGTACTTGATTAATCCATAACTAATACCGGCAACACTCAAAAAATTACAAATTCAATTGCAGAATTGACTTTAATCTCTTACTTATGTTTGCACCCTCTTACAAAATGATGCAAGTAAAAAATAATGTTAAAACCTAGTGCAATGCTTTAATGTTTGCAATTACAAACCGGGTCTTTTCCATAACTTTAGGGGGACCCAGGCATTCCCGGAGAGCGAGGTGTCCAGGGAGAGCGCGGCCGCACTGGTGATTCTGGTCCATCTGGACCCGTGGGACCAACAGGCCAAAAGGGAGACCAAGGTGCTCCAGGACAGTTGGCCAGCTCACACGTCTTGGTGAATGACATTTTGATTTTATGACTAAGAATGTGGTCATTCTTAATTCATTTTAAATTGTCCCTTGAGTTGATCCCTCACGTAATAAAACACGTCATGATCTAGATTTTACCCAGACTGGACTGTGTGACTGCATATTGATACCTTTTATAATATGGGGATAAGTACTGGTGAGCAATTGCAGGCATTATTCTAAGGTGAAAACACTGAACAGACCGGGACTAAAGAATATATTGATTTTAAGATTTAAAACAGTTGAGAGAGTTGTAGAGTAGCTAGAAATATGAATCTCTCTTTCGCTAATTGAGTATTAAGAGTCCATTATATTTTAGTCCTTTTCTGAACCCTTTCAGCTGCTCTGCCTTCTGAAGTTAAAATATAGCTTGGCTTTCATTCTTTGTGTGGAAAAATGACACAACCGCAACACTTTTCTGCATGAAACATCAAACAGGCCATTTGTAGAGAAGGTTTATTGTTCTTTCGCTGCTCCACACTTCCCACTCCTGATCAGCTCAGAGGCGGGAAGGTCAGGGAGAGATGGAGGATCGTGTGGGTGTGACTTCAGCTCAGCAGCGCCCCGGGTGTCACCAATATTATGCACCTAACACCATTCATTCACAAAGTTGCATAACACCAGCCAAAAAAACAAAAAGCATGGTTTAAAAAGCTGCTATTGTTTAAATTTTTAGCAGCGAGAGTGCAGTAAAACAGATTTTGATGAATTCTCACAAGAATAATAAGAAAATGTAGAATCATTAATTTTTTTGGAACATAATGTTTATTCTAACATAATTGTGGTCTTGGTGAAATGAATTACAATAAATAAAAAAAGTCTTTGTTTCAATATGTTTTTTGTTGGCTTTGATCAAAACCAGGGGGATCCTGGATTTTTGGAGGAACTGAAAACAATCATTCGAAATGAAGTTTTAAGGGTTGTGGAAGGTAAGATATCCAAATCCTATCTCATACATGTACTTTTCTCATTGCTAACTCATTGCATTTGACTTTTTCGCACATGTAGAAAAGGTGTCACATTCTTCCATGATGCAAAAGACGCCTGCTGGGATCTTAGCTGGTCACATTCAGGGGCCTCCAGGGCAACCGGGCAGAGACGGGTCACCAGGCCTCCCGGGACAGCCTGGAGAACCTGGTCAGCAAGGTTAGACCTGGAGTGTATGATCTGTGGTTGTTATTAACTGTCAATGCAGCCCATTACCTTTCTCTGATACAGTAACTGCTGTGAGTCCCTGCTGTAACAACTCTATTTAACACATATATTCAAGCTAACCTTTCAGAACATATTTTACAGGTTATTTCAGCCTCATTATTTCACATATTTTCGTAAAACAAAGGATAATTGAATAAGACTTAGGTTAGGATAGGTTAAGCCAATATTGGTTAGATTAACCTATTTATTGCTAATACATTTTACAATCTTTTGGTTGTTGGCCAATCAATCTAAGCACTGTGGGACACAGTGGTACAGCTGCTGTTGTATCGGGCCAAACTCTCATTGTGTTCTTTAGCAAGACTCTTCACCCACATTGCCTTTTGTGTGTTCAAATAGCCAGAAAACTGGTGAAATGGAACTAGTTCCTAGATCTCAAAACAGTTAACTTTTTCAGACTGAAAAGAAGAAAAGCAAGGTTCACCTTCACCCAGCTCAGCTCTGACCATCAAATAGTGACTCTTGAGGATCCTTCTTACAACAACAGTTTGACACTTTACAGCCGCAGCCGCTCCACTGTTGCACCTGGTGTTCCCAGAGGTTTCCCACCACAGCACTAACCAGACCCTGAGCTTAGCTTCCATAACACTGATGCAAATTTTCAAGGTAAACACTAGGGTTGTATTTCACTGCAAACTGATCATTCAGACCAATATATTGGTCAAATCAACCAATATTGTTTTAGCTGATTAGATCGGTAGTTTATCTCACCAATGTGGTTTAGAGTGTGCTTACGAGACCACTGAACTGGCACACCGCCATAAAACTCCCAAAGTGACCAGCACCAATTTCTAGCTGTAAAGAAAAGCATTTTGGTTCAAACACGGGTGACACAGAGGATTTGTGGGGTCTGGCACTTGTGTTTCGAATGGGATTCACGGGCATTTCTCTCTTGCTAGAGCCATATATCAAAGACGACTGAAGCAGAAGACAGTGGCTCGGGAAAATATGAAGACAAAAGAAGAGAAAGAGAAAGTATTATGAGAGTGGACAGGAAAGAGCCACACTGAAACTCTCTTCTGAAATAAACAAAAACACTACAGGAGTCAGGATAGAGGCGGGACGTCTTCATTTGAGAAGACTTTCTGTCTGATTGATGTACTACACCATAGGTGTTTTGTCATTATCATTAGTACTCTCTTTAGCTAAGCTGTCTTAAAGATGCACTGAGTAACTTTTCTGGTGGAGGGTACACCCCCTGCTTTTTTCATGGAGTTAGCTTTGCTATGACATTCAACAACTCTGAAGGCAAACAAGTGAATGCATTAGCACAAGATGGTGGTCACATTTTTTGTCGTATGATTCACCTTATTTATTCATGTAAAATGCATACATATGCTAGATGCCATGCTGTGTGTTATCTCCATTCCCCATAAAGACAGACGTGACAAACCATCAAACTGCAAAGTCACCCATTTTTAAATGGATTTCTGATGTAGTGCAGTTGTCTGTGAAGTCAATTAGGATTGCAGACTGCATTTTACTTTATTTTACTGCTGGATATTAGTCTGCCTTTGAGATTTTTTCCAAATTATCCTAAACCTTTATTCCATACACACGACTGATCCACCAGTCAATAAAATCAAATATTTTTGTGGATTGTTTAGGCGATCAGTGCAGACCACCTGTGTTAGAGTTTTGTATCTACCTCACAATATAAAGACCATTTCCTCTCTGATCTGTTTTGGTTGTACATGCTGCTGCAGAAGAGTATTACGAATGTTGCCACTGACTCAACATGACAGCGGTGTCTTAATGCAGTTTCCATAACCTTTATAAAAATGTTTTTTTTGGGTGTTTTTTTTAAGCTTCAAATATTGTTTTATAGTGGATTTTGTTGGAAACCTGCATTGAATATTTACAAAAAATAAAAAGTTAAATTATTTCTCATGAAAAATCAATTCAACAAGTTTCTTCATTCTTCCTTTGCTGGCCTGTGCCCACCGTCATCTGGGGAGCGAGATGGGGTAACATTTCCTCATTATTTCTCGACATACGCTGCTGGAGATCGTACTCTTTTGGGGGATCCAATTTAACTTATTTTCCAATACACCGCTGTGAATTGTTTATGAAGAAAAATACTTCAAGCATGTTTTTCTCACATGATTTGATTTCACACTGGGCTAAAGTTTGAAGTGGTGTTTGGAGTAGAGTGTACATAATTGCCATTTTCTTTTCCTTTCATTGTATGTAATTGTGTGATTTTTGACATAGTCTTCTTTGGAGTGAAATTGATTTGTGCAAACAAATAAGAGCAAGAAATAACCTGTATCTACAAACCTACTACAGTATATATATATATATATATATATATATATATATATATATGCTATTTTCAAATACACTTTCTAGTACAAATATTGTATTCAAATTACAACATCATCTTTGTATTAGTGGTTTGTAATTTTTTGTATTTATTCTTGTTGTGAATGTTTGTTATAATGCTTTTTTCGATATTGTATTTACAATTACAGTCTATATTTTATTATTTGTAGGAGTATAGCTAGTAAATCTGCCTTAGTTTTATTTTGTAAAATATAATGGCAAATGTCACTACCATAAGTTATTGTGCTCATCAGGTGTGACCCATATTCTATGTAGCTGAAGTCACAAGGCTGTTGTGCCATGCTGGCCTTTTATTGCATTGTCTTCAGTATATTTTGAAGATACGGGGCTCTTCTCTCCATGGACTGTCTACTTCCTGAATGAATGCCCGGAGCTCTGTGAGTGTTGAAAGAAGTCTCATTATTGCCACTGCCCCTCGCACTTTTGGAGCATTCATAAGGCTGTTTTTTCGTGTGATTTTCTGTGACATGTAAGCGATGAGGCATTTTCCCTTTGGGCCGTGGCAGTCCAATGCTCGATACCACTGTCAGAGCTTTGGATGCACTTTATGGGATGCTGGTCCGGGCTGAGACTCCATTATTTTAAGTGCCTAGTGGGGAAAGACTTTTGCACAGGCTCTTAAATTTGCACTTGGTATGCAGCTTGTTTAAACTGTAAAGACACAAAGGCTCTCTGCATGGAGGAGTCTTTGATGAATACATCCGCATGCATTTAGCTGTACAATGTCATGCAAATATGGGATTATAGGCATCATCGGTGTGAGCGACTAACTCTGACTTTGTACTTTTTTTCTCATTTTTCATGAACATAAAAGACGAGCATGTGATTTATCATAAGAGACTTTCTATAGTACAGCTCGTTGTTGCTTGTGTGGTGTGGACCTTTTGGTCTTTGCTGAGTGAATGTCTTTTGAACACATGATTTTGTTGAATTTCCAAATTGCCATAAATACATTAGTTGTTTTTGATGGGTCCAAAGTAAAAATGTCTATGATAGAATTGTTTTTAATGTAAAATAGCTTTGTTGTTCATTCAAAAATCTTCAAAGACAGTTGCTTGTGGTTTTTTTGTTGACAGGGCAGCGAAAGCCCGTGACACCTTCTCAATGGAACTAGCTAGTAGATGGTTTGTTTGATGATTTCTGTTTTGACAGGCCGTCTTTTATTATTCAAAGCTTTGGGATGAAAACTGAGAATGAGAGTAGCCTGTTTTCACACACACTATAGAGCTGTCTCTTCTCACAATAAGAGCTGGCTTGATGCTTGTGATGATGTTATTTAGCTCATCCAAATGGCTGTTTGGCTGATCTGAAGGTGTAACCCTAACACACTTGGCATTTTGGGTTTTGTGCTAATCTTTCTAACACACCTCTCAACCTTGGCTAATCCACCCTACATGTATTGCACAACAAAGACAAACCATTTTTTCCTTTGTATTTAGGATACAGAGGCCAGAAAGGAGAACGAGGTCAGATGGGTATGGCGCTCCCAGGAGATCCGGGACCTATGGGACCACCAGGTAAGCAACATTTTTGCATAACTGATTGTTGCATCATTATATTTTTTTGTATATTTTTTTCTATTCTCTGTCTTTATGTACCAAAGCTCCATTGAAAGGTATTTCAACCTTGTCATTCCATATCCTACTCAATAAAGATTCTATCACCATGCAGTTTTGCTAAAATGTTGTTGCCAAGTTGACATTACAACAGTGATATTAAAATCAGGTTGGAAGTTTTCACAAGACATTTGTTTTGTTCTTTGTGGTTTCATTTATTTTACCCTGCGCTGTGGTTGCCATAGGGCAGATGCAGGATCTCAGCAGGATGGGCCACATGCTGAAGAGTGGAGCCTCTTTGATATGCAGACCATAGAGCCTGCCAGACAGTGATTTCTGACAGAGAAATAAACTCATTCATCCAAATCTATTGCTTGTGCAATTTTTTGTATAATGCTATCTGGCATAATCAAGAAACCAGGATTACATCTTTTATTACGCACATCTTTCTACCATTCAAAACTTTTAGGTGAGCTAAGATACACAAAAAGACAGTGACTGATTGATGCTACTGCTTTTACAATATCTCTCAACACATTAATTTTGAGTGTGTTTATAGTACTTGATTTTGATTGTTGGGGAAAAAAACTCAGTTTGTTTCTATTAATCGAATAATTAATGAATTGTTTAATTTGACATTGTGAAAAAGATTCTGCAAACCTGCATTATAAAGAAAACCTCATCTTACGTTTTCTGTGTCTAGGACCCCCTGGCATCCCCTCTCATGGCCCCCCGGGACCCCCAGGGCCCCGTGGAGCTCCTGGAACGTGTGACCCCAGTGACTGCCTGCTTCCATCCCTATGAGCCCTCTTCATCTTGAGGCCACGGACGCCTCAGCCGGGACCTGCATCTTTGGCATTTTGGACCTCCTTCGTCAGTAGTGTTAGTATGCAGTTTGGGTTTTCCTCCTGGGGATGCTGTTAGGTTTGTTGTTTTGTTTTCAGTGCAACAAAGAGCCTTTTGAATAGTTATTTTATTGCATTTTGCTTTGTTTTTTTTATCCCCCACTGTGATATAATGCATTCCTTTTCAACTCTCTGTCGTTAAATACCATGAAATGAGCATTTTGTTGAGGGTTGCCCTGTCAGAAAGAAAAAACAAAACAGAAAATGATCTTAATTATTGTTTATTTGCCTTTTGATTTGGCACGTGTGTGCGCTCTTCTGTTGCAATTCAGATAAGCCATTTGGCAAAGATACATCTCCTAAATGTGTATGTGTTTGAAATGAGAGAGTGAGATGAATGTGTGTCTTTTATGTGTGGGTGTGAAGAAAAGATTTTTGAACTCATGCAACCAAAGTGCAGCAGTTATGTTTGATATGAAAATTATTTATTTAATGTTTGTTCTTTGAGAATGTACTTAAGTTATGGGACTGGTCATTGTAGTAAATGTAGCATGACTGTTTGAAAACATGATTCTGCTTCAGGATATTTGAGTGTTTTCTGTTGTAAATGTACTTGTACTTTGTCTCGATTTCAAACACATCTCTGAAGCTATTGCAATCACTGATGAAGGGTCTTTGCCCGTTCGGATCAGTCTCAGTCTCAGTCTATTTGGTACAACACACACGTCAAGGGCAATTGAAGCAAATGTACTTGAGAAGTCATTAGTCTTTGAGTGACCTCCTCTGTTGGCTTAATCAGACATTGTGCATTTTGTTTGTTTTGTTGTTGGCTAAAACAATGAAGCAAATTAGTGACATTAAAAAAACCATCACATTGTTTCTTCATGAAAATCCTTGAGTGGGGCGGATTAATTACATATTTTGGCAGAATTGTTCACTTTGATATAAAAGCATGAACATTGGCACTCATACTCTCTAAGGGATACTATTTTGGAAAAATATGTTGGCCACTCAAACATTCAACATGGCAGCCATAGAGGACACAGTTAGCATCCATCCATTTTCTTCCGCTTCATCCATTGCCGGGTTGCAGGGGAAGCAGTCTAAGCAGAGACGCCCAGACTTTCTTATCCACACACAATTCCACCAGCTCATCCGGGGGGACCCCAAGGCGGAGAGACGTCCATTCAGCGTGTTCTGGGTCTTCCCTGGGGTCTCCCCCCGGTGGGACATGCCCAGTTAGCCTAACATAGATTTTGTCCAATCTGGCCTAAAATTGTGTAATAAAATCTTTGTACCAATACAAGCAAAATAATCCATTACGTCTGTTCTTAAGTTAACTACATGGCCACAAGGAATTATTTGAATATGTTTTTTTGTTCACAATCTAGTCAGGTTACCAGTTCATTCACAAATACACAGGCTGCCTGTTGTCATATCTATGAGTGAATTGGTAACCTGATCCGACCAGGATTGCTCCCTAAAAAGCCAATTTAGAGAAATTCCATGATTTCCTAGAGGTCAACTGTCAAAAACACCCTCTGCATGATGAAATATTTTGATTGTTTCAACATTTTATTCAGCAATTTCGTAACAAATCACACAACTTTAGGTAATGCTTACTGTATCCTGTACGCTACCATATTGAAAAAATACTGCTTTACCATATTTTACTTTTTCCCAAAATAGTGACCCTTAGAGAGTACCAAATGTCACAAATGTTATTTACCAACGTGAACTAATATACTGCACTACTAAATAACATGTAATGTTTATGCACTGTGTAGTGGAAACCAATTCCTTTTGTTGGCCTTTGTCTATATTTTGCTTTCAGAAACTCAATAGGCAAATTGGACTACTTCACTTACAGTAAGCTCCTCCATCACTGAAACTACTTTACTTGAGTTATTTGAGTTATTATATTTTCTGTATGTAATTGAAACATTTGAGGGGTTTTTCTCTGTCTATGGCTTTGACACAGAAAGGAGACACCCATTATGTTGAAAAGTTGCTCCATGATATTATTTGATGTGTTCCCATTTGTCTAATAGCGACATTCTCAAAATCTTCATCTTCTTTGAGAAATATCGCTCTTGACATTTTTCATGAGTAAATGATAATAAGCTTGTACTATTTGCCTTTTTTAAGAGCTTAAATGGTGTTTCTATTATTTCAAAAAACTTGTATCTGTCCGATGTGAAATTTATGTGGCCGTTATTTGAAAATGTAACTTTTGGGTTTTATCTTTTTAAATGTGTAATTAAATCCTTTGGGCACAGTGCATCTGTCAAATAGACACACACACACACACACACACACATCTACACACATACACTCACACACACACACAAAATATAGTTCCATTTACCCCCAGAAGAAATATTTCCAAGCAATCCCTGTTCATGAATTCAGAAAACATTGTAGAAAGAGACAGACCCAATATGACTTCATTTGTGAGTCGAAGGAGCCACCTACTGGACATTTGTATGTTTCTTTAAAAAGGTTCAACAATACTGAAGAATGATGAGTTACGATGATTCAGGGTCACTATGACAATTCACCAAAACTAAGCAACAATTTGATACTTACTTTTCATTCATCCAAAATGTCTGAAAATGCTGAGACAAAAAATACAAACTAGTGATGGAGCTAAACCTTTTTGGAGATGAGGAACTAGTAATATGGATTTGGAATCACTGTTATCTTTTAAACATATACTGGAGTTGCAATTTAAGATAAAAAAGGGCCAATCAGTTTGTAGTCAGACTATGTATAATACAGGTTGATGTGTCTACTGTATGTTTTTTTTGATATTCAATACAATCAATTGTCATGTAATGGTGTATATAAGCTTACAATTAAATCAAGCTGATATTTGTTGTGGCATCAGGTTTAAATAGTTGTAGTCTGCTCTTGTTTCTCCTGTAACTTCAATGTTGTCACTAAACTTTCTTTGTGAACATCTACCTCAGTCCTGGTTTACCACATGTCTTTATAATGAGCTATTTTGAGATGAATATATTTTACATCATAAATTGTTGCCTTTGACTGACAAGCAGCTGCAATGTAGAAATGGTTCACAGTGAAGAAACGCTTAGGAGGGTTTGCTTTCACTATTTCAGAGGGCCTGTTTATTTTATTCTTCTCTCGCTGCATATCTTATTCATGTCTATTAACAATACTGCCTTACTGGTGTGCAATAAATATGACCCATAAATTTACCCAGTGTGCTTGTGTCTTTGATGTCCATGCACTGTAACAGACACAATGTTAAATTCAGACAAAATATCACAGAAAGTGGTTTGTATTAAATATAATTAACAATTCAAACAATTTACAGATTTACATCATGTTCTGTGTGACTTTGGTCAAATGGATTTTCTCCCGGTTTTTATTTGACCTGTGAAGCTGACAAACCAATTTGGTACATACACCCTGTACATACAACATACACATACTGTACACACACAACGTCAGTGAGAAGGCAATGGACTTAAAACAATTACAACTAATGTGACCTTGGATGTCTTTGGTCATGGAGATAGAGAAGCGTACTGCATGAAAGTTCATCAGAAAAAGTCCACAAGTTTAAATGGTCCAGCGTCACACAGAAACATGTGGAAAAGATGCTTCATCTTTTTCACACTACGGCGGTTCTTTCTGTTGGCGGTTCTCACAGGGGCCTGGAATAAGCTCCAGGGGAAGAAGTGTGACGGACATCTGCACTGTCTCTGCTGTTAGTTTCCTGCAGGTCCCTTTACGTCCAGGCCCTGCTGGGCAGCACCGGCTTGAAGATTGCAAGCTGATGGATCACAGTATCCATTAGGTCCAGCTGCTCCAGGTAATCCAGGTACACCAGACTGTCCCGGGACTCCAGGGGGGCCTCGCTGCCCATCACGCCCATCCCGACCATATCCAGGTTTACCAGCCTCACCTGTGATCAGTTATGTTGTTCAGACAGTAGCCTTTGATCAACTGCTGAAATTTTAAGAGACAATCTACTAACCAGGAAGACCAGGTGGTCCCGGCTGACCCTTAGGTCCACGGACTGGAGGCCCTCGGGCTCCTCTGTCACCCAATTCACCTGTTGGAAATTAATCAGAGAATTTTGGATGTAAAAACGCCTGAGAGTGAAGTTAGTGTCTTTTCCGTGAATTGTGTTACCCTTTGGCCCTTTGTTGCCTAATGCCCCTGGTGGACCCTTTAGACCAGGCAGTCCTCGGGCCCCAGCATGTCCGGGGAAGCCATTGTCGCCGGGAGGTCCAGGAGGTCCAGGGGGTCCAGGTTTGCCAGGTAAACCAGCAACACCTGACTCCGGTCTTCGCAAACTGGCAGCCAACTGAGCCAACTGTTCTGTTAGACACAGCCACACACAGGTGTGAGACACACAGGTGCATATATAGTGTGTGTATGAGTTCTCATGTCATTGAACACTGACACACTGCCATTTTTCACAACATTGGTGCAATATAACAGTTGTGTGATTGCAGGCTCATTCTGAAAGCCCAGAAGAATTCTTAAGAAGCAATGGTCCAACAGTTTCTGCAGAGGAGGTGTGTGGTCACAACATCACTCAAGCTGCAGCTGTTTTTCTTCCTTTTCCGTTTACAAGGTTAGTCAATTGTGAAAAAGAAGGGTAATACTCTTCATAGGGAGCAATCAGTGACAGAAAATGTATGCTCACGGTTAAAAGGGTGTGATATTAATTTCATGTGGCTCTGAACGGCTGGTGTTTTTTACTCCAAGTATTTGAGTTCCTGATGAAAATGCATACAGGAGCTGCAAGTCTGCACAACTTACAAAAGAGAGAATTTCTTTCCTGAGCAGACTCTACTTGGAGCAGGGGATCTCAGGTCTACTGGAGGTGAAATGAATGTTTCAGCACATTGAGTATAAAAAAGTCATGAGAATAGGAGATGAGCCAAAAAGACATAAAAGTAAAGAATGGGGGAGAACAGTGGTTGAAGGTTCAGAGGAACATTTCTAAAGCTCAGGGAAGTCATTCATCCCCAAATAAACAAATATGTTAGATTATGAGACTTCAGTTTGTACAGTATGCAGCAAACTGGACGATCGATGGGATGGGGCAGGAGCAGCTGACCGTGTGGCAGTGTAATGAGGCATTGTGGCGATGATTAAAGTCATGAAATCAGGCACAGGGGAATGATGAATGGGGTTAAAGGCCCACTGTTCACACCTTGCATGACGCGCATACAAACTTGCTTGATGTGCTGATCACTTGGTTCTTTGCCCTGGACAGAGAAATTTCTGACACAGTTCAACATTTTTACATAAAGATATAAAACAGTTAGTTACATGAAAACAAGCATCCGGGATGTATAACTCTCTAATATTGTTTATTAACATGAATCAAATGTTAGATAATAAGTTTTATCTTCCAATTGGTCTCCAGTCTGCAGTGAACAAGAGAAGTCAATGATTTGGCTAGCATTGATTCAGATTTATGTACTGTCAAAACGGAAGCAGATAAATATCAAAAATAGAGTCAAGAGTCACTTAAGAAGATAATTACCTTCATAAAAGGCAATGGGAATCATTTTGGCAAATAAAATGTTAATATTATCTTGAAAACCCACAGCAAAATATTGCAGACTGTTTTGGCCTATTTTAGCTCTTGACATAGAAGCCACAGACATTATTTTTTGCTGGACATACCGCTGGCCCCTGGGATCCTCTGGACCCTGGTAGACCCCTGTTGCCCTGCATGCCCCTTGGCCCGGGTGAACCGGCAGGTCCCTCGATTCCAGGCTGACCTCGACTTCCCTCTGGACCTCTTTTGCCGGGCTCACCAGGGGTACCGACCTACAGAGACAAATGGAAACACATTAGGGCAATTCACGAAGTGCTGCATATTTGTCACTGCTTTGGCATAATAAAATCTGTTATGATGCTGAAACTCACCTCTCCTTTAGCCCCTGGCTCCCCTGCATCACCCTAAGAGACATGTATAAAATGAACCATTAATAACAAAGCATTTTAGAAGCTACATACTGTACAGGGTCATTGAAAACGACGTCATAACTTACAACATCTCCTTTGTCTCCTGCAGTTCCTTCATCACCTTGAGATCCCTGTTGATAAACAACAATATAAAGATAAAACACATCTGAAAATAATAAAGTTATACGTCTGAAATGATATCTACCTGTTCTCCCTTAGGACCACCATCACCACGCTCTCCCTGTAACATGCAAACAAATGATCACTCAGGCCACTGTGCACCTGACAGGATGTTTTATTGGTCCACACAAGAGGAAGCTAATCAGCCTATTGTGGCCATTTATCTTACCAACTCTCCTTCTTTTTACTAAAACAATGGCCTTTAAAAGCTGTCAAATGGCATTTGTCTTTGACTTACCCTCTCTCCTTTTATTCCAGGAAGACCTGGGGGACCGGGGAGACCTGGCAGTCCGGGGTCACCTTTTGGTCCCTATGACAAAAAAGAACACACTAAAACAAGGACACTTACATCCAACCAGAAACTTCTATTCAACAGTTAACTACATTGTTAGATTAAAGTTGATAAAACATTTTTTATGGCATTACTTGGCTGAAGGGTGCATTGCGCAAATGTTCGTAAAATTACCTGCTTGCTGCCATAGATGTTATTGTTTTGTTTAGAATATTTCTCAGTATGGTTTAAAACGTGTACAACTTTGTACAAACCAATCATTGGTGATACAAATGACTAGCCTGTCCATAATTATGTAATTGGAAAAATGTTTGTAGAAAAGTCCAGGCAAAACATTTCGATAAACCAAAACAAACAAACAAAATGTCCATATTATTGTAACAATATATTTTACCCTTCTTTCTGAACATCACATTTTAGCTGAAGTGACTGTGTGCTGGAGGGTGCCACACACTGCCTAACCATGAGAGGAATGCCAGTGGAACAGAGGGCCCATTCAGCTCCTGCTTTAGTCTCCCCTTACTGTGAAAATAGACCTTGTGTGAGATCCGGACAGGGCTATTCTCTGAGAAATTCCTCTCAAACAACGACTGAGGGTTAAAGCAGCCAGGTTTCCATCTCTGTTGCAATATGCAGGTGAAAATGGTAACTAAGTGGCTCTAGTTTTTTTTACTAGCGCCTGTAAGTAGTTTCTAGTAAACATATAATATTATCTATCTTCAATAAATAGGTAAATCAATAAATAAATAGACTTCAAATAAGTATTACCAAGAGTAAGAGTAGTAATTATGATTTTATCTAGTCACAAATGAGAAACAAACTGTAAAGTAGTATAATATAATACTGTGAACAGTATCATCTACAGTGTGTTTTGTTTGTGTCTTGTACGTCATGAGAGTACCGTACCCTGGCCCCGTGTTTGCCAGCAGGACCTGTAGGACCTTGTTCTCCAATATCTCCCTGAGTGGTGGAGGGAATCAAACATTGTTAGTGAAAAAGGCACAATAATTGAAATGTGAAAGATGAGACTTACAGGTCCACCGATGGGTCCAAGAGGCCCCACCTCTCCCTGATCCCCTCGCTCTCCCTGTGCACGACACCATACAGTCATAAGACGGCCCGTATATCCTCTTATCCTCTTTGTATTTACAACTTACAGTTTTTCCTGCAGAGCCCATTGTTCCAGGGAGTCCAGGTTCTCCTGAATCTCCCTAAACAGAATATTTGTTTAAGATTTGAATTGTGATAAAAAACATTGTGTAAAAATGAATTAAAATGTTGTTTTAAATACCTTAGGACCACCCAATCCTTTTGGTCCTGGAACACCAGGCAACCCCTGAAAACAAATAAAGTGAAACAAGGGGTCAACATTTCCAGATTATAAGATCACGGCCATGGCCCAGTCATTTGTGTTGTAGAAAGACAAGAGGATTCATATTCATCACTAAATATGTGAATTACATGACTTATTATCTTGGTCTGTTTACTTTCACAGAGCAGCACATAAGCTGCATAGCTCTAGGTCGTTCAGGTGTATTCAATCATCGACAGTGACTGCAGTCAGAGGTCACACTTACAGGAAATCCCTGAACCCCCACGTCTCCCGGAGCTCCGGCCTTCCCAACGACCCCCTGTGGAAACACGGACCAGGAAAACACTTTTATGCAACACATTGTCTTACATACATTTAATGATGCATGAAAGAAAGAGTGTTACCTTTGCTCCAGGCATCCCAGGAATACCTTCACGGCCATCAACCCCAGGAAGACCCTACAAGACAATCAAATATAAAATAATAAAGAAACATAAGGACTTATCTTTATTTGTGGAAATAGATTCTTACACCCTCTCCTTTAGGGCCTGGCACCCCTGTTATTCCTCTTGGCCCTTGGACACCCTAAAATAACATTGAATGTTAAATCAAATGTATCCATCCTAGTATCATCGTTTACATTTGTGTTTATGATGACTTACCCCTTCACCTTTAGGACCTGCCTCACCCATCACGCCCCTCTGACCTTGATCTCCCTGAAACACATAAGAATTTATTAAAGAATTTCATAATTTTGCACTGTTTGATTAATAGATACAGTTTATATCGATAGACATACAGTTGCTCCGGCGACTCCCTGTAGACCTGGATCTCCATCGAGACCTCGCGCTCCCTACAAGACCACAACATGTTAATTAATACAACTACTTTTTGCTAATGTATAGCTTGAGAACAGAAAGCTGAACATAAACAACATTTACCATCTCTCCCTTGGGCCCCAACATCCCAGTGGCTCCGCGGATTCCCTGAGGACCCTACATTAGCAAAGCAAATCATCAAGTCCCTCAGAAATCAGCAGAAAACCAGTAATTAACAAATATTTATATCTTAAGTGGTAAATTTCTCACTGTTGGTCCTTGGGCTCCAACCTCCCCTGGGATCCCCTGCTCTCCTTCCTCTCCCTGAAAATAAGAGAAACAACTACATGAACAAAAAATGAATAAGAGAAAAAGCCAGGTGCATTGCAATTATATTGTAGAGTATTTTATGATTTACTGCCCACATTAGAAGGAAAACATATCTATTTGTACCATGAGTGAGTTAATTACATCAAATTAGTGCTCAATAATATGTTATGAATTACAAATAATGTACAAGTTTACCCTGACTCTGTGGGTATCCATGAGGACAGATAGAAGTATTTACAGCAAGTACATTGCCTTTTATAAAGCATCACTAAATATACATGTATGACATCAGTTTAAAATTATATCCCTTTCAAATTCTATTTAAGCAAACCTTTCACCATTATAACCCACGGAATGACTCTATAAATGTATGTCTATAAAAGCTGATAAACAAGAACAGTCAAAAATATTAACCCCCTTATCAACGATGAAGAATGTGAACATATATTATTATACATATATTATGTACATATTAATGGAGGGGCACAACATTTTATGAATTCTAAGAACTTTAAGAATTCAGGACCACTTAGGATCCCTTGAAATAAGGCAAAACAATGTTCATGGTTGGAAATTAACAAGGTTCCAAGTAGAATTTCAATATGCTAAGAAGAATTGGGAAAAAACAAAAAAACAAACAAATTGGCTCTAGTTAAATTGAAAACAAGGCTCAGGACAGCGGGGGTCACAGTCATAAGCAACGTTCTTTACAACATCTGGTCATAACCAGCGGCCATGTAACGCCCCTACAGCTCTTACAGCTCCTTTTCCACTGGAGGAAAAAGCTCCACATCATTATGCCACCCCCACATTGTGGAAAGAGAAAACATCTCAGGTGGGATCTGTTTGTCGCCAGTAACATTGGAAACCCTCTGTACCACCGTTGTTACATTTGTTCTCATCATAGAATGTGCTTCTTTCATCTTTCAATGTCCCATGTTTGATGCTCCGAGTCCAAACGGAAACGTCTTTGGTGTTCAAGGAGACAGAGCCTTTGAAGACCTTTTTTGAGTCTCCACAGACCCCGATTATGCAGTTCAACCCAACCATGTTCAGAAAGATTTTTTGCTTTTGTCATCAGAACATAATTTCAACTTCTTGACAGAAACATTTTCTTTAGTGGCACAGATTTTGCCATTTCAATGTGGTTCTAATCTTTGGATTGGTAGTAAAACAAACAAGAGCTTGCAGTTTAGGTGTAATTTTCAAAACTTGTTGCATATTGGAACTTTGTTAATATCTAGCCATGCAAGATATGTTTCCTTCCATCAAAGCCAAGATTGTACCAGTGGTGAGGGAGCTCTCGAGAGTTTGTGAGACGACCTGCATAGGACAAGCCTGGGTTTGGATTTGATCTGAAAAATACTACTAATTATGGGTATAAACCCTATACAAAACATATGGTTGGTTCTCTAATAACTAAAAACGATGTTAAATGTTGATAAAAAATCTTGATACCTATCGCAAAAATGACAATTCCTAGCTGTGGTGGTGGTGTCTTGTGGTACATGCATAATATACATTGTTCATCTTATTCCATGTGAGCTTTCCGGTCCATATACAGTAAAAGGATATCAGGAAAATGGTCCTTTTAAAAGAAACTTTCAGCGAAGGGGAAAATCATTGTTAGGAACTAATGCAGACAGACAGTAAATCATAAGCTGGTGCTGGTGATAAAGGGAGATAGACCAGGCTCATTTCCATTTAAATAGTGCATGAACACACTATGGGGAGAGCCAGTTGTGCTACAATATCATTTCAAATAAATCATCCTAAATACAGGGAGTCAACGGAACTAAACCCAGTCTGGTTTCTCCCTCCAAAAAAAAAAAAATACGTCTAGTCCCATTGGTCTTAGAAAATCCCCTAAAGAGCCAAAATGGACATTGATTATTGTCTGTGTTGTTCTGACTCTTACCTTGTGGCCTTGTTTTCCAGGTTCCCCTGCTTCACCCTTTACACCTTTGTGACCCTAGAGAAATATCAAACAGTCATCTACAACAAATACTATTATTGATTTTAGTGCACCACACAAATAGAATGTGCACCTTCATGCCAGGGAGTCCAGGGTGCCCTGTCATTCCCGGTGGGCAAGAATTTGGACACTACACAACAGAAAAATGTTTTCAAATTATAACAATATATTCAACAAGAAAAATGTACATTTTAAAAATAAAATACCATGTCAGTACTGCCCAAGGCCCCAGCTGCTCCCTTAACAAGAAATACATGTTCACAAAGATGCATTAGTTTTCATGTTTCAATGCATTTCCTAAAATGTCAAAAATAACTTTTGTGTCACTTACTCTGGGTCCCTGTGGTCCACGAGGTCCAGCTGGCCCTCTCACTCCCATGGCTCCCTGTAGAGCAGAGGAACAATGTCATGTAAGGTATTAGAAACATTATTATAAACATAAAAATGCACCACATATTCTATGTCAATTAATTTTACAATATTCAATTTTAAATTCTCTTATTGGAAACTCCTGGTTACCACTGTAAATAATATTATTTGGAGTCAAACCTTTATTCTTAGTTTTTATACTTACAGGTGGTCCGACTTTTCCGACTTCCCCTGCTAATCCTCCAGGCCCAGGTGGTCCCTTCAGAGAACAGATTTTTAATCAGCAATTCATGACATTTTCAGGATGTTAGGTTTTCCAAAAGTACTTACGGGGGGTCCATCAGGCCCAACGCCCTATTAAAATATGAAGATATAAGAATAGAACATGAAACAAGTCTGGCTTCCATGCATTTATGATTATGGTAAAATACTTACAGCTGATCCACGAGGCCCAGATTTTCCAGGTTCACCCTAAATAAAGTCATAGAAGCATCAATAGATAGAAAAACAGACTTGGATGCAGATGACAGACGTTAACATTCCAAAGGATTATCACATGACTGAACTGGGCACACTTGACTCAGCAATGTTTGGCTTAATGAGAACTGATGTAGAGTCTTCATTCCCCATGGAGATTACATGGAGACTTGCTGGATTAACTCTCATTTGTCATAAGAAATTGGTTAATGCACCGCAGCTCTTCTCTACGCCAACAGAGCGGACAGCCGACACTTGGCACCGTTTCTTCATGTTTCTGCAGCAGCAATGACAGGCTCATTAGTCACTTACTTTCTGTCCAATGGGGCCATCAGGTCCGGGATCTCCGACAGGGCCAGTAAGTCCCTGAAGAAGAGAATTATTAAAAGTTTAAAACATCTCAGGAATTGTCAAAGGCCTTGAGTCCAATGTTGCACCATCACTGAATACAGTTGTGGGTGGGACTTGTGAAATCCATATTCATAGAACATGCTCCTCCTCCAAACATTTAGTAGGCTCTGCAGTCTGATATCGGCCACTGTTTTTTACATCATAGAATGGCATAGAACATTTCAGTATAATTGCTTAACAGGCAGAGAGGAAAGGGCAGAGGCCAACACTCTTGGAGCCAGCATTCCTTCAGCCTAACTTAAACAAATCCCCCAGACACACACAACTATTCCTCACGGTTTTGAGGATTCTCAACAGCAGATATGACCAGCAGCGAAAACACAGTGCTGCCATTGTTTCTCAAAAATATTGCAATGCTATGTGAAAAATTAAACTTGTGGTGTAATAATCCCACAAATACAATAATGTATTGTTTTGTTGTTGAATGGGGAATGTGAATGACATGACTGAAAATGTATTGTAGCAGAGGGGAGGGGTATTCCTTCTTGGTGGGAGGATCTCTTTAGAGGAAGTATTGCCTTCAGTATTTTAAGGTATCTCAAGAGGAGGTAATAGAAGAACATAAAATATTTTTTTCTTTTCACTCACATCATTTCCAGGAAGTCCAGGTAATCCAGTAGAGCCGGGTTTACCAGCATCACCATCGGGCCCCTAGATACAAATTGCAGACACTTCAGTGCTTCACAAAAGGACAGGACTTTTCTTTAAAAATAATTGACTAAACTCACTGGTGGTCCATCTTCCCCATATACGCCCCTTTCCCCCTGCAATGGATTGTTCAATTAGTTTTAAAGACTCTTCTGGACGTGCTGACATAGAACAATCAAAAGAAACTCACATCAATGCCGTCAATTCCCGGAACACCTGCAGGTCCAGGGGGGCCTGGACTTCTCTGAAAGACGTATCATATTTGAATTGACGTAATAAAAAAAAAACATAATCGAAATCATCTAAACATGAGTAAATGAGAAATGTGTATAGAAAAGTGAGAACATATGTGTTATTCATTTTCATAGACAATGTTATGGAAGACGAAGAAATACAGAAAAAGCGCAACAAAGCAACATTTGCTGCATGTGGTGTTGGTGCACAATAACGCAATAAGCAGGAAACTTAACATGGCACCATAATTCACACCTGCCCTGCGGTAACTTCGGCCTGTGGAGACAAAACACTACACGAAGGCACAATAATGGATCTTACTTGCGCAGAGCAGATGAGCACAAGTTGCAGAAGGAGCGCTAAAAGCGGCCCTCGTAAGCCGGGGCCCCGTGCCATCATCTCCCCGTGGACTGGAAAGGTAAATGCTGTACTCCTGACCGTGGGCTTTGTTGGGCTGAAGGAGCCCCCGACAAAACAATCCAACTGAACCCACTTGAGTTATCAGACCGTCCGGGCTCCGGCCTCATGTTTATTCATGCTGCTCTGAACACAGACGCGGATTGGCGGGTTTGTCCCAGGGAACAGAAGGGGTGGGTCATCGCCAGGACACCAACACCAACAGGCTGAGAAGCTCTGTTATTGTCTTGTTTTATGCAGGTGCATTCCGTTATCGTTACAATTCCTTGCAAGAATCGGAGTTTTGTCTTACCTGGGTCGTGGCTGAGAGATCAATGCAGGCTCCGGTTCGGGCTTGGGCCACATCACAGTGGATCAACATGGACTGGAGTTCAAACTACAGAATATAATGAATGAATGGACCGAGCCAACAATAGCCATTAATCAAATGTTATAAAGCCAACTTATCTGAATTATATATTTTCATTTTACATTCAATCCATAGTCCTGGTTTAGACTAGATTTAAGAACACTGTACCCAAGAGGCCTATATTTCCGCGCTCTTTTTTTTTTCTTAGCTCAACAATTATGGGCATGTAAGTTAATTGTGGGCCGACTGTGTGTGCAAAAATGCTGTGTTTTAGCTTTATTGTAGTTATTGTATGTTTTATTAAGAAGTAACTTTCAAATGTGTATATGAATATCAAACAACATCGTAGGGGTATTGTAAGCCATTCAGATGCACAAACTGCATATTTTCTGCACAGTTGGTTGGTATAACTTTTTATGACACATTTTAAAGTAAGCATACTATGCCTGACATGTCTGTTTCTTTCAGACTTACTGGAACTGCCAAAACTGGATTATCCTGGAGTTTTCCTATCATGGTGAAGCCATCCATGCTGACTTTATGTCTTGGAGGAATATCCAGGGTGCCAATCAGAACACAGTCAACCAGCAGGGAGACTGAGTCCTTTCTAACATCCAGTAGTATCAGGTGCCAGTTGTTGTTGAAAAGTGAAGGTAGGGGACCAAAGACCACCGTGTGCTTCCTGGAGTCTGCCCCAATGGAAGTAAACTGTAGACACTGAGACTCCCCATTGAGACTCACTGCGAGCTCTTCCTCTCCTGTCACATCCTGCATCTGCCAGATATTCCACTTTTTACTTATGGTGTTTTCAGTCATTCGCAACTCAGTCACAAAGGCAAACTCCTCTGGTAGGCCTAAAGGATAAGCAGACCTAAAGGATACACAAATAAAAAGTAAATACTTTGGTAATACTATAAAACATCTTTATCATGTAAAAAACTAGCATAAGTAAAATCAAGACAGTATGCACACAGAGGAACAGAGTCACTTAAAAGTTCTGTCTTTGGTCATTCATTTTGTATTTGATTTGTTATTTGGACTTTAATATGTGATGCGCCAAATTTATATTCTGAAGGCATGTATAAGTAAGTATGTAAGTTCGTAGTTAAGTAAGTATGTAATTAAGTCACTTGTCAAGGCATATTTGACTTGGAAGTTCTCATGTTCAGCACCATGGACAGGGTAAGCGGTGTTGTCCAGTCTTTACCACTAGGTGGCACTGTTCATCTAGTTTAAGCAGCAGTAGCAGTAGTAACAGAAGTAGAAGCAGACACAGCAGCAGGTTACCTTGTGTTTAGCCTGAAGTTAAAGGTTGACCCAATGTTGTAGGCAACATGTTGAGGAGAAGATCCAGGAACCTTCTGAACAATGCCTCTTCGTGCAAGTTCCATGATATGGAATTGTGACATAATGTAAAACCCTGGGGAGTCATTGTGCATTACTTGAGTATGACATAAGTAGTATATTATGTATTCATTTATTTTGCCCTTGAAACATGCAAACTTATTATTCATCGTTTTGGAATTGAAAAAAAAAAAGATTTTGCACTAAGTGCTCCAGAGCAGCATTTTGGAAATTCTTTTGTTTGTGGAATAAGCTCTAGAAAAGGGCTTTGAATATATGAACTGATATCCCGCAGCCTAAAGAACCTAGCAAATTGTCACTACATAAAATATGATTGCCCTTCTAGTACATTTAGAATATTTTGTTGGAAAATGAATATACAGTATATATATATATGGCCAATAGTCAAATTCCAAATTAATACGTGATATAAGTGATATTTCATATAATAGTCCATAAATAGGACATAAGATAAACCTTTATTAGTCTTTATTACATACATAATGACTGTAAAGTAACTGCAGTACAGAATGACATGTTTGCTTGGACAATATTTGAATAATTTGTCTTGAGTTGGAAAAACCTGGGAATGTTTCACGTCCAACGCTGACTGGAGGACACGTGGACTGCTTGTCTAAATGAATACCAATATCAGGAGAAAATCTCACAGCTATAAGAAGAAGGAAAATAAATAGGTAATTATCAGACACACTGTCGGTGTTGGGAGTAACTCATAAAAAACAAGTACAGTTAATATGATTTTATTGTTGTTGAAGTTATTAAGTGATATTACATATTATCTGCGTGTCTCAAGTTACATGCAACTTTGATATAAGTGCAGTGATAATCCAAAAACATGAAGCATGGCAATGGAAAGATCAACTGCAAATGGAATTACCTTCACTATTAACAATACAGTTGAGAAAAAGAGGCAATAGTTTATACAATTTGAGTGAGATAAAAAAGGGAGATTTCTAGACTCTTAAACAATCATTTGAAATGACACCTAATAACATAGAACCATCTTCCACACAAACAACATCAATGAATCATATGTAAATGTGACAAAAAATCATCAAAATAGACAGTCATATCTATGTAGTACAAATTTGAAGTGCCTCCCAAACTTGTACATTGTAAAACTTGGTGTGAGTGTGTTCACTCAGTGGGAGCATAGTGTGGTTGTGAAGCTGCACATGTTTATTGAATAAATATTAGACCAGTGTGTTCAGGGCTGTGCTTTTAACACTTCAGCTCCAAATCATAAACTGGAGAGGAACCTAAATGGTATGTGATCCTCATCCTCACACTATAGGAGGGAAGCTGATATAATAAAACAGATGGATTATCTAAGTGAAGTATCACAGGAACACCAATTTGAAGATAGCAACCAAATACGGCCTTTACCATTGTGTATGTAAACAATAGTCTAATCAAGACAGATTGACAAAAAATATTTTTTTTTTGCATTCAAACTAGCATTTTAAAAACATGCATTGGTAATTGCAGCTTACTTACTTTGACCATGAAGCCCGGTGCAAAGATACAGTGGCATCTCATGTAAGGACAGCATTAACATGATTATGTACCTGAGGATAACATAATCTTTCTATTGTTGTTCTATTGTTAAAATTAGAACCAAGGGGGAAAAACCCCCATTTAATTTACCTTTTGACTAGTTCCATGTCAATGAAGAGAAATGAGAATCCTTAACTTCTTCTTGGCAGAGTAAAGCTGCTTGTCACAGAGGACTTCTTATAGCCATGGCCCTCATGTATTTGTCATGTGTCAATACCATCAACACTTCACTGTGTCAATCTCACATCCCTGTGTTGTTCACACTGGAAGATGCACTTCCTCTGAACATCACTTCAAAAGAGCAATTGTCAGTCTTGACTTTTGTCCAGTAGTATCCATGATATATTCTGCTTTTTTGGACATGTGTTGACCCAGTGCAACAACATTAGAGCAGAGATCGTGTCCTGGGTCATCCTCCCAAAGGGACATCATCAGCAGAGGCTCAACCCTGAGCTCACCCTTTGAATGCAGTATATGACAGGATGGCTATGTTTGATTTCTGAATATAGAATGGATTCATATCAATACATAGCTATATTAATGAACATGGAAATCAATAATAGACTAGGCTAAACATTAATAGGCTGTAGCAAACTCGGACAGTGGTAAAATAAGTATGAACACTGTTACGAATAGTGCCTATTGCATGATAAAACATGTTTAACTAACGACATTATCATCAGTCTGTATATTCTATTTCTACATCATGAGCTATTAATGGCGGTAATAAGAGTTGAATGAAAGTTGGTGTGAGTTGCACATAGCGCTGAGGAGGCGTGTGTGACGCGCAGTGCAGCTGGAGCCTGCTGCTGTCAGCTTGACTTCTGCTGCCCTGGGCTATTAGCTCTGTTCAGCCCAATACAGGGGCATGTGTTGATTCGTTTTATGAGTACTATCTAACATTCACCTCACTCGGGACTTGCGCAGCTGCTGGAGTATTTTCAATCCTGTGATCCAAAACAGTTTTGCTACGTGAGACGCAAACAGAGCTAACGTTGGTTAGCTAGCTAATGTTAGCTAGCTAATGTTAGCTTACCAACGTAATGGTAAGTAGTGCTAGGGCTAATGTTACACCGGTGATCTGGTTTTGCATAGCTAGCGTTTTTATGCTAACAGAAAGTCTACAGTCAAATGGCTGTACGTCGTATGAGTATGTATGCTTGTTTTGAGGATAGACTATGTTAGTGTTTCTTCATGTGGGTATTCTGGTGATGTGTGGCCTTTTGCATAAATTCAACTACAGTAACTATACGCTGCAGAACTGCAGATTGACCACCCACCCTGTCATCGTGATTTATTATCAACAAGATCTTTCAGTTGATTTTTCCTTGTCCTAATATCTTGAACTAATATGACCCCTTGTTACTTCCCGTGCAATGTCTTGGGCAACTTTCATCATTATAATTGTGTAACCTGTGTTGTCAGCTATCTAGTGAGTAGTGGTAGTAAGGAACACTGTTGAAAAGTTGTACTATATGGTGACCTAACTAGATGGATTGCCTATGGTAATGATTAGTTTATGCATGAATAATTTACA
The DNA here is from genome assembly GCA_964034765.1 of Knipowitschia caucasica. Lineage (NCBI taxonomy): Eukaryota > Metazoa > Chordata > Actinopteri > Gobiiformes > Gobiidae > Knipowitschia > Knipowitschia caucasica. Next base: position 27,890,052 of record OZ035835.1, read on the forward strand.
GGGCATATTTTATCATAACCTACCATAACCATAACCATCATAACCTACTCGATGTGTTCATAAAACAATCCAGAATAGTTTCATTCTTTTGAATGCAATTTAAATTACTGTATTCATTGTCTGCTTCTATGGTAAATAAATGCTCTTTGTTTGCTTAGTTTTGCCTTTGGCTCTGTATGCAAGTGTCCAATTTCATATAACAACCATCACACTTTCCGTATCAACAGACGTGTCACCTGTTGCAAAATCCTGTTGCAATTTGCCATGCGCTTTCTTTACATATAGTTCATTAAGAATATGATATTTTTTTGTCCTCAGGCCATGAGATGTATCCCAGGTGACGTAAGGCAGCAGTGCCTGTAGAGCTAAAGATGACTGAAATCCAGGCCACTCTGGAGTTTTCTGTGGAACTCCACAAATTTTACAATGTTGACCTGTTTCAACGCGGGTGAGTTTTCACTGTATTTGTAAATTAGTTAATTTACATTATACTTCACAGATTAATATGCTTACCATTTCTGGAAAGGATTATGAAAAGTGATCCTTTACTGAGCTAAATCTTCACCAGTCACAACGCAGTGGTTACCGCAGTTGTTTGCCTTTCCTTTCTTATCGTTTTTGGTTATTGTATACCTGCATATTTGGCCTGCTTACACCTTTATAGAGCCATGTCTCCAAATAGAGCAGCATCTCCAAAACGAGGGGTAATGCATCTTTCCGCAGCACATCAGTTTTAACAGCTCAGGTTTACTACATGAGTGACTGCAAAAGAAAGTGCTCATTATATATTTATTGACACTGCAGTGTTGTTTTTCCTACAGCTAACTGCTGCATTTTGTTCTGGATGCATCACTTATCCTTTAAGGCCCGTAATTGTGAAACTGATATATTATCCACCTGTTACCAAGGTAGTGAAGTGAAAACAAGAAAAAACAATAAACATGTGTAATGGTGATCTCTCAGATTCTACCAGATCCGAGGCAGTATCAAAGTGCCTCCCAGAGTTCCACACAAAGTTGAGGCCAGTCTCCTACATCCAGAAGGTAATTTACCTGTACTGTTTTATGAATGACTTTGGCACCGTGTAAATGACATTGTTATTTAGGTTCAGATTTGGCATTTCCCGCTTCCGTGCAAGATGATGTAATAAGCAGCAAAACATTCCAAATTCTGTACAAAAACGAAGAGGTGGTGATCAACGATGTTCTCATATTCAAAGTCATGATGCTTCTGGATGAGAAGAAGGTACATACATAGTTTAATATAAGTAGGGATTATAAACATACCATATTTGTATATTTTTTCATATCAGGTGGAGGAAACCCTGAATGAAACAGATTTTCAGCTATTTCTAGATTTGTACTTTACTGATGGAGACTACACGTATGTATATACTTAAAATTGTATTGATCCTTTTATTGTTTTGATTGTTCTTATTTTATCTTTATTCTAGACCCGATGATCCAAATTCTTTGCAAAGTATTAGTGGGCGCTCCCTTCGTTTGCACTTTAGCCTTCAGAAAGGCATCCATCAACACATCAATGTCATGTTTGACTATTTTCACCTCTCTGTCATCTCTGTTGCCATCCACGCCTCTCTTGTGGCCCTACACCAACCTCTTGTCAGGTCAGCCCCTTGTATGTAAAGCCTACATTTCTCCAAGGAAAATATAATTCACTGTCTTCTTTGTTGATCTAGTTTTCCTCGACCTGTGAAACCCACGTGGTTAAATCGTAATGCTCCCGCTCAAAGCAAAGATTCTCTGATTCCACCTCTGGAAAGTGTGGTGTTTGGAAGTGGTTATGTAAAGCAGGTGTCACCAGATGTAAGTTAAGCCATCTTCAAATGTCCTTTAAAAGTATTAGTTATAGACATAACTTCAGTATAGTCTTTTTGATTGAACACAGATTACCAGTCGTTTGCATGACTCAGAATACCAAAGTAAACAATAGCAGTGAAAATATGCATATAAAAGGGTGTGACGCTTTCTTAAGAACTTTGTAGAGAACACTGCCATAACATTCACAGGAATATGGTTGAACTTTTCATTTATTAATCTGTCCGTCTTGTCCAGGGTCGAACTTTTGTGATCTCTGAGCACTGTCTTCAGCATGCCCACAGTCTGCATCAAAACCTCTGCTCCAACCTCTTAGCTGCTTACCAAGGTCTTTTTGGATACTTCACCGATATCACAAAGGATCTGCCTTCCTCCCATCGCATAGAATTAGGTAACGTCATCTTCTTTTTTGCTTCCGTCACATTTTGCTTGAGTCTCTAATTGTAAATTATTCCCCCATGCCTCTCCATTGGTTTGCATCAAATGAAATGGAATTAAAGATGCAGTAAGCGATTTTGTTAGCTTAGCCGTAGCACCAACTCAAAACCACTCCCCCCTCCCCTCTCCACCAAACCAAACATCCAGATTCCAGCATTATCTTTTCTCTGTCACAACAGGGAGACGTGAAATTGGCATTTTCTGTTCAGCCATTTAAGGTTTTAGAAAATAATCCGATAACTCAGGTGTGCGCACTTGTGAGAAACCGGTTGAAGGGAGTAAACGCATCCCATTGGTTCGTTGGGGATGAACAAATCCCATTGGTTTATTGTTATCGGTCCGCTCAAAAATATTTTTTATGAATTTTTGGAGACTATATGCATCTGGCCAATTCCATTACTATTTGAAAACATATGATTACTTGACTACTTTTAGGGTTTCGGGACGTTTTCCCACAATATTTAAAAAAAAAAATGCGTCTGGAAAAAAACACTGACTGCATCTTTAATTATTGATTATGGCATTGTTTTATATCAGTTTTATTTGATTTGTCTGTTTTTTTTATTGTGTTCATAAAATGTCACTAAATACATTGCCTCCTAATACATTGTATTAACAAATAACTAAAGTTGAAACTAAAAAAACAAATTAAGCCAGAATCAATAGGATAACTTTAACAAAACATTACCAGAATATAATAATGGAAAGCATTTATCACTGATCAGATTGAACAGTACAAAAAGGTTAAACATCCCTATATGTGCAATCTTGCTAGCAAAACCCAGCATGCAAGTCCTTTATGAGCGAGTTCTCAGAAGACCCTATCCCCGAAGTCAAAGACACGTCTACATAGGTATGTGCAGAACCTCAAACTAGAGTCACTCTCTTCCCTCTTTTCTTCAGTTTCAACACTTTGACAACACTATCCAAAGGTTTCCTCCCTGTGGTTTAATCATCTTTTTATATCAGAAATCAGTGGCCATTGATAGTCACGTCTTTGGCCATTTTTTGATTATGGCATTCCTCACGCCATCTTAACCTAATTGCAGGTTCTTCATATTCCTTTCAGTTTCCACAAAATGTAAACTTTTTGTTCTTCCCTCCTTTAGAACAACATGACTTAGAAGCACGTTTAGTTGATTTATGTGAACAGATCAAGGTAAGTTCAATCTTGTGTTTATTTTACACCTGATAATTCATTATTGGGAAATAACTAAATCAAGTTTCTTTACAGACAAAAGCAGAGTCTCCTGATGAGCTGGCAGAGCTGGTAAACATGAACCTGGCCCAACTGTGCTCACTGCTAATGGCTCTGTGGGGTCAGTTTTTAGAGGTGGTTTCTCTTCAAGAGCATGTTGCTGCTATATTGGCTATGGAACATCATGCATTAAGAGTAAGTTTTATAGGCTGTTGAACTTTACTAGTGTTTATAAGACTCACTAAATACAAACAGATTTGTGTTTGTAGGTTAGGCGATTTGCTGAGGCTTTCTTTTGTTTGGAGCACCCCAGGCAATCTGCTCTGGCATATCAGGAGCTTCAGTAAGTATTGAGTTGGCATTTGCTGTTCTAGACGCATAGTTTTGCCGCATCAAGTTAGCACTTGTTACTAACATACTTTCTATTTCATAATGTCTCACTTAGTGCGCACAGTCACCAGCAAATGACTAACGCAATCAAAAGTTCCAGCTATTTCCTGTCTCTGCCGCCACTTCCTGTAGAATGTGTGGACCTGGATGGTGACGTCAACTCCCTGCCAATCATTTTTGAGGATAGATATCTTGATTCCGTCATCGAAGGTTAGAAATCACACGCTTACACCGTTATCTTTGCAATATTTCATCCTTGAAAGGATTGTCTTGTGATTTCTACATCTCTATACATATCAAGATCGAGATGGACCATGGCTCGGGGTGAACAATACACGCAGTGGTTTGATGTCTGGAAAAAGTGAAAAGTCTAACTGTAAGGAGTCCAGCGCTTCAGCGAGCCCCATACCTGAATCCCGGTGCAGCTCAGAAGACAACACCTGGCCAGACTATGATCCGCCTCCTAAATCCAAAGGAAAGTCTGTCAAAACAAAGAAATGTTCCAAGACTGAGAGCTCTAAAAAACTAATTCGAGAGGGCTCAAAGGACTCTGTTGTTCTTGTTGGTTATAAGAACCTTAAAGCTCCATTTAGTGAAACCAAACAAAAGGAGAGAGACTGTCCTCCTAACCCAGAGAATTGTGCAGAACAATCTGATCCAAGTAGCAGTGTAAAGGTTGAACCTTGTGTGGAAAGGGCTGTTCAACCTCTCTCTGAAGACAGTGGTAAACCATCTGCTTGTGAGGGAGAGTTAAAAATGACTACAAACTTTGATGCACAGAACAAATCCCAGGCAGGTACTGGGGCTTTATCCTGTAACCAAGCGTCAACCAAATGCCAAGGGGACACGTCGGACCCAAACTTGTTACAGTGGTCTGGAATCAAGCAAATTGAGGTGAAACCAAGTAACAAGGACCCATACCAGGGAGAGAAAGTCACTGTTATACTACCTGGTAGAACTGAAAGGGCTTGTAGCAGTAATATTTCTGATATTAGTGACACAACTCTTTGTGACTCTCTTTTGGACTCTGTCTTTGTCAATGAGCCACCATGTAACAGTCAGTTTTTTCAGCCTTCAATGCAAGTGAAAGGTGAATGTAATAGAATGCCTGATGTTCGAGCCCCTAGTGCCTCCTCCCGCTTGTCTGATTCTGGGATTGAAAGTGAGCCTAGTTCTTTTGCTCAGTTCACTCCAGGACTTCAGACTTTAGCAGGACAAAGCGCCTCAGAGCCAGGAACAGTTTTCCACCAAACAGAGAAAGCAATTTTGAGTCCTCCATTGCGCTTTGTTCAGCAAATGCTAAACCCAGAGAACGCAAGTGTGGTTAGTGGAGTCCAGTCGTCTCTCACCTCCATCACATCTTTACCCTCCGATGAAGATGGCGATGGCCCTTTAAGAGATTTGAGTGGACCAGAGAGGAAGTCCAGTGTGCTGGTGCAGGAACAAAGTTTGATTTTCTCTGGAGCCAATGCTTACCAGACTTGCACTGTGATAAATGACACCTTGCTCTCCAAACCTACATGTGACCTTGAAACAGATCCTAAATTACTAGTTTTTTCAGAACATGAGGGTACTGCTCAGCCTGAAGGTAAAGAATCCCACAGTGAAGCCCACACTACCTGCCCCTCCAGTAACTCTGGTACAAGCAGCACAGACATGGTGAAGCGCGGGATGGTAGAAAATTACTTTGGCTCATGTTCAAGTACAGATGTGTCCGAGATCAGTCCCATAGAAACATCGGCTGTGACTCTGGGAATCCAGGCTAGACCTCAGGTTGAAGACGACGAGGATGAGCCAGAGAGTGAGATGATTGAAAATGGCTATTATGAAAAAGAGGATGGCTATGCTTTTCTCAATGGTGTCACTGACGAGGAGCAAAATGAAACCGCCAGTACTTCTGCTTTGGAGACAAGTCATTTATTTGAACATCACAGTCCTCACAGCATGAGTGAGTTCTCGACACTTCCAAAATTAGCTTCTCATGCTTCTGGACGCAGTTCAGAAAGACCCTCTTGTGCATCCTCCATTTTTTCTAGCCTGAAGTGGTACGAATGCACCTCCACACCACAGATGAAAGCGTAAGGTTTTTTTGTCTCATTCAATATTGTATATTACTTTCTATGAGGATGATTCAATGTAGCACATTTGATTTTATTTATTATGAAGGTTCATCAAAGCTAAAGAGGAAATGAAGCAGCTAAGACTCCCTGGCTTCTTATACAGTGAAGTCCCTGAGCTGGCGTCCACCGTGCCCTATTTCAGTTTAGAGGAGGATGAAAGTTGCACAGAGGGCATCCACCTCATAGTCTGCGTCCATGGGCTGGATGGTGAGAGGAGACACATGCGTTGATGTTTTTTTAAAAATGCATTGAGTGACATTTTCTTTTTGGACAGGCAACAGTGCAGATCTTAGACTAGTCAAAACGTACCTAGAGCTTGGACTCCCTGGTGCACGTATAGACTTTCTCATGTCTGAGAGAAATCAGGTGATTTGTTTGTGTTAATATTTATTTATGTATTTAATTTTAACTTTGTATTGAATATTGCATTTATTCCTTTTTCAACAGAATGACACATTTGCTGACTTTGAATCCATGACAGATAGGCTACTAGATGAAATAATTCAGTACATCCAAATTTACAATCTCACAGTATCTAAGATAAGGTAAGTGACTAAACTATGAAAAAAGGACATCCTCTATATTTTTTTCTGCATTCTATTTTGTTGTTGTGTTGCATTTTTAGCTTTGTAGGTCATTCTTTGGGAAACCTCATTGTACGCTCAGTGTTGACTCGTCCGAGGTTTAAATGTTACTTGAGCCGGCTGCACACTTTTCTTTCACTTTCTGGACCTCACCTCGGCACTTTGTACAACAGCTCGGCTCTTGTAAACACAGGTATCATTTGTAACAATGTATAGAGACTGTAGCAATGATTATATTTTTAATTTGAAGGATTAATTTTCCAGGCCTTTGGTTTATGCAAAAGTGGAAGAAGTCCGGATCACTTCTGCAGCTCACGTGTCGGGATCACTCTGATCCTCGTCAAACATTCCTCTATAAGCTCAGCAAAAAATCAGGTTAATTTTCTTTTTTCATTTGCTCTATACATTATTATATATACTTACATTACACAATACAATGTATTCTTGTATAGCCCTAAATCACAACAGCAGTCATCTCAGAGGACTTAACAAAGCCATTGAAATCACCAACACAGATCAGAGAATCAACAGTTAAGACACAAAACATATAGAATACATATGTATTGGTCCATAGGGAGAGAACAACATACCCATGAATGTTGTAGAATGTTAAAGTGTCCTGGATCATCACCACAGTCCTTCTTGTTAGACACCAACTATCCAACAGACCCTCCTGCATCGGCAAGGAAAAACTCTAAAACCCCTTTTACATTGCTATGTACCATCTTCTAGGTCTACAGTATTTCAAGAATGTGGTGCTTGTGGGCTCCCTGCAGGATCGTTACGTGCCATACCATTCGGCTCGTATAGAGATGTGCAAAACTGCTTTGAAGGATAAACAGACAGGTAACACAAACATTGAATCTTAACAAACAGATCCTGATTCTTTTTTTGCAAGTCGATGTTTATAGCACTTTCAGACATATTATTGAAATTACCAATTGACAAGGATGGTTAATTAAAAGACTGATTTAAATAAAGAGATCTGAATCACTTTGTGGTAAAAAATTGTCAAATTATTATGTAGCCACTGCTGCCCTAGGGCACACACACACACACACGCCCCAGATTCATACTAGGAATATACTGTACGAATGTAACTAACGCCTGTGTATTTGGCTTTATTCCAGGCCCTGTGTATGCTGAGATGATAGAGAATTTGCTGCTGCCTGTACTTCAGAACAAAGACTGTAATCTTGTGCGATACGATGTCATTCACGCTCTGCCCAACACGGCCAACTCTCTGATCGGTCGGGCTGCTCACATTGCAGTTCTGGATTCTGAGATCTTCCTGGAGAAGTTCTTCCTGGTTGCTGGCCTTAAGTTCTTTCAGTAACTGGACAGAAAGCCAATACCTCACTCCAAATTAACCTCTTTGATTAAGGTCTGGATTATTCATATGGTTTTAATGCTAATACTTTGCTAAGTTATGATGGGAGTGACATTATTTTTGTGGTATAATGAAATCCACCACGCACATAGCGCATTGTTATTGTGTTTTTAATTACCTTTTAAGTTATTTTAAGTTATGTATGCTTGTATTAACATTGTTCCCCATGTTTTATTTTGTATTTTTTAATGTTTTAATAATTAACAAATTATTTTACATTATGAACTGGAAATAGCTGCTAATAAGTAAATAACGTTTTTTTTTAGGTTTCCCAAGTCAATCTGCACATAATTCTTGCTGTTGCATAACGTCACAAATACATTTTTACTCTTTAGTACATTAATTTGCGCCATTCTATGAATATGTGGACAATGAATTGCGCAGACAAGTTTTAATTTGTACAAATCCCTTTTGTAATAACAGGTTTTTAATACTATGTATCATGGTAAATTGCAATGATTGTTGCTTGGACTTAGGTGGTAAGTGGTAACACTTGATAAAGTTGTTTTTTCCATTGCAACATTACGCACAAAACTTGCCCAACCTGGTGTTGAAAGGGAGAAAGCTTTGCCAACTACACGACTTACAGGGGCTCAACTGCATTTCTTAATTGCAAAAAAAGCACATTATTAATAATTTTAAGTTGAAATTGTTTTCTACAGTATCTGCTTGGTAACTATTGGTGATTATATTTAAATGGAAAATATTGTCTGGGAAAATTATCTTTGGCGAATGTTTATACGTCATTTTACTCTTGTCATTAAAATGTATTAACGATAATGTACATCTGGCATTTCGGTCTGTAAATATGCAGTTCACACTACACCTGACCACTAGATGTCCTAGTCCCTCACATATTGTAATAGCCTTGTATGCAAATATCTTTACATAAATCTATGTTATCTATAATACGTTTGCATTTCTGTTCATCTCTCTGATTTTTCTAAATAGAATTTTTTTACATTAGGAGGCGCAGTTTGGAGTGAACCAATAGACATACAATATATTAGGACATTTACATCATTGCCTTCGTATTTCTTTTTACAAGATACATTACTATATTCATATTAAACATTTCCGTTCAAATAAAACTACTTAAGTGACCTATACTTGTATTTTAACATCGGAATAATAACAGAAGCCCTATATAAAAGTATGTGTGAAGTTGTGACCCCCGCGTCTGCTGCAAGTGGTTCGGTCCAATCTCTCGTTTGTAACAAGTGTTGAAGAAGTTGCAACACGCGATGATGGGGTGGAGGGGATAGACGGTTGTCCTCATTAACGCTGTCAACAATTCATTCAGAAGAAACACGCGTTTTCATCTCCATAATGTACGGGAGAACTTGTGAGAGACTTTCTGATTATGTGAGGGTATGTACAAGTCTTCTTTTCGTTTGTTTGGCTAATGCACTGTGGTAATATAGATTTAGATGATGCACTTGATGCATATTTATCAGTATTTAAAGGATTCCTGTTCTCTGCTGTTCCGTGGTCACCTCTCGTAATAACGGGTCTGTGGTAAAGCGCTTTACTACAATAACTCGTTTTTTCAATGTGAAGTTCCACGCTACTTACAACTTTAAATAGCATAAGCACAAAACAGACTTATGGAAGCTAAAAGAAGCGCCTAATCTTTTACACTGTCCGAGCCAAACATGTTGCTTTTAAAACGAACATGTTTCTCAATGGATTTGTTTTTGTACGTGCTAATTATGTTATGGAGTCATTGAATGTAATTAAAATATCCTCCATGGGGTTTGATTCACGCAGAAAGAATGCTTTACCCCCCTAGTCATTGGAGCTCGCCCACCACCACCTCATTGTTTTCAAGTGGGATGAGTTGGCTGTGCTGTTTACTGGGATCACCCCCACCCAAGTTTTAGCGGGCACTTAGAGCTTGTAGTAGTAGTCCAAAGCTATGGTGTTATTTTTCTTACAAGCAACCCTGTGCTCAGAATTAGGGATTATAACTGTGCTGAGCAGGATTTAAAGCAGATGGCTGCTCTCATGTGATGCAAGGGTCATGTTCATTACATACCATAATAATGAGAGACACTTATATCGAATCACATAAGAAGTAAGCTTTTTGAAGACTGATCTCTTGTGTATATAGTACATTTATGGAATAAAAAATATTGCATAATGTATTTTTGTACACATTCTGTGTTGTCAATTTTTTTTAGAGTAGGGGTTGTCAAAGATCTATACCAACTGGTATTAAAACTATATTACTATATCAAGTTACAAAATTTGTCTACCCCTTTATTGTTCCATTTCTGGGTTGGGGGGGTGGCAATCAGAGCTGCCACCTAAGTCTCAATGCACCAGTCCTTCCTGATTGTCCTGCAGGTGGTGGGTCCACAGGAAGATGGCTTCTCCATCATCGACGACATGGCCTTGGTCTTTCAGCAGGGGCCTCAGGCAATGTGGGGTTAAGTGTCTTGCCCAGGAACACAACAACGTCAGACTTCAGTGGAAGCAGATGACATGGGTCGTTGTGGGCTCGAATAAATGCAGTGGTAGCCAAATTGGCATTGTTTTGCATTGTGACAACACAATGTCAGACTATGGGGAGATATTTCAATGTTTTAAGATGGTTGTGTACATATCCTGTTTAGAATAATTCTGCAGTAAAAACAATTATCTTTTATATAGTCAGGTGGCTTGTAGTGCCTCGAATGTAACGCTGTTCTAGTAGTATGCTTCATTGTTATGGTTATTTTGCAACAAAAACCGCTTTTGTTTTGATATAAATGTCCATCCCGTCAGTGTTAGAAGTATAGTATGTGCTTTTCAGTCTAAGAGTTTTCTTGTAATAAGACATACAAGAGAAGTAAGTAATAAGTAAGTTTGACTCCATGAAGAAGTCCGTTGCGTTCTAGAATTTCAGGTTGTGTTTGTGTCTGCTCTGACGTGTGGGCGCTGTCTGGGCACGTTTGCACATCATATTCTGTAAGAAAAGCTGCTTGTCTTTCCGAGCCAAGACGAGCTATCCCAGTGGTTCCCATAGATCTTGAGATATGATGTTACACACTTTAATTTGTGTTTTGAACTTTTTTTTTTTTACAAACCCGACTTACTGGAAGTTAAGTCCCCAAGGGCTTAAACTCAATATTAAAAGACTCATGGAGCACATACAAATAGTTCAGTAACAGGTCACATTTTTGGTAAATGCAAATTGAATTCTATCCTTTTCTATGTGATTGCAGCTGTTTTTCATGATCCATTCTAGGTATTATTGTTTTTATTATTTCCATTATAGTATTGAGTTGGATTTAGAGGGATAAGAGGCGGCACACGGGAGTAATTACAGTGATTAATTGATTCTAAAACCTTAATCAGATGAGTCTCGTACCAGTTGGGGAAAATCCCACCGGGTCAACAACTGATTACTGGTAGTTGCTTGGTTTTTACTTATTTTTCCTGGCATAACGCCGAAACGTCGCAATTTAAATAAATATTTTTTAATTTGCAAGTAAGACAGTGTGCGGGATTATTCTCTCTCTGACTTATTTTTCCTGTAACATTATCATTCCAGATTTAACATGGATCTGGACCTACCCTGAAGTAGGACGTGTTAGATTGATGAGACTGTTTTTATGAGAACATACTCCTCCAGCGTATGCAATCATGTCAGTCAAGTTCGACAGGACAATTTGTGTTCTTCTTCCCAACAAAGACCAGCTGGACATCAAAGTTGGGGTGAGCAATGTGATAACTTGAAATCTGTTGGCTATAAAAATGTATATTACAACTTTTTTTTAATGCTAATTTCAGCCAAGGTCCACAGGGCAGGATGTCTTCAATCATGTAGCGGAGCGTCTTGGAATCAAAGAGCTGCACTTCTTTGGTCTCACTGTTGTCAAAGGTGAGTCGTTGTATTGGTGTGTCGAGAAATGCAGACACGGCAGCGGGGATTGCACCTGTACATGGTTTATTTTTGAGTCCCTCCAGATTTGTAAATCATTTGTGCCAATGTGCATAAGAACAGAGATGTCCTCACTTGAGATATAAATGGCTCATGCTTGAGATACAGTATAGATACTGTAGTAACAAAGATGTACAGTGCTTCAGATAATAATGTTTAGCAGTAATATAGATATAACTCAGTACAAAATATTCTGGTCAATTACACAGATGCTACTGTATATGTGGACTATAAATATATATATTATTTTAATATTAATTTAAACCTCAAATCTTAATCGCAACCTTTCTCTTTCCCCAATAGTGGGCAACAATGTTTTGCCTCCAAACAAAGTCAATTTGCTATTCCTGTCTGAGTAATTCAACGATGTAATCCTTTTCAGCCTGTTCCGTACATTACGTTTCCTCTGCGCTCTTTGTTGAAAAAAAAATGTTGAAACGCTTTGCTAATCTTGTGGGGCTCATCCCTAAAACAAGCAGTCTTTTGTTTTTGTGGTGTTGGTTCAGCGATCACTTAGGCCTGGATTCCTGCACTATTAAGTTCATTAAGCTAGGAATGCACCAAAGCATTCCTTCTCTCACTGAGGGGAGGGACAGGGCGATAATGGCAAAGGGAGCGTAGAGGGGAGAGCATGTAAGAGTGGTGCGGGATCGGTCATGACACAAAAGAACATCTTTGTCAAAGGAGATGAGGTTATGGAGGGATGATTCAACGAAGGCAAATGGAAACACGATAGGGATGAAATTATGAAATAGCTTCTCAAGTCTGACAGTAAAGTTGAGCAAAACTGATAAAATGGATGACATGGATTCCAGAGTCATGAATCATGGATCCTGGAAAATGCAAGATCCTTTCCAGACCACCTTTTGAAAGAAGCTCTGCATCACCTGTAATATTGCACAAAACGCAATAATTAATGGAAAGGCAAATGTATTTGTATAGATAAATAATCATTTTATATGAAAGAGTGAAGTTACAACATTTCAGTTGTATGCACCGCTAAATAAAAAAAGATGTTCAAATCCTGGTTAAAAACAGGGTAAAAGCCTGTCTTACATTTTCCAGCGAAATTACAATAAATTTATCATGAATTCTTTATTGTTGTTGTTGCATGTTCTTCAGCAGTGGGGGTTGCGAGCTGATTGTGTCTATCCTATTATCAATGCACACAGAGGTAGACGCCATCTAGTGGTGGGATAGGTGAATTAAGGCTGTATTGAGTCATTCGATTTAATTAGAACTAATCGATTTGTGGAAATGTTGACTATAATCTATTCCTTTTTTTGTCAATTAATTGAGTTGTTTTTTTTAAAAAAGTGTACATATTCCATTGACTATTTTTCTTGAACCTGCTGTGAAGAGGTTTTTGGGACACATAAATTTCAAACTTTTTTCTTTTTTTTTTCAACCAAACAAATGGATGATTAAAATTTGCTCGGATAGCCAAATGACAAATAAGGACTGTAGGACATTATTGCTGTCTGTTCTCTTTAGTAAAGTTTAGATGACACTTTTCTGTTTTTATTTTTGTAGACAATGAACATCTTTACATTGATATGGAAGACAGATTGACCAAGTATTTCCCCAAAGAGTGGAAACAAGAAAATGGAAAGGTAATGGAATCCACTGGCATGGATCCGCTGACATATCAGATAACTAAAATGTGTATTATTGTTACAGGCTTTGCTGAAGAAACCGTTACCTTTGGTGCTCTGTCTCAAGGTGCAGTACTATGTGGAGAATGGAAGACTTCTTGGGTATGTGTGGACTAGCACTTTGCTTGCCGTCAGTTTTTGTTTTGGTTTGGAATGTTTTCTTTCTGTCAGCCTCTTTATAAAATCCTCCAATCTTATTATGTCCTGTACCAGTGAACGCAAAGCACGCCATCTGTACTACTCAGACCTGCGTGAGCGAGTGCTGCGCTCTGAATGCCGTCAGCAAGAAGAGGTGTATTTTCAGTTGGTGGGTTACGCCTTACAAGCTGACCTCGGGGACCATCCACCTCCAAACCAAGACCTGGAGTCCTACTTTGAACCCAAGAATTACTTTCCTCCATGGGTAGGGTTTGCACTTTTAAGTGTACAAATTGATTTAATATTTCTGTAATTACTTCACTTCTTTCAATTTTCATCTTTTGTAGATCATTGCAAAGCGTGGCATAGATTATCTATTGTGCCATGGTCCTAAGGTTCATCAGGATCTGTGGGGAATGTCCTCCCGGGATGCCACCTTGCTCTTTATCAGAGAGTCCTGTCGATTGGAGGATGTCCCTGTCACGTTTTACAAACTGCAAAAGGTCAAACATTTTTTATTGAAAGTCATAGTTGGATTCTAAATGTATTATATATCCCATATATCATCTTATTCTTCCCAAGACATGAGCAGATGAATTGATGCAATCATCGCTACTGTATGAGCATGTTGCATAATGGTTTATCTGCTATAGTTTATTCTCCTCCCTAGTTCAACTGCTGAGTGATATTTTGAATAGTTGCCCATGCATTGCGTAATGTGCCTTCACTTTTAATTTGTTGTTCGCAGCAGCACTGGTACGGGGTTAACCGTGGAATGGCTTATCTAAACCTTTCAAATGCTTCCCTGACATGTACTCATTCATTGTACAGGACAGAAAGGCTGAGAAAGGAACTGCGCTGCTTGGTCTGACCTTGCGAGGAATGCAAGTCTATCAGGTATGTGCATATGCTGCTGTTGTAAATACTCACTTGTGCTCTGATGTGGGGCCTGCAAACCTGCATTTTCTCAAAGATTAAACCTGTGGAGTCCTATATAACTCTGAACAGTGGTGTGAGGAATGTGTGGGCTACCACCAGTGGCCAAGCCCCAGAGATAGGGTCCGTCTGCAGCCTGTCAGTGTTTGATCTGTTCGTCAGGGGCCATCTGGGGATTAGGGCTCCAGGCCTGACTGATTAAAGAGCCAGCAGACCGTGAGATACCTCAAGAAATCCATGGTCTTTTGCCAAAGCCAGGCTGCACCTGTACAAAACACAATTGATTATTGTTAATACGCGTTAAAAGATTTTGTATCTTCAGTCACGGTTCTTTACTTTTTTTTGTGTTTTTTAGGAAGTGAATAACATACGGCAGTTGGTGTATGATTTCCCCTGGTCACATGTTGGTCGTCTAACTTTTCTGGTATGTGCTAAATCTCGTTGAAGAGCTTTAGCCCTTTGTTGTTTTGTTGAATTGTTTTTTTAATGTTTTTTTTTTTTTTTTTTTTTTCATGTTAAGGGTAAGAAATTTGAGATCCAGCCAGATGGTTTGCCGTCTGCAAGAAAGCTTGTGTATTACACTGGGTCATCATTTCGTTCTCGACATCTTCTCCTGCACCTGAGCAGCTGTCATCGCCTCTACCTCAGCCTCCAACACGCTCTAAAACACCTACGGCAGCTGGAAGAGACTGAAGGTAGGACAAAAACTATTCATTATAATTGAAGAATATTATATAAAGTTGACAGATGTAGTTATTTAGATTATTGAATTGTTTAATAAATGGTTCATTGCTATGCTCTGCTTTCAGCCAAAAAGCGGTACAGGGAGTCCTACATCAGTGACGACTTGGACATGGATCCTCCGGGGAGTGAGAGTAGCCCTGGTCTGTCTCGACACTCCACCAATAGTTCTGGTATTGAAGCAGACACCCGCCAACACAGCATCTCTACAGACCAAGCATCCATGGAGGAGGAGGGACACATCCAGGCAGAGCAGTGTATAAGCTCTGCCGACAGCCGGGGCAGCTTCCGCACCTCTGGAGTGGTGGCGGGCTGTAAGACTCTAACAGAAAATGACGAGTGGCCACGGAAAGGTGAGGGAGACTACCTAACTCTTTTATTGATTCATGAATACATTTTCTTTGCCTCAACATATATAGAGTATTGTATAAATAGCAATTTGTGAACAAAGCAGTCCACACGATGCATAGACAATGTTATTAAAAAAACATTTTGTCTTTTATATACTGAGAGCTGAGTGTTAGTCCGCTTTATTACTGAAAATGCTGATCTAAAGATGTGACAGAGGCCAAAAATGGATGCAGTTATATGCATTGGATTACATGGTACATTTTGGGGATTTCAAAGTTTAGTTTTGAATTCTGGCTCACATGGGAAAGTTTGTTTTAAACTTGGTGTGAAACAAGTAAACGCTGGTCAATGAGTTGCAAATGTCAGTTCACTTCCTTTGAAACAGATGAACTGCCATGAGAACAATTTCTGAAGTGAACAGAGTCTAGTTTACAAATAATTGTGAACGCACTCTATTATAGTGGCCATAGCATGAGAAAGTAAGTAAGTAATGTTTATTTATATAGCGCAAAGCCAGATTCCGTCAGACATCTAATAGTAGACTTCTGGGAACACCAGGTGCCACAGTGGGCGGCTGCAGCTGTAAAGTGTCAAACTGTTGTTGTGTCCTTTGGCAAGACACTTCACCCACATTGCCTAGAATGAGTCTGGTGTGTGAATGGTTGGTGATGGTTGGTGATGGTTGGAGGGGCTGATGACACACATGGGTTGCCTTTCCTCTGTCAGTGTGCCCAAGGGCAGCTGTGGCTACAATAGTAGTTCATCACCACTGGTTATGGAGTGAAAGAATAATGATATGGGAAGTGTTTGAGTGTTCTGAAAAGCGTTATATGAACCAATACATTACTATATTTATTATTATAAGATTAAAAAAAAAGGGTTTCAGTATTTTTGAGGCTGGAATATTTGTGTACAATTTTACTTTTCCAGCTTCTACTAGTTCTCTATGTTGTGGTTTCCGTTCAAACATTGGTAAACAAATTAAGTACTTTGACTTTGTTCAGAAAGAAATCTAACATTGTTTTTCATTTCAAACGGGCTTTCCAATTACTGCAGTTGGATTTGGATTTGTCAACAATGCAAAACATTCAGTAAAGCTTTAAGCCTGTTTGGCTTTGATTTTCCTTTGTGGTTTGCTTACATACACTTGTACGTGTTATATTATGCATTAGCTTTGTGTGTTTACATGGTTGTACTTCTTTTGTATTCTTTTAAAAGATGTCAATAAAGCATCAAAAGAAGAACTTGTAGATGACCCCAGCGACATACTGGCAGATTCCCTTGTTGGTGTGTCTGTCGACTGCACAGATCTTTCATTGTCAAATCACTCAACAGGTAGTTAGAATGGACTGAACCTTTATTTGAATTTTGTTTTATTGATTTGTGTTTTAATACTTGTTTGTGGTGTTTTAGAAAGTGAACAAGAAGAGGAGTTTGTACAAGATAAAGATGCAGGCAAACAGGTTTGTCTCCCCACCTTAGTTGCTTTAACTTGTATTAAAAAATATACGTATGAACAGTGCTTTCTGCTCATTTTCTTCACAGTTGCCTAAATCCAGAGTCCAGTTGAATGTGGACCGACAAAGCCAAAGCCTTGATGATGTCCGTCTGCTGCCACCTCTGGCGCCTTTAGGAACAGCGCTGTCCCCTGACTCCTCCCACAGTTACACCTTTGGGTTTCCTGATGCCCCTTTAAATGTAAAGACTCCCATTGAACACAATTTTGACCCACTCAAACTGTGCAAAGACAAACCTACCTTCTACGGTCGTCGATCTACAAACTGCCTTTCCTTGGACTTGTTGGGAGATGAGCAGCTACTGGAGTTCATCTTCTGAATGTCACAGGAATGCACTAATCCCAGAGCAAATTTTGGAGTGCTCAAAGTAAAAAGACATTACTTGTAAATCTAGTCAAAGGAGCACATGGTAACTTCTGTGGCAGGACTTCCACTTGTACCCATGTAGATGCCTTGACAGATGGCACATCCATTCTTTTGTTGAGTGTGGTTGCCTCGCTACAGATCTGACCTATAACTTTACCTGTTGTTACCGGCTGCTGTACATGGATGACTCCAAGGCATGACAATTTAGTCATGGTTTGATCATTGCGTACAACACAGTAACCATATGAAACAAGCATGTGGCTGAGTCATCATAAGAAAAGTTACAATGTGACATTTTATTTTTAACTTGCAACAGGAACCCCTCATTTCATTTTTTTTGTATTTTTTTCTAGTGACCAGTGAGTAACTAGACTTTTATTTATTAATGTACTATGTATTCATATTTGCACTGTTTTATCATATTTTACATCTGCAAAACAATCATTTTAAGTCTGTTAATCTCGTTGGGAATTTAGTTGATTATGAGGTCAACAGCCGGTCTGATCTCATTGACTGTTGAGGCACTTACTGTGTATGTTGTGTTTTGCACTGGTCTCATTTTTAAATGCATTGTTGTGTGTACAATTATGTTTTCCTATAAGTCCTCTACAGCAATGTGTCTACTGATGTGGAAAATTGAACCTCTTTAAAGCTGGAAATGTATTCATCCAAAGCCTTGTTTGTAGATTCTGCTCTCTTCGTATCACACCAGTAAGCATTATTTGCAAAGCATTATGTCTGTATTCAGCTTATGTATAATGAGTTTGCAGTACAGTTATATAACCTCAATACAAAGAGCCTTTCTGGTGCATTAACAATATTTTGACTGTTTTGTGATTCATTGTAATGGACATTAAGGATCTTTTTAGCCATATGCGCTTTACTGAAAAGAATGTTACTGGATGCCTTGTATTTTAACAGCTGATAGTAAAAGGATATTTAAAAACTTTTTTTTTAAATACAGAAAATAAATTCTTATTGCTTTAAGGAAACAATGTTGTGTACGTGTCTTGCTGAACTAATATACAACTTCATTTTGGTAAGGAACTTGTAATAAAAACACTTATGAATTCATTTGTATTGTGTGGGGCAGTGTCTCCCAAAGTGGGGTCCGCGGCCCCCTGGTGGGCCGCGAGGGTACTGCAGGGGGGCCGCGGGAGGTCATAAAAAAAATAAAAAAATAATATAATTATTTAATGTTAAATTTATAATGTTTTGTTTGTAATATTAAAATATTTGTGTTCATTATTTGACTTGAATAATCCACTGTAATCATATTTTTGTATTACAATGTTTGTAGCAGAGGCTATTTCCCCAAAATAAAATAACCAGAAGAGCCTATTCTTAATGTTGTCTTCTTGGTTATTATTTTGGGGGGCCACGCAGACCCGTCAGATTTTTAAGGGGGCCTCGGTGTTACTGAGTTTGGGAATGGCTGGTGTGGGGTATTAACAAATTACATTCATTTTGTTAATGGATATTAATATTTTAGATATGTTTGTTTCATATTTGTAGTTTATAATAATAACATTGAACATGGTTAGCACATACCAGTATGGAGGACCAAAACTGTCAAAATTATAAATAAATGAATAAATAAATAAATGTCACATTCTGCCAATAATTATTAAGATAACACAACAAATCATGCGATTTAATAAATACATATTATTATTATAAGTTTTTTTGGTTTCAAACAAAATAATAAAGCTTTATTATGTTCCTGTTCGTTCAAAGGTCAAGATTAAAATAAATATATTTTTATTATTTAACTGCTGTTTTGTGCCCAAAGAGATAATAAAATCTCATTTTTTTCTTTACCAATTAATTTATTTTCTTTATATTTTTATTTTTATTGACGTTCTGTTTTATTATTTTACGACACATTATTCCTTTCTCGTGTCTTGAAAATTAAATGCAAATTAAGGGGGCGGAGCTACAGAAAGTTAGACCAAAGCAGTCTATCATCAGAGATCGGCTGCATACATACGTTTCCTTGATATCTCTCCATTCCCCACAGTGTGAGGTCTGACCCACAGAGAGGTCTGACCTACAGAGAGGAGGTCTGATCCACACTTTTTGATGGATTAATCCATAAATGTCAATGAGTACCTGCCATTTATGTGCAAAAACCACAATGTGAAAATTATCAGACTGTAACTAAAGACAAATCTTCCAAAAAATGTTTACGGACCACCATCTTGTCTGTGTGCCATAACTGCGAGCCTGCTATTGTGACATTTCAATGAATGATGTGATAATATAAATTTGTATTCATTTTTTTAGGTTCATACAGGATTCAGTTATTTGACATAAATACATAGATATATATTTCTTCTTCATCCCTATAAAGACCTGAAATAGAGTGGGAAGAGTCTATCTTATCTTAAGAAGTAAGACTTATGAACTTCTAAGTACACATACATTCACTTAAGCTGCCTGGTCAGTAAAACAATTATTTCAACAACGACAATTATAAATTATATCATTATCATTAGTCTATCCTCATTCTCGTCACCATCACCATGGCAAAGGAAAGTGAACATTGGTAAGGTAAAGGTGCACATTAATCCCAGTAGGGCACTTCATCCTCTGCATTTTTTGACCCATCCTGTTGCCGCTAAGGCTTACGTCAGGAGCAGTGGTCGCCGTAGTAACAGCGCCCGGGAATCCATCTTGAGATGTTGATGCTCGGCTTGGTCAGGACCACCGGAGCTGGAGGATTTTACCTAGTGGTAAAATCTGCCGGTAGTAGATGATGTCAGGTACTGGCCAAAACTGACTAAGGCAGGTAATGACAGGACACTGTATGACAGTTAAATGTCGGGCTTAAATAAGATAAATATGCGTCAATTGAGCAGTATGAGTTGAGTCGTTGACCGTGTTAGAGCCATGTTTACATGATGCTGCCATTAGAGGTCTAGTTGTGACAATGTAGCCCCAGAGACAGTAGAAAATACGCAGTTACAATTTTATATTAAGTGATTGTGGCAAAAAGTCAGCAGGACTCTCAAAAGTTCCCAGAAAGTGTCAGCACATACACTTGTGTAAAACAAAGTCTTTCTTATCTAAATGCTCCTTCATCTTAACATTACTGCTGAAACTAGTTGTGATCTGGCCACTGGACTCCAACATCACACGTCAGTAGAGGGATTTTCTCCAAATTATCTTCATCTTCTCCAGGTTCACGTTCAGTAGTTGAGTTCTGGTGTACAGCCTAAACACATCTCTTTTGGGGGGGTCTAGCAGGTGTTACCTAACAGAAAAAATGAGCTGTATATTAGTTAAACAAAACAATGAAGGATATTAAAAATATCATACTTACACAACAATCATAAACCATAAGTAACACAGGACGGAAATTTTCTCATGTGGGTTGCCCATCAGGAAAATGTTTCCCACATACCTGGAATTGATGAAAAATACATTAGTAATGTAGTTTTAACATTTAACAGTTTTATCTTAAGGTTTTTATTATACTTAATAAGGATGATGTGGGATTTGAACCCAGAACTGTCAACTCGTGACCCCCACGTAATTAATTAATTGATTATTGAAAATTCATATAACGTTCATATAACGAATGTGCTATTATTGTATGTGTGTAAATGCTTATCTAAAAGCATTACTGTGCATTACTATTAACAGTTAGCTAACTTGTAATAATCTGGCAAATTCCAGAACGAGTCTCACAAGCTCCACTTTGCAAATTACTTTTTTAGCAAACGTGTAATCCAATGTAAACAAGAACTAACATGAAGTGAACGCACATATACAGAAAGTGCATTACAGGTCCTGTCAAGAGCAATGTCAGAGCTTTTGTATCTGGCTAACAGGCTAACGAGGCTAACAGGCTAACAAGGCTAACAGGCTAACGAGGCTAACAGGCTAACAAGGCTAACAGGCTAACGAAGCTAGAAAATATAGCAGTTACTTTTTACATTCATGTCATTTATAGACAGCAACCAGTGGTTTTCTCAGATGTAATAATCAAAGCTAAACTTACCACTGCTTTCTTGTTTGGCTTAAAGCCATCTAGGTTTATATTTTTCATCCACTTCAGACACACATCTTGTTCCTGAGCTGGACCAGGAGCTTTCTGCAATCCGTATGGGGGAAGTCAGTATGGTCAGTATGTTGTAAAGGTTTAAGAAGTTCACACACGGTTCTGTTGCAGGCTTGCACAGCCGAACACACAACACGCTCTTCCAGGCATTATAAAAGACAATTCCATGACAGCCACGGGACAAACAGCTTCACGCAGCTAGATGGCACTGCTATAATGGCAGCACTGTTTAGCACGGTTTGGCCTGGTCAGTCTGCAAGAGGCGATTGCTTTCGTCTTGCTGTCTGTGGCCCGCCCCCTTCATTTGCATTTTATTATCAAGACACGAGGAAAGAATGTGTCGTGAAATAATAAAACAGAACATCAATTTTAAAAAAAAGATGAAGAAAATAAATACATGGGGAAAGAAAAAAATGAGATTTTATTATCTCTTTGGGCACAAAACGGCAGTTAAATTATAAAAATATATTTATTTTAATCTTGACCTTTGAACGAACAGAAAAATAATAAAGATGTATTATTTAGTTTGAAACCAAAAAACGTTGTATAATAATATGTATTTATTAAATCGCATGATTTGTTGTGTTATCTTAATAATTATTGGCAGAATGTGACATTTATTTATTTATTCATTTATTTATAATTTTGACAGTTTTGGTCCTCCATATACCAGATTGGGTGAACTAGAAAAGTGGAAAGAGTGGAAAAACCATAAGGCGCTTTCCACCACATCCCGCGATAATGTGCGCGATTACATATGCGGAAGTTTACATTTTGGGAAAACGTGTTGTGACGACTGCTGCTGAAAAAGTCGACCAATGCGACTAACGTGACAGTTGCTTTCCAAAATGAGCTCGTTTTTAATAGAAACTCTTTTGCTGAGCTGTCCGGATCACGAGTCCGTGTTCAAAGCTCTATCGTGGGAGAGTGAGTCGTGGCCGCAGACCGGGCGAGTGGAGGCGCTTACAGCTTTCATTGAGGGACTCCAGTCGCTCTCTGGAAGCTCTCATGTGAAGCCCACACACCACAGCTTTGCAGTTAATGTAGAACGCATCATTTGGTCTCAGTGTGTGCCTTTACTCTCCAAATTGTCCAGTGAAGTCGGCGAGGATGTCCAAAGCAAGGGCAGTGTGACAGTGGTGTGTAAACTTCTAAAAGCATGCGTCCCTCTGTGTGATGCCGCTTCTACGGCTAAAGTGACCGAGTACGTGCTGCCTTTTCTGTCAGATGAAGACGTCACACCTGGACGGCTCAGTGTTGAGGTGGCGTGTGAAGTCCTCATAGTTTTACTACCTACAATTCATCCTATTGCAGAACTTGTTCTCAAAATCCTACTTCAAGCCTTGTCCTGTGTCAAAACCCTGCCTGATGCACAGGTTTCCAAAGTGGCCGTGCGTGTGCTGTGCACGCTCCTTCACTGCGGCAGCGGCGTCTGCACAGACGACAAAATGCACAAGTTAATCCTGGATGATCTGTGTCTTTGGCACCGCAATGAGCCCACACTTGCGGTAACTGCGCGGGCTGTAATGTGTCTGGCCGCTTTGTCTGACCACATGCTGACCCCAAACACTCTGACCTCGGACCCACCCCTGCCCATTCAGTTCTGGAAGATGATCCAGGATGGATTGATGCACAAAGACAGCTTGGCACGCAAGAGGGCGCTGTACCTGTTGAAAAGATGTGTCGCACTGTCCCAAGACAGAAGTTTTGGATTTCAGTCTGCAAAAGAAGGTGGAATAACGTTTCCTATCATGGAAGTAAATATACTATACTGTGTTATGGCCATTAATCCAAGACAAGCACCTCAAATTGGTATTAGGATCTTGTAGTTTATTAATTCCCTACTTTTTGTTTTGGTTACCCCAATAATTTCATCTAGCGCTCCAAGGACCCTTTAATTTTTTAAACATTGAAATTGGTTTATCTATAATGTATCTCATTTATCTTGGAATACACTCTAAATACATGTGAATGACCTTATGTATGCCAAATTATACTTAAAATATCTGTGTTTGCTGCAGGAGAGGCCTTGTTTATGTGGGACTGTAAAAATAAAGTATGGAAAGAGTTCTGGGAGGATTATGTGCTGGTGATGGAGACTCTGGAAGAAAACCAGGTAAGATTTTATGTCATTATAGTATGTAAAATACAGGTATAAACGTGATCAGAATTTAGCACCTGCTACTTAATCAAATAAGATGAAGATAAAATACATCTCTCTGTCTAGATTCACATAATTTGTCCAGTTTTAAACCGAATAGACACATTGATACAAATCGTCAACAATTCTGAAGGTAAACAAACAATTTCAGATCTCTTGAATGCATTCCACATTATTCTAAAAAACGTATCTCTTCAGGAAGTGGCGTCTTGCACCCATCATGGTTACTCTGCGTTTACCAGCGCATTTTCCACAGTGAAAACAAGGCTCTCATGAAGGAGGGAGTCTGTCATTTGCTCCAACTGCAGGTTCTTCAGGAGCCAAAGTTCACCGTGGCCTTTTCACAGGTGCACTATATACACTATGTAACTGCTGCGGTAATTGAGACGATATTGCAGGAGACTTCCACAAAATTGTGTTCGACATACTCATCCTATTTATTCAGTTACAGGTGTTTATATTTACCCATTCTCAGCTTTCTCCCTCCACACTAGAAATGTTTAAATCCTTGCTGTGGATCACAATAGCATCACCGAATACACACATGCAAAGAAGGCTCAACTTAATAGTACTGCTTTGAATCACTAAACCTGGAACTATTGTCTTCTCGTCAGTTCATCATAGGACCTTTTTTGGATGTTTTATCAGAAACCTCACTCTTTCAAAGGTGGGTCACAACTACTACAGATACAATGGAAAATACACACTTAATGAATGATCACATGATTGTGTCTGTGTTTTCTATTTTGTGGTCAAGAGCTGCTGGACAGAATGTAGGCGAATGTCCAGAGCTCGGGAGCAAACTTAAAGTATTCATGGCCAACTTTTTTACAAACTTGCCCCCAGAACAAAAGGGTAAGGGATCCCATATATGATACATTTCCAAGTAAATTGTAACATTTTTTCCCATATATTTAGCCTCTCAGTTGCTGAAGCTGATTCAGCATCTCTCCTCAAAGCAGTGGTGTTCTGTACCGGTCCTCTTCATTTCCCTGGCCTTGTCGAGTCTCTCTCAAAGCCCGCTGCTGGACGTTAATGGGCTTGTTGCTCTGAGGTACTTCCAGTTTTAACTTGTTAGGCACTGATGTTTTTTCTAAAACCATTTGAACTTTCAGAGAGGTTTTGCGATCCACGATGATCACTCATCAGGTTTTGCTTAGAGGAGCTGCGCAGTGTTTCTTGCTGAACAGCGCCCTCTGCCTTACAGATGTGGTAAGTGTTTATATTGGGTCCATCTAAAACATGTAAAATGCTCTCTCATTTTCACATCTCTGTAGAGCGCTGTGTCACTTGATGATATGTTTGGCTTCCTGATGTATTTCCGCTCTGATGAGTCTCTCTGTCGTGGGACAAAGCTTTGGCAGCAGGTAACATGCGTACACCAGCTTTTATCTTGAGTGATTTTCAAATACAGTAGAGTATCCATATTGGTCTTGTGTTTAATTTTGTCAGGTGTTTATTTGGCTGATGAAAAATGAACACAATTTCAAAAAGGATGAAGGAAATCAGAGTATTAAGCTTTACGTTCAAAATGAGATTTACAACTACTTCAAAGTCCCTGCCAGCACAGGTGAACCCTGCTCAGAAAGAGTACAACATTCCTAAAAGGTGATTGTCATTTCTGCTGTAACAAACTGGGTACATTTTAGGTCAAAGGGAGAGGT
The DNA here is from genome assembly GCA_964034765.1 of Knipowitschia caucasica. Taxonomy (NCBI): domain Eukaryota; kingdom Metazoa; phylum Chordata; class Actinopteri; order Gobiiformes; family Gobiidae; genus Knipowitschia; species Knipowitschia caucasica. The sequence continues at coordinate 27,915,533 of OZ035835.1, forward strand.
TACCTGATGTCAGTGAAGCGGTGAAACTGGCCAGGGCAATATTGCTGTGTGCAGACATCGAAATGTGCCAACCGTCTGGAGATGTGAACAGCACTTTGGAGTCTTTACTGTCGCCGCTGTGGGACACTCTGAGCCGCATTAGCACCAGTATCTACCTGCCTTTAAGGAAGAGTGACAAGAGCCTACAGCTCCTGCTCCAGTTACTGCTGCAGGGACCAATAACTCAAGACACTAACGGTTAGATACATTTGTTATGTTTCATTAATACTCAAATGAAAAGCCAGCATAAACTTGGATGGAATAAGTAGGCCTATTTCATTGTTGTTTGCTTTCGTTGCAATCAAGGTTCTAAATACATTGTATTTTTGTGCTTTGATATTTTCAGAGGATAATGTCTTGGTTGTTTTGAAGAACAACATATTTAGCATATTGGATCCAACATTAGAATTCATTGTGAGGCAGCTGTGTGGACAACTGCAGGAGGTAGGGCAACAGAAATGTATAATAATCAATGTACAAAGAGTTATTGACGAGTTCATATTTTTCTTCACAGCTGTTTGACATCGAGCGGGCTGATATGTACACATCTGTCCTGAAGCAGCTGGTTGTCGTTTGCCGATCTGTTCCACAGCATCACAGCAAAATTCAACAGACTTATTTCACTAAGCTCATCAGTTTTAACCTAAAAGTCTTGACAGAACCAAATCAGCAGGTGCATAACATAATCTCAAGACACCAGAAACCAGTTCTGGCACTTTGGTTGTATGATTATTCATGATCTCCTTTCTTTGTGTTTCCAGAAGCCATCAGTGTCAGCGCAGGTGTCTAGAGTTGTTGCGATGGCTTCTCTGGTTCTGATTTGCAGTCTAGTTGAGCAGAACGTGATTGACATTCAATCAGTGTCGGACCTGAACAAGCTGAATGAGTATTTCTACGACCCAATATTATTATCCCCATCTTCTGTCGGGCGCTTCAACGAGACCCTGATGAAGCCAGCCGCACTCGACAGTCTAAAGTAACGTTTCATCATTCTAATTAAAAGAAAAAGAGTTTGGCATAATCTTTCTTAATCAGCATTTTATTCCTATAGTGGTGCAAAGGGATACAGTCCCATGCGGCAGGACTGGGGACGTGTCGTTGCCCACTATGTTAGAGACCAGTGGGTTTGCCTAAGTATCCTCTCCAAGACTTCTGAAAATTCTCGATCCACTGAAATTCTGAGGTCATCCGTGTCCTCCGCCATTGAAGGCCTATCTCTTCTACCTAACAATCTAGTGCTGCCCATTTTTGCTTTTCTGGAGACTGCACTTCCTCAAGTAAGTGCTATGGCTTTTATCCTTTACCGTTTTTATTGTCTTCTTGATTTAACCTTTTGTAATTCTCCCAGTTAGTCCAAGATGAGGAGTCTCTCTGTGCAGATGCCGTTACTGTGTCCTGGGACCTTGTTCAGGGCTTGAGCTCAAATCCCCTTGACTTCTGGCCATCGCTAAAGGCTTTTGTCTCAATGGCTTTTCATTGTAAACTCCTCATGCTGACTGAGGCACAGGCAGAAATCCTCTCAACAACTATGAAGAGGGTACCAAGAAGTCCCACATTGTAGAGTAAATGCAACAAACATCTTTCAATGTTATGTGTGTTTTTTTAATAGATAGCAGCTGATCTGATGGAGCTATCGCAGTCAAAGAGTGGCGTCTTTGGACCATTGATCCAACACTGTTGTCAGTTATGGCTGGATGACTCCATCTTTTCAAGTGTGTTCTACCATATTGGAATTCTCATTGAAGCGTGCGTCCATGGACCAGTGTTTAGAAGAGATCAACGGTAAGTGGAACCTTTTTGGCAATTCAAAAATGTATATTGTGGATTATACTTCTATTTATTACCATATTTGGGTTTTCTTTAAAGGCTAATTCAGGATGTCCAGAGCTATGTTGAGCAACTTGGTGAAGAGTGTGCTGCTAATGTGCTTTGTGGGTAAGAAATACAGCATTTGTGAGTTTGGGCTGGGACCTTAAATTATGCTTTCAAATATCAATTGAAATGTTATACTTTTCCAGGGACAACAGAGATGATCAGATGCCCCGCACATGTGCCCTCTCTTTCCTTAGCCGACTAGACCCTTTAAATCCACAACATCAACAACTGATTCAATGTTTAGTCAAAGATCTCTTGAAAAAGGTAGGCAAGTCTAAATAATTAATGTATAAAATGCCGAGGGATTGTATATTTTATGACACATGATTTATTTTTTTCCCCAGGATAACAGCATATCATCTTCTAAAGTGCGGTACTACAACAACTCAATGCAACACAGAGTTAAAAATAGGATCTGGCAAACTCTACTGGTGCTGCTTCCTAAACTTAGTAAAGTAAAGACGCTTTCCCTGAAATGTGCATACGTGAGTAGGAAGTTCTATGCAAAATATACTCAACTACTTTTGTTCCCTCAGGATTTTGTCTCTTCCATGTTGAGCAGTGTGTATCAGGCTGGATTCTGCAGTAATCAGGCCTCTGTGAAATACCTGATTGAATGGTTGATGATTTTGATCTTAGTTCAACAGCCTGATCACATTAACAGCTTTTGGGAGTGCTTTAATGTGGTGAGTTCTTCATCTGTTACATTTACAATCACACGGCCTACTGTATATGAATTATGTTTGCTTTGTTTTGGGAAAAGGACCATGAGAAAACCAAGGTCAGCATCTGCACTTTCCTTTCAGTTTTGGTTCATTTTAATGTGATCCTTCCAAACATGAGAGACCAGGTAATACTTCACTATACTTATTCAGAGATTGTCCTGATTACTTATGGAATGTTGTATTTATGGTCTATTCTAAAGGGGGCACAGTTGCGTACAGCCTTGAATATCATTCTTCAGTGCTGTTTTAATCATAACTTCAGTGTGCGACTCTACGCTTTGTTGGCTCTTAAAAGAGTTTGGAGTTTAGCAGAGGAAAAATCGCTGAATGAAGAAGAGGGTGTTCACCCTCTGTCCTCTGTGATTACGGCTTGTCTGGACCAGGCCGAAGCCATGCAGAGTACTGGGTAAGCTCAGCTCATTGCGGCATCTGAGCATTTGACTATTATTCATTTATTTATTTATTTTATTTATTTAGAAATGCAAACAAAAACTGGATTAAAATTCAGGAACACTTCTTCTTTGGAGCATTTCATCCTCTCAGAGATTACAGCCTTGAGGTAGGTTCACTGTTTCTAGAATCCTGCAACAATCAACAATAACTAAGTATAACTGTATTTAAATGTTATTAAACAACTTATAATAGGAAATGATGTATGAAATAATTTGCATTGATCAATGACAGTATATACATGTGCATATTGAGGCTACAGTATTGTGTTTTTGGGTGTCTTGTAACTCACCCTTTTCATTATATGCTCCAGACAATCTTGTATACGTTCCCGAGCCTCTCAGACGTAGCTGATGACGAGTGGATTCCTCCCTGGAAGTTTGAGAAGATGCCATGTTTTTCTCACTGTCAGACTTGTCCTTTGATGAATCCTGCCTCTGATCTGAGAGAGCTGCATCATGGAGACTGGATCCAACAAGACAAAAGTAAAGTGCTGTTGTCTTTTCAAAACAACACTATCCATCCATTCATTTTCACGGTCACGGATGCAGCAGTTTGAGCAGACACTCACTTCTTATTCCCAGACCAGCTGAGAGACTGACAAGAGTGTCTTGGAACTTACTGACACACACTAGTAAGTTAACAAATAATAATAACCTGATAATTACTGTGACTGACCTGCAGGTGAGCAGGACAAAGAAGAACGTTGGGCTGAAGTGCAGAAGAAAATTACTCCATGGAAACTTGACATTCAGGAGCAAGATCCAGAGCTGCAGATTATACCCCAGCAGAGAGCCGCTCGGAGGGGGAAAACCAATGGGGCTCTCATAGTGGTGGCTTCACTCATTGACAAACCGACTAATTTAGGAGGTATGTTTAAGTTTATGGGCTTGACTTATTATATTTGACCCTTATGTCTATGTGCGCGAAAGAAAAGATACAATATAAGAATAAGAATAAGATACAATCTTGAATTTGAAACAGTTCCTTAGTGTTGAGGTCAAACCAAGCCAATTATCCACTTCTTATCATAGTTTATGCAGGGAACAGATGGTATACAGCCTTTTAGTTTTCTTTTAAGTGTATTTTACCACCTTTGCATCACATGATAAGAGTTTGAATCAATAATAATGTGTTTATGAAACCAAGCATTTGAAAAGACAATATTTGAATTGTATTATGTAACTGAACACATTAAGCCCTTTTTCTTGGTTAATGTTTCACCGGAAACATTAGCCCTCTTGTCTGTCATTACAGAGGGCACTGCTGATTTAAGGATGTAATGGTTCCCTTAGCAACAGGACAGTCATTATTTCCAATGACTAAAATGGTCCTAATGACATTATTAGAGTGTTTCTCAAAACTGAAGAAATTATGGTTTCATATCTTTTGTCTTAGGTCTTTGCAGAACTTGTGAGATCTTTGGAGCGAGTGCGTTGGTTCTTGACACTCTTCGCCACGTCGATGACAAACAGTTTCAGTCACTGAGTGTCACGTCTGAGAAGTGGCTGCCTTTGTTAGAGGTAATGTGAGATCATAAAAGTTCATTAACAATGCTGTAGTACGTTTGTTATATACACACCTACATCACATTATATTCTGTCCAGTGGAGATGAATTTTCATAATATTTCAATACCAGTAAAAATGTAAACAAACATGTAATAAAACAAGAACGTGTAGAAAACAGGTAGTAACTTATAATTACAAAAGTCTCTCAGTCGTACATGTACAAGACTTATTTACTGCATGTGGTGGATAACTGAACTTCATGTATAATTAAATGTACACATACTTGCAGTATAATGATTCTTAATAAGTTGATCACTGATTGATATACATTAACTACTGTATTTTTTACCTTTTAGGTGAAACCAGTGGAGCTTACAGAGTTTTTGCAGTTGAAGAAGAGTGAAGGATACTGTATTGTTGGTGTAGAACAAACTGCCAATAGCCACAGCCTCGAGAGCTACACTTTCCCCGAAAAGACTCTGCTACTTCTGGGGTAAACGATCATTTATCAAACATAATATTGATGATACAGTGCAGAGGAAAACGTGTCCTGTCTGCTCCCTGTGCTCCAGTTCAGTTAAACGTGTTAGCTGACAATGCTATTCAATGTAAGTGCATGTTTTCAGAGCGTCCCCCATGGGGCCCTGAACCTCCTCTATCACCTGTGCACCTGTCGTGACATGCTGAGATATAATTGGACGTCCCAGTGGGAAGAGCTCAGGAAATGGGTTACGCAGACCCCGATACGAGCATTGTGACAGCAGTGCACAGCCACTGTTAATATGTAGAGTTTATACTGACTTTGTCTGTTTACAGTGTGTTACGACGGTAAAGCAAAATGCATGACAATGATTCTGCGCTGCGTGTATAAACCCACTGTACATCCTTTTCTTTATTTTAGGTAACCAAACGTTGCATTGTTAGATAATACTCTAGCACCTTAAAATATGCATTGAATCACTTTAAAGTTGGCTCATTACAGAAACTCAAATTATCATGAATATGTTGCAGATTTGCATTATTTATTCTTATGGTTTTAATCATACAGTGACTTGTTTGTGTATACAACATTGCTGCATCCCAAGCTTATTCCCATGTTTACACATTTAACTTTTCTAACTACAAGCTTGATTTGCCATCCTCCTAAAGCATCCATACAGGAAACAGGATAAAAAGCATTTGCTCTTGGACAAAGCAAATTTTGCCAAAATATTTGAAAAGTTAATCCAGTTCAGGATCTTGTCATTACTTTGAAATTCCTGGATGAAAATATAATATATCTCTGGAAGAGTTCATGACTTTTTTACTGTTTGTAGTTGAGGTGGATCCTGAGGCTTTCACAGCACTGCTCTCTCTGTGGCACAGCGTGAGATGCCCTTGATCTCTAATCAGTTCTCTATTATCTCTCTCAGGTACATGCTAGATAAGTGTAGCTCTTCTAATCAGAGTGGCATCATTATTCTGTGTTTCTTTTTATCACCAAAACACTACCTAATACTACGACTAACATGCAGTGCAGTGTACGACTAAGCACCGGGCGTGTTTGTTCTACTTGCATGTCGTAGTATCTTTATATGTTTACTGCAGAGTGAGTGTCATGGAGGCCTGTCATGATAAGTACGATATAAACTGTGAAACATTTAAATGGTTCTTACAGAGGCTTCACCCCAGCTGTATTGTATTTTATATATAAAAAGGTCAATGTTTGAATTTTAGTTATAGTATATTCCAGGGTTTGTGGTCTTAGTTGATCTCTTAATTTTCAGAGATTTGCATGAAAGTGGCAATTGTCCTCAGGTCATTTATTGCTATTCTTTCAGGAGAAACTGTTGATGAACTATGATGTGATGGCATCCTTTCTTTTACCCCTCTGCAGTAATGAACGAGAGGGTATTCCTGCAAATCTGCTCCAAATGTTGGATGTTTGCGTCGAGATCCCTCAACAAGGAGTCATCCGGTCCCTCAATGTTCATGTCAGTGCCGCACTGCTCATCTGGGAATACACCCGGCAACATCTCATCCTTCGAGCTGGAGAAACCAGCTCCAAAGAGAAGTGCCATCAGCCTTAAAGCATTCTAGAGTGGCCTAAGCTTTTGTTTTGCCAAAAAGCAAAGTATAAAGTTATGTGTGTAATTATATGTACATTTTAGTGCATTTTCAAAACTTTAATTACAAGCATTGAATCCGTTCTGTTATCAGGACTGTTCTCTGTATCTGTTATGTTATTTGTGCGATGAAATATTTCTGAAATACATTTTAACACATTTGATGTAACCACAATTTATTTTATCCCTGCAATTCCTCTACAACATATTATTTTCTGTTCTGCCTCTACAGATCTAACCTTCAAACTTAACTTGCCATTTTGGGATATGTATTTATGCATTTCTCCACATTATGCGACATTGTTTTCAATAAATGTACATTTTAAGTTATAATAAGCTGAAGAGTGGTTTTGGTTTTTATTCTATATTGCAAAGATCAGACATGGACGTGCCCCCTCCCTGTCCTGCCTCACCCCCTCACACCCCCTCCCTGTCCTGCCTCACCTGCAGAGCAGCAGCACATGCAGACATGATCTCACTGCTGTAGCAGTCACTCTTCTGAGCACTGTTATTATCCACCATGTGTGTTTAGCTCTGTCCGCGGAGAGGATGAGCGGTCTGGCCCCTGGCCCCTGGACCTCTCCCCGAGCCGCGGGGAACTACTCCCAGGACCCGGAGCCTCTGCCTCCACGGGCTCAGCTTTTCCTGCAGATCCTCCTGGTGCTCATGTGCGTTGGAGCAGTCACAGGTACATCCATTCTTACTCTTGGTCATATTCAAGCAAAAATACGTTGTTTAATAAGGAACCTATGCTTAACTCGAAATAAGCTTTTTACCAGTCAGTCAGTAATTATTGTAGTGCTAGGAAACCTTCTGGCCGTGCTCACTTTTCAGTATTCAGTAGTAGTTTCATAAGTAAACTGTATAATGCGTGTAGTGTTAGACAGTTTACTGTCTAACACTACAGTGGGCCTACAGGGTGTTCATATACAGTGAACACTGTATGTGAACACATACAACATTTGTAATAGAACAAATGTTATATTTTGCATGCTTGAAAGCGTCCCTGTGAGTAACGAGTTGACGTTTTGGGCTGAGAGCTGATTGGCTGAGCATAAGTTTTGACTGAGAAACCTTATTTGAATATTTGACAAAGGCCAAAAAATGCATGCACGTAAAAAACAGAGATGGAACTAAACTGAGAGCGAAGAACTATATGAATGGATTTTTTTGGTCTGAAAAGGTGTGTTATAAATGGGAATTTTTGAAGGGAAATGATGTGTCCTTAAAATATGTATATATAAAGATATACTTTATATAAGTATAAAGTATAACTTCAAGATACATGGAAATATTATGTACTATTGTTTTAGTGAAATTGTGTATTTACTGTCTTATTTGACCCATAATTTGTTTTTGATTGTACTTTGTATATAGAAATTGTGCTTGATGTCGTTTGTTATTTTTTCACTGTACAGTGCTTCAGAAACTGTTCAATCCGTCTTTACACAATGTGCTAAAAAGTGGATTTGATTTTCTTGCCATATACCTCACACCAATTCTCAACACACAATAGTACAGTAGGTCTGAATTCTATCTAAAGGCCTTTTGTGTTTTACAGGTAATATTCTGGTCATCATCATCGTCGCCGCCACTAAAACGTTCCACTCGGTGACATCTGTGCTTCTCATGAACCTGGCCGTCAGTGACCTGCTGGTGGGGGCAGGTGTCATGCCTTTTGTCGCCCTTTCCCTCATGAACAGCGGCTGGGAGCAGTGTGCCGTGAGTAACATGTTTTCTACACCAAACCATTGTGCAACACTGAAGAGGGAAAGTAACGCATATAACATGGACTTCAGTAGAGCACATACACAGGACTAAAGCATAAGTATTTACAGCATTGGGAGGCAAAATAAGTGTCGTCTGTATTAAATGTGCAGACTTTGTATAAGAGGATCCAAAAAGTCACCCATGGATATGTTTGTTCAGTTGGGAAATATAACTTGACAACAACAGTCAAAGGTTGTTTTTTTGTTTCTGCAATGGATTGAACACATTCTCAAGATATGTTTTTCTACCATTTATTGTATGGTCAAGTGCACTGTGTAATCTCCAGGTTACAATGAGAACTGTTTTCCCATTCATAGAGTAGGCCTTGAATAATAATAATCTATTTTCTTGTACCATTTCTCATCATTCAGACTAGGGGTGTGACGATATATCGATTTTTTTGATATATCGCGATACTTTCTCCCGCGATTCGATTATCGATATGCATTTGCCAAGTATCGATATCAATTTTTAAAAAATTAAAAAAAAAAATTTAAAATTGGTATCAATACTTAATATATGGCTACATTACGCATCTCCATTCTATTTATCATGAAATAAAGAGTATTTTTTTTTTTTATTTATGCCATAAATTGGCATATTGTATATTTCTGACCAATATATCAATAATCGTCATATCGTGATAAAATCGTTATTGTGATAAAATCGTTATCGTGATATTATCGTTATCGTGAGCTTTGTATCGTGTATCGTAATGTGAGGTACCCTTAGGTTCCCACCCCTAATTCAGACTGAGTGCCATGGATAAACCCATAGAAAACCAAAATCATGTTATATGTTCTCTTTCTCTCTAAAAGTCCACAGTTAACTGAACTCTTTCTTGTTTTCTTAAGGACCTGTGCTTGTTTGTGGGCTACACGTCCTCTGTCTACTGCACCGCCTCTGTCCTGACACTGGCTGCGATTGCCCTGGATCGGTACTTCTCCATTGTGGACTGCTTACACTACGCCTCCCGCTGCACCCTGTGGAGAACCTGTGTTGTTGTCTTGTGGATTTGGCTGCAAGCCCTGACCACCAGCTGTCCTCCTCTCCTGGGCTGGGGGTCTGTTAGATATGTGGGCCCCATGTACAACTGTGCAGTAAACTGGGCTTTTAGTCCAAGTTACACCGCATTCATCGCAGTCTTGTCGTACCTAATCCCAGCAGTGGTCATCCTCTTTTGCTACTTTAACATAGCAAAGGTGGCACGCAGTCATGCCAGGAGAATCCACACTCTGGAAGACTCTGTGCAGCGCAGCAGGAGCCCCAGCACAGCCTTTGCCTCAGGTGATCCATCTCACCAGCGCTGTGGTCGTCTGCACACGCCTTCTAAACTCATCTATCATGTGAGCGGACAGTTTGTGTCTGAGCTCAGTGCAGAGCAGGACCCATCAAACTCAAGACACCACAAATCCACTTCTAGGCGCTTCTTCTCATTTCTCGCTCATTCTGTGTCCCCACAATCTTTTCTGATTCACCAACAGAATCAACACGGTGTAGTTCGTCTTATCCTGGTCATCTGTGCCTTCTTCCTCTGCTGGACACCTTATGTAGGAGTATCTTTAGTTCAGGCAGCAGACATGGCAATCTCAGGCCAGACTAATCTTGTCCCACCCTACGCTGTCACCTTTTCGTACTGGCTGGTGCTGCTGAACTCAGACATTAACCCTTTACTGTATGCTCTGCTGAGCAAGCGTTTCCAGGGAGCTTTTCAGGCACTGAGGCAGAAGATACAAACACGCCTAGGGGCCGTGATGGGTCGAGCTGATGCGGATGAGGGTAGGAACACTGAACCCAGTACTGTCACTACACATCCCAGCCTGCCCTCCTGTGCACAGGGTACAGCCTGTGACTCCAAGTATTGCTCTGCAGTATTTACAGTTAGTACAAACTTCAAACAAACTTCTGAGGAAAAGTTTTACCAAATGTGTCATACAGACCAGGCCTCTTCCTCGGGTTCAGTGTGGCAGCAGGACCCCGGTACAAGGAGGCTAGATTGTCTGCAGGTGCCTGCTCGGCCACTAGAGGGCAGCAGACTCCCTTTCTCTGCACTGACCAAGGAGCGCGAGGCCACCTTCTTTTATGGAAAAATTACAGTCAGAGTGGAGCATGATGTCTTATAAACAGTATCACTTTTCTACAAACAATTCAACAGGATAAACTCAGATGTATGAAACACCAAAAATACATCGTACATAGTATAGATATTATAATAAATTGGACATCCGAGCTATTAAACTCATAATTTATTAATGTTTTTACACTTCATCAGTTGTGATAGTCATATGTTCATATGCATTGTGTAAAAATCATCATTCCTTACAAAGGTTTACATATTTGACTAGCAATAATTCCAGAGGAATACAATATTATTCATTATTGTCATAAAATGACAATGAGAAACAGTGCTAATGTACTCCATAGCAAAACAAAGTAAAGGCAGTGAAGTGGTTCAGTTTATGCTCATACAGTATGTGCATGCCCCTCCAGATGTTACTGTGTCCAGACACGTTTAATCAGAAACAAAATGCCAAAGAATAAAAAGTCATGATAATGAAAACGTATTCAGAGGTATTGTTGGGCCTCTTCGCTGTAAGAGGAGCATCATGTGGCTCAATGGTGAGTGTACATTCATGACAAGTCCCCAGGCTCAGAGCTGCTGCCGGGCCGTTCTGCTCAGCTTCAACCACTTTCTCGGATGAAAGACCAAACACTAGTGCGTTGTGGAAATCAAGAGTTGCAATGCTTTCAACCCAATCACAGTGAATGACCACAAACACAGTTTATTGGACAGTGTTGGGGAGACTAGATTCAAACTCATGTTCCAACATGATTGCTACATAGTCCAATCAAAGTATTGCTAAAGCATACAACGTTCTGTGTTGTTGTACATATTTTGTTATTTTTGATTATAAAATGGTAAAATACTCGCATTTGCCATTATAGGTGAAGTTTTCATTGTTTAATACAAAAATGACTTGATGGCCTTTAAAACCTGGATTACATGATCAAATACCAAAATGTACTTTGTTTTTAGTTACTCCCCAACACTGACATAGACATACTGAATGTTTGAAGTTACAAATTGTGCGTTTTAGTCTCATGTAATTCACTAAATCCAAACTATTATAAACCGTCTATATATTTATGTGTGTGTGTATGTGTGTGTGCGTGCGCAAATAAGTTCAATTTGTCTAGTTTTGTGGATGGCATGAAAGCATACTATAGCTATAAATAGGCATCTCTAAGTTTCCATGCAATACAACAGTATGCTGCTGGTTTTTATTGTTTTCCCCAGACAAAAGGTGGATTGAAGTATAAACTATTGGTTGACTTTAGCCCCAGGACAAGCATAGCATCCGTGTGGATGTAGAAAGGGTAGTGAAGGCTTCTCAAACTGAGTGATCATAAGATGTCCAGACAGGGCTCTTCACACCTCCCCTCTCAGCAGGTCTACAGCTGCAGTGCATTTGAGGTGTGAAGCAGCTTATGTACAGCGCACAAAGGCAGGTAGTTAATCAGGGTCCCGCTAGAAGTGGACCACTTTTGTATCTGTCAGGCATTTACGTTTAGTTCTTTGGATTGTAATGATGTATAAGCCTGTAAGCCAGCATGTAGTGTCAAGACTTCCTAAACATGTCTGAAAGCAAAAATGTAAAATAACCAAGTTTTCCCAGACAAAATAACACAATCAGTTTTACCTGATTCATTTTGGGAGAGAAGGATTACAATTCAAATGGCTCCATGCATCATCTTGAGCCATTTCTAAAGGAAAACAGCACGACAATGATACATTATTTGCCAGCCCCTTTTGTCTTTCACCTGGCTTACAGCAATGAGAAGCCATCACTACTGACCCTTGAAGCTGCAGGAGTAGCAGGCAGGTAGCGGCTGAACTCAGCAAGTTGACTGTCCAGTTTAATGCGTGAGAGTTTTCAAAACGAGTCAATGTGCAAATGTTGACATGGATGTCCTGGCTCGAGTTTTCCAGGAAATTCCAGTTCCTGCCTCACCGCTGCCATCTGTCGGTTCATCACGTTTTCGTAGCTTGGTGTTTAGCTGGATGATGCACTGGTCCCAGTCTTCAGGGAGCAGTAACATCAGAAATCCCAGACATATAATGGAGACCGCGATGAGACGAACTGTGTTGAAGTCTATTTCACATGTGTAGAAGTCCACCACTGAAATACATTTAAAAGATTTTTTAGGAGAAGTCAATTTTTTATGAATATGATCAGTTATATATGGAAGAAAAGCCAAGACACTTACTGGCATTTACAGGAACGCTGAGAACAATGCCAAGGGATATTAAGGTTGGATATGTGATTGCAATGCCAAAGTTGACCAGGACACTAAAAGCTGAAATAATATGTATGATTAAAATTAATTATTCATTTAAGCTGGAAATATATATCATGGGTTATTGTAGTAACTACACATACCAAAGAGTAGAGCTGATACCCCACAGAAATATGGCCAGGGGATGTTAGCCAGCGAGGCAATGTACTCGACATGTGTGAAGTACAGAATGACTGGCACAAAGCTGAGGAACACGAAGTTGGCACTTCCTACCAAGCTCAGAAAAAGAGCAGCTTCTCCAAATTTGGCACTGCCCAGAACCATCTTGAAGAGTACCTGAAAATAAAGAGGGAGGAGTTAATAACATGGACTGCCTGTGACATTTTCCCATTCAAAGTTATGCAAAGTTAAAGTCTGCACATCTACATGTTAGTTTTACTCTACAGATGGTGTATTGTTGCTAAAGTAATAGTGCTGTTGTGTGTGACCCTGCCTGATCTACACTGGCACAAAATGCAACAGACACTACATGCAGTCTACAAAGATGGCAACCCGCCTCCTCTTAGCCATGAAGCGGAGCCATCCGCCAGACTTACAAATGCTGTGTGTCAAGAATACTAATATATGACCTCTTTAAGTTTGGTTTGGGAGCTCCACCTGCCCAAACCTGCCATATCTTTGGCATAGGGCTGTGGTTGTCTTTTTATCACATTAGGCAGCCCTGACAGCAGGGCTGTGGAGACAGGAGGCTGTCAAAATAATACTTTACTACACATTGAGGAAGCTGTAGCCTGAGGTCAACAACTAAACGTTAATCTTGTAAATAAATAGTTTACATACACACATGTAGGTGCTGGTGATGTTTCATTTACTATCACACAGCAAATATACAATACTTATGTTTCTGGAAATGAATACCTTGTAGAGTGCTGACATTGAAGCAGAGGCCACAACCAAAGTGATGCCTATGACGGAGTGACTGTGAAATCCATCAGCGTAGGTCATCATGACAATGCCTGCTATAGCCAAGATAGCAGCTACTATCTGTACACAAAGCAAAGGAGGACATTAGAGAGTGACGAATGGGCAGCATGCTGTTCACAGTGGGGTAATAAAGAATCACAAGCCGCTACTGCTGTGTGAGAGCAGCAGGCACACGTGGCCTCCTCTCAGACGCTCAGAACAGATCAGAGGGAAATTAATACAGCTTTATTAGATGTCACTTGTCTTATACACCCTTGAGATACAATCATCCCTCTGAGCACATTTGTATGATTCCTTGTGACTGTCAGACATGGATTTCATGTTAACAAAACAAATAGCTCCTAGATCCACATCCATCCTTCTTGCTCCGCCTCTGGGATTATCTAGGAATCTCCGTTACAAGACTCGCTAACCATCTGTCTATATCCACAACAGCAACACACCTTGTACCAACCCTGGTACATATCTTATGTGGTTATAAGTGCATGTGAGGCTGCATGGTGTGAGTTACGGTGAGAGGGACTAGAAGCAGTCCAGCTGAGTGGATTTGCTCTGCATAAAGGGTGTCAAGAAGACAAATGAGCCATGTGCTTTTGCTTGGCCAAAACCTTTGGACCCCGTTGGCGAGGCGGCAGTTTCTGCACCGCAGGCAGCATGTCACTCACTGCAACACCTCTCATTTAGTGTGAAGATTGTTTGTTTAAAGGGTCACTGACCCGGGGCAAAAGTGTTTCAAAAGGCTTCTGCAGAAATGTAGAAGGAACATCAGAAAGAGAACATTTCTTTTTCCATCAGCGCATGCATCTGGGCCACAATGTCAGAAACACAATTACAACTCATTTTGTCACAGCTGAGATTTTAGAAATAAACTATTTAAATCATGTTCTAATCCCGTTATAAAAGCGGCTGTTTTAGTGAAAAAAGACATATTCCATGCTAAAGTTCCCCCATATTCTTTCTAGTCTTTCTAGGTTCTAGTCTTTCATATTCATGACAAACTCATCGAGGATCGCCCTCATTGCAGTGAACAGTCAAATGCTGTACTCCCTACTCTGAGGCTCGAGATGGTGGTGTAGTGAGGGGGAGAGAAACAAGATTATTACAGCTTTTCTCGCTCACTCAGGTCTACATCACACATATTTATGGTGGAGAGAATGTGGCACCGTGAAGGGGAAAGGGCTGTTGGAGAAAGAGGGAAAACCTAAAATTACAAAATATATGAAACAACCAGAGAGACCTAATTCTCTCCTTCCTGGAAAAAATATATATTCCATAAGAGGACGGTGTCACAGTAAGCACATCATATTTGTTTGAGATGAAGCAAATTATTAAGGTGACATGTTTAGGAACGACGAAGGAAGAATATGCCAGTCAACTGGCAACCCTAAGTGGAAATACCCTCTGTAGTTTGTTATAATAAGGATAGTTCAATTTCTCTTCTATCTTCTTCTGCTTTATACATTGCCAGGTGGCAGAAGCAGCCGTCAGAGCCGAGATGCTCAGACGTCCCCTTACATGCACTTCCCCAGCTAATCCAGGGAAATGCCTGAGCCACCACTCAATAAAAGTTGGATTGAAAAATCTCAGCTCCTGTGGACTCACCACCTGCAGGAGAGATGGTGAGGGGCTGGTGCTATGTGTACTGGGTGCAGCTCTGACTGCCACCCCCCCGCGACCCAGAAATTGATTAAAGGGAAGAAAATGGATGGATGGATTTATTTAACAAATGTACCATTTAGAAATGTGGAATGATAAAAAAATATAATTTTAGTTTTCAGAGCAAGTACATTTCATATTCTAATTCTCATAGAATAGATTGTCTTCCAAAGTAACTGCTCAGATGCTGCTTTGTCTGTGTATTTTCAAAGGAAAAACAAAACATGAAATAATCGGATTGATTCTATCTTGTCTGTCTGCATGAGATTCCCTCTTCTTTATTTTACAGTCCTTTTATTCACTCTCCATTGACGTATACGTGGTCGTTTTACAAAACCGGTGGAGAGAACCTTCCAGACAGGAACATACTCCATTTATGAAGACAATAATTATCATCAATATTATCATTAAATAAGTTAATCAGTAAAGCAATTAACTGATTATAGCACACAAAAGACAAATTATACTAATCCACAGAGAGTTATAATAACACAAATCAAACAATGTGGCTTGTCTGGTTGGTCATTTGTTGCTCTTGCCGTCTTTCTTTGCACATGGCCTTACCCTGACCCCCATGAAGCGGTCTCGAAGCACGATCCATGAGAGCAAGAAGACGAAGGCCTTGTTACAGCAGAAGAGCACAGACACATCGGTGGTGTTGATCTTCCTGAGCGCCTGCAGGTACAGGTAGTTGGTGAGGATCCACAGGAGACCAAATGGAGCCACTTTAGTGAAAAACACTTTGGGGGTGAGTCCGTCGTCCCCAAAAAATCGGCTGCACTCCCTGTAACAGACACATTTCAAAAGAAAGTAATTATACATTCCGTTTTTAATTGTGTCTGCATGTAGTCCATTTTTATTGTTGGCAAGAAAATACACATATTTCTTCCTTTCCCATATTTCCCAAAATATATTGAGCTGATATTTGTTTTATACAAATGATTACCTGCAATAACACAATGTACAAATAAACATGTGTTATCACTCCTCTGATCTCTTAATGCCTTGGATCTTTTGGCTTGTGTATAAACGTAGCATTGTTCACAGTCGACTCCTCTGGTCCTTCCTGTTTCCCAGTTGGAAAACAACATAATACATTTTTCATCCACACGCTGCTGTTTACACTGTTTATGATGTCGCTCTCCCTAAAAGCATCTGGCATTTTTGAAACAGGCAACCATACAGCCAAACAGAGGATTTACCAGGGCACGAGGTGGTTCAGCTCTGCTCAGCTGACTCATCCACACAAAATGATCTGTCGTTGGAAAGAGCTGTTCTTAGTATTAATATAATTGTGTGTCACTCACAAAATACTTTTAAACCACTTAATTTTGAGTGCTTCTGGATAGTTAACACATGGTAATACTGGAATACAGTCTTCCAGCTTCAAACCTTTCTGGTTTGTTAGATGTATGTTCAATATAATGAAAGATACTGAATGACAACAATGAAGTCAAAAAAGTTCCAAGAGACTTTATATGTATAAGGTCCATGTCTCCAAATTATATGTACAAGTATTTCAAAAAGCACAAGATCCTCTGGAGTTCTCACGTTTCATGTTAGTGAATCGCTGCATTGGCTTCCCGTGTGTTTCAGGATTGATTTTAAGGTTCTTTTAGTGGTTTTTAAATGTCTTAATGGTCTTGGGCCTTCTTATCTCTCAGAACTACCATATGAACCTTCCCGGCCCCGCGCTCCTCCGGCAGCAGAATCCTAACCATTCCCAAAGTCAGGACACACATTCACGGCGAGGCATCTTTCCACCCCCGTCTCTGGCACAGTTTGCCGGAGGAGCTCAGGGCCGCGGAGAACATTAAAGCAGGCTCAAGACGTACCTTTTAAGATTAGCTTTTAGCTGTGTGTTTGTGTGTGTGTGTGTGTGTGTGTGTGTTGGTGTGTGTGTGTCTGTCTGCGCGTGTGCTAGTTCTTTATAATATATGTGGTTTGGGGTGGGTCTGTTGGGTGGTCGGGGGGAGGGGTCATGGGCCGGCGGGATTGTTTTCAACCAAACTGTAAACCACTTTGTGTTGCATCTTCTGTATGAAAAGTGCTTTTTAAATAACATTTGATTGATTGATTGATTAGTTTATCAATCTAATGCTAACCCCAACAAAACAACCAATTTGTCACCACGATGAGCTTCTGGGCATATTTCCCTTTATACTAGGCAGAGTGAAGAGCCTAGCTCAGTAATGAAAACAAAAGGACACTGACAAATATCATTACATACTTTGCTTGCCTTATTGGGCTGTTCTGGCAGGAGGTGAGGCAAGTGTATTTGTATAGCACAGTTCATACAAAAGGCAACTTAAAGTGCTTACCATAAATAAACAGCAAACATTCAAATTCCACAAGGCATCAAAAGTGAAGATGCAATGTATGCTCCATTTAACAGAACTGTTATAAACCTGGATTTGAACATAATCAGATTAGAAGTCTGTCTCTGATGATTTTAGCTGCATACAGTACATCTGAGGCATACAGAGTCCGGGTTGGTTTATATGGCACTAACCCATGTCACAGATGTACTTTGGTGCGAGGACTTGGAAAGTCTTGGATACAATCAGCGTCAGAATGAATGCTAAAGATCCTTGTGTAAAACCTCAGAAAGGAAACACTGACACCACATTGGGTATAGCAGCTTCCTTTCCCCGTTCTATCCATACATCATGGCCTCCTTGCTGCAGTCTTGTCACTTTTCTCACAGCAGGTAACAGCACAGAAATCATTTTTTGTGAGATTAGTGGACTTCTTCAGCTCGAAAAAAGCTGTTTAATGTCATTAGGGGATTTGTTGGTCTGTTTGCACTCTCTCTCCTTGAGCAAACATAGCCTCCAAAACCGATTTCACAAGTTAAATATTTAGTGAACATTTTTGTAAATTATACAAATTGACTGTGCACGCAGGTTATTTATGTCCACAGATATAATCATTTGTCTATTGCTGTACATAAATAAGCGTTGTATACAGTGGAAATATTATGATTCACATTCACATTTTATGTAGAGGTTAAAAACACAAATATTTTCTCAGTTTTAGAGGGTTAGTTCCATCACAACTTTGACCTCTATGCCATAGCAGATTTGTGAACAGATGTCAAAAGGTGTGTGAAAGGGAGATGGCAAAACTGACTCCAAAAACTGAAATCTAGCCAATAAATTGAGCTTCATTGGTTTGATCGGAGAAGTCGTTTGAGAAGATTATTGTTATTGTCAAATGTGTCGATTATATTTGACCCCTCCTCCAATACTACATAGACAAAGTCAAGGGGATGTGAGTGGGCGACTGAAGTGCAGCACCAAAGGACCCGTGTCAAATGGACAGAGTTTCCTTAGCTAAATGAATTATTCTTGGTTTCCTGTTTTACGCAGATGCCTCACCTGAATCTCTGCCGGAGTGTCTGCCGCTCTGGACTCTTGCACGCATGGCCGATGTAGTAGAGGGGGAAGAAGAGGGAGTTCCATGTGGTGGCGAACCAGGTGAGTGTAAACGGGGCGTCGAACTGTTTGAATGCCAGTTTGGAGATCTGCGTGAAGCCAGCCCAGGACGAGCACACACAAATGACCATGGCCACCCCCCACAGCGCCTTGTGCACCTGCAACGCGGTGACTCTAATGCAGCAGCGCAGCCTCCTCTTGGTGGTGCTGGTCTCTGCTCCTGCTACTCCTACTGCCGACTGAGCCTCTGCAGTGCCCACCACAGCCTCCCGGGGGCGGTCTTCTCCTATGGGCAGAAACACAGGTGGTGTCAGTCACCCTGGGCTTAGGGAAGCTAGTAACTAACATTTCCAACTCTTAAGGACAAAGCTAAGTAATCCTCCATTAGTTCTGATGACAAGGAGTTCAAAACAACTCTATGGAGCGTGTGGGAAAAAGTTGTATGGTTTCAAACTCTTTGAATCCCAAGTTAAATTCAACTACAGTATATAACTCAGTCACTGACACATATAGTCAAATCATCTGCTCATGCAATTAGGTTTGATTCATGAGCAGCATATAAAACAGACAGACAGAAATGTGGAGATAAACAATTGGAGATTCTTCATTATGGTTTGTTAGATTTGTCGGAGCTAACGTTCAAGGCTACAACTAAACACAAGAATCAAGCTGCTAATCCTCTGACAGGAGAATGCTCATGTGTGACTGTACAACTGCAATATGTTAATTTCTTTCTGAATAAATAATAAAAATAATAATAATACATTTTATTTAAAAGCGCCTTTCAAAACACCCAAGGACACTGTACAGGCATAATAAAAACATTTAAAAACAGGATAAACAGAATAAAACAGTAGTCAGGTGCAATATGGGATGGTGTGTGTGTGTGTGTGTGAGTTAGGAGGGTGTGTGTGTGCGTGTGTGTTAGGTGTGTGTGTGTGTGTGTGTGTGTGTGTGTGTGTGTGCGCGCGTGTGTGTTAGGTGGGGTAGGACAGTCTGAACAGATGGGTTTTGAGTCGGGATTTGAAGAGTGGAAGAGAGTCAATGGTACGGAGGTCAGGGGGGAGAGAGTTCCAGAGCTGGGGGGCAGAGTGGCTGAAGGCTCTGTGTCCCACGGTGATGAGTCTGGCTGGGGGGACGGAGAGTGTGAGGGTGGAGGAGGAGCGGAGTGTGCGGGCAGGAATGTGAGGGTGGAGGAGGTCAGATAAGTACGGAGGGGCCAGGTTGTGAAGTGCTTTGAAGGTGGTGAGGAGTATTTTGAAATTGATGCATTGTTTGATAGGAAGCCAGTGGAGTTGTTGTAGTACGGGGGTGATGTGGTGAGCTGTGGGGGTCCGGGTGATGATGCGATCGAGCTGCAGAGTTTTGGAGGAGCTGCAGTTTCTGGAGGGATTTGTTGGGGAGGCCGAAGAGAAGTGAGTTGCAGTAGTCAATCCTTGAGGTGACGAGGCTGTGGACGAGGATGGCGGTGGTGTGGGGGGTGACAGAGGGGCGGAGACGAGAGATATTGCGCAGGTGGAAGTAGGCAGACCTAGTGATGTTATTGATGTGGGATTGGAAGGAGAGTGAACTGTCGAGGATGACACCCAGGCTCTTGACTTGAGGGGAGGGGAGGACAGATGTGTTATGGATGGAGATTGAGAAGCTGGTAGATTTGGAGAGAGTGGAGGGGGTGCCTATGAGAAGGACTTCAGTTTTTGAGCTATTGAGTTTGAGAAAGTTGGAAGAGAACCAGGAATGAATTTCTTGTAGACAGAGGGTGAGGGAGGATGGAGGAAGAGAGGAAGATGGTTTAGTGGAGAGGTAGAGCTGGGTGTCATCAGCGTAACAGTGGAAGTGAATGTTGTGACGGCAAAGGATGTGACCGAGTGGGAGAATATAGATGATGAAGAGGAGGGGCCCCAGGACAGAGCCCTGGGGCACACCAGCAGAGACAGGAAAAGTGCGGGATTTGTGGGATTTGAGATGAATGAACTGTGAGCGACCAGAAAGATAGGAGGTGAACCAGGCGAGGGGGGTGTGGGTGATGCCGATGGAGGAGAGTCTGTTCAGGAGGGTGGAGTGAGAAATGGTGTCAAAAGCTGCAGTGAGGTCCAGAAGGATGAGGATGGAGAGTAAACCGGAGTCAGAGGCTATGAGGAGATCGTTAGTGATTTTTAGAAGAGCTGTTTCGGTGCTGTGGAGGGGACGGAAACCAGACTGAAATTGTTCGTAGATGTTGTTGGTGGTGAGGTGGTTGTGGAGTTGAGCAGCGACAGATTTTTCAAGTATTTTGGAGATGAAGGGAAGGTTTGAGATGGGACGGAGGTTGTTGAAGTTGGTTGGATCCAGGCCAGGTTTTTTGAGAATGGGTGAGACTGAGGCGGTTTTGAATAAGAGAGGGACAGTACCAGAAGTGAGAGATGAATGAATGATATTAGTGATGAGGGGGGCAGCTGAGGGGAGGCAGGATTTGACCAGAACGGTAGGGAGAGGGTCGAGCTGAGAGGTAGAAGGTTTGGATTTAATGATAAAGTCGGAGATGGCTTGGACGGAGGGCAAGATGAAGCTGGAGAATGTGGCTATGAGGGATGAGTAGGGGGCTGGGGGGTCCACTCCAGAGGCTGCAGCTCCATGCGGGGTCAGGTGTTGGTGAATGTCAGAGATCTTGGAGGTAAAGAAGGACATGAGTGAGTTACAGAAGTCAGTGGATTGCATATGGTGAGGGAGGGAGTCAGGGGGTTTGGTTATATTGGTGAGAAGAGAGAAGAGAGTTTTGGAGTTTTGATGATTGGAGTGGATTAAACCGGAGTAGTAGGTGGATTTGGCAGCAGAGAGATGGTCCTTGTATAGCATGATGTGGTTATTGTACATTTGTTTGTGAATGGTGAGTCCAGTTTTATTGAAGAGCCGTTCAAGTTGACGTCCTTGGGATTTGAGCTGACGGAGGGCAGGGGTGAACCAGGGTGCTGAGAGCGTGAAAGAGACGGGTCGGGTTTTGAGAGGAGCATGATTGTTCAGGAGGTTATGGAGAGAAGTGTTGTAGTGGGAGACCAGGTCATCGGGGGAGTCATTGGGATCAGTAGTGGGGAGGTTATTGATATCTGAGGCGAAGGTGGCAGTGTTTATGTCCTGAATTTTACGGAAAGAAATGGTTCGGGGAAGGATGGTCTTGGAGAGGGTGAGGTTGATATTGAAGGTGATGAGCTTATGGTCTGTGTATGGGAGTGTGTGAGGTTTACAGTCAGTGGGAGTGAGACCAGAGCAGCAGATTAAATCCAAAATGTGACCTTTAGTGTGGGTGGGGAAATTAATGTGTTGTTGTAAACCAAAACTATCTAAACAGGAGGAGAAGTCTTTGGTGAGAGGGTTGCTATTATTGTCCATGTGAATGTTGAAGTCCCCAAGTATGACTGCGTTATGAGAGAGATAGATGAGAAGTGTGTTAGAAGGTGAGAAAAGTCATTTAAAAAGTCCTTATTAAGTTTTGGCGGGCGGTAGATGGTGGCAACAACAGTAGGAGAAGGTCCAGGCAGCAGTGAGGCAGAGTACTCGAAGGAGGAGAAGACAGGGGCAGCAGGCACAGGTGTGACTTTCCAAGTCTCGCGGTGAAGCATCGCGAGACCTCCGCCCCGGCGGCCACAGCTGCGGGGCTGGCAGATGTAAACAAACCCCGGTGGAGTGGAGTCGTTCAACGCGGCAAAGTCATTTGGCTGCTGCCAGGTTTCGGTCAAACACAAGAAGTCCAGCTTACGGTCGACGAGGACATCCCGGACCAGATGGCCCTTGGTGTTGAGGGAGCGCACGTTGAGGAGACCGAAGCTGACGGTGGTGGAGCTGTTCTTGGCTGCCGCGGGCTGAGCCGATCGGGCCACGCTGACCAGGACACTGTCAGCGTCCCGACCAGCGGTGCGGGAGCAGCGGCGAGTGGTGGACCAGAGGGACTTTATTGAATGGGAGTCCTTGTATTGGAGCTTACGGCGTGATCCACGGTGAACGTACCGCCGCCGGGGCTGGAAGGCGATGCCCGGGGGGATGTCATGTCCGCGCTCCGGTGGCTGAAGAGGAGCGGGGACGTGGTGCCGAAGTTTTAAAAGTTCAGCAGCGGAGTACTGGAGGAGAGCATTGGCCTGCAGATGGACCAGGGACACGATGAGCCAGATGACAACAAGCCAGCGCGTTATATGGCAGACACACATCGTTTCCCAGGAGGGGAATACGACAGCCAGGGGTCCCAGGTATGAATATGTCCAAAATGCTTATGACAACAGCAAACTGTGGTTGATATCGAAAGCAGGTAAACAATCCTTAAAACACAACGTAACCACGACATCCAATATTGCGTAAACAATGTTTTAGCCCGTGTTTGTTCTGTGAGCAGCGGCTGCCAAAGCGCGCCAGCGTTCACTCACCGAACTCTGTTCGGTGAGTGAACGCTGTTGAACGAGTGAACGAGTGAATAAATGTTATTCTTTACTTGGGATTAGCCCAAGCGAACGCAGATTTGTAAAGTTCTCCATTGTGAAATCAATAAAGTTTATCTTACGAATGAATGAATGAAGGAATGAATAGTTGCATCATACAATCATTTTTCAATTTGTTGACCAAATCATTTACATCTCTACAAAATGACTTCCAAATATAGTCTTGGGAATTGTAGGAAAATAAAACAAATAAAATAAATAAGATAAAATACTGCAATAAACCTGTCTGTCTTGGCAAGAGCCTCTGGAGACTACTTTAAATTGCATTTTCTTCTCTACAATGCAACTATTTCAGGCAAAAATATGAACACGATTCAGCTAAATAACAAGCCCAGGGGCATTCCCATCACATTTCAGTTTATTTTACCTGCCAAAAACTGTTCTCACAGGCAGACAGGCGCACACTCTTTTTTGAGAGCAGCCAGCCTGGGTTCTCTGAGCACATAACCAGCAGGAAACAAGAAATGGTATAACCGCCAGGGCTGCAACACAAAACGTGATTGTCCCATGAAAACTTTGGAAGATTGAATGTTTATGCAAGTGAAATCTTGGTAAAAGGGTGCTCTTGGAGGTCAGGAACAGAGAGCATGACAGCCAAATTAACACAGAAAGATTTTGGCCAGGTAAAAAAAAAAAACTTTAAACACACGTAGTTCTGAATATAGACATTTCAAGTATAAACCACACATGTAATCCACTGGCTTCAGCGATAGTAAAACTCCGGGGACAAGGTGTAATGGCCTGGATCCAAACAGAGGAAGAGACAGGAGCATTCGATACCTGAGACAACCTCTTCCTCAGCCACATCTCAAAGACATCCCACATGACTGCTAACTTCCATTGCGTCTGTGAAAACATAATAGCCTCAAACTTCTTTAGTGTGTAATCAAGCAATCAAGCACTTTTTGATTGCACAGTTAAACAGCACTCTGGTGTCTGGTCCTAAAGGAACCAGTGAAAGTCAAATTATTACACCGCACGAGTTCTCAATACAGACTTGGTGAATGTAATAAAACTATTGCCCAATGAACCATGCGACTATTTAGCCTATTATGTGCAAAACTTCAATAACTGCATCTGTTTACTCCAGACGATTCATTACTACAACAGAGTGGAGAGTGTCAAGCCCAACCCTAGGGGAGATGATAAATCATTTTAATGGTCTCACAGAAAACAGCCCCTGTATGTAGACTTTTACGAGGAGCAAAATGGTGTAACAGGATCCAAAGATACCAAACACAAAAAGAGGGCGTCAGTGCCATAAATCTGATAGCGTGGGTTTGTGACACCTTATAATCTTGAAGAAGGGATGGATGGAACAGGCTCTTTCCAGGGTTCCATCCCCACTATATAGACACACACACACAAACAAAAACACACACAAGACACCAGCTCAAAAAGTCTATGATAAACGCTGTGGGCATCGCTCTCCTTTCTCCACAAACTTCTTCAGTACTTAGAATGCATATTACCTAGGACTGTGTGGGAAACGCGAGCACCAAACGCATCAGCGGCACGTTCACTACATCTGCAAATGGGAAACCTTTGGAGATTGGGCTTTATTTCTTCTGTTAATCTGTTCCACTGGTTAACTCTACACACTGACAAACACACTGATTTTGTAGTTGTTCAACCTCCTCATGGTGAACAGGCTTTGTATGTTAGATAGCGGAGAGGTTTCAGAAGCCCCCACATTATTAGAGCAGTTTGAAGTTAGTCAAGTCCTGCAATTTAATGTTGATTTGAACAGTGGTTTTTCCACGCGAAAAGAAAAACGTGAAGTAGATTATTGGTATTCAGTGACTTAGTCTTTTTATCATTCCAACACATTTTCCAACTTTTGTGAGATTTCCAATGAATGCACTGATCTGTCTATCATGACTCCTAAAAAATAATTTTCTTTTTGTTGTTGTCACGTTTTCAATTGGGGTACAATCCATGATAGCCCCGATTAGCATATTACTTTTACAATTTCCAAATAGCATAATGAAAAAGAAAATAAATAATATTTTCACTGCTTTAAAAATTTAGACGTAAATATCTATCTGCAAAACATGTTTTATGTCCAGAGCTCCCCTCCTCCACAACTTTTCATCTCTCTTTTAGTCCATTACTCAGTTTGCCAGTTCATATTGAAGTTTAAGCGTTTTTAACTTTAAAATGTTTTATTATCATTCCCAGACAAGTGTAATTGAGAGTGAATTGCTTGGCAAGTGCTTGTCAATCTCTCTCACATTATATACTGTCCCTAAGCTCAGACTCCTGTATCGTAATGTAAGCAGCACTGTTTAAAGAGGCATCCATCACAAGCAATGAGGCAGCGACTTCTTCCTGGAGCCCCCCCCCCCTGACCTTGCCAGGTGGTCTCATCACATCATAGATTAACTGCACTGATGACTATCTCCTCTAATGCTAATGCAGCTGTTTTCCCCAGGCTCTGTACACAATGCCCAGGAGATTTGCTTTTTTGTTTGGGGTAAAACATGAATATGTGATGCAATTAAAGTGAAATTTGACCGCATTGTTAAGGCATCTGGAACAACAGTCGCAGTGGAAACGCACGCAGCCCTTTCTCGCAGTGCGGAGGAAAATTTGGCAGCAATGAAAGATGACTCAAGATCATTGCTTGTTATTGCAACTAAATGATGAATCAGCACAGCCCCAGCAGAGACAGGCATGCAGGGATGTTTATCAAAGTCTTTGGCTCATGCGTGGGAATTCACTTTCCTATTCCCTATTCCCAGCTTCTGTTTGTCTTGAGCTTGTTCTGAAGGTCATCAATATAGTGCAGTGCCCAGAAATCGTCCTTGCCTTGCCACCATCCCACATTGTGCTGGATGCTGCTTCTACTGCAACACCGTTTAATCTTCCAAATGCAGCTATGGGCCAAAGCAATCAGCCTCTACGAGGGAGTCCAGAAAAGCATCCACAGCAACCACACTGTCAATACGTTTAGTATGACACTAATTATTGCATTTAGGATTTCCTTTGTATGCAGACTAATTATCCCTGTTGTCTTTAGATAATAGAAGTGCGTATCCGCTCACTACCATTAGATGCACTTGAATTGCCATAAGGCTCACGGATGGCCCACCAACACAATCTGACAATCTGACATTCACTTTGAGCTAATGGCACTTAGAACATTTTTATCAGAAATGTGTCATGACTTCTATTGAAAACCTTTTTACCATGTTCCCTTATATTAAGTGCTGCCAGGATTTGAAATAGATATCCTAACAACTTCCTGCCATGATGTTATTTTTAAATTATTGGTAATTTATCTTGTTAAGCTGAATTCACAAACTTCAGTGTGTCTGATTATTTCATAAAACAATAATCTACAAAAGCAAACCGCAGGTGACTTCTGCTGAGGGCTACATGTCAGGTTACACATTGAGGATATGTGGGACACGGAAATTATAACAATTGCAAGTGTACATAATTAATTTGGGACCAATGTACAATTCAAATCTTGACAGAGTTCTTTATTATTGGTCGCTGGGGTGTCATGTGCACACCACAACGCAGCTTTAATTCTCTGTTGTTATTTTCTATACAAAGCAACAAAGTACTGCTCCCATACTCTCAGAACCAGTGACCAGAGGGAGTCCGGTTTGAGGACCAAAGGATTTCATCTATGCTGTTTGCAGATTCTGTTTTCTCGTTGGACCAGCAACATGCACTGATGCAGTTTCCAGCCAAACTGTGTGAATTGGCTGGGGTGCAAATCAGCTCCACAAGGTGGGCGGAGAGCTCCTAACTCAAGTGGATGAACTGGACTTCAGGAGTGAATTTGGGAAGGATGGAGCTGGGAGTTTCCTTACTGAGGGCTTGGTCATTGGAGTCCCTAAGGAAGACCTCAAATTCACTGGAATGTTTCTCAATTGGCCTAGGAACGCCTCTGGAACCCCCAAATCGGCTGGAGGAAGTAGGCATCTTGCGTTAAAATGGAAGAACATTGGAAACGAGCGGGTTTTGAAAGGTTATTCTGCCTCCTGTCATTTATTGAAACTCACCACAAAAGTGAAGTCTGTGTCTCTTCTGTATTGCTGTGTGTTTATTGATCCACCAGAGCTTTCTGCCCCACATTACAGTCAGTGCAAGTGAGTTAGCTAACAGCTAAAGGTGCTATAAATCAATATTAGTTTTATACAGATTAAAAGACATTTATATACATCGTCCCTTGTGGATCTGTATTGAATGTTCTGATTCCTCTGGGGTTTATTAGCTCTTCACCCAACACCCTTCCTGACATCATTCTTCCCATTCCCACTGTTTCCCTGCAGTCTCTGCAGTGCAGATTTCTCCTGCTGATAGCTGCAAATCCAGAACGTACGTGCAAGCAGAGCCAACTTCCTCGTCTTTACAAACCGCTCCCTGACATGAAAGCCCTCAGTACAGCTTTGTGACACTGCTCCAGAAAAAGCACCACCAACGCATCAGTGTCTACACCTGAGAGTCTCGGGCACATGTGCAGAGGCATCAGGGCACAGCTCTGTGGGGAGTGCATCTGCATCTGTGGCATCAGAGAGGCTGGACAAGGCAAGACCAGGCAAGACCAGGCAAGACCTGGCAAGACTAGACAAGACCAGGCAGGACAAGGTCGGTCCAGGTCTGTCCAGGTCGTTTAGTGACATGTATAGTCTCTAGAGCACAGCAGTGCTTTGCCTCAGTGCTTCGGGAGGGTAAACAGATCAATCACCAACACATTCTTCAAAAACACTCTTCTCTACTGTCTCAAGCTCTCAGTTGAATATGAATGAGTCCACCTTGTCGTACCATACTCCCATCAAACCTGATTAAAGTTGCACTTGGTTTTCTTTAAATGCATGACATCTTAAAAAACCTCTTGAGGGTTGAATTTTCTTAAAGGATACATTGGTTTCTTTGCTTTAAACTACACAAGCACCTCTATGTCCCATTGGAGTAATGTGTGTTGTATGAGATGCCCAGACAGCACTCTAATCTCTTTTGCACAAAGTGTTTGATACTGGGTAGTGACAGCTCAGTCTGTCAGTCTCAACCCTTTAAACAGAGCAGCTCCTCTGACAAACTGTCTCAGTCCATAACACACAGAGCAGGTGAAACGCAGGAGAGGTGGAGCCACATGGGCTTATGTCCTGAGAGGCCAGACAAGGACGGGCGTGTTACTGATCTGCTCTCTCTCCTTCAGCCTCAGACTGAGTCACACGACAGACTGTGACCCTGACACTGTCTCAACACATGCTCTTGGAACAGGTCAGAGGCACAGTTAGCGACACAGCACTGCTGTCTCTCCTCTTTGAACCACACAGTAACAATCCACATTTGACACAAGCTCCTCAGCCCGGACACATACTGCTTGCACACCTCGAAGCAGACTGGATGGAGTCCAGCACTTTTTACAAACAAATCAATACCTACATAAAGACTCCACACCATCCATGGCAAACAATAGAACTAAACAGATGTCCTTTTCATGAACTATAGCAAAAGTCTTCATTACTTGTAATTATTCATAGAGCAGCTGGTCTTTGATGACAGCTAGTTTTTTATAAATGGGAGCAAAAGTTCATTGCAGTTAGAAGAACTGAAGTGCAAACTCAGTGACTTCATCTAAAGCTATAACATGTTTTGTTGACACATTGTCCACACTGATCACCAAGCAACAACAATTTACTAGGGCAATAGCCTAAAAGTACATAAAAACATTTAAAAAAAAATCTTGGCTCATTGTAGATAGTATTTGAATCGTGATCGATACCTTCTGCCATGAATGTGATATAACTTTTGTGGGATAACGTCCTCTTCCTACATACACACCTAGACACACACGCACAAGCTTTTAATAAAATAACGGACCTGTCATTTTGCATTTAGAACACATAGATCAAGCTGTGCACTCATTGCTGCTTCTATAGAAATTGGAAACTAACCACATTTTTGCTCCTGTCCATTTCATTCAGGCTCACCATAAGTTCAACCATGAATAAAGACATTTATGAGCGCTGCCTAAAAGGTAGACAAAGATATTTAAAGCTACAGTTTGTGACTTTTAGAAGGATTTAGAAAGAAAGACATTTCACACAAAACATCCTAATAATATTTGTTATTAAAACGGCATGACACTTTGAAGTTCACTCATTGTCCTGGCCAGCAAACCTATTCCTCTCTATTTACAATTATGGTGTCGCCAAAATAAAACAAACAGATACAGGCGTGTTGTAATTGACTTTTTTTGCACACAGCTTTAAGCAGAATTCATGTTTAACTTGTTTACTTTTTGGATTGCCAAGTATTTCTTAGTCCACATTTGTATATCTTTTTCTCTCAATTTCTGCACAAAATTTCTTCTTCTAGGAGATTCATATTCTACCCAATTCTAACATTCAATCAGGAGCCGTGAGAAAATGAAACAAATGTGCAGCCATTGTTAAAGTTTGCAATTAGTTTCAAATGGATTCGACACCAACACTAGTTTTAATGGTGGGGCAACAGTGGTTCAGTTGGTAGAGCATTGGCCTTTGAGCCTGAAGGTCGTGGGTTCGAGCCCACCACGAGACCCACTTCACGACTCCCACTGATGACTCCTGTCGTTGTGTCCTTGGGCAAGACACTTAACCCCACTTTGCCTGAAGCTCCCGCTGAAAGATCTCAGCTCCTGTGTGGACTCACCACCTGCAGGGGGATCAGTGAGGGGCTGGTGCTCTG
Source organism: Knipowitschia caucasica (assembly GCA_964034765.1). NCBI lineage: Eukaryota > Metazoa > Chordata > Actinopteri > Gobiiformes > Gobiidae > Knipowitschia > Knipowitschia caucasica. The sequence continues at coordinate 27,945,539 of OZ035835.1, forward strand.
TGTACTGGGTGCAGCTCTGACTGCCACCCCCCGACCCAGAAAATAAATGCAAAAGCATGTCCATTTACTTACCGGACAAGGTAAGTAAATGTGTATATTTATTTTGTTTAACTTACTTTGACCAGGAGAGTAAGAAATCTTTATTTATATAGCCGATTGACCTCTGAGTGCCAACCCCCGACTCAGAAATTGAATCATTAAAGGCGATGATAATGAATGGATAATTTTAATGAGTAAATGGTAAAACTACTACAAAAATCTATAAAAAATACATTAAAAATGTCTATGTTATTTTCCATTTAACACAATTTAAAGTTTGGGAATTAAAAGGGAACTTACATCATAGTTTTGAGCTGGAAGTGACCCTTGTTCGGTGTGAATCTGCCGCATCTCATCATTGCAAATGCAGCACACTCAGAATTTCAGATTAACTCTGAATGTGTTAGGGCGTCCTTTAAAAGAAAATATGTTTACAAAGAACTCCTGTTGTTTCTAGATATTATTTTGTCATTCATTGCACGTTACATGTGTTCAAGGAGCGTGAAGCCAACGGTTAAACAAAGGGATGACAGCCACGTGTGAAATATGGCCTTCTATTTGGGAGAGTATAGGTGGACTGCTGAGTCACTGACAACACACTGCTCCATTATAGACATGCTCTATAGCTGGATCACGAACCCAGCTGTACTCATCAAGCTGCAGGGGCAAAGTATATGTACACAAACTCCAAAGAAACCTCCAAAGACAGCACTTATACTAGGTGGAAATCAATGGTCATCAGACATGGCCCACTGCCTGCATGAATAAACCACAGAAACAGCATTGACTACTGGCTATATGATAATGCAGCAGATATATGATTACAGAACCAAAATCATATCTTGCATAAGAGATAAAAGAGATAATGAAAAGCGCTTTTAATCTACTAACTATGTCAATTGTACTTTCAAGCATCCGCTCTTGAGCGGGTATCAGACCTATGATAACCGATAGGGCTGTTATCCTGACTGGAGCTTTCAATTGATGGAGTAAGGGGTTGGGGCTTCTGGGATGATTTTATCTCAGAAGATCCAAGAATTTGAACTTTTACTCATACAACAGATAACAGGACATCCAGCACATGCCCTATAGTCAAATGCTGGATTAAAAAAAAAGTAAAACAAAAACAACCACAGATGGACTCGTTTTGAGATAAAGAGTCCTTTGACTGCCTGGTATCGGTACATCCTGGTTCTCAAAATATAGATAGGTTCTCACTACTAGCTTTGTTAATAACAACTGGGCATTAGGGCAACAAGTTCAATGTCAAAAGTATGGCTCTCTTCAGACATTTCCATTTTTTATTACTTAAAACATGATTGATTTGTTAGATTCATTGAAGACAAATATATGTTTTTTTCATTAGGGCTAATTACAACACATGTATAAATATATGTTTGTGCTTTTGGCTAAGCTCCCGTTACCTCCTGGGATACCAGATGTGGTCGACTTTTCCAAATGTGTTTTAATGAGTATAAAAATGGTACATCATGACTAGTATAAGTCTTTTTGCATGAACACAAAAAATGAGACATTTTTTTGCAACTTGTTAGCAGAGAGAACAGGGGCTTTGAGCTGCAGTTACATGGGCAGCCAAATTTGTGAAAAACTCTATGGTGTTGATCCTCTGTGGCCTCCTGTGATTCCTTCAAAGCATCTGCTGGAATAGGAAGCCTGAGGTCGACTGGAGGCACAATATTTACAATACTATAAGCTACACAAATACACACTGATTTACAAACCCCACCATATGCCCCTCATGTCATCGCTGATTATGTTGCCCACGAATAAAGTCTGCTGATGCTTCTCACTGAAAACATTGCATTCTAACAATATGTACAGTTTTCAATATATTAGTGTAGTATATTAGCATATTAGCATATTGTATATATTATGAAATAGTAGTTTAATACAAATCAATCAAAACTGAATGTAAACTCAAGAATCAATTGTTTAAGTGGCATGTCATTTAGGTATTGAGATTATTAATTCAGATCATGTTTTACGATTACAGTAACCTGCCCTTGTTATATTCCTTATCCTATAATCAAACATTACAAAGTGTGAATAATGCAAATGCATATTGTACCCTTTCATAATAACTTCCAAATAAACTTTTAAATCTCTGTTTTACTATGGTTATTCCGATAGCGGTTTGAACATATACCACTAATTTTGTCTTCCCTGATCAGATGGCGACAATGTTTTCTTTCCAGCACAATATGAATATATAGATATATATTTCTTCCTTTGACAGATTTAAACACCTAACGGTGTTTGTAAATGATTTTCCTGGATAAGTTACTCAAAACAATAGGTCATAGAGCAGCAGTACCAGGGGAAGTGGCTGCTTGTACAGATCAACTATGATAAAACAGTTACCACTCGCAGATAAACAGCAGGTCAAAATACATCAGAGGGTCACACATCCACTTGCCCATGTCCAGAGCCTGACAGGGAATGGCCGTGTTCCTAATTGAATCCTTGGACAGGAAATTGATGAACTCTCATAAAAACCATTGGAGCAGAGTGAAGATCAGTCAGAGGTTGAACGAGCGTAAAAAGAACTGTAATGGATTATATTTAGGTTCTTGTCCCACAATCTCAGTCAGCAGTCCTATTGTTACCAGTACGATGATATGGGAGGATGTGAGGGAATCCCTGCAGCAACATCAACTTAAAACGCTTCCACTGGGAATGTTAATTTTAGCGCCAGACGCACGACACGACAAGAATGCATGCAGTAAAAGGATAGCAGTGTGAGCTTTGTTTGATCACAAGTTGATAACAGCTTTTTAAAATAACTGCATGCGAAGAAGGGGGGTTGAAATCAATGCGGTATTTTAGTGTTGGGCTGCCAGCATTTCAAGTCAAGTTATGCGCCAAATTGATTGTCAGATTGGACTTGGGGCTGTGAAAAGTTGCTTTGCGGCTGAACTGAAGTCTGCATGAGCTGATGTCTATGTTTTACGCGTAAAGACTGAGTAGAAGGTTGAAGTGGCGTGTGGCAGTGATGTCCCCTACCTTCCACTTTGGTGAGGGTGAGGACCGGGCTGTTGCAGGCGGACAGCGGGGCGACCCTGGCAGAGTGTTTCTTCATTGTGCTGAGCTCGGATGGGCAGAGCTCGAAACCGCGTCGACTACATCCCTAAAGCCGGTTTGGTGCATACGCCTCTATACCTCTGCTACGGGACCCCCACCTCTTTCCCTACTGGAGCTACTGTGACCGCGCTCAACGTCCCCTGACCAACTCTGCACAGGATCTCTCCCTCTCTCTCTTTTTCGCCCTGTCCTACCTCCATACCCCACCCACTCATGAAGCGCCCTCCCCAAATCTGCCGTATGGAGCGCGTCTTGGCTGGTCTCTCCTCACGCACACTTTGGCAATAGCTGCAGTTAGCCAACGTCATCAGTCACCAGTAGCACCTCCACGTCACATGACTATTATATCCACACAAAGAATAAAAAAAAATGAATACAAAAATGAATCTAAATCCTTGGGCCTTGTGCCAAATCTCTTTGACCGTGGTCCCTCTGAGCGAACGGCGCGCGTCTTCTTAAGGGCAAACATAATAGAAGAAGTATTAAGAGCAAAGGCGCTTTTAAAGTGACCAATAAACACCAATTGTTGCGTTTTCGCTTGAATTACATTACAGCAGCAGCAGTTTTTTTGTCTTGCTTTAGTCTGGGGCCCGGTGAAGACTTCATTAATGCGCTACACTCGTTTAACATGCGATGCGCGCTGTGCTAATTATCTCATTTCCAAGCTCTTCCCACTGAAGTAGAAAACACTTTCAGTTTCAGGCTAAAGAAACAGCTTTTCTGAAAGTGGGACACTGATTGTACTGACGCCAATTCAGCCTAACCAGTTTACTAAATAAATAACTGCGTCGCCTAATCTTTTGTTTTTGTTAAGTTTCCCCTACTGAATCGTTGAAATATATGGCCAGTAAATGAGATGAAATAGATTTTGGTTCGCATCCAGATGACTGCCTGGAATCATAAAAGGTTATATAGGGACACAATAAAGCTGGCTGTTGCATTTAAGCATTTTAAGGGGGACTTATGCAACTTTGTACGTGAACTTGTATACTGCAAGGTCACTACTGTATGTGACCTTGCAGTGCCCCAATGGTTGCATGATTGCCTTTTCCCACAGAGAGCTTAAAAATGGTATAAGATTGTTTGGAAGGTTTCTCTGTGTTGACGGACCCCTACACCACAAAACCTACAAAACCATTGATCCTGAAGCAGTGTAAACACAATAAAGGTGTCATGGGGCCCACTCTTACAGCCACAAGGTCACAAAAAATAACCAAATAAAATATTGCATAATGCACTATTAAAACGAACGTGTAACGACATGGAGGGTCTATATCTTCCTATAGCAAAGAAATATGAGATAGTTTACAGTTTGTGCTGTGAATGCTATGGGAGGCAATGAGTCTTTGAAAGTCACAGCATTGTTACAACAGTGGCAGACACAAAAACAAATTGGAAGCATCAGACCTAAAAGAGAGCACTGAGATAAAGAAAATCAAAACAGAGGTGAAAATAACAAGTTGTATCTTATTTGTGCATCAAGCAAAAATGGTGGATTGGCTACAGAATGGTCCAGTTATCAGCGGGTGGAATAGAATAGAATTGTTTACTGGAACTCCAAGCTCTGTCTCGGAGTTCCAGAAAACCACATTGCCATTTCTGGGTAAAAATAAAAGGCAGTTGAGAGAAAATTTTAGACCAGTTAAAATGTGGGCCCAAACTCAATATGAAATTTCAAATAGAATACTGTATGTAAATGTACAGTCACAGCTCTCTGTTGGCTAACTGAAAAGTCATTATTCTTTAAAAAAAAAAATTGTGAATATTATATACAACCTACAAGAGGAAAAGCAACCTGAAAACTAATCTTTATACCCAATTATGCTCCAATTGAGATTAACATTAACCATGGTTTATTAATGCCTTTTGACATATTAGGGCCATTTAATGATGACTTACAGTGCCTTGCAAAAGTATTCACCTCCCTTGGCATAATGTGTGTTTTGTTGCCTCACAACCTGGAAAAAACATGGATTGTTTGAGGATTTGCATCAGTTAATTTACAGAACATGCCCACAACTTTGAAGATGTTGTCTTTTTTTTTTATTGTGAAGCAAACAACGACAATCCCAGCTCCAAGTCGCTTGGGATAACTCTCTATGAGCTTGCCACATCTTACCACTGGGATGTTTGCCCATTCCTCCTTGCAAAACTGCTCCAGCTCCTTCAGTTGGATGGTTTGCTCTTGTGAACAGCAATCTTTAAGTCTGACCACAGATTTTCTATTGGATTGAGGTCTGGGCTCTGACTAGGCCATTCCAACACATTTACATGTTTCCCCTTAAACCACTGAAGTGTTGCTTTAGCGGTGTGTTTGGGGTCATTGTCCTGCTGGAAGGTGAACCTCCGTCCTAGCCTCAAATCACGCACAGAGTGGTACAGCTTTTGCTAAAGAATATCCCTGTATTTAGCACCATCCATCTTTCCCTCAACTCTGACCAGTTTCCCAGTCCCGGCTCCTGAAAAACATCCCCACAGCCTGATGCTGCCACCACCATGTTTCACTGTGGGGATGGTGTTCTTTGGATTATGTGATGTGTTGGGTTTGTGCCAGACATAGCGTGTGCCTTGATGGCCGAAAAGTTCCATTTTAGTCTCATCAGACCAGAGCACCTTCCTCCATACATTTTGGGAGACTTCTACATGCCTTTTCGCAAACTCAAAACGTGAAATTTTGTTTTTTGCTTAAATTAATGGCTTTCTTCTGGCCACTCTGCCATAAAGCCCAACTCTATGGAGCGTACGGCTTATTGTCGTCCTATGTACAGATACTCCAGTCTCTGCTGTGGAACTCTGCAGCTCCTCCAGGGTTACCTTAGGTCTCTGTGCTGCCTCTCTGATTAATGCCCTCCTTGCCCGGTCCGTGAGTTTTGGTGGGCGGCCGTCTCTTGGCAGGTTTGCTGTTGTGCCATATTCTTTCCATTTGCTTATGATAGATTTGATGGTGCTCCTGGGGATCATCAAAGATTTGGATATTTTTTTATAACCTAACCCTGACTTGTACTTCTCAACAACACTGTCCCTTACTTGTTTGGAGAGTTCCTTGGTCTTCATGGTGTTGCAGCCTCTGAGGTGTGTATATGTACTGACAGATCATGTGACACTTAGATTGCACACAGGTGGACATCATTTCACTAATTATGTGACTTCTGAAGGTAATTGGTTGCACCAGAGCTTTTTATGGGCTACATAACAAAGGGGGTGAATACATATGCACATGCCAATTTCCAGTTTTTTATTTCTGAAAAATAGTTAACTTCACCAACTTAGACTATGGTTTTCTGAGCCATCACATGTAATTCAGATAAAAAAAACATTGAACTAAAGGCTGTAATGTAACAAAATAGGGAAAAAACCAAGGGTGTGAATACTTTTGCAAGGCAAACATGCCTGTAACATGCAAATCTTACATATTGCTACTTTAAGGGAGCTTCAGTATTCTGCCTTGGTGTAAAGCCATGTGAATACTATTAAAATGCTGGTCATGTTGCTGTGTACCAACAATAAAACATGTGTTCTGTTGAGACACAATCCTCCTTTTACGTAAAGTATGACATTTAGTATGGCATTTAAAATAGTCAGGGTCAGAGGTGGGCAATTATTACCTCCCTGCAGCCACACTGACTACACTGGGATATCGTCATTGAGGGTCGGAAACAAAGCATATGCTTTTTTTCTTAAAGCGACTAAACTGGGAAGGCAAAGATGGAGCCAAAATATCCTTGGTTTTCTGTGTTTGTGTCAAGTTTGTTTCACTATTGTTTATTTTGAACTTTTTTACAATATGAAGGTATTTGTTCAAATTCCTACTTTATTTATAATGGGTTTTGGTATTATTTTTGTTTAGCTTGGATTGAATCAAAACTGGACCAAATGTTAAGAAGGCTGAGAATTTTGACAAATTATTAAGGACTTCATAGAAATATGACTCGCATGTGGCCCCCAGCCCGCAATCTGAAAGGCCTCCAGCACCTTTAGCCTTGAGGTTTATTGATCAATGAAGTGATGAAGCGTGAAATTGCTAAAGACTTAAGCTATATCACATTGATACTGTTGATAAACTGAAGCATTCAAACCTGAAAGTGCAAATAGCCTTCACGACAAGACAGCTCTGTGCGGCTGGTCAGCTGAAAGTCTGCTTGATGGATGTGTTCTTTTTAGCTAGTTTTGCAGCATGTGGATGTTATACATCTGTAAAACATATCTGAGAGGGCAGAAGAGAGTTGAACCGCGCTGTATCAATGGTACATCAATGGAGGCAACATGTTCACGGCCGTTTTACATGCATGTTAAAGTCGCACTGTGCCCGGAGAAGGCAGCGGTGAATAATTTACTGCTGAGACTCTACCTCACACTCTTGAATCGCCAGCCTGGAATAACTAGGGCACTCCGGGACATTTACTGGACTTGTTCTGACATCTTCCAGTATAAAGTCCACTGGGTCTTTTACTCTGTGTCAGGAACATTGCAGATAACTGATGAAGTGCAAGAACTCACTAAACGAGCAACCTCAAGATGTTTGATAGATACCCATTACAATCCTGTCAACTATGAGTTATCTTATTGTTGTGATAATAAAAGAGGGGGTGAAATCCATGCTAGGTTTATGACAGTCTTTGAGGCTATGCAGCTGCCAGATGCTTGTGGGGAAAACCATGTATACAAGCCATTAGTGATGGAAGCTGGTGCAAAAAAGGTGCAGCGCATCTGTGAACGGATCAGATTATTTAAATATGTGACTCATCGGCTTGTATCTATGAAAGGCGTGGGAAGATCAAACTTGTCTGTGCATTCAGGGCTGCACTACTGGATTGTGCTTCTTTTCTCTTACAAAAACTGTTTAAAAGGTATACGTGAGAAAAATGGGTCGCATGGGAATTTGGCACAGTTACTTCAATGACTTGTTACTGTGATAGAAACTGGATGTGAGATCTAGCAAAATGTGAAAACACTTTCAATAAGATCTCCCCTTGAGGAAAAGGCACGTCTGGAAGAAAAAAAAAGTGGTCACCAGGCTGTAGTTTTTGTCTGACTTTTCTGTTTCTGACTTTATGAAGCCCTATGAATCAGCCTATACATAATTGCTTGTGAAAAACATTGCATTATCAAATTACTGTTCACACTGGCAAGATTAATTTAGAGACGCTGAAAAAATGCAAATTTTTACCTGCTATACCTGAGATTGGTGTCGTCATGGTGTGTTCTTATATTGTGTTGAAAAAATGGAGATAACCCTGCACAGCTTGAGCTCCCAAGGAAATATATTTTTATTTTTTATTTTTATTTAACACCATGTGATACAGATTCCATTAAAAAACATAAATTACTATGTACAACATAGTAGTGCAGAATCTATTGGTGGGGGAGGGAAGGGGGAGTGGGGGGGGGGGGGGGGGGGGGGCATTTTTAAGGCATCCAGAGCATGAAACAAAGAAAACAAAATACTTGACAAAAATAAAATAACAAGCAAGTACTGTCGTGGAAATATGTAGGTGCTAATGTGTAAGTGTGGGTGTTCATGTAGAGTTAATGTATTTGAGTGTTTGTGTATATGTATGAATGTATGATTATATATGTCTGAAGAAGAAATAGAAAACAGAACAATAACAGTAAATGAAACGAAAATAATGAGTGCTGCCACTGTCTCCACAAATCCCAGTGACGTATTTTGGCTGTGTTTATGTGACCACATATTTATTTGCTTATTTTGTATTATTATTAGTATTATTAGTATTTTTTCATGTATTTATTTATTTATTTTTTAGTGCGTGTCTAGTGCATAAAAAAAAGAAAAGAGGAACGCTTCACGAATTTGCGTGTCATCCTTGGAAATATTTTAATTGCACCACAAGATGTGACGTTTCGGGCAAAAACTATCCTTAATGTTGTCTTGCCTTTTGAGTTCTTCTTCCTGTCACTTTGATCACTTGCCCCGCCTTAATGTGATTAACCAGTACCTCCCTGTGTATTTATACCCTGTGCTGTTCCCAACTTCACCCAGTTTTAAAGGTACACAGGAGGATTTTCTACTTCCGGGTGGATCAGCAAGACTATTGGTCCTCCCAAATGTCAATCATTCTGATGATACGTACTCGTCAAATAAGACCAGAGAGTTTTGTTCTAAATGTCGAGAGGGAGGTTCTTTCCCAAAATCTGAGAAAATCCTCTTTTAAATCTTTGTGTTCGTGTTATTTATGTATTTATTTAATTTTGTAGTACTTCATTATTGTTTTTCAGCTCATGGCCATTAGATGAGTAAACCTATACGTCATTGCACATTAATGGCTTTCAACCGTTGCCAAATGTATCTATCTTGTCGAGCTGTAGTGAACATCATGCAATAACTGATGATCATTTGGCGAATGAGGGAAGTCTTGATGTGACTTAAATGTACTGTCACAAATGAGCTGTTTCCAAGTCTTGAGTCTGTGAAGCAACATGAGGTAAATTAAATCGTCTGAAAATCTATACTATTGATTATGCATAAAAGAGCTTCAGTTGCAAAGCACAAGATGATTGACTTTGAAAACTAAAAGGTGTGTGAGCTGTAATGATTTCCTTGTTTGCTCGATCTAAACAAACCAATAGTGCCACTGTGAGCTAAACTGCCCAAGATAATTTGTGTACAGCTGTTGTTTGGCACGGGCCGTCTGCGGTTGTTGAGGCCTATTCACCAATGTTTTGGGCATTTACACTTCAATGTCACAGTTCATCTCTAGTTAAAACAAATCCATTTCTCATCAAACACTAATGATATCCATTTATTTCTCATCAGCAGTGAAGAGATGGCAGCTTTGATTTGATGTTACAGATAATCTCACAATCATTGAATCTTAAAAAATACTTACCATTTCCATCATTGTCATGTTTGGGAATTTTTGCTCTTCAACAAGGATCCGACATGACGACTCTGAATCATTGTTTTTCTAACTTTGTAGATCCATGCCTTGTATACATATAGATTCTAGGTGATATTTATAGATGCAAGATCAATTCAATTACACTCACACAACACAAAAAATGACCAAAAAAAAGTTTGAAGGTCCATGAGTCTTGCATCGTTCAACTTTGTTCTCCCTCTGCACTGTTTAGTCAAATATTTGTCAGCTTTACTGAAAATGTGCATTTGTTTTGGGTTTGCTTAATAAAAACCCAATTAGCTTTAATTCTGCTATAAATATTAATGAGGCCAGTGTATCCATTTTGAGGGCTTCTTGTTGGGAATCTCATCCGCTTTATCCAGTCAGTACCTTGGATAATATGTAAATCCTGCACTGTGCTGAGGTCTGGCACTTTCTCTCAAAAGTCTGTTTAGGAGAGAGGCCAATTGAAAACGCAGTCCTAATAAACAACCTGTTTGGGGAATGCAAAGGTCAAGTCCACTGATTTGTCCCTCTTCTCCCGATGCTGTGCATCCTGAGCTGGCCCCACTCATCTGCAGAGGTAAGTGGCTGTCAAAGTACTGCAGCCAGCAGCACTTTATTGGATTAATGGCCCCAGCGGGTCTCTCCAGGGGGGCAGGGGAGAGCCAGGCCGCAGTTTCCAAAATGATTTAATTTCAGCTACATTACAAAGTGGCTTTGCTGCTCACACCCCGCACAAACAAAAACAATAAGGTCAATGCCATTGTGTCACTCCCAGTAAAGAGCATTATCCAAATTATATTGTTATCCTCCAAGTCTAGAGGACATTCTCATTATTTCAGTGAGATTATTTGTCCTAAATTATGATTATTACCATATGTTTGTCATGAAAGTAAAGAGCAAAAGGAATTCTGTTCACACAACAAGAAATCACATGCTCTATCAGGGCAGTCTCCATCTGTGAAGTCCCAGGCCAGAACTGAATTACAACAACCACTTTTCATTTGACTAAACTTGTCAGTCCATAATAATGACAATAATAACATTACACATAGTCCAGATTTTCTATTCATTCAGTTTGTACTGAAACCAATTGTGAATGCTCAAGAGGTCACAACATTTTAAAACACTGTGCAAATGTTCCAGCAGAACTCACTTGGAAGAGTTACTTAGTGAATGAACTGGTGTGCAGAACAATGTGCAGTGATCCATGAGATTCCCTCATTACAAGCTCTCAATATTACACCCGTAGGAACAAGTCTGAAGATTTTTTTAATGAATGTGATTACACTACTCTGTATGGACACTCACTGTAATAATCTTGTGGCCTTGCTTTTTACCTTGCAGAAATCACACTGGTATAATTGAATAACCTTGACAAATAATGACAGAAAAGCCAACCCAGTTTCTACTTGGTGTCTGTATCATAAATATAGTCAAAAGAATCAAGATAATCATATGTTCATATTTATTCACTCTTTTCTAGTTTGTGCTGTGATTTGGCTTTCGTTTGGTATTCTACCACTAAGTCAACTAAACACACAGGAGACACACACGCACACGCATGCACACACACGCAAATAAAGAGGTCATAAACTGACAAAGCTGCCTTGACATTTTTGCATTATATGATCTTCTCCCAAGTGAGCTTTTGCATAACAAGTTCACTAACAGGTGTAAGATCATTGTAATATCTATGAATACATTTTTGAGCTTTGAAAACTTTATACAAATAATGCTTGTCTCATCTACAGAAGCTTACAGGGGTTTACCCTCGCTCCTGAAGGATCACATGCCTCAACTTCACAAACTACCAGAGCCCAAAGCAGGGCTGATTGTGAAGAATTTCCTATGCAAGATTTTCTACTTTTGGACAAAATGTTCTGTCGTATAAAGGCTGTGTGCAATGGGACAGTTTGCCGACTTCTGTAAGAGAGTTTTTTCTTAGTTGTACATGCACAACAACAGAGGTGCAATGTTGTTAATTGAAATAACTGGATTTGCAATGATAGGGAAGTGCAATAATGTGGACTCAAAATAAGGCATCTGGGTTTGAATGTGTGGCCTGCTGTGTGGGAATGTGAGATATGTTGTACTATAGTTTTTCTGTATTCTGACCCTGGCCTCATGGGACCAATGAGGGAAATTAGCTCTTGACTAAAACCTTTTATCTATGCTTTTAATATATCAATGTTAATGTTTATTTACATGCAGTGTTCCGTTCAAATAAATACAGTGTGACAAGCTGTCTACAATTAAAATAATAATGAATTACAGAAAAACGAAGGAGCTAGCAATTTTCTCAAGATAGGAAAACAGACATTTCTGATCATGAAATCAATAAAGCAAAAGATTCCAACTTTCCTTTGGTTATTGTGTGTCTTCACAAATATCAGTGCGTAAATGAAGGGTTAGGGTTAGGGTTAATTAAAAAATAATATTCGCATCTGACATTTCTACCTTCAACTAAAACTGTTCCAAAACCTAGTGAAAATTATTAATAAACCAGATTATACCATGGTAATGGCAATCAAACATAACAAAGCACTACTTTTAAAGTTGTATTACGATTGAAACCTGAATGGCCAGACAGTACCGGTTCGTACACACACCACAGATTGAGAAACACTGGTCTATAACTTCTTAGTTCCTCCACGGTAATCTACAGGCTGCAAGATCAAAGAGCTTATTACTGAGCCTGTTATAATTACATGCGCAATGAAATAATAACATTATAACTTGTCATAATAATATCCTTAATATCGATAGTCTTCATTTCATACTTATTTTTAAATATATATTTAACAGGACTGTACTCCACTGTTGCTGTTTCCTCATACGCTGCCTGTGAGAATAAAAAATTCATAACAAGAGCTGTATGACTGATATCCCCAAATTACTGTGATGGATCATCTCTGCATTATTTGGCACGACTACACAGAAACAAGACACTGCTCCAGGATGTTATGATCCAACACCATCGAGAATACAGCGTTCAGAGTCAAATTACCCTCTGATGATAAAGAAGGCTACGCTTATTAGAAAATGTAGCTCCCCCCAAGTATAGAAGTTAGAACTGACAGATATATCAAGTGCTGTAGCCCTCCCTGTTGGTCAGTGTGGGAACTGCGCCTCTTAAACACCTTCACCTCCATCCCTCCCCCCTGCACCTTCCACTAAATACAGCCTTTTAAACAATTCGACACTCACGCCAGCTTTTTAATTACAGCAATTGTGGGGGAAATGGAATGAGCAAAAAACATCTATTCAAGACTGTTTTGCACAATGGACTATTTCCAGACCTACTGCGTGCACAAGCTCGCATGGTAATTGATAAAACACGTAGACCATTCCCCTGAGAGAGAGACATGAATTTGGATAGACGCTATTTATGTCTCTGACCAGAAGAGGGCACTGCGAGTTCAGTACATCTGTAACGCCTGCCTGCGAGCGTGAGATAGCCCCTCAAGTGCACTGCAGCCCACATGGTAAGAGGTGATTTGGGTCTAACACATTGGTGACATTGTTATTATACAGCTACTGCACATTTAAAATGCATTTGCATGACTGAATTCTACTTGGATTTGAAAGCAGTCCAGCTTTTCAGGCTTTATATTAATCTTCATGTTGTTGTGAAGGTTGTATAGCTCTTTTATGTTGTTGACCGGAGAAATAATAAACTGGAACTTGTAACAGCCTTCAGCACACAACCTAAGCATAAAAAGTCAAAAGCAGGAGAAAAATGTTGATTCACAGATATGAATTATTTGTTTAGTTCGAATTTTGTAATGGTTTTATTTTATTTTAATGTTCTTTTTCTTTGGCCATTGGTCAACAGCAAGAACACTTACAAACAAAATTGACAATTACCTCACCCTATTATTAGAACAAAAGTCACCTCAAATTCTTCTGTGTCACGACTAAATACAGATTTTTAAAGCAAAGATGGATCCAAATAAGAAAAGAGGTCAAATCCCTTTTCTAGTACAAGAGATGGGTTCCCGGGGGAGGCACTGCGGTGACCCCTGCTCCTCGTACAGGTTGTAGTGGATGGGTCAAAGGCTGAGGCCAAAATTTCCAATGGGGACAGCAAAGTACACATTCAACTTGATCATTCTTCACACTTATTATGTAATAGTTTATCTTGAATATTGCTTGTCTTTCCGTACAGATCTGAGATTACAGATATCTGATGACATGGGATACATGGGATTTTCTAAAGCGAAACTCAGACACATCTCCATCTTGGTTCCAGCTGGTGCTATGGAGACTGCCACAACAAGGGGAACATCCCGAACTAAAAAACAGGGCTATACAACTGTAAAATAACACACATGAGTCTTCACACCTCAATTATGCAGAGATATAGCTGTTTGAATCACTTTTCACTTGTAAATAATCATGTCTGGCAGACTGACAAAATTGGGCTTGAGACTAGTTTTTTGCAATAAATAATTCATAAGCAGGGAATAGGTCAAAACAATGCAAAAAGGGTAACTGCAGCTGGTACAACTGTATCAAAGCCCTCACTCTCTCTCTCGAAGTACAGTGTAGTTGGCAAAGAGAATAATGCAAAGATTCTGGAAGCCTCAAAGCGGGTTAGAGAATTTGTCACAAAAGTCAAACCCAGCCAGGACCTTCTAGCTGTAAGGCGAGGGTGCAACGTGCTCCTCCATAAGGAATTGATTAATGAAATGTGTGTCATATACGCAAACAGATATTATTACTATAGTTAATTAATGTCACTTGTGTTAATTTATCTCTCCACGCTCTATGCACTCTGGAATGGATACCGAGGAGAGTCTGCTAGCTTTCAACTCCCATCAAGCTCTCTCTGTGATCACATACACCCCATCAGTGGCAGCAGGTGTTCGGAGACCCTCAAAAGGCCATGAGCAGGTGTGTGTGTGTGTGTGTGTGTGTGTGTGTGTGCGTGCAAGAGCTGTCACAAGTGTAAAATCCCCTCTATCCTGGTGCTTTTGAATCCACACATCTCTGCTTCTCAGTCCAACCTCAAACAGTTTGAGCAGCGCGGCAAATAGTGAGCCGTCACACGAACAAAAATAGAAGTTGATGCTCCAGCGTTTCTGAAACTAAAAGTGCACACCGCTTTTATTACAAGCCTCATTGGAGGCCACTCCCAAGGAGGCAACAGCAGAAAAGGGCAGTTTGTAAAAGCTAGAGGGTTTTATTTCCATTAAAATGATAAGTGGTGTGTATAATACACTAGATCCCATAGTTGATAAAAAAGGCCACTCTCAAATGCTAATTTTCCCGTTGATAGCTTAGGTCACATGCAAAAAGGACCAGGGACTTCTGTACAGCCAATTACTACAGTAATTACAACAAAACAATGACCTCTAAACTGTGATTTTAAAAAAACAACACTAATAGGTCGCATTTTAGTGTGGTTAAAATCAGGAACCAAACAATGTATCACTTACTGTCAGTGCTTATTTTAAAAGCTCTTCTTCTGCAGAATTAAATTGCTGTGATACAATCTGTACATCTATTATTGATGACTGTAAACAGTGATTGTGCAGCACAGAGGCCAGTGAGAAATAAACACAAGTTTACAATGTCACTTGCCAACGTCAGCTCTGCTAATACACACATGCCACACATCAATCTAGAGCTCAGAGTCTCCAGAATTCAAAAGCTAGACAGAAAATAAGTGAACATCCTTAAGTCGTCTTCCGCTCCAAGTGTATATAAATATTTTCAAGTCATAAGTTATTAACAGCTCGGTTGGTTTTACAACTGAGCTGAATCCCAAAACTAATCAGTATCAGTTCCAGAAAATTGCTCAAATAGGTGTGGTTAGGGCAGAGGTATATTTCAGAAAGCAATTTACCTCTATTCCTAATCACACTATCCTTTTTTTTTCATTCATTCATTTTCTACCACTTTATTAATCAAATTCTGGGTTGGGAGAGCTGAGAGCTGCCACCCAATGCTCATAGCACCAGTCCCTTGCTGATCCTCTGGCAGGAGGAGGGGGCTGATCCGTCATTAAAGACATGGACTTGGTGTTTCAGCGGGGGGCTCAGGGCAAAGTGGGGTTAAGTGTCTTTAGTGGGAGCAGTTGGAGTAGGTCTTGTGGGGGGATCAAACCCACAACCTTCAGGCCCCATACGCCAATGCTTTACCAACCGAGCCCCTGTCGCCCCACACGTTATCCTCAAATTCATAATTAAAATGCTTTTGAGAGTCATAACAAGAACACTCGATGAGGACACACCCCGTCAACATTACGGATAATATCGAAATGTTGACAAGGTCTTTCTACTGCACACGCACACACAGGAAATTACGAGGCATATTAGATGTGATTATGATCTAATTTAATCACAGGGCCTCTAAAATGTTGGAATGACATTTCAGAGTTTTGACTGAGAATCTTCCGGTGAATTAGATCTGCTGGCAGTCTTTTACATAATTATTGAATGTCAATCTCTTTCTTTTGGATGTTGGTATTTAATCACTGAATGAAAACAGGAAGATGTAGATGTCTGTTTTATTCACATTTACCAGACTGAACTTTTATATGCTCTGGTATTTGTACTGCTTGTTTTTTCTGAATTTCTCTTTCTGCAGGAGTAAGTGGCATTTAGGGGTCCATTTGTGTCTGCTCAGAGATGGAGTGCTGGGGTTGTGAGGTGAGGTCCGTGGTCCCATTGGTTGCTGGCTCTCACACACGTACTCTCTCTCACTTAATTGGCTGCTATTCTTCACATGTTACTTATTGAAACTGGGGGCACGGGGTATAATAATGACCTATTTTGACATCTGCGGATAAGACTCGTCTCTGGGGTGACTGTGAGTTTTATAATCAAATTAGGCCATAAAAATTGGCAGGACGCAGCTCATATTTAGGACAAGAACAGCCAGACCCTGTTATTGCTACATTAAGCGTTTAAAATTAGAAGTAACAAGTTTTGCTGATATTGCAACTGCTCTGTCATCTGTTCGCTAGATGAAACAGAAAAGAGCGAGAAAGTAAAGAATGGGTTTCAGGAATCATGAAGAGATTTAGAGGTTTATAGACCATTGTAAAGTCAAATGAAAGGTCAGTAAAATGAGCTCCCCTGAATTGAAAACTGAAGTGAATTTTTTTTGTAATGCTTGATGAAAGTGACTTATATTTCATTATCAAAATAATTCATATTCTTATTCTTCATATGGTATTCTCAGCAATGTAAGTATTTTTCAAAAACAATATTATTTATTAGGAAGAGGAGGAAGATCAATGGTCTGTGTATCCAATCAGGATGCAACTTGAGGTTTGAGAATGGGCAGGTCGAACCAACACTAAAATAGGAAAAAGTTACTGACATTCACTGAAATGTACACAATCTATGTTTGCAATTAGAGAAGAGTAGGGGTGGGTGATAACTATCGTAGGCGATAACAATAGTAGGCGACAACTATCATAGGACATAACTATTGAAGGCGATAATATCACAAACGTAACTTTGACAATTATGGCTCTATTTCACTTTTGCCACTTTCTTGTTGGCCTTCTCTGTGCTGCGCTCGCCCCGCCTTCTTTTGCATGTGTCTCATTCAAGACGCAGCGCCCGCTTAGCTAGCAGAAAAGATGTAAACATGTTCTGAGGAAACAAACTTGTCTAAAACACACGGAGTGTATAATATGACGGAAAGTGGTGTAGGGCCTGAGTCCGCTGTATTTCCTTCAGCGGTGACACGGCACCTTTTGTTGTCACTGAACAACGTGGATTTATACCAGAGACTGCAAACTTATGCTCAGCTAAAAACAAAACATATATTACTGAGTTAAGGCATTACTTTGCAATACAAAAAGCACTGCTTTAAATCACCAAGCCTCCTCATAGCCTCTGACTCCGGTTTACTCTCCATCCTCATCCTTCTTGACCTCACTGCAGCTTTTGACACCATTTCTCACTCCACTCTCCTTAACAGACTCTCCTCTATCGGCATCACCCACACCCCCCTCGCCTGGTTCACCTCCTATCTTTCAGGTCACTCACAATACATTCATCTCAAATCCCACAAATCCAGCACTTTTCCTGTCTCCGCTGGTGTGCCCCAGGGCTCTGTCCTGGGGCCCCTCCTCTTCATCATCTATATTCTCCCACTCGGTCACATCCTTTGCCGTCACAACATTCACTTCCACTGTTACGCTGATGACACCCAGCTCTACCTCTCCACTAAACCATCTTCCTCTCTCCCTCCATCCTCCCTCACCCTCTGTCTACAAGAAATTCATTCCTGGTTCTCTTCCAACTTTCTCAAACTCAACAGCTCTAAAACTGAAGTCCTTCTCATAGGCACCCCCTCCACTCTCTCCAAATCTAACAGCTTCTCTATCTCCATCCATAACACATCTTTCCTCAACCCCTCCCATCAGGTCAAGAGTCTGG
Source organism: Knipowitschia caucasica (assembly GCA_964034765.1). Lineage (NCBI taxonomy): Eukaryota > Metazoa > Chordata > Actinopteri > Gobiiformes > Gobiidae > Knipowitschia > Knipowitschia caucasica. The sequence continues at coordinate 27,963,948 of OZ035835.1, forward strand.
GTGTTATCCTCGACAGTTCACTCTCCTTCCAATCTCACATCAATAACATCACTAGGTCTGCCTACTTCCACTTGCGCAATATCTCTCGTCTCTGCCCCTCTCTCACCCCCTACACCACTGCCATCCTTGTCCACAGCCTCGTCACCTCTAGGATTGACTACTGCAACTCTCTTCTCTTTGGCCTCCCCAACAAATCCCTCCAGAAACTGCAGCTCCTCCAAAACTCTGCAGCTCGATCGCATCATCTCACCACATCACCCCCGTACTACGACTCCCTAACCCAACTCCACTGGCTTCCTGTCAAACAACGCATTAACTTCAAAATACTCCTCACCACTTTCAAAGCACTTAACAACCTGGCCCCTCCGTACTTATCTGACCTCCTCCACCACACACTCCGCTCCTCCTCCACCCTCACACTCTCTGTCCCCCCAGCCAGACTCATCACCGTGGGACACAGAGCCTTCAGCCACTCTGCCCCCCAGCTCTGGAACTCCCTCCCCCCTGACCTCCGTACCATTGACTATCTTCCACTCTTCAAATCCAGACTCAAAACCCATCTGTTCAGACTGTCCTACCCCACCTAACACACACGCACCCACCATTCCATATTGCACTACTGTTTTATTCTGTTGCTCCTTTTTTAAATGTTTTTATTATGCCTGTACAGTGAAAAACTCCAGCGACTGTAGACCACTGAGAGAGCGGCTGAATTGGAACAAGGTACTTACTATTAATGTAATCAGGGTTTTATTTTTCTTAAACGTTGCAGAAGCACTTTGTTCCTATATGCACTGCACTGTACATATAACAATTGTAAACCGCTTTGTGACTCTGGTCTGTGAAAGGCGGTATATAAATAAAGATTACTTACTACTACTTACTTACTGTACCTTTATGCACATTGAGTTGACTCATTCTTTTTGTTCACAGGAAATTAAAACAAATGTCTTTGAGACGTTGAAGTCTTTTTTCCTTTGATCACCTGAAATTAAAACAAAAGTGACAGAAGCACTTTGTTCCTACTTGAACGGACTCCCTCAAACAAAGGTTCAATAAAATACAAAAAAAACTAAAACTTCGAAATTGGCATTTGCAGTAGTTATTGGGGGGTTATTTATCCTGACAAAATATTGTTATAATTTCTATAACGAGTTATACAAAAATATGATGAGATTTTTTTTCTCCATGTTGCCCAGCCCTAGTGAAGAGTAGATAGTAGAGATTAATGTATATCTGGATTAAATTCATTTAAATTCATTTATAACAACAGACTGATAACGGCTTTGAAATGGGTCAAAATAAGAAACCAGAAATTATATGACACCGGTGCACAGCTACTGCAGATATAAAATATACAAATGTCTGAACACACACAACCATAGGAACAAGAAAAGTTAATGTTCACATTATTAAACATTACATAATAGGACAGATTAAAAAGAACTAAAGGTCTTCTGGATATAATGGCACTAGATTGGAACACTCCCTCCCGTTTATTTACCTCGTTCGTGTATGTTCAAAGACACTGATATTGTTCTACGACGCATTATGGCGCTATACAGCACTTGAAAGGGCTTGCTTACGTCGAGTGAATTCTGAACTAAAGTCTAATGCCTCGTGATAGTGCGAGCAGCTCTAGATCCAAGAAGCGAAAGAGTCGAGACGCTCTGTGCACTTCAAAAGGACAAGTTCAGTTTGTTCTCTTAATTAATATAAAAAAAGGCCCTTTCCAAAATTTAGCTCAAGCCAGCAACGTCAAAGGTGCACAATGTGGCTTTTCTACTTGTTTTTATAAAGAGGCTTTCACTGTGACATTAAATATCAGATTAATATCACAGTATTTTTGCAGGCCATTTTTCCAGGTGAGATCTGTGGAGAGGTGATGCAGCTTTTATAATCAAACAACTAGTGACATTAACATTAATATTATAGTGTTTTAAAATGAAGGTCAGTTACTTTTTTTTTGTTTTTAGTTTTTTTCAAACATATGCACCAAGAACTGTGCTGATAGATTCTAATGCAGTTCCAAATCAACTACTTCCAACTCTTAAAGGTATATAGGAGGATTTTCCCAAATTTTCGGGAAATAACTGCCTTCTCACTCTAGTCTTTTTTGATGAGCATGCATCACCAGAATGATTGAAATTGTTATAGATTTTATTTTTGTTTTATCAATCTGCCCTTTAATAAAGCATCTCTGAGTGTCCAAAAACAGAATACAAGTACAATGTTTTTTTTCTATTATCATTATTACCTTTATCATATTTTGGAAGTCTTACGAGTCTGCATCATTGCATTGGAACATTACTATCCAATTCTCCAGAAATGTCGTTGAGACTTTGAAGTCTTTTTTTCTTTTGTCAAAAACTATAAATTGTTTAGTTGTCAGAGGTATTTTATGTCAGCTTATCCACCTTGGGATGTCTTTCTGGCAGCTCCAAATACAGCATCCTACTGTCCTCCTCTTACTGGTTTTCTCTAGGCTCCACTAAAAAATTACACCATTGCTTTTTTACTTTAAAACCACAGCTTATCTAAACACACACACACACACATAACAGACCGCCCCAGCTATGAGAAAACACAAAGCTTTTTAAATTAATCTCAAGTGTCACATGCTGAGCTCACCGGGTTTCCGCTGCAGCTGTGCCAGATAAGGTGACACTCAGTTCTGCCGCTTTACTCTGAATAAAGCACAAGGAAAGGGTTGAAGGTAAGATAAGGAGACAATAGCCTGCCTACTACTAAAACCCTTGACATCTCTAGAACCGTAAGCCTATATGAGAAACTACAGGTGAAAATATATAAAAAAGATATTGTACAAAAGTCCATTTGCTTGTGTAATTCAATGTACAATGTGCAAATAAAATACATATACATACTCAAATCAAGCCTTTATAAGAATTAGCACACAGCTTGTAAAAACCCAAATCAAATATCTCCAATAATGTGAATACTTGAAAACGGATTGTAAGCCATTATCATCTAAATTATAACAAAGAAAGCCTTGGCGTACATGTCACTTTGCATGTAATGAGTCATATCATATACTGGTTTCACATTTCAAGTTGAATTACAAAGATACGTGCATTTTTGAGCAATATTCTAATTTCTGGAGTTATTTGACCAATGCATCACATTGTGAATCTATGACTAAATTTTTAATGGTAGCGGCCTCTATTTTTCAAGCTGCAAGCTCAAAACAACATTAGAAATGAGGCAGTATTGTGCTTCAAGGCTTGTACATACTATTGCAGTAGTGCATAAAAGTATCTCTTAAAATGTATTAGTCCTTAAACCAATGCTAAAAGTGCTTAAAACAATGGAATGAGATTGAAATAAGTTGTACAAATCTGTCTTAGCCTATTTGGAATTTTCCGTTCAAGACAGAAGCATTTGATTTGTATTAAATTATCGCTTGCTGGTAGTGTATTAGAGGATTCACCAGCAGTTTTTCTCTAATTAACAGCGGCTAGTGCATCTCCACATAATACCCAGGATGGCAATTACATTTCATTCTCACTTTATGGTGAAAGAAGGGCAATCAATGTTGGGAGCTATAGCGCTAATGAGGTGAAATATCCTCCAGGAGAAAAAACATGTATCTACTTTCACTTTTCTTCTTACACATCAAGTTGGTGTATGTCTGCTTCGTTTAAGAAATGCACGTACGTAAATATGTGTGTGTATTTTGTGTAAATATACTGTACATGTGCATGAAACTGTAAGTTATAGATATCAATTAATCGTCAGTGATTTGTACGCCATGCATTTTACTGCCTTGGTTACACAGCTCAACATCAAAATTGCTGCAGAGATGTCTATGAAACTGTGATCACAGCCTTACAAACAGGAACACAACATTCTCGCGAAGCTTTGTAGACCACATGCACTTTAGTTTATGTCGATCCGTGTCTCTGGCAGTCGTTCGTGACATTCAGCGGTCCAATTAAGCCTCTTTTTTTCCTGAGATTGTTTTTTTCCATGTACCTTTTCGGCTGCTTTTCAGAACACCAAATTAATCCCATTGGACCAGCTTTTTTATTTTGTCTGGGTCACATTAGCATAAGTCACGGCTTGAGTAAAGTTACAACACCTTTTACTTCAGGTGACATTTTCAGTGCAATTGTTCATATTTTCAGTTGAAAATCTCTGAGGGAGTTGCACTCAATATTCCAGAAACAAAGAGGTTGTGAACAGCTGACTCCGGCTGGAATTATTATTCCTTTTAACCAAACACAGGCAATCACAACTGCCTCTGCTCCTGGAAGCACTGTTTTTATGTGCTTTCCTTCAGGTTGGATACAGTCTAAATGTGTACACATCATTATACTATGTTCTACTACTATTTTTTTGTTATAATTCAAAAATATATGTATATTCTAATAATCCATTAGTTGTTCTTTTCATTGTTAGTTTAGATCCTGGAAGCAAAGCTCAAGTGATGCTCCTCAAGAACATCTTACACATTGTGTTGTTTTATTTATTTATTTATTCTTTTTTTTTTTTTCAAAAAGAGAACATAAATACAAACATAACAGACAGAAAATAATAATAAAAACAAAACAAAAGATACAAAAATAAAATAAAATAGAAAAGACATTGTGTTGTTTGATTAAAAATAAACAGATTTTATTTTATTCGGTTGTCATTATGGAATTGTTTGAGTCATACTATCTCTTATCAGCATATTTTATCGATACGTTGTGATTAATCGGCTACAGCCATAATGGTGTCATTCATTCACTTTGTAAACAAGCTTCTACTAGCGCGAGCTGCTCTACGGTAGACTGAAGAATGCAAGGTTACTAATCTGATTTATCTGCACTTTCAACCACCACAATCATTCATACACAGGTAATGGGGCGGCTTGCCTGAGGATCAGAATCAGAATCATTTTTATTTGCATGTAAGTAACAGGAAGTCACAGGCTAGGAAATTGCTTTGGCTCTCGGTGCAAGCAAGTCAGAAGTATAGAATAAGGCATAATACAAATCTAAATACATTTCTAAAATAAAAATGTGTTAAATTATTACTACTGTACGTACAAATGCAGCTTAAGCGGAGGTTCAGGATGGTAGACTACCTACGTTATCACACCAGGCTTGACCACGCCTTACTCAGCCTGTCTTAATCAACTCCCTGCAGCCGTGTCAATCAAGCCAGCGCTTAAGAGCAAAGCAGAGCACAGCTCACCAAACGGACTTCAAGCTGCAACCACCTCCTCCCCACCTCCGCCTCAGGATTTCTACACTCTCACATTCACCTTGCCTTGTTGCCACCACCAGTGTCTAGGCCCCGGGGGATCATGATCTGCACCCAGGCGCAGATCTCTTCAGAGCACGGCCACAGCCGGGGCCTAAGCTCCAAACCAATAAACAAACTCAACCCATAAAATAAACAACTCTTAAACGCATCTCGTCTCTTGTAGTCTCTCCAGGTTGAAGTGCACTCGGTGCACAAGATCGGTGGAGTAAGGTGACGGCAGTAAAATTAGTTCATAAAGGGCAGGGGGACAGGTTATGAAGGATTAAAGAGTCCAACAGCAGAGGGGAAGAAGAAAGAAAGAAAGCAGAAACTGTTCTTATGGCGGAAGGTTCTGGTCCGAATGGCCTGAAGCCTTCAGCCTGAAGGGAGAGGTTGGAACAGTCCACGGCCGGGTGAGAAGGGTCGGCTGTGATACAACCAGCCCAGCCTCGAGCTCGGGCGTCGTGTAGGTCCTGCAGCGATGGGAGGCTGCGGCCGATCACCTTCTCTGCAGAGCGCACGATGCGCTGTAGTCTCTGTTTGTCCCTGACAGTGGCTCCAGCGAACCATACGATGATGGAGGAGGTGAGGATGGACTCGATGATGGCCGTGTAGAACTGCACCAACATCTGTGCAGGCAGCTTGGCTTTCCTGAGCTGCCTGAGGAAGTACATCCTCTGCTGGGCCTTCTTGATGAGGGAGCTGATGGTCGCCTCCCACTTGAGGCCCTGGCTGATGGTTGTAATAATAATAATAATAATAGCGCTTATTATGTCATTATTAATTCACTCCATACACGGTGTTGAATGGTGAAAACTACTACTTATCGTTGTTGGAGTTGAGTCCAATGAGGCAGGTGTCGTCCGTGAACTTGATCAGCTTCACGGAGTCGTGGCTGGAGGTTCAGCGGTTGGTGTACAGGGAGAAGAGCAGGGGAGGGAGAACACAGCCCTGTGGAGCTCATGTATTTAAAATCTGAAAGTCCAAGACATTCTTCCCCGGATGCACACGCTGCTTCCTGTTCGTCAGGAAGTCAGTGATCCAGCTGCAGGTGGAATCAGGCACGTTGAGCTGGGAGGGCTTGTCCTGGAGCAGGGATGGCAGGATCGAGTTGAAAGCAGAGCTGCAGTCTGGAATACAGTAGGCCCCCAAGGATGCAACCACAGCTTATAGCACATTCCAGCCTTGGAGTCTCCCATCAAAGTACTTACCAGATTCTGTCCTGCTTGTAGTAGTCTAGTTATGTTCTGGTGGGAGATCATATGATGAGGAGCGTACGTTTCGCCCTTTCCACAGTTTATTTCCAGAACTATTAAGCTTCCTACCCTGTGTGTACACAAAGTTCATCAATGTACCTGTATATTCTCTTGACCATGTATGTGTTGTTGTAAGCCAGCACAACAAGCAACGATTCTTTTCCTTTGTAGGATGAGACCTCTTAATTGCTTGGACATTTACACTTAGCTGCTTGCCTGCTCTTGTCTGTGCCTGCTACCCTGGCCAACGATAGCCAGCATCAGATTAATTATGCCAAAGGAGGAGACATCACTTCACAAATTGTAATTACCAAGAGTGGGAAGGTGAAAGGGATCAAAGCCTCACAGTTTTTGACATTAAACTGGTAGGATTTACATTACAACAAATATAGTAATACTGATAAAAATATGATTATGTTTTGAAGAAAGAAAAGTAGTAACAATCCAGCTTCACGTCTTACATAAGAAGGTCGCTCGCACTTTCACCCATCAAATATTCAACCATGAGTCGAGGCGTCTAAGGCTGCAGACGCTGCCTCATTTTCTCCAAGCTTCCGAGTTAACTCTTTGCTTTTTGAGGAAAGAAATAAGACGTTGAAGGTTTTGAAGTTTTCAAAGTACTAAAAAGTACTGATGAGGGAGAGATATTCCAGTCCAGTGCTCAGGGAAAATCAATGCATTCTCAATTATACATAAGTATTATACAACTACTGGGTAGTTTCACTCAGAGTTATATGTGAAGTGTGTTAAGCTTAAATATTTAGAAAGACAAAAATCTTTAATGCTAAATCCCTAAGTGTTATTAATATATAATTTTGTACTAAAAGGAATAATCTTGTGCAATGCATTTGGCTATTTCAAATCCCCTTGGCAACATGGAATATACTTTTTTTAAGTTGAGAAGTACAGTTTTATAAGTTTGAAAACGGGTTTATTCTGATTCATTCTTCAGAGCTGCAAATGCACTCATTGCAGAATCTTGGACTAGACCTTCAAGGAGATTTTCAAAGCTTAAATAATTCATTTTCAAACCACAAAAATAGATGTATAGTTAGCCAAACTTTTTGGTACAAGGTAGTTTTTAAAGTATGTATTTTAGGGCCTTTTAGGGCCTTGTTAGATAAAAAAAAAAAAAAAAAAAAAAAACTTAATATAGCAAACCACTCATTCCACTCTCAGTCAGATAATAAGTCCGAGAACTCTTACTTACAAGTACACACAAGAAAAAAGTTCTAACTTGAGAAAACAACAGGATCAGATTGACACATCTACTTATGGATAACCTTGTTGATAGAAGAGTGATTTGACTCAAAAGACCAGTCCACATGATATGCAAAATATTCAAATTTTCCAAGGATAATTGTTTCTAAATCTAATCATTCTAAACACTCATTCGCTGTTACCACGAAGCATCAGTCCCGTGTTCATCACTTTAATAAAATCAAACAGTGCCTCTACATCAGTTGATCCAATAACTCATAACATCACTGAGAAAGGCCTTTGAGAAATCTCCAGTGTGGATGTAATGTTGGATTGTGTCGTGTTTGTGACGAATTTCCGACTTGCATCTTCACCTTCTACATTACAGTATCATCTATGACTATCTTTGTTTTCAGCTCACATGAAAGTGAATTCTATTGACACATAGGTGGACATTTGCTTGAAGCTAAACATAAAGCCCTCCTTAGAAATGCCCCACTGTCATATTGTATATCCTCATTAAATATTCAATACGTCACACACATTACATGTCTCTGGGGAAAACTTTTTCACTGTTTGGTTGTGCAGATCTCTAAAACATGTATGCCTAAAGCAAAAGAAACACAGGATACAACCGCGTAATTAAAGTTTTCCTTAAACCGCTTTTATGGCTTTCAACTCACTGATATTATACTGTTGCATGAAATAATTAAATAATTGTTTTCCAAGCTGTATTGTGATGATTTTTCCTAACTTAACCTGCCCTGGGTCTACTTTTAATCACTGTGGTGGATCATTTTGACCTGAGGGTAGCACAAGGGTTTTAGAAGCAGTAGGCAACTTTTCAAATGTGGTCAACAACCTTCTTGTTGCCATGGAGATATTACTGCTTTTCTAGAAATGTGCATTAATATTCACAATACTTAAGAAGAATAGAAGGTCTTGTAGCATCACCTCTACACATATAGGATTTGATTCCTTTTTTATGCAAAAGATATTTCTAGTATAAAAGATAAAAGGCAACATTTGGGTTTTACAAGAAATTATCTGCTGGGACTAAAGAGCATTTCAATTCACTATTGTTCTTTTGGAACTGTGCTTGCTTCATTAAAGATAGAGAAAAAAGCTTCACTTTGTTGTTGTGTAACAGCGGGCAGAGCCAGGTTGTAAACATGTTTCCAGTGCGTTAGCAGCAGTCACTAGCTGCGTGGCCCTTGTTTGGCCTGCCTCTCCAGCTGTCCTGCTCCAGCGCTGACTAAGGCCCCCTCTTATGTGCCACCCGCTTCGACTTCTCCTCAAAAATCAAGAGCCCCGAAACTCAGAGCCGAAAATAGAAACCCCAACCTCATTTCATGCCTCGCAAAGCTCTAAATTTGCACCAGAGGGGACGCAACATTTGTGATAGATAATGTGAGTAAATTAGGAAAAGGAACAAAGTCTGCGTTAGTTTGGAAGTGTTTCTCGCTCCTCTATGGAACCTGTCAAAAGCTAATGGGACAATTTACAGACAAAGGTACGCAGTCATTTGAGAATGAAAAAAAAAAAAAAAACATCTATGAATGTATCACAGTCCTTAACCTAAACTTCAACTTTATATTCCTCAGACAGGCTGCATAATTTTAGTTTATCTTATGCATGCTCATTACTTAACCATTATGCATGTCAACCCTGCAGCTTCGATTACAGGATTAAAACCGTTTTTTCACCATTGACTTGAGTAACTTGAGAGGAGCTTTTTATGCATTAAAGTTATACATTTCAAATGATGCAGCATCAATGTTGCATGTATTGGGTTTAAAGTACGTTCCAATAGCCGTTCATGCCGACTGCGGTTGAATTTTTAAGGTCATGTTGGAGGATATTGTGTCTCTACTTCTGCAGTATTGACAGATGATTGTGTAAACTGCACTGCACAATAATATGAAAGTCAGCTATAACGCCTACAAACTGCGACACCAGCGCAACTCTATGACCAACAACAAAAATGAATCCACAGCATCAGATTTAGAAAGAAATAAAGGCTGAATATTGATGAGCATTACACTGTTAAAAGATAAAAACGAAAGTACAAATATACAGACAAAATTTTAAATTCAATAAAATCCAATTGATTTTTGTTTAGCCCTATTACAACAACAGTTGTATCGGATGACTTTTCAAGGTTGTCAATTCACAAACAACCGATCAGCGAATCAAAGTTTGAACGCAGAAAATGCAATAATAACAAAGACATACATAGTGGTCCATAGGGAGATGACCAATGTCCATAAATGTACAAAAATGTTCCAGATGATTACTGTCTTTAGACCCCCCTGGATCTGCAAAGCAAAAACCCAGTGGGAAACATTTATTACCTCTGAGAGACCCGTATTGAGAAAGGGAATCAGCACCCACGAACGAATAACTGCAGATCAGTTCATTTTCCTGCTTGAAAGGACAGGTAGGTGATCATTGTTGCTACTCTAACACGGGGTAAATGCAAAATAAGCCATGGCACATTTCTAGTTCTCATAATTTCATGTGCAGGTCTAATTTTCATCCGAGTCCATACCATATATATTTCACAATTCAATGATTGATTTTTATTCAAGCTTTAAACATTGAATACCATAGATTTAAATAATCTTAATGCTATACAACTCTGTGAATTACTTTATTGACACCAGGAGTCCAACTACGCTTATGGTCGCAATTTCTCCTCACAGTTGTGCACAATAAAACAGAGAATTCCCTGAGCTAATTGGAGGAGGTTTTTAGGTAAATGAAACAAACAGGCTATTCTCCACACTATGCTGACAAGTGCGCAGCCACCCACCTGGTTGAAATTACTACCTTAATCAGTCATCATTCTCATGAGCTTCTCTGCAGCTCATGAGAAGAAGAGAAGTGGGTGTGTAAACCCACTTCTCTTGTTAGTCAAGCTCCGGGAGACTGCAGGTGGATTTAACCAATCACAGTGAAGAGTTAACGCTGAAGAAGCTCTGTCTTATTAGGAACAAATAATACAGTATGCCCCAATTATAATAAAACCCTGTCACTTGTCTCTTTAATGTTGTCCTAGCGTGTTACTGCGGATGATGAAATCAGACTGATTCCTGAACAGTAATGTGTCCTAATGATGACCACGAGAGGAAACAGAAAGATCTCTGGTGCAAGAGTCAAACTCATCATGAAATACTGCATTATTACAGTTCATCATAACATCCTCACTTGCTCCACACAATGACAGTAAAGTACCCTTTTAATTATATAAGTAAAATATATCTATAGCACAGTTTAGTTTCTGTAGTCTATTTGGATGAAGGGGTTTGAAGCTGCTTCTCCATGTCAACAGGCGCCAGTAGAGGTGGCTCGGGCATCTGTTTCGGCTACATCCTGGGGAGGACACATTAAGTCGCCTGGTCCCCTGAAGGAGCTGGACAGGGAGGGTCCCTCCTCTTTGAGGACTGGAAAAAGGGGACAGAAATAATTCGATGGGTTTAAGAAATTTTCCCACTGTGGGACAAATGAAGGATCTCTTAATCTATTACACAATTTAGATAAAGTATACCTCATTTTGTATATGAATTCTTCTGCCACCTTAAAAATTATTGTATACAAACAAAATACTATTTATGTTCAAAGAGTGACTATTTTACTTATTAATGTGTAGCCGAAATATGAAGCGTAAGCGTAACTTCAGACTGGTAGACTAGCCATGCACTACATCAGGCTAGCCCCTTTATGCCTCAGCCTGAGTCAACTCCCCTGCCAGCCGTGCCTATCATCAAGCCAGCGCTTAAAAGCAGGAGACCACACCGAAAACAGCCTTTCAATCCGCAACCTCCTCCCCGCCTTTGGCACGCTCACATCCACCTTGCCCTGTTGCCACCACCAGTGCTTAAGCCCCGGGGATCATAATCTACATTCAAGCATCGATCCCCACAGAGCAAGGCCAAAGCTGAGGCCTATGAGCCAAACTAACAAACTACAAACAAACTTGCAATCAATACATTTTTAAAGCATTTTGTCTCTCTTGTAGTCTCTTCCGATTAAATAACCTCTATAGACTTTCTGTGAGGATTCCTGCACTACACACATCTTTCCAGGCATATATTAGTAAATACATGCATTAGATATTCCTCACGACAGAAGCAGCCGATGCCTTAGGATGCTCCCGATGCCCCCCACACACCAACACCAGTCATGCTACCCTCTGCTTCAGCACAAGCAGATCCTGCTGTAGCCTCAAGCCCAAACCCTTCTGTCTGTGCCTGTGAATTGTTATGAGAGAGTACAGTTGTTGGCTGGTCTTTTGTTTGTGATTTTGTCTTTAGTTAAAACAACAATAATTTGTTGTTATGCCAAACTGTGCCTGACATCATTAATTTTGAAAGACATGACTTTACACTATAGCTTCATGAATTTTGAAGTATAGCCTAGAAGCTGTTTAATATTGCAAAGACTCATTTGATATTTACTAAATGAAATTTGAGTTCACTGCTAGGTTCTCAAGCGATCAAAAGCAAAAACCTAATCAATGTGGCACAGCAATTTCAATGTTTAAAGTTATAATAACAATGCAATTGGATTAATTCAGATTTTGATATGACCATGTGGTACATACTGTATGTGTAGGTTAGAAGCCAGCTCGACTCAAGCATTGAAGCTTAGGCGTGGTACAGAGACTGCATTTGCTTACCAGAAGGTCTCATGGATTGGCTATTTGTATCAATATTTTTTTATTATTATTTTTTTTTAATTGTTACATAGAACCTTGTAGTGTTGAGGCAAAGAGCGATTCGATTGATTGTGTGATGTTTTTCCAAATTGTTTTAGCCTCTCCTACAATAATTAACCACATACGAATCTCCTCTTTCTTCTCTACATTCATACATAGAAATATATTAAATATTATACTAATCATTACTATCTTATTATTATTGGTAGCGGAGATGAGCATTCAGCAGCTCCGCCTGCGCAAGTGTGATGAAGATGTTATTAATTAATGTTTTATTATTTATGTATCTGTTATTGTTTTTCATTTAGGATTATTTTCATTATTGTCATTATTATCATTATTATTAATATTATTATTTTCACTTATGTATCTGGGAGCACTTTTTATTTTATATTTTATTATATGTATATGTATGTGTGTGTATGTGTATATGATTTATGTGTATGTGTATGTGCATGTATGATGTATATATATGTGTATATATATACACCATATATATACAGTAGGTGTGTGTGTGTGTGTGTGTACAAATATGTATGTAGGTATGTGTGTATATGTATATATATATATATGTGTGTGTGTGTGTGTGTGTGTGTGTATATGTATGTGTATGTATGTATATATGTACATATGCATTTATATATGTATATATATATGTTTTCTTTTCCCCAAACTGGACATGTTTGATAGACTGTATGTGGTGGTGGTGGACCCCTAATGTATAAGCTTCTGCTTCTGGGAGTTCCATTTTCACAATGTAGCACATGTACTTTTAGGGACTGTGTGAATTGTGAATAAACTAAACTAAACATAAACACTCAAATTCACAATGGGTATGACTCAGAATGAGCCTGACCCCGAGCCTATAAATAATGACCTCATAATCACAGCCCTTTCATGGGAGACTTACTCTTATAGCTGCCACTCCAGGGCTGGTATCCATAGTAGCCCGTAATGCGCAGGATCCTCTCCTCTATGGACGCACTGTTGATGTCTTCCACTGAACGCGAAGACTTGAGGTCCTCTTTGATGGCCTCGTCCACCACCAAGTATTTGAGCTGTCTGAGCTGAGGGCTGATGTCTGAGAGCCTTCTCGGGCTCACGTCGGGTGACCTGCGCATCCCACTGCCAAAACAAGAAGTAAACAGAAACCCAGTCTGTAGAAATAAGTAAGTTAATAAGCAGGGCCTCAATGTTCTGTACCACACCACCCTTCAGTGGCCCTGCTTGCGCACAACGGAGAGAAGACGCTAAACGAATGTGACTGTGCCTACAACTGTTCTGTGCGCAAAGCAATTCAGAATACAGGCTCAAAGGAATCTGGATCTAATGAATAGATCAAACAGGATTCGCGCCTTAAGATGTGAGGTTTGTGACAGTCTTGCGCACAGCTCTCCACACATGCATACTTTGTGTTATATTAAAATCCCCAGGTCTGAAATGACACGTGCTGATGACACCATGACCACATTATCGTGGATCCAGGCAGCTTTAATTCAGTCCAAGTTTACTGCAGCATCGAGGCGAGTCCTCAAACATATCTTGTAATTAAAGTTTCAAATCAAACAGTTCAATCTTTATTCAACTGAGGTAACATAGTTTCTTTACCAATCTGTAAGATATTTAAAGACAATAAAATAACCAACTGTCAGAATGCCAAGCAGGTCATGTGTAACTCCCGCCCCCATGATGTAAATAGCTACATTTTCACTCACATAGGCATCAAAGTGGGGGGTCCGAGATAACACATACAGTCCCGGTGGGGTCTTGCCACCCGGTCCCACACTTTGCCCTCTCCCTCGCCGAACATCCTTGAAAGGCCACGGAAGTTTAGTTTAATCCCTCATCCGGAGACAAGAGGCATGGTCCTACTCCTGCCGCTCCCTCTGACATCTGGCCGCTACTCTGAGCTCTGCTGCTGCTGAACACTTTGGGGCGCGGGCTCTTTTCATGGCTCTATAATAATAACGGCTCTTCTGTTGCAACAGCGCCATCTGCTGGGCATACATGGGCTAACGGATCAGGAGCGAGATAAAAAAAACAAACAAAAAACAAATATCACGAAGAAGAAATGTAGTTCCTCTATTCCCACAGTTAACATAGATAACCCTTTAGCACCATGGATGTTTAGCACTTCACAACAAACTGCATCTCAACCATTTTGTAGAGGCCCATAATTTAAAAACTAGGAGGTAAAAAAAAAACTTAAATAATTATAAAATAATTATTTTTGTTATTGTGGCTTCTATTTTAGACAAAGAAAAATACACGCTTTCTTAAAGGAGTGTACATTAAGGTATTATTTATCGTATATGCGCTGTTATAGTTTTTGTATGTGTATCTTGGCAATGGGTTCATTACTCCTCACAATAAACTTCTGTTGTCTAAAAGTGTATTTAGCCTATTCAAAATTCAAAGCTTACTGCATGTTGCTTCATAAAGACAATGTAATGGTAAGTACTCACTCTCTCTCCCTCTCTCTGTGTGTCTCTCTCTCTCTATCTCTCTTTCTCTCTCTCTCTTTCTCTCTCTCTCTCTCTCTCTCCCTCTCTCACTCTCTTTCTCTCGTTCTCTCTCTCTCTCTTTGTATTTTTGTGTGGGTTTTGTTTACATTATTTCAATAGCTGCCTCTAATAACAAATGCTACCATTACAGCTATTATTGTGTGGTCATTCTGATCATTGGTTATATTGCCTAGTGATATTGTAAATCAACAAGCAGATGTTCTGGATTTTGAAAGAAGAACCCATGATTTATAAAAAAAACATTTCAACATTTTATGTTGGAAGTGGTATAACTTCAACACTTTTCCTTCTGATACTCACACTCAATTTTGCTGTAAAATCACTGACTCTTTGAAATCTGAAAATGGGCCAATGGGAGTTGTTACTGGTGTACAGTAGCAGCTGTAGCACTAGCTGGCGTATCCAACTTTTTTTCTCATACATTATACATTTTTTTGTCCCAGCAGGGTCTTCATTGATGTTCAAACACATCTTATCGTTTGCAGACTTTATAAGACAGAGCCTTGTAAGTCACTAAAGACACTTTAAATGCTCATTGGATGAATGATGGTGGTTCTCTAATCAGCTGATCTAAACATGTTACAGAGTCCAAAAACACATGAGAAAAATAGTGATATTTAGTTTGTCCTGGTTTGAAAGTCAGGAACTCCAGCTGTAAGCTTATATTCAATGTCTTGAATGGCTCTAGGTTGTAAACACATGATAATTTGAGCCTTTTTAGAAAATCTGTCACTACTAAAAACAAATGTTTCGCTTACCTAGAGTAGCGCTCATAGAATGCATGATTCCCATCTCTTGGATCCACTTGCTGCATTGCGTCTTCATTCTGTGGACTCCTGACTGAACCTGCCCGCCAGGCACTGACTGCTTTTTGAAGACAGGGGCTGCATTGATTAGTGATTTTACAGACCCACGCTGCCTCACAGCCCTCTCCACAATGAACTGGGGACCTGTGCTTATTCCAGCAATAAAGTAGCCTCATCAATAGTCGGGTCAACACCTCTCATCGACAGTCTTTGGGAACAGAGGATCAGGTTTATCTTGTGTAAAGCACTTCTGAACTGTACTGCTCATTGAGACAGGAAACCCCAGTGCACACTGAGGCCATCACTGCGCTGGCCTTAATCTCAATAGATCAATCAAATCAATCAAATTTTTATTTGTATAGCGCCCAACAACAGCCAGAAGGTGCCCAGGGCGCTTTCCAGGATAAAAACAAGAATCACAATAGACACCGATAAAAACAAACACATAAAAAAGAACAGCAGTCGAGTCAGTGATTATGCATTGAATGCTTTCCTGAAAAGATGTGTCTTCAACTGTGATTTAAAAACACTCAACTCAGTGATGTTTCGAAGCTGTACAGGAAGTGCGTTCCACAGCTTTGGGCCTTGGGCAGCAAATGAATAGATAAGGCAACTCATGTAATGGTTCCATCTTGCCCTCAGAGGACCTCTATATAAGCAAAGTAATTACAAATCTATCTTCAGTGTACATATGCTGAGCGAGTATGCAGAACTAGTGAAGAAAGATGCTTTGTAACAACTGATTATGACATTATTGTATCTTTTTTTTCAATGATTGATCTTCTCTGACAAGATCAATCATGCATGTATGCGGTCTAAAGCATGTGAACCCCTGTCCCGAGACAACTTTCTCCTATGAGACAATAAAGGAGTATCTTATCTTATCTTATCTTATTCATTGCTTTGCATATTTTTGAGAAATATGTTTTTGAGATACCGTAATTGAAAGTAGACTAGTGGAAGCTTTGCACAGAAAAGCCTATACTCAACTGAACTGTGAGAAGGATGGAGATTATTCCTCTTAAGTGTAATGACGCTTTGAAGAGAAAAATCCTCAATAAGCAATGTTTTGTCAGATGTGACAGATATTGCTTCAAGCCAGAACTGAGAGATCCAAGCGAAAGTTTTTTAGGCTATTAAATATTAACAAAAGGTAACGTGAAGAAGAAGCTTTGTACTGTGTGTCACGCAGTTATTGTTCACTCTACTGCCTGCTAAAAGAGAAAGAATAAGGTATAATGTATTATTTAAAATGTTCTTAATGTGATTGTAGTCTTCACATAGTTGGCAGTTTACGTTGAAGTGGTTGTATTGCTACCTATTCTGCTCGTCCCCCTGTGCCCAGTTTCATACAGTTCACAAAAATGATGTAAATCCGCTTCTCTCAACATCAATTTTTAACTCTGTGCTCAGCTTGGAAACAGTGCGACAGGTAGCTGCTGATTGGACACCACAGAGGCCCAACCCAGAGCCAGTTAGAGGACAGTGGCACTGTCAGGGGATGGTAACATATTTGTGTTATTTATAATTTGCAGAATACGGAACTTAAGTTTTTGTCACAAAGATGAGCCTCATATGGACAAGATTGTTTGAACATGTGTGTGCAAAGGATTTGATTGTGCGGTACACATTTCTCCAAGTCATTCCAGGGCAGTTGTGGTTTGGTAATGAGAGTTCTAAGTTACTGTTGTGGCTTGACTGGATTCAGTTGTCATACATTGCTATCATAAAGACACTCATGTACACACATTGAAGACGGCCTCCTGTCCTCAAACATCACTCCCTCCGCCCGTAACCTCGGTGTCATTTTTGATTCTCAACTCACCTTCCACTCCCACATCAAAAAAACCACCCAATCCTGCTTCTTTCACCTCCGCACCATCTCAAAGATTAAACATTTTTTCACTCCTCCCGATCTCCATAAAGTCGTCAACGCCCTCATCTTCTCCCGCCTCGATTACTGCAACTCCCTCCTCTCCGGTCTCGACGCTAAATCCCTCTCCCGCCTCCAACTGGTTCAGAACGCAGCAGCCAGACTTCTCACTGGTTTTAACAGAAGGGAGCACATCACCCCTGTTTTAGCGTCCCTCCACTGGCTCCCTGTGCGTTTTAGAATTGATTTTAAGATTTTACTGATTACTTTTAAAGCTCGTTTAGGTCTGGCACCCAGCTATATTTATGCACTTTAAACCCCCTATGAGCCCCCCCCGCAGCCTTAGATCCTCGGGCAGGTCCCTGTTGACTGTTCCAAGGTCGAGGCTCCGGACTAAAGGTGACCGAGCCTGCTCTGTCAGGGCTCCTCAGCTTTGGAACGACCCGCTCGAGGAGATAAGGCTAGCACCATTAGTATCCTCTTTGAAATCACTTCTTAAAACCCACTTTTATAAAACAGCTTTTAACTGCTAGTTTTAAACTTCACATGCTTTATTTTAATGTCTGCTCTATCTTTGTTGTGTCTCCCTTCTTGTGTTTGTATCTGTATGTATCTAATTATTTTGACTTTGCATTATGTTATTATTTTTCATTATGCTGACTGTGCAGCGCTTTGTAAACATTGTTTTTAAAAGTGCTATAAAAATAAAGATTATTATCATTATTATTATTATTACTCCCGGGAAGGTGACAGAACTCGCACAAGGATTTTGTCACTCATAGCCCATGTGTGTTTTTACATACATTCCAACAACTATGCCTCTTGTACCTTTTGTGTCGAGCACCCATATATTGTATTCTAGTGTTAATAAAACTCAAACGTAACCTTTATGAAATTGGTATCCTGCCGCACATCCCTGAGCGATCTCCTTAGGCTTTGTTTGTTATTCAGTTGCCATTATGTGTGGGGCCGACACGCAGCTGGAGCAGAGCCAGCTCACTCTCAGCAGAGGATGTGGATGCTATTATGTGTCCACATCATGAACCAGTTAGCTGCCCCTGCGAGCCGCTCCAGTGGGATCTGGAGCGCCACAATATATATTGTCTTTTTTTTGTTGGTGCATCCATAACTGGCCTAGTTTCTTTTATTAGGTATTCCATTTATAGATGTGCAACGATTGACTAGATCAATACCAGTATAAAAATACATAACTGAAGTTTTGAGACACACTTGAGTTCTCTTTGTGCTCAGAACTACACCAATTGTTACATTGTGTCTTGTGTGCATGTTCAAAGATAAATCATTATGAAATATTAAGGTTCTAAATATTGTGCTTCTGTACATGAATCAAATACTTCCACAAAACCCTTGTGCCTGTTCTAAGCCTGGATAAACAGGGATAATAAGGGTTAAAGTAGGGTTTAAGTATGATAACATGGTCATGACAATACTGTACTGTTTTTAAAATTGTTTAAATGTAATGTGTCAAAAACTACAAAGGACATGTGTGTGTTCCATCGACTGTGCGTTTTGTTACAGAGATGGCAGAGGGGAGGGATTGTGCTCGAGGCCCCTACATTCCCACAGTCCCAGTGTGTTGGATATAAATAGAACAAGTCCACCGACACGAGCTGGATGTAGGGGGCCGCCAGTCAGCCGCCCCTGTCCCCACTTAAATGATGGACTTATGTGTGACATATCCGCAGTATTCTTATATTCTGTATGTGGTTATTGTATGAGTGATGACAGATGTCATTGGATGTTTTTCACCGAGTGCAGCAAAGTAATACTGAAGAATTTCATGCCATGCTGTTTTCCCCAAGAAGGCATCAAATGCAGTTGTACAAGCATCAGAAAAGACATGCAATCCTGAAGCTGGGATGTACTCTGTTCAATTTATCTGATGTATTAGAATAGGTGATAGATAAGTTCACTAAAGATTCAAATACTGAGCTGTGAAAATGTAACACAGGTGGAAAATTATATTATCATTCAACTGTAGTTCAAATTCCCATTTACTTCTGTAATTACATTGAAAAAACCAATACATGATGTCACACTTCGCAACACATGCTAAGTGTGACATGAAGGCATTGTATGTTTTAATGCTGATGGGGCGGCACGGAGGCTGAGTGGATAGCACTCTCGCTTCTCAGCAAGAAGGTCCTGGGTTCGAATCCCGGTCGGAATAAGGCCTTTCTGAGTGGAGTTTGCATGTTCTCCTCGTGTCTGCGTAGGTTTCCTCCGGGTGCTCCGGTTTCCCCTACCACTAAAAACATGCACAATAAGTATGAATGTAAATGAGAGAGTGAATGGATGGTGTTGATTGGGGGCTGAAGCACCAGTGTGTTCGGCGACTCGCTTCCGTCATCACCGTGTGGAATGATTGGACCAATATCTGAACTCTGAACATTGTAAAGCGCTTTGGGTGACCGATATAAATATACATTACTTACTTACTTACTTAATTGGCTCAGAGCGTTTAAAAACCCCAAATAAAACATGTAAAAAACAACATTTCAAAAATGGACTGTAAGCCATAATCATCAACACTCACACTATGTAAGTTGAATTACAGACATGCATTATTAAATCCATTCCGTTGTCATAACATTGGTCAAATTGAAAGGAAGTAGTATGTTTATAAAACCTATAATTACTACTGTTTAATGTCATTATTTAGCACTATTATTGACTTCATTGTGCTACATCTCCTTTAATATAGTCACTGGATAAGCTGCCTCTTTTCCCCAACTGTGGTTCCTGTGTGCAGTCAGTATAAAAGATTAAATAAGATCAAATGGCAATATTAATGACGAGGAGTGGCTGGTACATTTCAGTCCGGTGAACAGCTTTGGCCCTTCAGGGGAAGAAGTTCCTGTTATGCTTCACTGCTCCCACTGCTTTTTCTGCTGCAATTACACGTGGATGCATTTGTCTTGGCTCCTATTGAGTAAAAGTAATGAGAAAACAAGTGGGGCATACAAAGCTTATTTGCATAGTGGACAGACTATACTTTCATATCAGAAAAGCTTGTTCTCCTTGCAGGGTTTCCATGTGTGCAAATTGTGATTTACACTTGTTAATGGTGGAGCGAACGGATGTTATGATGCACATGCAAAAAGAACTAAACCATGAAAATTGTACTTGCTTTTTACTTTGCACAATGAGCGATATGGCAAAAATTTGAATGTATTTTTTTTACTGTTATTTTCCCCCCTCAATATTAAATTTTCAAGTTAATTATCTATTTCTCCACAAACTGATCAGTGTCGTACAGACTCTGGCATTGCAAACATAATCCAAGAGGAGTCTTGACTGGAAACATGCTGTTCTTGTGAAATGGCCCATTGTTTTCACTCAAAGCTAATTAGGCAATTTTCACATCTTTTTTTTTTCAAATATGACATTAAACAAATTAACAGTTTGCACCTGGGGTGATACAGACATTTTATATTAGCCTGTTCTGTATTCAAATCAATAAAACCGTGAGTGTTTTTTTCTTCAAGACAAGAATGGCTTACGTAAAAATAAAAACAACACAATTTTGTTGTATCTTTAAATGACTGTAAATACTGGTATATTCAGATAGATAACAATTCAGACTTTAAATTCATGTCAAAAAGCAGTTTATTGTCACACAAATATTGACATAGAAATGAAGTGGAGCTGTGTATTTCGTTTGAATGATACTAAAGCAGTACTCTACAATACTGTGCATACAGCCACTCGGACTAGAAAAATATGTACAGAATATTGATTATTGTAGAATAACATCACATATAAATAAATAATGACAGTGGGTTTCCTTCAGAATGTAACCCAATGCTAAGTACTGATGTCTCCACGTACTTCAGGATAGTTTTATCCAAGTACAAAACACATACAAACACTGTGAGCTGTTCCTCTGGGCAGCAAAGACGTTAGAACAGTCGACACTTTAGGCCCATGGCAGGTTCCAGGGATACAAAGGACTAAAGGAGATTCACAAAACATGTCAGATCAGGATTTAGGCAAAGTTAAAGAGCGACTAAACACCAAATCAACGTTTTTTAACTCACAAACTGCATAAGTATGTTAATTGTAGTGCTGTCTACATATCCTGGTCATTTTTTTAACATTTTAGTTCAAATTAGATAAAATATCACTTCTGAGCCAAAAAACGTTGTGTGGTGCCCTCTCAACCTTTTTGGTGGTACTACATTTGAATAAGGTTCTGGCCTCTCCATTGACTCTGAAGTTCTCTATGACATCAGTTGTTTTGTGTGACGTCAGTCTGTCAGAGCCAGTGATGTGAACCCATTCAACTCTCACGCACGCCCCAGCTGCAATTTGGAGTATTCTGGCGCCATCCAGTGGATTAAAATTAAATTACATGAGTCATTCTGAGATTATTGAGTGTGATTAGGTTCAGGTGTGTAGCTTTACAATTATCTTAGAGTGTAAACAAGGGTGGAATGAGACTTTCTGGTCTGTAAACTATTGCTTTAAGCAGCAATGACAACTGTCTGTTTTTTTTTTTGTGTGACAAGTGAGTTGTCAATCACAGCCCCGACCACGCCCAACTCTAAGCCCCCCTTCTTGTCCCTTGGTCCTCCAGGCAACGCCCTTTTTAGAGAAAATTTTCAAATCTTCATGTGGGCGGAGTAAGGCTGGGCACAGGTGTTTAGTCGCTCTTTAAGTTAGTCTGTTCACCATAGTCGTCTTTCTGCATCACTCTGAAGCAGACTGACAAAAGCATTACATTCAAAAAAATAAGGCAAAGCTACATAAGTATGAGGTAAATGTTAATTGTTAAGACATACTTTATAGACAATAGGTAGACAAGTAAACATGTACAAGTACAAAGTACCAGAGGCAGGAATAACTGCATGATGTACATAAGCTGAAAGAGTACCTCATTACCACCTTATGCTCAGTTTCAACATATATTATCTATTCATATAAATACAGCAAAGGTCTTCCCCATTATCTGTTTAACAAATTGATTATAAAAGTTGTCAAGAGTAGGAACAGCAGATTTGACATTTTGGCCCCTTTCTAGAGAAATCATTTTAGGCGAGTGCATTGCCAGGCTGCAGTCCATGTGCAAATTAGACTCACTGTTCTGACAGTAAAATGCAAATGATAGGCCATTTGTGGTTCCCTTCTCACCCTGAACTAATCCCTCTTCCCTTTTTACACAGTCCAATATACAACAGGTCAGTCACACAAATCAATAATTTAGTTCTCACAACAAGGACAGATCACAAACAGCACTGCAACACAACACACATACAATAACATACAGTATTTTACAGCAGGGGTGTGAAACTCCAGGTAATGTACAGGTTACATGTGAATAGAACGATGTGATATTAGTGGAAAGCCTCGCAAAACAGCACATTATGTACATTTCAACTTCATTACCTATGTTTTGGAACCTTTCAGGCTTGTCTTTCCAGTTTGACAAGAATAATTTATAACACAACAGAATTATGTTCCAGCTATCAGATAGTAGTAAGTAAAGCATCTAATGAGACTGCAATTGCGTGTTGAACTAAATCATATAAGTTATATGTTTTTCTATAATTAATAATCTCTAATTGTATAATGTTCTGCACTAAATAGCTTTTTCCAACAATTATAATCGTATCAAGCTTAAATAGCGAAAGCAACTGTGACAATGGAATGCACTTAAACTAGGGATGGGACCATATGATATTTCTACCCTCATTAACTGCAGAGTAATTAGTGACATGGCAGCTTTGGGAGAAACGTAACACATACAAGTATATTTTCTGAATACTCTTTTAAATAATAGGCATTTAGGTGCAGTCACTTTTTTCTTTGGCTGGCATACAGATAAGAGTAGTATCAGTTACTTTACAACGTTTTGCCAGGTCATAAGGAAAACGTCACTTTAACCATGCACGCAAGTCAGTTTTATACTTTTCTAATTGAAATCATAATTAACATGCATTCCATTTGTTCTACTAATAAAATGAACATGAAAGTATTCCATGTATTCAGAGTACAGTACTGGGATTGGACCATGCCATTGAATTCACTACAAAACACATTTTACAGCAGCATTCTGTGCCAAAATACATTCGCAAACTATTCTCCTCAACGATTATAACTGAGATGAAGACTTCTAAATATTTGAGTCATGATCGACCAAAGTTATGTGCAAAAAAGGTTTATGCATTTGTGAAACTGTTATGGGGTATAAATAATAATAATTACGGCTAAATTACAGCTACGACTAACTGTAGTGATTCTGTGGGTTTTTAACATTATGTCCCATCCCTACTGTAAACTAACCATTGTGTTTCCAAAAGCATCATTTCATCTGCGCTCTCGTGTGCGTGTTTACTGGAATATCTGACTGTCGTGAGTGAGCACCAGCCCGTGGGCCTTCTCTTCGTGCTGACCGGGGCTTCTGTCGGACACGGCGGTGAAGGACAGGTGGTCGTGGTCCAAGATGGCCACGCGGTCCTGAGGCTTCTCCTTCTTCAGGTAGAACATCCTCCTCAGCTGCTTCAACTGCTGCAGCTCACAGAAGGTCTCCAACACCACCAGCATCACGATCAAGCCCAGGATCAGGTACACTGCAGAGGCATGGTTTTACACAGGGTCAAGGTCAAGTTTATTTATGTTGCACATTTAAATAACACAGACATGAATGCCACAAAGTGCTTTCCAGACATAAATAAAGATGCACATAAATAAAATGGGTTAGGGTTAGCGTAAAAATAAAGAACAACACAGTATTTTCACATTTCAAGTTTATTTGTGTTCATTCTGGCTCTTTTCTTTAGCATTTCATGTTTTAGCATTTCATGAAATTTGATACAATTTAAGTAGAATGACAGAGCCTTTGCAAAAGTACCCACATTTTCAGTTTTTTTTTTTTTTTTTTTTAAATAACAAAATCCTGTGTTATTTTGCTTTCACTTCACAGTTGTCAGTTACTTTTGTCTTGTCTTTCAGGAAATAAACAAAATCTACATGTTGTTTTTAGCTGCCCACAGTACATAGATAAACCTCTATGGTCAAGTGGGAAGTACCATATAATATTTTTGTATCACATGTACAGTATATATGTAATAATAAACAATTCTTTGTTTCAAATGTATATTAATACATTATTAAGTTATTACACATTTCCTCATATTAGCAAGGTTGAAACTCAAAGTCTACTTTCGATTATGAGGTTATGTGTTTAAAAAATTCCAAAGAGACGATGTTGCCTCATATGTGTCCTTTCGAGGTACGTTCAAAGCACATACATTTGTCTTTTGTTGTATATATGTTAAGAATATGTTTTCTGACTCCCCTCTGAATAAGAATCTGGTGAGCCTGTGCTCTAGCCTCCCTATAAGTTTTCATGTTAGTGAAGCATTTTGGTTTGTATGTATTTGAAAATTATACATAACATTGTTCGGCTTTTACCATACTGTAAATGTTACTGAACAAACTCTAAACTCAGAAAGAAAAATGAATTCCTCAAGAGTCTGAAGTCCACGTGTGTCCTTTCCCTATTACCATTTCCTTCTAGAGGTTGGCCTGAGCGTGTAACTGGGGATTGCACAACAATCTTGTTATCTCATTTGATAGCTTTGTGTTTTTATGGCTGTTGTAAATTATTGATGTTTGACATATGCTAACACTTAGTACAAATTTAGTTTTTGACTAATACTGATACAATTCAACTGTTGCATTGTTTTTGTTGTTTGCATTGACTTTTTTTAAATAAATTACATAATAATACAGAAACTAAAACCATTCTACTGTGGTTAATAAAGTCTTAATCTGTCCTCTCTTTCCCAGCATGCACAGTGCCCACTCATGACGTCTGCCACACTACGATCAAAGCTGTGTTTTTGGGATTGTCCCAAGTTAATATTTTCTGCTCTATTCTACCATTAGAAGTCTGAGTTACCACTGGATAATGTTTGTGAATCACTGTTATGTATTTTTTTGTTATTTGTATTTTGTATGTCTTTTTTTCACTGTTTTCACTGTTATGTAACCAACAGAATCAAAACATACTCAGGATCAAGATAGACAAATCTGTATAGCATCCAAATAATCTATTGACATTGAATTGAAAAGCCTACAGCAATAAATGTTTACTTTTTATTTACTGCATATGTGAGTGTGTCCCATAGATCCATGGTGTGTCCAAATTAAAAACCACTTAGACAGTAATAATAATAATAATAATAATAATGCAGCTAGACTGAAGTGAAAAGAGTTCATCAAAAAAATAAACCACCAACAGATTTAAATAAAGAGTTAAGAAGGCCACACACAAGAAGCTATTTATTTTTTTAACTAAATATGTTTTACAGGTGAAAACATCCCAATTTAAGATGCATAATGATACGTATCTGAAGCCACCTGTTGCCATGGATATCCTATATCAGTTTGTTTATAAGAGTATGTAGATGATGTCGTTATGAATGCTCTAAAAAGAAGTGGACATATCTGTACCAAAACACTTTATATTTGTAATTGGTAACTCAATCCATGGGGACAAAAATAAATCTAAATTGTGCAAAGCTTGTGTAAATATCTAAAATATCAACAACAAAAATTGAGCAGTTTCTTCATTTGTAAAAAAAAAAAATTACTTCTTCTACAATAATTACGGCACATCTGTTTGTTGGTATTAATGTCTTCTCTGCCATTTTCTAATTTCATATAAGTAAATAAACAAATGCAGTAATAGTCTCACAGCTTCGTATGTGTCAGTTTTCTATGTGTGATGAAGTTTTGACCCCATCTGTTATTTCAGTTCAGATAAAGAGCCACATCCGTCTGAAACAGGAAGCAATATACTTTGTGGTCATAAAAAGCAGAAACCTACAGCAAGCGAGGACATACAGGCAAACTATTAGAGAGGGGATAACGTTATGCCAGATGTGATATGACAATGATTAATGTAAGAGAGGGAGTTTTGGGCCAAAAGGTGAGAGTGATCCAAGGCGGCGTTAACAAATCAATATTCATAGTCAGCATCATTAAAGAAGGGTGGTGTACACTTTGCTGCTATTAGAACTCCGCACTTCAGCTTTCGGCTTAGGCGCTGCTTTGTTGATTATATCTGCGCGTATGTTAGCTATAGTCTGTGAGGGGAACACGGGCTGAACTTTGGGAAGCAATTAACTCTGTTTTGGATCAGTTTGCACACCAAATTGGACAATACATTTTCTATTGCATTGTATTCGTTTGACTTATGTGTGAAGAATGCAAACGCTATCCAAAAGGTATTAACAAACCCCAAAATCTAAAGGATAAATTAGAAGAGATTATTACACACTTTAATCTCTTGTGTATTAGGTATTTTAGAGACACTAAGCTTGAGGTGTAGTATAATAGACTGTGAATATTAGCAGACGTAGCGGCTAAAGTAGGCTGGTGCAAAAAAAAAAAAAAAAAAACACGAATCTGGAACTTAGCGCTGCATAAGCCAACAGTCAACTTTTGGACCAGGCTGTAAAGCTGTTTTCGAGATGACAGAAGGCGCCAAAAGAAATCATTGGATAATTCTGTTTCCGGGTACGCCACCACCATCAAGGAGCCGGATAAAAAGCATGTCAACGCACGTACTGTACTCACAGACCCCCTTTGAGCCGCCACTATGTAGTACCCACCTGTGATGCCCACTTTGTAGAGCTCTCTAAACTTCTGGTTGGCAGCTTCCCCAGGAACATAGTCGCCAAGGCCGATGGTGCTGAGTGATATGAAGCAGAAGTAGAACGACTCCAGGAAGTTCCAGTTGTCCTCCAGCGCAGAAAATATTGCAGCCGGAATGAGGAAGAAGCAGCAAACGGCCAAAACGGCGAGGGTGACGGCGTGGACGATAGCCACCAACGGTTTGGAGAAGCCCCAGTTTGTGTGGAAATAAGCGATGGGACGGCGTGTGCTGAAGACCATGATCCTTTGCACCACAGCGGTGAGAAAGAGCAGAGTGAAGGGAATGCCGATCACAGAGTAGACAATGCAAAAGGCCTTTCCACCATCAGAGAGCGGGGCAGTGTGACCGTAACCTGCAAGACAAAAAAGGTTAAAAAAGGTTATGTTATTTAAAGAATGCATTATTTGGCCATTGAAAAATAACAGATTTTTTACTTTATCCTTTCATGTATTAGAAGGTGAAATAATATCTTAAGTTGCCCAAGTCTCAAGGGTAAAAAATCCACATAAATACATACCACATATCCACATCTTCCTATGCTACCACCAGAGGGAGGAGTCAAATTTGTTTTGTTCCCAACTCAGCCATGTGGTTTTAAAAAACGAAATTTCAACTGAGAAATTGCCAAACAAATAGTGGCAATACTTTTGTTTAAAAGGCTCTGAACGCGATGTCATTGTGGTACAATGAGATCTTTTTTTTATTTTATTTTTATTTCACCTTTATTTAACAAGGAAAGTCCCATTGAGATTAAGAACCTCTTTTTCAAGGGAGTCCTGGACAAAAGGATAATAACAAGTTTGAGTGCATTTAGAGGAGAGGAGTAGATGTTTGTGCCAAAGATTCCTGGTATTCGTCTAGACAGATATAAAAAGAACTCCAGATCTGTTTTGAACAATGTTTAAAGTATGTCAATATATGTCTCCTTTAAGTGACATTTTTTCTCCGTGCAGGCCTTTAAACGAAATGTAGCAATTGAATAAATATTATTGTTTGTCACCATGTTTTTCTGAAGAATAATATTGTCCATCAAAATGTGTTATCATGGCATAAGTATGTCATAATTGAAGGGGAATAGACAGCAGACCAAGGCTGTGCAATATAATATATTAGAACTATGGCTGCACAACGTTGGGATTTAGAGCGATATGTGATAGTGGTGTCAAGGACTACGATAACAAATTATATTACAGTATCAGTGTTTTTTTCTGAACAAGTTGTTGCTGATTTTCTCTCATCTCATTTCTTCTCCTGTCATGTTGGGTTTTATTCTTTTCCTTCACTCGATCAAGAGAGTCTTTGCGCTTGCTCAAGCAGAAAATGGCAATGTGTGCATGAAAGAAACTCACAATTGATACACAATCATTGCACCTCTTTGCAATATCAATTATGTACTACCCATTATGTGTATCACAATACTCAACATATAATGCAGCCCTAGTTAGAATTAATTATTTTTCTGCCTCTCACTTGAACTCTCAGACAATCAAACACGCAAAATCTTCACCAATATTATTGTATAACAGGATACTAGTTTATGTCTGCCAGCTTCTTATTTTCTTCTCCATTTTATTATGTGGCTGCAAAGTTCCACAGGATGGCTTTTAACTGTCTTACATGTATTTACAGTATATTACTTGCGTCTTGTTAGTCTTGTGTAGCGATGATTCAATCTCGGCACTGAACTGTAAATATATAGACAGTTTCTGGATTGGATTGATTCAAGATTCTAATGTTATCTTTATGGTGCATTGCTAGATTTTTAACACACTTCAGTATTATTTGAATTGGGTCATTTATTACCATATTGATGATCATTTCAGGCAAAACAATAGGACAAGAATAAACCAGACCCAGAAATAGGACAATAGGACAAGAATAAACCAGACCCAGAAATGGATTGAGGGGAAGAAAATGGATGGATGGATGGGCCGTAATGACAAAAGCCTTGACACATTTCATCTTTCTCCAAACTGAAAGCAGCAGGGCAACACGCATACCTCACAATCTATGTAATAACCTCTATTATGGTGCGTTTTGTGACAATACAGATAGCTCCACGCAGTCGGACGAAAGTTCTTCAGACGTATGTAGAGACAGTATTGCACTTGCTCAGCTCTTGTTGCACACTTCCTACAATGTTCTGTAAGCCACATACTCTCAAACTTGATATGTGGAAAAAAATGTCTAATGGCTGTTTGCAAATATTGACTTGCAGCCCTAAAGGTGATCCTGTTTTCTCATGTCTTGAGGTGTTGGTGAAAAGTCATTACAATAATAACGTACAGCTCTGTGAATGGATTTCCGATCTTTATTTCTTTGTTGTAACAATATGCATTCTCTTCAAGACCCCACATCAGTGGGGTCTTGAAGACCCCCACTATCATACAATCACTATGATGATCATACACATGACATATTTAGTTTTGGTTCATGAAAAGTATTTTTGTTCTGCCCTATTTCCTATTTTTATTGTGTGGGTATAAAGAATGATGAATAATGTTTAAGATTACAATATTGGCCTCATATTTAATGTCATTTCTTTCAGGGGTAACTGTATTTTTTTATGTGGCCAAACTATGAATGTATACTGTGTTACCTCAGAACCACTCAAAAACACCCCTTGTAATAATTATTGTTCAGTTAAATTATCAGCAGAAAATAAGGACTTATTATCTGTTCCATGTTAGTACTCTATTTAGAAAGACAAAACCACAAACAAAAACATAATGAATCACAATAAAGTAGCTTTGTTAGGCCTTAGCTTGTTATGCTATTAAGGACCACCACCATAGTATTTTCCTATGAGGAAAATCATTATTCTGTTACCAGTGTAAAGCGTCCATATGGGCCTTCTCTTCTAGACTGTAATAACACAATTGCTACTTTGTTATTATCGTTACACATAAAGATAATAACAGTAGACAGCATAATAATAAAGGCCTTTAGCAAAACCATTTACCTTGAGCCATGCATCATCTTGGCAGCTTACCTGTGGTGGAAAGTACAGTGCTGGCGAAAAACAACGCAGAGGTGAAGTCCCAGTTCCAGTTGACCGAGGCGTTATTCAGAATAGAAACCCCATAATTACTGGCGTCCAGGGCTCTCTTCAGAAACCGCTCCAGACGCTCTTCAGAAATGCACTCATTTTCTTGGAGGAACTGTTTTTTGATGGCCCTGAGCTCCTGACGCAGAAGGTCTTCGTACGGCAGCTCCACGGAGGAAAACACCACCGCACCGAATGTTAGGTAGAGAATGTAACCCAACACCAGAGAAATAAAATACCACGTTGATTTATGCGTCTGAATCAATCGGACGCACGAATTACTGGCTAGAGACTGGAGCATTTTGAGGATGAGGAGAATGAGGAGACACACGTAGATCTTATAATAGAAATGCAGTTTGGCTACTGTCTGTACGCACAAGGCGACCCGACGATGTGAATGAAATACGAGATGTTACAAAGACAAAGCGCAAATGAGCCGAGGTCTTCTTCCCTTTCTGGTGCGATAGCAACCTGCTTTGACAAATGATGCGTTCATTTACCGTTAGAACTATCCGGAGGAAGACCTATTAACGTTATTTCACTTATGTCTATAAAAAAATTGTTTGTACTTCAAAATAATATAATGTATAAAAAAGTATAGTTGAAGAAAAAAATGTGTGCAAATTAACATTTATAATTGGTATCAGACACGTATTATGATATTTCCTGATTTACTTGAATGCAACGGCGATGTAGCTGCGACAAAGGCCGCGCGTGACGTCAGTGCAACCTCTCTTCAACAATATTATGCAAATTGTACAGTCTTAAGACACCACCCCATGCTCCCACAATTTATAATTAAACACTTTAATCGAGAACTGGCACAATGTTTGACGCAAACGCCATGTTACGTTGAATCATTAATTCTTTTGTTTTGATTTATTCATTTTAATGGACATGGGCCACCATTCGACCAATGCATAATTATAATAGTATTGTTTTATTTTTGTTATTAATGAAGCTGTTCAAACACTGCCCTCTTGTGGTTGTAATGACAATAATTGAATGAGCACCATCCTGTTACATAATCAGAGTATGTATTTATGCAGTCCATGATGTGTTGAACGCATCATACTGTTACTTGCATGGATTTATATGTAGGATGTCATATATACATAATAATAATATTCGAGCATGGCATTATAATGACACATAATGATATATAAAATTCACTGTAAAAGGCTTCAGCGCCTTTGATGACACCGATGTTCAAATCCAGGTTAAAGACTTTTCTTTTTGCCTGTGCATACAACTGGATAATTTCATCTTTTTATGTCATGTTATTTATTATTGTAATCCTTTGTGTGATTTTTATGGTTTTAATTGCTTGTGTGATTCTAATGTTTTAATATTTTAATTACCTGTGTGATTTTAATTTCTTTTATGTTTTTAATTACTTGTGTGATTTTAATTGTAATTTTAATGGTGATTTTGCCTTTGTTTGTGTGATGATTTGTGCCTTATGTGGTGTGGACTGTGAGGCGCTTTGTGTTACCCTGTGTAGGAAAAACGCTCTATAAATAAAGATTGATTGATTGAAGCCTTTTACAGTGATTTTTTCGATCATGTATACAGGCAGTGTCGAGTTACTCAAACAGTGACTGGGATAGTATTATATTTGTATTACTCATGGATTACTATATTGCTATTTTTGAAACATACCAAGTTATTTAGACCGAAACTCTATTTAAGTAATGTCTGAATGAAGTTTTGTTTCACATACTAAAAAATCAAAGCAATGGTTTTGGTCCCACACAAGTAATATTTAACCATATTGTAAATAACTGAAGTTACTTGACCGTAATGTAGTTTTATATTATATTACATATTTGTATCATAAAATATACAATACCACTTTAATTTGTTGTAATGTGACATTACTTAGTTCTTACTTCTTACAGGATTATAGTTAGACTGATGAATGATTTCGAAATTCAAGGCAATTTGGGGAAGTGTCATAACTATATTAATATTTTGTTATGATTATTGTTATTATTATTACATTATTATCATTATTATTATCATTATTATTATTATTACTATTATTATTATTATTATTATTATTATGGTGACACAAATTAAGATCAAAATATATTTTACTCATGGACTCCGGCCATGAAGCCGATACGATGACTCAAATATTGTTTTATAGTGTTTTTCATGGTTCTATGTTTTCTTTTCATATGTATCCAGCAGTCACTCTTGGTCAACTGTGGCCCATGCGGGCTGCCGTAGTAATGCCACCTTCTGGCGGTCCGCCTCAATGAGCGCTGCAAAGATGGCGTCGACATACGCACAAGCGAGAGTCAACTGTGCCGGCGATTAGAAAGTGCTTCAAATACACATTTATTGGACGTTTTTGCAACATATCGGCGGTGCAAAGTGCTTCTGGTGACGTTAGGACACGGAAGAGACCATGCATATTCCGTGAAAAGAGGAATCGGCCTTGCAATGGAGCCTCCGGATCGTAACAAGCCCAGCAGGTAACAGACGCTACACCATTAGGACTTGGGAGCTGCCAAATAAAGAGCTCAATGTGACACCGCTGTTAGCCTGCAGCATCGCGTACACATCCACTTCCTGTCAAATAGTGAGGCGGTGCAGATATTGCATTTCTCACGCCGGAGTTGCAAACTTTTTGGAGCTGCATTTGCTTGCGCACTTTGTCCGAGAGACTTGCTTAGTAATTCGCTTGAATGCTTTGGAGTACGCCACGATGCCCCGCAAATGAGAAGGTAACATTAGTGAGAGGAGCAGCCTATATTGAGTGACATCACAATGCTAGCTCTTATTTACAGTTTGCGGCATGCTCAATGTATTGTTTATGTGCAAGTTAAGTATCAGTCTGTATTTTTATTAAAAGGGGAAGCCGCTTCAAATATGAAAAGTAGAGCATAGTTATGATAACAATACTTTTGTAGCGTATGTTGTGTTAACCTCAACTTTGGGACTGTATCTGTTCTTGTTAGTGTTAGTACAACGCATCCAGACCAGTCGTTTTTATTGTTTGCTGAATCATGAAACGATTTGTACTTAGCGTTAATGATCTGATTTCGTATTGTGCAGACGGATTTTGCAACGCCTCAGCCATGATCCATGTTCAGGTACTTAAGATATGGTACGGTTCGGTATACGTTGTAGGCTCTTGTGTGCACCTAACTCTAGTGGAAACGCCACAGTATTTGCCCCTGACCGCTGGTAGCAGACCCTCAGGAATCCGCTGTTGTGTCTTTGCTCTCCTCCCTTCTCATGCAGTTGTTTGTCGACGGACTGCGAAGGGCATGTTTCATCCCAGATTTGTGCAAAATACCAAGTCTTTCCGTGGTTTGCTGACTTACTGTTATTTCGGCCCAGATGCCTTTTGCACTCTGCGTGCAGTCACTCGGTCTAAAGTGGACACAAACAGCTCACATGATTGTGCAATACTAGCCCTAATTGCTCAGCTCTTGTTGCACACTGCGAATGTGTTTAACAGTGCAGTATTATGCAGTGGATATTTTGATGCACGCTTGTCACGTCAATGCACAATGGAGATGTGCATGCAGTTGTGCTTGTGCATGAGCCAATAGCATATGTTACAAAGATGTCAGCCTGCAAAACGCATAAATCGCTCACTGCGCTTTTTGCATAGCTCCGGTAACATATTCTTACATGCCAATTGCATTATTTCTTTAGCATGTGATTTACTTTATCTACTTCAGGAACTAGGCAGGCAATGGCTGTAACTGTGGCAATTATTGTTGCACAGAAGGCCTTTGTCATGATGTCTTGTTCTCTGTGGCTCTCTGGAGGCATTCCTGGGATTTCAGGATGTGGTGTACAGTACACAGAGGAGAGTGTACTGTTGTAGCTTGCAGAAGCTGCAAGCTACAACTTATTAATGGCCACATTTTAAGCACAGACTGAGATACAGATGGAGCAGCCTTCTGCATTTCCTCTGCATCCTGTTTCAGCCCACACCTGCTTCAGACCAAATTAATGCGCATGTTCTGTCACTGTCATCTGCCGTTTTCCTTTCAATTTTGAATCTCATTTCTGCTGGAAACACTGAAGTTTGCAGCAATGCAACATTTCAGAAGTATTATTTGTGTTTGTATTGCATTGCATTGCATGATAAGTAAGAGACTATTTTTTACGGTGTACCTAATTTGGGTTTTGTGATCAATGCCAACAATTGCTTCCGTGACAGAAAGTCTATATCTTGCCTCTACAAAGGTGGTTTGGCCAAGTGTGATCTGTTTTAATGTGTTTTTGTGGAGAAAATCATTTGTGCATCCATCTAAATGCTGCAGAGTTGAGATTGGGACGTAGCAATGTCAGCGTGTTCCAGACAAGGGTGAGGTCAAGTCAAGTACGCTGTGTTCATTGTTTATGAATGCTCACAGCCTGTGGCACACTTATAGTGGCTCCACTATTCTGCCAGTTTATCAGAAGGCCTGTCTATCCACACTGTCCTCTGCACAATCGGAAAATAAGGCGACACTGACTATGATTGTCATAGAGTAATAATACAACTGAAAATCTCTTCTACCAGCCAATGGTAGAAAAAAGTGTGCTCTTACAAAGCATGAACAAACTCCTAACTGAAAAAGTCTCTTTTAGATTTGGCATTGCGAGTACGTGTGCTCAGCAGCCAGCTGTGGGCTATTCAGCTGTGGGCCTCACAGGCCACGTGTGATACAAAAGAGTGCCCCACTCGGGCACAATACCGTGGATGGTGACAGGTCAAGGGTCAGCCCCCTGACTCTAGCAGCCCTCAGTATCATTGCTCCTGAATTTGTGTTTTTTATTATGCACTCTGTTGCACCCATGGGACTGTAGCATTCCGCTGGCCTTTATCAGAGCCATCAGATGAGCCATTGAGAGCGGCCAGACACCATCTGCAGTGATATTTCACCAGTGCCAGCCACACAGGGACAGCTTGAAAACCAAAGTGTGGTCAGAGTTTAATTTGAGGCTCTAACTTTGCCTTTGCAGCCGGCAAATAGGTTGAAAAATGTATTAAATAATGAACTTGTCTAAAGTGCAGCTTGAACAGCCCAAAGAATCTCATAGCAACCAAACAAACAATTGTCTGTGATGGCGTCATTAGTTCCTGTCATTCCTCAGTGATTCAGTCATGCTACGCAGACTTGCGTGGAGGTTTCTATTTATGAAACTATTTATTTTCTTTCACATGCATTTGTTAATAACTCTCTGCCTCTTACGGCTGTGTGTTTGTGTGTGTGTGTGTATGGATATATATATATATATATATAATTATATAAACATTTTCTCCGCTGTACAGCGATGGGAGAAAGTTATAGGGTCAGAGAATAAGTAGGCTTATGTCTAAACTTGTGTATGCTTTGTGTTTTACGGGTGAGAGGGTTTAGAACTCAACCCCTTATGAAATGTTGTATTGCGGTTTTTTTAAATCTTCTGTAGCCAGTTCATTGTTTTTTGAATTTGTACACAAGTTGCAAATAAGTAACTACTACTACGATTTCAAGTCCTCCTCTTGGGCCCGCCTACCAGCCTTCCTGATTACACTTATTAAGATATTAGTGAATTTATACTTCAAAACCATTCAGCATTTGTTTTTAGTGCTTTGATTTTTGATTTCTTACATGAGCCTGGTACATTTTTTTTTTTGCTTCTAATTCTGCATTGTCATTTTTTTAATTGTCATCACTTTCTATTACAATTATTGCTACTACTGTTTTTGAAAAAACTATTTTGAGCAACAATATTCCCTGGCACATCACATTCAAGGGTTCGCTGTTAAACAGATTCAAGTTCTGAGATTTCTGAATTGCTGCTAAAAGTGGTGGTCCTTGCAGTAGCTCTGAAAGTGTGCCCATGCAGCAGGTGTCTGTTTGTGGGCCTGATGCACCACTCTGCTCCCTGGGGATTCCGTGTGGGGGCCTCATTTAAATATTCAGCACTTTGGCAGATGGACAATACAAAGTCTCCCTCCGCATGTGGCGCCCTGAAAAGCTTAAGCAAGTCATTTCCAGATGATCCTGCACACTTCAGCACACTTCACCTTTCACACTCGCACACGCTCTGCAGTGAAAGCACAGCGGCCCTGCCCCTTTCAACCCCGTGCATAACAGGCGCGTGTTGGGGAATGCTTTTCAGTCAGATGATCGATGGA
Source organism: Knipowitschia caucasica (assembly GCA_964034765.1). NCBI lineage: Eukaryota > Metazoa > Chordata > Actinopteri > Gobiiformes > Gobiidae > Knipowitschia > Knipowitschia caucasica. Next base: position 28,000,451 of record OZ035835.1, read on the forward strand.
AGATGGCTGCAGTCACTTTTCATGCCCCTTCCCGGGGCTGGTTTTGTTGCAAGATCATGCTTTCCAATCTTTTATTTTAATCCCATTACAAAAAAGCTTTTTGAACAGAATTTGTGAACAAGGATTTGACAAGTTTCTTCTTTCAAATAGGTGTTAAGTAAACGGTTTAGAAAATATCTTTTTCATTCAGGCTGTTTTTTTACAAGAAACTTGTTACCGTGAAAACATTTTAACACGTTTTTTGTCTTTTTTTAAATTTTATTTCCTTTTTCTTACATTGTAGTCCAACCATGAACTGAGCATAATAATTTGTGTTCTATGGGTGATTACGTTTGCTGTGCTCACATTATTGAGCACTGGTGACGGGGTCATGGATGTGTGTTCAGAATAAGATACCAAGAGATACTGTATCACAACATAATATTCTATTTCTGTGCAGCAGTTTGGTACACATAACATTCATGTTGAGATCGACCTATCTCTGCTGTGTTGTTGGACATATTCTCTATGATATAACTAGCTAAATGACTTATTTGAAGTTAAGGTGTGAGAAATGGAGCCAATATTATTTTTTTTAAACATTTGTTATTACAAATTATGTAGCACACTGATCACATAGACGGAATTGCTTGGCACTAAACAATACTTTAAAATCTTATTTTCCGTCACAAAAATTATTGTAACATTGAATCATATATTTGTCAAAAACTTGCTTGTGTTTGAATATAAGATATGATAAAATAAGATAGACTTAAATGATCTCACACTGGAGAAGTTTACATGGCGTACAGGGGTAGTAAAAGAGTGAATGTATTGATTGATTTTTCAGTGGTAAAATAATCAATAGCGTTAAAATAGTCGATAGCTGTAGCCCTAGCAGGGACAATGTACACAAACTAGTTTTCAGCATTGTTTGAATTTACTTCCAGGAAATAAGGATGTTGTACGGTTTAATGTCCTGAATTCTGTTCACTCTGTACAGGCAGGCCAACCCACTGGACAATGTGTCTCAACAAAACCAGGAGGAAGAATCCTGCGACTCTCCCAGTGAGGAAGAGGAAGCCACATACAGTACTTCACCTCCTTTCAACCAACGTCAGATGAAACGCTTGTCAGTCAAACACCAGAGAAACTGTCAAGCTCGGAGTGGTGGCCGTTCTCCCAACAAAAGTATGTACACTGCAGCTCAGGTGATGTTAATCATGAGCAGTTTGTCATTGAAAACCACATAGGCTTTATATGGGTTGACTGACCATGATAATCACTCTGAAACATATATTTTTTGTTTTTAGTGGAATTGAATCCTTCTTTGGTGAAGGAGAATCCCAGGTTAGTGGAGAGTCCTGAAGAACATAGCTACAAGCAGGGTAAAAAGCAGAGAGCTACGTTACGTTCCTCGGAAAGGGACAACAAGAAGACCTTTGAAGGAGCCTTCATGCTGGATCCTCTCTCAAAGTCTGTCCCATTTGGCGCCCTCAGCATGGATCCACGTAAACATTACTTAAGCTTAAGTAGCAAGCTCCCAGTGTCAATACCACACTTGGCCCGGACACATAGGCAAACCTCGCGAACTGACTGCCCTGCTGACCGCCTTAAGTTTTTTGAAACACTACGATTGCTGTTAAAACTCACTTCAATGTCCTCTAAACGAAAGGAGAAGGAGCAGAGGGGTTTGGAAAACATGGCTTTCATGGGCCACAACAATGAGGTTATTTGGTTAGAACTTCAAGCGTGGCATGCACGTCGCAGCACTAGTGACCAAGACTTGTTTTTGTTCACGGCTCGCCAGGCCATTCCTGACATCATAAATGAAGTGTTGCACTTTAAGGTCAACTATGGAAGCCTGCGACTGGCCCAGAGCTCAGAGCTGCCGTCCTCGCAGGACTCCTCCCCAAGTGGGAGTGAGGAGCACGATTCGTCTATTGTTGAAGTCAACCACATTGGGGCAGGCCAGTGGGGCTTCAGCGCCTGCCCCTCTATGAATGCGGCTGAGCCTCTGGGCTCAGGGACGGACTGCAGAGAGCACCTGCAGCGACAGCGGCTGGCCTTTGAGCAGGTTAAGCGAGTGATGGAGTTACTGGAGTCTGTGGAAGCCTTGTACCCATCGTTGCAAGCCTTGCAGAGGGATTATGAGAAGTATGCAGCTCGGGACTTCCAAGGCAGGGTGCAGGCACTCTGCCTGTGGCTAAATATCACTCAGGACCTTAACCAGAAGCTCCGTGTTATGGCCACTCTGCTTGGGCTGCATGATCTGTCTCGTATCGGTTGGCCGGTGTTTGAAATACCCTCACCGCGCTGTTCCCGTGGCAATGATGAAGAGGAGAATGAAGAGGATGAGGAGAATGATTCAACTGCCACATTCACAGCTGAGAGTGATGCAGAGGAGGAGATGACACTCGGCACCGTGGCGGGCGACCTGTCTCCTTCTCTCACTCCCAAATTTGCCCAATTGTTGTCGGAGGACGAATTTCTGTCATCTGCAGCTTCTGGCACAGCAGACACATCTGGAGGAGTATTCTGTCCGACAGCAATTTACAGACCATTTGTGGATAAAGCTCTGAAACAAATGGGGCTACGTAAACTGATCCTGCGACTGCACAAACTCATGGACCGGTCTCTGCAGAGATCGAGGGCAGCGCTGCTCTGTCATGTGCCGGTGCAGGAGGTGAGCTGGGCTTGGGTAGATAAGGTTCATGTTTGAATTTAACTCACCGCAGAACCCCACAATCTGAAAGTGTCTCCTTTTCCCCTGCAGTTTTCTGATTTCCCAGACTCAATGTTGTACAGTGACTACCTACCAGAGCTGTCTCGCACTGTGTCATGCACTGGCTCAGGACTTTTGGACCAGGTTTCGTGGGAGGACTTGCAGGACATGGACCTCCCATCTTTTCGCCCAGCGTTCCTTGTGCTGTGTCGAGTGCTTCTTAATGTTATTCACGAATGCCTTAAACTGCGACTTGAACAAAGGCCTGCCGGTGAACCTTCTCTCCTCAGTATCAAACAGGTACATCCTGATTCACATATGGAAATGTCTGAAAAATGCACAATTGCTTAATCTTCTAACTCGTATGTTCTTTTGTGTCGTTGCCCACCTCAGTTGGTGCGAGAGTGTAAAGAAGTTCTTAAAGGCGGCCTTTTGATGAAACAATACTATCAGTTCATGCTGCGTGGAGTTGTGACTGACGCTCAGGGACTCCAAACTAACGCTAACATAGATGATTTTGAGGAAGATCTGCACAAAATGCTTGTGGTAAGACTTTCAACACAAATGGAACATACATTTTGTTAGGGTGGGCCCACTTGGTTCTGATTTCTTGTTTTGGCTGCAGGTTTACTTTGACTACATGCACAGTTGGATCCAAATGCTGCAGCAGCTTCCACAGGCCTCACACAGTTTAAAGAACTTGTTAGAGGAGGAATGGCACTTCACAAAGGTCATCACTCCCTACATCAGGGGTGGAGAGGCCCAGTCCGGGAAGCTCTTCTGGTCAGCTCTTTCTTTACAGTAGCCCTGAAATTTACTGGCCACCTTTCTTCCACTATTAACATTTGATTTTCTCACCCCCCCCCTATTTTTGTTTATAGTGACATTGCGGGGATGTTATTAAAATCAACAGGAGAATTTCTTGATGCTGGCTTGCAAAGAAGCAGCAAAGAATTCTGGGAAAATGCAGATGACAGCTCGGCATCAGATGAAATCAGGTTAGATACCCCCCTCCCCCAATTGGCATTTATGGTGCATCTAATACTTATATATTAATACATATTTTCTTTAGGCGTTCGGTTATTGAAACAAGTCGATCACTTAAAGAGCTGTTTCATGAGGCAAGAGAACGAGCTTCCAAGGCTTTAGGCTTTGCAAAAATGCTTCGCAAGGTAAGATTCTGCTCTCTAATGATTTTTAGTTATTTGTACTACATGTTTTGAAACAATATTTTGACCAGTATTTTTTTTTTTTCTCTGCAGGACCTTGAAATTGCAGCCGATTTCAGTATCACTAATGGTGTATCTTGTCTACTGGAAGCACTCAAGAAGAGAAATTACATAAAGGTGCGTGTGTACATGTACTTTTTGGTCTGTTCTCTGCTCACCTCCATCTGCAAAAACAGGTTGTGATTCCTGGCTTAGAGGAACTTCAAGTCTTTGTTCCTTGTGGCCTGATGGAGCAGCGGTCTATGATCTTGCAGCTCCTAAACGCTGCAGCAGGAAAAGACTGCTCTAAAGAACCAGACGAGATCCCGGAGGAAGAGGCCTACCTACTGATGAGCAAACATGGATCTAAAGACTCGATATCAGAGTCTGAATGGGCTCTGTGGGATGGAAACTCGCTCACTCTGGTGTCCCAGCTCGAGACAGTGGACACTCTGAGCGCAATGACGGTTTGGACCTTTTGTTATTCCCAATAGAAGATCAATTTGATGGAGCCTTTTCATGAAATAATACAACTGTAACATATACACACATAAAAAAAAGTGGTGTAATCTTGCTCCATTGGATTACACAGTCTGTTTGCTTTCCCACAATGAAATGCATGTTAACTGATGATTATCAAATTAAATTATTGGGTGTTTTTTTTAGGTTGAAAACATGCTATTGATTGTGATGCATTCTGCTCACCTGGTGGCCCAGCGCAAAGCATTTCAGCAGTCCATGGAGGATGTGCTCACTCTGAACCGAGAGCAGACCTCAAGTCAACCACTCATCGCAACAGCATTGCAGGAACTTAAGGTAGTGATGAGATAAAGACATATTACAGCCTGCAAAAACTGGAATGACTGAGGCTTTTAATAATAGCCTCTATTGAGTGCCTCAGTCTTTCCAATGTTTGATTTCTATTTACTACTGTTTATTTTCTTCTGTAACACTGATGTCATTTGTAACAGAATGAAGCACTACTGCTCTGCATAAAGATCAGCTCTGCCATAGACCAGGTGGAGTACATGTTTACTACAGATATCGAAGCCGAGGTGGAAGAGTCTGAGTCTGCCACACTACACCAATACTACAGAGAGGCCATGATACAGGGATATAACTTTGCCTTTGAGGTATGAACTGGAGGGATTTGCATTGGATTCGACCCCGATTAGCATTTTTCCTCAATCAATAACTTTTAAAACAAGCTCTGCACTTACCCCCAGATTTAAACTCTAACAAAATACTTTTTGTTATGGTTTTCAGTATCACAAAGAAGTTGTACGTTTGATGTCTGGAGAGTTCAGACAGAGGATCGGGGAGCGATACATAGCGTTCGCCCGCAAATGGATGAACTATGTCCTGACCAAATGTGAAAGTGGCAGAGGAACAAAGCCCAGGTAAATGTATACTTATAACTGCAGCACTACTAAGACTGCATGTTAATTTCATGATCATTTGTTTTTTCCACAGATGGGCTACTCAGGGATTTGACTTTCTTCAGGCAATCGAACCAGGCTTTATTTCTGCACTACCAGAGGATGACTTCTTGGTACGTTTTTTATTTATTTTATTCTTCTTTTTTTACTTGCATACTTGCAGAATTAAATATCAATAATACAATAATCGTGAAATGCAGAATTTGCAAGCCTTGATGAATGAATGCATTGGACATGTAATTGGGAAGCCTCACAGTCCTGTAACGGGAATATACATTGGTAAGAAATTGTAAAGTCATTAATGCATGTGGAATTTTCCAATTGTGACCTAAAAATGTTTACTGTATGTTCAACCTCAGCACCCAGAAACAGTCCGCGTCCAGTGAAGGTTCCCCGATGCCATAGCGATCCTCCAAATCCAAACTTGTTTATCTCTAACGCTGAAGGCTTTAGGTATGTTTTTGACTTTGCCGTCGTTTTTGTGCATTTTTCCTACATTTCCTGCATGCCTTTTCACCTTGCCTCGTCACATTATGCTTTGATAAGTGTTTTTTTCCCTTTATTTTGAGTTGAATGAATGGTGTGCGAGTGTGTATTTACCCAAAAGCACAAAAACCACCTCCCACACAAGCCAAGGTAAAGATCCCTGGTTTGTTTTCTCACTGCACAGCTCCCGAAGCCTTCCTTGTGACCTCCGGACCCAGCTGTTCCCCAATGGCCCCCGACCTGCCACTGTTAGCCCCGGGGATTCTTCCAAAGTTCTCAGCAGCACCCCCACTGACACCAGGTAGCTGTGCCCCAAAATGAACCTGCTGAATCTAAACGGCAAATGTAGCTGAGGGTCATTGACGAGCCCTCTGTGGATTATAAACCACTCAGGATGACGCTGATGATCACTAGACATTCTGAATCTAATGTGTCTTCATAGAAAGGCAAGACCTCCTTTTAGGTGGTATTTTCTAACACCTTAAAAGAAGGTGGCCATGATTGTTGTACATGGTGAGAAAGAAAATGGAAAGCTTTTTTCCTTCAATGGGAGAGTGAGCTGTTATCTTTCTGATTGCCATTAACATCAGTCTTGCTTTGATGTTGGTTATTCACTGCTATTGTGCCATGTGTTTGCAACTTGAGGCTTATCTGTTTCATCTGTGCCTGCTTACTGTAGTGCTGATGGTTTTCACAAGCTGCTGTGAAATAGCTGAATCTTTGCTTTTTTATATAATTGGCAACATTTCTTGCATAATACGCTTTTTTCACTAATAATGGTCAAGTTACTTATGAATTGAATGATATCTGCTTATGTTATTCTTGCAAAAAATGTAATTAATTATATACATTTTGCTTCAGAGTTTCCAGTTTTCATGAAAATGACCGTGTCTCATCAGTCGCTGCAGAATTACAATTTAAATCCATAAGTCGTCATTCGAGCCCAACAGAAGACAGAGAAGGTATGTGCATTATGGTTCTTCTTGGTGTTTTTATCTCTTACTTTAAATGGTTCCAATTCAGAGCCCACGTATCCCAGAGGAGACCCCACTGTTGTTCGTCGCAGCTGGGAGCTGCGCACCTGCATCAAGGGTGAGACTGGTTTAAGCTGAGCTCATCCATTCAACGGTTTTAAAACTAAAGGTTCAAAACATTTTTAGATTCAGCCTCAAGACAATGTCCTATGGAGACTGTTCGACGATCTATTCGCAAATTTGAGGAGAAGCGCTATGCTGTTTTAAAACAACGTAATATCATTGGCCAAGTTTGTCACACTCCAAAGTCATATGACAATGTCATGCATGTAGGACTCAGGAAAGTGACTTTCAAATGGCAAAGAGGCAACAAGATTGGTAAGTGTTGGCGGGTTTGTCTCTGAACTCTGAAAAGCAAAATGTCTTATTTTAATTTTTATCTGTAAAGGTGAGGGGCAGTACGGAAAAGTGTACACCTGCATCAATGTTGACACTGGAGAATTAATGGCCATGAAGGAGGTATGTTTATGAAGAGAAACATGAGTAAAAAGAGATACCTGTCGACTCTCGATGTGTGTAAACTTCTCATCCGTCTCTGATAGATTCGATTTCAGCCAAATGATCACAAAACAATCAAAGAGACAGCTGATGAACTCAAAATATTTGAAGGAATTAAACATCCTAACTTGGTGCGGTACTTTGGAGTGGAGCTTCATCGAGTAAGCTTTGCACAGCATGTCATTTGCAGTTTGTTATTAGTGGTATTACTATCAAGTTTTGCAAACCAGGAGGAGATGTACATCTTCATGGAATACTGTGATGAGGGAACTTTGGAGGAAGTCTCCCGCCTCGGGCTGCAGGAGCATGTGATACGACTGTACAGTAAACAAATCACTACAGCCATCAACGTCCTGCATGAACACGGCATTGTGCACAGAGACATCAAGGGTCAGCAGCCTCTCTAATTCACTTATCTTGACATTCAAGCAAACAAGGTTCTAACAGTTTTGAATTATTTATTTTTAGGAGCAAACATTTTTCTGACATCGTCTGGCCTCATAAAGCTGGGTGACTTTGGATGCTCAGTGAAGTTGAGAAACAATACTCATACAATGCCAGGAGAGGTCAACAGCACGTTAGGCACTGCAGGTATTTGTTACAACCACAAGGTGGCAGTGTTAGTGTGCCTTAAGCTGCAGTAGGTTCTAAAGCTAAGCAGTAGATTTTGAAATTATTTGATGATTTAATTCTTGTGTTAGCATACATGGCGCCCGAGGTCATTACAAGAGCTAAAGGTGAAGGTCATGGACGTGCAGCAGATATTTGGAGCTTGGGCTGTGTACTAATCGAAATGGTGACTGGAAAGGTAACGTAGTACTCTTTTTCATTTGTAAAGTTTAAAACACATTTCTTTCTTCATACATTCAAAAATATATATGCCTAACTTGCAGAGGCCATGGCACGAGTATGAGCACAACTTCCAGATTATGTATAAAGTGGGAATGGGGCACAAACCACCAATCCCCGAGAAACTCAGCACTGAAGGAAAGGATTTCCTTGGCCACTGTTTGGAGAGTGAACCCAAGCGACGCTGGACAGCCAGTATGCTGTTAGACCATCCTTTTGTCAAGGCAAGTACTTTCATGGCGATAGATTGCCTTTTTCTTATGACAAGGAATCTTAAAAACAATGATAGAAATAATCCAAGAACCTGTATTTACAAAGTCCCTTTTTTCCAGGTTTGTACAGATGAGGAGTAAAAGGAAGTTTCTCTGTGGCTTTTCAAGTTTACAAATGAATCACTACTGTACACGCTGTTAGCAAAAGAACATGAACTGTGGAGGATTTATTGCTGAAGGCACATTGAGCTAAACTGAGGAACACAGAATCATTTCAGACGACAACTGGACCCAAGAACACTGGGTTCTGTATTGTTGAACTGTGGATTGTACATACTGTAAAAAATACGAATGGCTTTAATTCTTGTACAAACAAAATTGTAAAGTTAAACTATTACAACAACTGTTCTTTTCACTGGTGGTGAACTGACCTCTAAAAAGGCATTTACTTTCTCTTTTAATGGGGCGTGGGGTGGGTGGACGTAATCAATAGCACTTTTTCAACCGTTTATCCAAGGGAGCAGTTGACTAGAATGGGCGAGTGTAATCCTGTGGTTAAAATGGAAGGAGTTGTCTGTGCTATGAATTGAACTACATTTATGCTTACGGCAAACCTGGGCATGTAGAAGGATTTTATTTCTATTCTTTTTTGCCTTTGTTGAGGAGTTATGTCAAAATGTCCAAGCATTGTACAAATATGAATGAGATATATTTTCATGTGACTGGAGGGTAGAGGATGAAGGAGTAACCGGACCCGCTCCCCCTCCTGCTGCTGGAGACAAACGGCCAAAACTAAGAAACACAAACCACTGGGTCTCTGCTGCTCTGTGTTTGCTATGTATAAAGAATATTAATAAACCAATTGTTTTTAAAAAAGAAAAAAAAAGATGTTGGTCCAAAGGTGAATTAAGTGTTTTCATTTTCAGAGATCTAGTGTAATTTAATTCAATCACAGCCACTAGAGTTGGTCTGTAAGAGTTCAACTGTTCCCAGAGAAGCAGGATTACGCAGGGTCAATCTAACTAGTGTCATTCCTGTCTAATCCAATAGATCCATGGTTTAATCCCAGCTCACGTTCAAAGAAGTTTATTACATCCAAACACTCATCGTATTAATTATTCACACTCTACATGGGTAAGTTACTGCGGTAGCCAACCACTACAGCCCTGGGGCAAGCTGACCAGATGACACATACTGTACCACTAGTTATTCACTCACACAACAAAGTCGTGCAATGTGGGTGAGGTGTCTTGCCCAAGGACACAATAGACAGTCTGGTGCGTTATTGCTTCAGCTATCCCAGTGTTGCACCTGGTGTTCCTAGAGGTCTCCCATCACAGTACTAGCCAGGCCTTGCTCTACAGACAGCTGATGGGATCAGTCTCTCACATAGGAAAATATGCTTTTATAGATTTTTTTAAGAAGTTGCTTATGAAATGTGCTTTTGTGAACATTTTCCCCCAGCAGATAACTGTAGGATAAAAGTAACATTTTGGTGAAGGTTATTTAATCAAATCTGGAATGTGAAAAGAAACAGACCATATCTTGTTAATTAAATTTACAAAAGGATACACAACTGAAATGATAACAAAAAACATGTTATTTTCTTAATAATTTCAAGCTTTTCCAGTTGTACCACTTCTTCCCCCAAGTTAGTGCAATGACAACCAGATTTGTTGTAAATCCAACAAGCATAGTCATAGTGTAGTCCCAAACGCCATTGCTCATCATGAATGCTGCCTTTGTTTCCCTGAGGCATGTCCACACTTGCACCGGGAAGTGGAGAAACGGGCAGGAGGTGGGCAGCTTTGCCGGCCATTAGTTATTGTTGATAGAAACCTTTGCATTTCCATAACTGGAGCCTCGGTTAATCTCAGTCTGACCAATCATCCAGCGAGCAACCAGTGATACTAGAAAAGAGACAAAAATAATGGGAAACTCTTCATCTTTTTTTGTATAGTATGATTTTCCATTAATAGTCATGACCAACCTGCGATGCACAAGGCCACTGTAGTCAAAATAGTCAGCACAGAGCCGGAGTGGGCCAGTTGTGCGAAAACTCGGAACAGTGGGAAGAGGAGCAGGCAGAACCAGAAGATCCAAATGATCAAAGACCACGGTCGACGAGGAGGGCTCTTTATGGGCCCAGGGAACTTTCCTGTCTGGGCGTAGTGCTCTTGAAAGCTGTCCTGTCAAATCAACAACAAAAGTTCAACAATAATATCAGAAGAGGATAATCTTTACTACACCACGCCTTACTTTTTCCTGGTAGAGTTTGTGGAGCCATGAGGCACACTCTGCCTCACCTTCTGGGATTGTGTCCAAAGGAATTCTTCTGCAAGATTAATAAAGATAACAATAAAATGACTAAGTTATTATTTTATAAGTTATATCAAGACAAGTCACACAGGGCCCATTGAATTGTTCTCTTTCTAAGCAAAGGCATTCCACAAATGATCCAACTCATAAATAGAACTAAAACATGTGCTGTATAAACACAAAGCTTACTTTACCTGACGTATAAATCGGCATGATATTTCTTCCCGTTCAAGAGTCCGAGTAAAGATGGGGCTTCATTATTTCTGAAATTTAGTGTTGAATCATACACAGCAGCCGCTAAAAACCCCCACAAAAAGCCAACATTGGATGCATATAAATATAATTCACATTTTTCATCAAGACATTAATGTATTATTACTCACCATTTCCTCTGAGGTTCTGTACCGTGACCCAGAATCCTTTGGTGCGGGGTAAAAGATGATACTTGAGTTTAGGGAGGCCTTTGCTCTCAGCCACCTGCATTGAGAGCTTGTGCTTTTTCAGCGTAAACCGTGTGCCTTCACAAAAAAGCAAAAACTGCAGAAAGCAAGACAACATGTACAAGATTAATAACAATGCATCATGTTTTGGACCCTCAAAGATGCTTCACATGGGATCACGCATTCACTTCATCACAATGGTTATAAATTACTACTGTAGTTTATAACAAGCAAGGCAACCAGTCCATGCCATCAGCCCCTCCAACCCCCACCAACATTTCAAGATAAGATAAACTTTATTCTAAGTTTATGTTGTGTACTGAGGCAAGTGTCTAACCAGAGCATAAACCAGACCCTGCCCTGCTTAGCTTCAGAGGTCTGACCGGATCTGGCGCCAAGCATTCATTCAAAGCATTGAACTACTTGAGTATCCATTCTTAGGAGCAGGGGAAATATTTTCTTTGGGGGGGATATAGCTCTACTGTAGAGGTTATTTCAGTTTTATTTTTTTATTTAAAAGTTACTTCAGTATTAAAATAAACATATACATCCATACACTGGGCTTTCTATTACTGCTATTTCTATTAGTAATAACATGTTAGATTAATTAATAAGAATAACATACATGTATTGCTATGGTAGCACATACAAGCCTTTCATTGAGTATTGAGTATTGTCTGCTTTTGAGATTAGAGTCAAACAAAACCATACAATTTTACATAGTGTGCCATTTAAAAAAATATGTATTTACTCACTTCAATATACAGAAGCACACCTTCAAAATGAATGTATACAAACCCAAAAGTTTTCAGGATAATCATGAAGGTTTTGGAGACTCTCTGCTACAGTTTGTCGATCTTCTTCCCATTTTCTCTTGCAAAAAACTATCTCCAGGAAATACCACATCCACCCGATGACTGGCACATAAGCCAACTCCTTTTTGGCAAGCACTTTTGAACTCTGAAAAAACATGAATGAAAAGATACAAATAACTTTATCTATCTATAACATAATAAATACTCTCTATCTTACCCCTAGAACCCCGAAGCGGTCACAGAAGGTCCAACCACACAGGAAGTCAATCTCAAAGTTGTGGTTAAGTACGACTATGGCATTTTCGTTTCCGTAAAGTGGGTAACTCTCAGGGTCTGTGTAAAGTGTGCACTCTGTGGCAGACCACCACTCCAGCACGGCAACAATTTCTGAGAGAAGAGATGTAGTGTATCAGGCAAAGACCTATTCTACAACAGTTGGTAAAAGCATTGAACTTACGACTCATAATACAGTAGCCCAGTCTGACGTTGACTTTTCGGGCAAGTTTTTTGTTGACCAGCCACAGAGGTAAAGTGCATATCTGTAGTAGGTTCACTATGATTCCACTGGCCATGAAGACATAGACCATCAACAGGTGAAGGACAAACTGGGATTTGAGCAGCTGCAATATTCCCATCTGTAAAAAGTAACAAACAAAAAACTTAAGATGCTTAAAAGGTCAACTACGAGCTTCTCATCACAGGCCAAAATGCAAATGCATTACCTTCTCCTGGAGAATCTAAATGTTACAGTTTTTCCTTTCAATTGACATGGCATTTAACTTCCACAGGATGTCCATCCATTCATTTTCATCTGGATGTACTGTTCCAAATGTATTTTGGCCAAAAATAAAGCGACCCGAAACAAAATTAAGCATACAGTGCACTGTTTGGCCCATATTCGGCCCATATTCTGTAGAATGGTGTTCTCAAGTGGCTCCTCTATACCTGTAGGAGCAGTGGCTCTACTATGAGCTCCTTCTGTCTCTCGGGAGTATCAATCCACTCTGTTCAGGAAACTCGCTTTTGAATATCTTGTATCCACACGGTTGATCTTTCGGAGCCCAATGAGCACAGATGATCAAGGATAAGTAACAGATTATATCTGTGAAGAGTCGAGTCTGCTTACCATTTAATAATGTTTCATTTAACACTGAGGTATATTTCAGTCACCCTTTCCCTGGCAACAAGTAGGTGCTTAAACTGTTTTGGTTAAATAAAGGTAAATCAAAAACAAAAAGATACATTTTATCTACAGCCACAAAGGATGAACAATTGACTCATTTCAAAACATAAAATAAGGCAATGTTGACTTTAACTCAGCATTTATTTAAGTAAACTGGTAATCAATTGACAATAGGTTTTTGTCCACTGTGAAGACTCAGCATTAATTTGTGAGTGCATACATACACAAATACCCACAAACTTACACGTTCACATGCATACTAACATACACGTTCACATTCATATACACACTCATATACACAGACTCACATACACATACACATATAGACACACACACACACACACACGCAAACACCCACACACACACACACACACACACACACACACACAGTAGCACAAATAGGACCAGGAAGTGCAAGAAACTCACCTTTGAATTGAACTTTCAGACAGTCTTGTGGACATGACAATAGCAACTTGCAGAGACGGAATGAGACACAGCGCTCGTCAGCACTTCTTCATGGTCATTGGAGCAAATGGTACTTCATCCACATTTTTTAAGGAAGTTTGACAGTTTCAAACTTGTGCACAACTGGATTTCACGACCACACCTATCTGCAGCCTGGAGGATGGAGCCGCTTCCTTCGCGAAAAGTAGACCGCTCATCCCTGGAGGAGCGCACTATCATTTCATGGACATCTTCCTCTTTGTTCAATCTTCCAGAAGTGTCAAACATCGTTCAGACAAACTTATACGTATTTTACAAAAGGCAAGGTACTGTGGCATTTCCAATTTATATTTATTCTCCTTTGCCCAGTTCCTTGCGGAGTGAGACCTCTGTCATGTAATTTTAATCTTTGTCATCTCCATATTTGGACGAGGCTATGGGTGTTTCCCAATAGATCCATGGTGTTTCCACTACAGCAGAACTAGTGCAAAATTGCTTACATAGACCTAACATTGACAATTGCAACAACATAAAAACATTACAAAATTAGATTAAAGTAGTTAGCCACCCCAAGTGTTCATCAAAAGAAAGGAAAAGAAAGTGAACATCGCACCACAAGATGGAGACAAAGTTCCGTTTCTGTTTTATGATGTGTTACAGCCATCCATCCATTTTCTTCCCCTTAATCCATTTCTGGGTCGGGGGGGTGGCCAGAGATGCCACCCAGTTCACAGAGCACCAGCCCCTCACTGATCCTCCTGCAGGTGGTGAGTCCACAGGAGCTGAGATCTTTCAGTGGGAGCTTCAGGCAAAGTGGGGTTAAGTGTCTTGCCCAAGGACACAACGACAGCAGTCATCAGTGCGAGTTGTGAAGTAGGTCTTATGGTGGGCTTGAACCCACGACCTTCAAGCTCAAAGGCCAATGCTCTACCAACTGAGCTACTGTCGCCCCCACTGGGTGTTACAGTCAGTGTTGGGTAAATGAAGTAAAGTAAAGTAACCCCATCACTAAATCAATGATTGGTGTCCAAAGTCAGCACAGAATATTTTATATTCCTCAAATGATTTAATTAAACTGCTATATACAGAAGGAGGTCTATCCAAATTACTTGTATCTATAATAATCAGAATCAGAATCAGAATCATTTTTATTGCCACGTAAGTAACAGGAGGTCACAGACTAGGAAATTGCTTTGGCTCAGTGCAACAGTCAAAAAGAGATAATACAAATAAGAATAAAAAACACTTCTAAAGAATACATTTAAATTTAAAATAGAGTTACAGTTACTATTTACAATATACAAGTGCACATGGTGCACACAATGTAAGGTGACAGCAGTACAGTGAAGTAAAGTGACGTATGATGGGCAGTAAAGTGACTTTATAAAGGGCGGGGGGACAGGTTAAGAAGTGTTCAAGAGTCCAACAGCAGAGGGGAAGAAACTGTTCTTGTGGCGGGAGGTTCTAGTCCTCACTCCTGATGGACCGCAGTCTCCTGCCTGAGGGGAGTGGTTGGAATAGTCCATGTGCAGGGTGAGAGGGGTCGGCTGTGATACGACCAGCCCGGCCAAAGAGCCATGTCGACCGTACGAGGCGCCATCTTAAATGTAGTTTTTCACAATAATAATAATACAATAATACTACTAATGAAAAATGTTATAATAATAATACATATTAATTTAACCATTGATGTGATTACTATGAAGAAAACATCAACACTAAACCTATTCAACCATTTCCAAACTATATGTTAAAACTATGTCACACGTTCCTGATGTTATAAAGTTTAACTGTTTTGAATTTCACCAAAATAATAGTGTCTTAATGACATATGCTTTGGCGTTAGTTGCCTTGAAACCCCAGGCCCTAAGTGCTTCCCCCCTAAAGTAAAGCCCTTTACATTTGAATGACACGTGAGTGGAAAGAGTGGTTGATACGAGCTCTGTGGATGTAAAGATTTTGGTGGGGCACCTCACCACAAGGACTTTCCATGTTCCAACACACGTCAGCTTTCATTATAGGAGCTTAGTTTTCCTGTAAGGGTCAGCCTCCGGGGGGCCTTCTCCTTACATCTGGCAATTAGGTACTGTTTAAGGCCATAAAGTGTTACCAGTAATGGATCAGATGTCATCAGACCAGGCTAAGAGTGGACCAGTGATCTTCCTGCTCAAGGGCAAATGCTCCAGCCATTCAACAACACAATCTTTGTCTAAAACCAAGTGTATGTATTTGCACGTTTGTCTCTTTTAGTTTTGATCCATTTGGTCTAATTTGGATACACTGATCATGCATCAATATTCATTTTCAGATCACTTGTTGACAAATTCCAGATGGACCAATAACCAGGAGCCAAACTATACCGGAACAGGACTATAATACATTTGTGGGGATACTGGACACCACCAAATAAAGTAAAATTATTTTGCATTGTTTTACCAAAGTCAATTCACTTCTATCAAATAAATTCAACGTTAAGAGGACTGCAGCACTTACTTCCATTCCCAATATTCAGTCTATATCTCGACTATTGTATATATTTGATGCTATTTGGAATACAGTTACAGTTGCAAATAGCGATCCAGTTAATTTAGCTTTTAAAGGGCAAAAAAAAACCAAAAAAACATTACATTATTGCCATCCATCCATCAATTTTCTTCCCCTTCATCCATTTCTGGGTCGGGAGGGTGGCCGTCAGAGCTGCACCTATTTCACAGAGCACCAGGCCCAAACAATATTGCGTTTTACCTTAAAATACAGTTGAAAAAAATACCTCACAACCTCTGTCCAATGTTATATAAGAACAGCAGCTACTGTCACATCACAGAGGAAGAATTGACTTACATTTGCGCACAAGTTTTGGCTGAAGTTTCTTGCTTACAGCTGCTGCACGCTCCACAAATCAGGCATTGAATCAGATTAAATTGACTTTAATGAGCGCATATCGCAATCTCATATCATTGGATCATGAGAGACATATGTGCTCACTGTTTCTAAAGCAGGGGGGTAGTGGAAGAAGTGCAAATCAGAAAAAGTGACAGCATAACCACAGGGACTATATTTTATTTGACACCATGTATATTCTGTTAGCCGATAATAAGGTCCTGATGTGGTATCTTTCTCCATTGGATCATTATTCAGAAGTACTTTTCAAATAGGGGACACCTGCACTTGTTCTCACGGGGGCTCTTTAGGGGCGTTCAAGACAACGACCAAAGAAGTGGAAGGTCAGACAAGTGGAATACTCTTCAATCAAGTTATGTAATTGTACGACCCAGCAACCTTTTATGACAGACAGTGGGGGAGTTTCACAGTTCACGTTTGAGCGCATGCTACAGTCGTCAGCCCTTACGTAGGATGAATTATTTTGTGATAGATTCATGAACTGTATGTTTTTGTAATCCTGCATGATTCATCTTGGAAACATAATAAATCAATTGTGAATGGCGTATTTATCCATTAGCAAAAAATGATAGAAACAGTCAATTTGAGAGAAAATATATACTTTTTTTTCTTGGATGCCATCTGAACAACAAATCCTCTTCATTTACTGAGAGGACTCCCTTAACGTTGTTTACTCTTGGAATACCCTCCATGCAGGATCCAGTCAAGTTTAATAAATTGTAAAGTTACCAATAGATTTTGTCTGCACAAATCAGATACCATTCTGTCTTTATCTGATTAGAAAACATGTTATCCTACGCTACTTGTAAGAAAAATATCTGTGAGACACTATTCGACACCTTGAGCAGAGAGCTGGTGGTCCTCTCTCATACACAGGCAAGTGAAACCAAGTTGTTTTGAGAGGGAGGAACTATAACTATATATATAGATTTTATTACCCAGTGGAAATGTTTGTGCTTTGATAACACAAGTTGACAGCCAAAAAATGGTCAGGGGTTTCTCAACTGATTTGGACTAATTTTGGTGTTCTGAGTCCGAATATCACATGCATTTTGCTCTATCTGGTCAACTTTTTGAGATACAGCCATAGTGTTACGGATTACGTACGTCTACGTTACTATGAATTCTACTTATCAAATTTGATGGCTGAATGACTTTAGATACGTTGACTTTTATTTCTTGAGGAAAACGGAAAAAACATTGAAGGGTTTCTCAGCTGATGATCCACAGAAATTTGTTTTTTACGCAAAATCGATTTAAAACAATATTTCTCTAGCAAAAAATCCTGACCTGATTGAGCAAAACCAAGGTCATTTTCGGACTCAGAGCATCAAAATTAGTTCAGCTGAAAAACCCTGAACTATTTTCAAAAAAATATTTTTTTGTGTAATTAGGTGCCTCTGCTTTTAGGTGTTCATGTATCTGTTCTTAATAATAATAATAATAAATCAGAATACAGCATTGAATTTTCTCATATACAGTAAAGCACACTGGGTTGACAAAGGTTAATTCCAAGTCAAGTTGAATTATATATACATTTTACAGATGCCACTTATATTATTCCCCAAAAAGATCAAACTGATTTGAATTGTAACTTTTCATTTTTCATTTCAACAGAAGGTTCTCCGCACGTTGACAGTAGCAGTGGCCCCAAAGTCAAAGCAGCGTACATGGACAGTGTAATAAAAGCACTAACATTTGACAATTTTTACATTTTGTACACAGACTTAATGTTGTATATCTTAAATCTAAATCTTATCATAATTAACAAACCTCGCAACATCATTATAGACAAAACAGCTATACACATTTTCCGCCAACTCTGTGATTGGAAAACAACCATAAACGAAGAGAGAGGGGTATCTTTAAACAGCTCAGCATGTGTTTCTTCATCATGATGTTCCATTACAGCAGAGCACAACATGTCTGAAAAACTCATCAGAGCTGTAATGGATATGAGCTGATCACTTGTTTCCACTGGTTAAAGACGGAGGGCTCCCTGAAGATTGCAGTCGCTCTCATCTTAGCCCCATGTAGATGTTCAAATCGTTTCCTTTTCAGAGCCTATTGGATCAAAACATTTCCTTGTCACTGTTGGTTAAGGCATTGTTAAAAAACAGTTGTTATATACGTACTCATTTTAGTCTTTCTTGGTCTGTATGTAAGCTTATTAGTTTAATCATTCATTACAGCATACAGATTGAACATGAAACTATAGTGTATAATTTTATATATAACTACAAATACCATAGATAGAAAGATAAAGGTTTACCCTTTTTAGACGATTGGTGCTGTGTGACAAATACTCAAATACTGTATCCGGATTACATCTGAAGTAAAGAAATTCATCAAGGCATGAAACTTTATTCTGTCAATAAAAAGCACAAATCCATAAACATGTACATGTACAAGTATCTATAAGTGACTATATAAAATAATGCACTACTTTCACTTTATGATCCTGGGTTTGTTTTCACCTCCAGGACTTTCTGTGTTGAGTTTGTATGTTCTCACTGCGTTCTCATAGTTTATAAATAAGGATACTTTCTTACTAAAAGGGTCTACTTTAAATCACTGTGACGGGTCATTTTGACCCAAGGGTCGGTGTTAAAACCTCAGGCGTTTTTCAGCAGGAGGAGCAGTGATGTATTCTGCTGTCTCTAATGTACATTTTAGAGGTCGAAATAAAGCAATGTTGTTTTTTACAGCTATTTAAGTACTTCATGTTATGACAAAAGTAATGTAACAAACAACAGACGGTAACTAAATGTGTAATTCATCACATGTTTTAAAGGAGGTGCAACAAGTTATTATTCATGGTGGATTGTGCCAGTGAAAATGGCAGAATTCACACGTGCCTTGAACTGTCTGTGTTGGTTCACAAATGCACTCAGTGAACAAACTGCTGACGAGATGAAGTGTCTCTATTCAGTCCCACAAATGTTTGGCTGTGCAGACGTCTTTTACACTTGGGTTGAGAGTTGGCAAACATGCAGCTGCTCATTAACATAGTAGTGCAGCTCAGTGTTATTACAGGTGTCTTGAGCTGTTTGAAAGTGTTTCTGTGGATCCTTTCTGTCGCTGCTCAGGTCGTCCCTCAGACGTGTGGAACAAATGACTCATACCTTTAGCTGCATTCGTTTTGCTTCTCATCCCGCACAAAAGTGTGTGTCACATATTTGCGCTCTGCACATGAGGTCATCCCCTTCCTGATTTGATTTGACACGCAAAAAGTTTCATTTTCACTTTGTTTGTCAGAGTGCAGCAAGTGCACTTTGTGTCATGCTCATGTCGGGCTTCCAAAGTATCAGCCACCTGCTATTTTCTGTTGAGATGATATTGCTCCAAAGTGAACTTGTTTATCTGCATGAATGCACTCTGGTGTCACAATCCGGCTGAGGAGGTTCTACTCACAGACTTTAAGATGTGTTTGAGGTTCAACAAAAGGTTGAACTCTACTTGTATCCAAGTGTTGTTTTCAATAAAATCATACAATGCACTAGCTACAACATGTAGCTGTTGCTATAAACAGCTGTAATCAAATTGAAAGACCCCACTCACGTGGCAGTGACAGAACAGGGGCATAAAAGAGTTTCACAAACTGAGTGAGGAGGACGGGCAGCATGAGCCTCCACAACATTCCTCAGTCCCCTTTGTTTTTGTTTTTTTCTGCTTCTAAGTCGACATATGTGATGGAGATGCTCTTGAATGATACCTCTGCATCCAAACAAATTGACTAATTGACTAATCCACTTTTCAATCATGTGAACTCAAACAAACTGCCTTCAAACTATCTGAATCCTGTCCCAAAGTAAGTTAGAAAACCCCTTTTTATTATTCTTAATCCATCTTATATTGTTTGATCCAAAGCTAGAGCAACTCAGTGGTCGCTACAGCTGAGCATCTTCTAGATGTTGATGCTCTTGGTCAGGACTACCGGAGCTGTACCTACGGTTATTTTTTTAGTTGGAAGGGGAAACCGGAGCATCTTGAGGAAACCCACCCAGACTTCAATACATAAAGGCACCATGTGCTTTGCTGGAAAATCTTTTGGCTTTAATGTTCAGAAAAATAAGTAATAAGAATATAAACATTTTACCACCAATGGCTGCAAGTTTATTATAATTCACACACATATAGGGTTTGGCGATGGTCTCGCCGGCCACACTTGGGCCGCGGGCCACATGTTTGAGAAGCCTGAACAGAGACTTCTGGGCACAAGTGAAATCTGGGTCAATACGAGTGGTGAGGGTGCTGTGTTTTTGGAGTGGCACCCTCTCAGCTGGCACCAACATGGACCGAGGATATTTTCCCAATGACCGCATCAACATTTGCCCAGAAATAAATGACTAACTTTATTTCTCATGACAGATCCCCTCCCTGCAAACACTGCGGTGGATATGTGGCGAATGTATATGGCATTGAGATTTTATTAAATATACCCTTCAAATATTGTTCTGCGAGATCTTTTTCAGCTTTGGCAGTTTTGAAATTTTCTTAAACTTTTTTTACTACAATTGTTGCTGTACTGGATTTAGTTGTAGCCATAGTCATAGTCATGGTTCAAAAATACTGAACCATGGCAAAGAAGCTGGCAGAAGATATGGAGGAGGTGAAAAAATCATTAAACTTCATGACAGAAGAATTGAATTCTGTAGTAAAACAAAAAGACTTACTGAAGTTAATTGATGAAGTGCGGCAACTAAAAGATACAGTCAAAGAAAAGGACAAGAAGATTGAAGAGCTACAAAGAAGAGTGGATGACTTAGAACAATACACAAGGATGGATGACCTGGTGATATCTGGATTGGTGACAAAACATCGCACCTATGCCAGAGCCACTGCAAGTGACAGAGATGGTGAAGATGCACCAACAGGCGAATTGCACACCCTTGAACATCAAGTTATCCACTTCTTTAACAGTAAAGACATCCCCCTAGAAAGTAAAAATATTTCTGCATGCCACACAATCCCTCAGAAACAAGGGACTATTCCAAAAATTATCTTGAGATTAGCCAATCGCAAACATAAAGTTGAAGTCCTAAAGTTAACAAAAAAGCTAAGGGGCACAGGTGTGTACGTGAATGAACATCTCACAAGAAAAAATGCTGAGATTGCTTATCAGGCACGACTGCTAAAAAAACAAAAGAAGATTCAAGATACATGGACAAGAAATTGCAAAGTTATGATCAAACTCACTGGTTCGCAGGAGCAAGCCAAGATAATCACAATACGCGAATGTGAAGACTTGGACCAGTTCAGATAAGTTCACAAATGGCTTGGATACTGACAAAGTAAAAAACAAGATGGAGGAATCAACAGACTTCAAGGCTTTTGAGTACCAGGAATACAAGCCCTATGATTTAGAAACAGACATTGATCCTGATGGTTATTTGTCTGAGAAATTAAACCTGGACTGTAGCTATTATTCTGAAAACGAAATTAAAGCATCAACAGATGAATTTTCTTTGATCCATTTTAATAGTAGGAGTCTCTATAAAAACATTAACAAAATAAAAGACTATTTAAGTGGATTTAAGTTCAATTTTAGTGTTGTAGCAGTGTCCGAAACTTGGTTGCACAATGATAAGTTGGATTTTGAACTGGAAGGTTATGATTTATTTAAACAAAATCGGACAAACAAAAAGGGGGGAGGAGTTGCCCTCTTTGTAAAAAATGGTATAAAATGCAACATTATTAAGGATATGACATTTGCCGTAGATGAGCTACTCGAGTGTGTTTCTGTTGAGATTCAAAATGAATTGGTTAAGAAAAGTATTATAATTAGCTGTATCTATAGGACTCCTGGATCATGTATTGATGAATTTAATAGCAAATTATCTGAGTTATACTGTAAGCAAATTAACAAAAGTCTATTAGTATGTGGTGATTTTAATATTGATTTATTGAAATCCAGTGAACACATAAAAACAATGGATTTTGTAAACAACATGTTTGGTTTGGGTATGTACCCTTTAATATCAAAACCAAGCAGAATTACAAAGGACAGCGCCACATTGATTGATAATATCTTTCTCAACTTAATGGACAAAAAAATTCAAAGTGGACTACTTTTAACAGATATAAGTGATCATTTGCCAGTTTTTGTGGTTTTTGAAATGAAATGTAAGATTCATAGAGTAGATAACTATAAATTAGAGCGAATTAGACACCAAGAAAGCATTGAGGCCCTTAAAGTTGAGCTTTATAATCATGATTGGAGTGAGGTTTATGTTGAAGATGTGAATGAATCATATAATGCTTTTCTCAAAACTTTTATGTCACTGTATGATCACTTTTGTCCAGTGAGGGAGGTTAAATCAAGACACAAATGGAAACTAAATCCGTGGATGACTAGAGGTCTGCATAAATCTTGTAAAAAGAAAAACCAATTGTATAAAATATTCATAAAACAGCCAACCAAAAAAAATTTAGAAAAGTATAAACTCTATAGAAATAGATTGATAACCATAATTCGACAACAGAAGGTGAACTATTATGGCACACTGCTGCAAAAGTATAAATCTAATGTTAAAGAAACTTGGGGTGTAATTAAGGAGGTAATTGATCAGCATCATCCCAAGGATCAATTTGCATACATAGTCAAAAATGATGGCAAAGAAACAAATCATGTGCAAGAGATCGCAAATGAATTTAATACATTCTTTGTCAATGTTGGTCCAAACTTGGCTAAACGAATACAACATACTCATGCAGCAGAGGCCTGTTCTGACAATAATAACAATTCCATGTTTCTTAGGGCCGTACTTGAAAGTGATATTTTAGAAGTGGTCAGGAAATGTAAAAATAAGAGATCAACTGATTGTAATAATATAGACATGTCATTGATAAAAGTGGTAATTCATAGTATTGTTAAGCCTCTAACATATGTCTGCAATAGATCTTTTACAACAGGAACCTTCCCTGAGAAAATGAAGCTGGCCAAAGTCCTCCCAATCTTTAAAGATGGTAAAAAGTGTTTGTTAACCAACTACAGACCAATCTCCTTATTGGATCAATTTTCTAAAATTCTGGAAAAATTATTTGTCAAACAACTAGACTGTTTCTTAGAAAAAAATGATATATTGAGTGATCAACAATATGGATTCCGCAGTAACAGATCTACATCCCTAGCAGTCATGGACATGATAGAAAATGTAACCTCAGCCGTTGACAAAAAAGAAAATATAATTGGAATATTTATAGACTTGCAAAAAGCATTTGACACCATTGATCATAAACTACTTCTAGAGAAATGCAATGGTTATGGTATCAGAGGTGTGGTGAATAAATGGCTTGAGAGTTACCTGAATAATAGACGTCAATATGTCCAAATTAATAGAACTAAATCACATTCTGAAACATTACTTTGTGGAATCCCCCAGGGGTCTGTTTTGGGGCCTAAATTATTTATTCTTTATTTTAATGACATCTGCAAAGTATCAAAAATACTGAAGTTAGTGATTTTTGCTGATGATACTAATTTGTTTTGCTCAGGGTATGACATGAATAAGTTGATTGAACAGGTTGAAACCGAGTTGACTTTAGTTAAAAAATGGTTTGACTTAAACAAGTTATCATTAAATGAGAATAAAACAAAATTCATGATTTTTGGACCCTGTAGAGCTCATTCTAATATAAGATTGTACTGGAATGGGATTGAAATAGAGCGAGTCAATCAGATTAGATTTTTAGGGGTGATTATTGATCACCAGATCAGCTGGAAACCACATATACAATATGTCAAGAGTAAAATATCAAAAACAATTGGTATACTTTATAAAACTAAACATGTGTTGGATATTAAATCTCTGCATATAGTTTATTCTTCACTTGTGCTTCCCTATTTGTCTTACTGTTCAGAGATCTGGGGAACCACTTATAAAACACATATAGATCCTATAATTAAAGTACAAAAAAGGGCAGTACGTTTAATAAATAAAGTGGGTTATCGTGACTCTACTAACCAACTTTTTATAGAACATAACATGCTAAAATTTACGGACATAGTTAAGTTAAAAATGTTAGAAATCTTATTCAGAGTTGTAAAAACCAAAGAGATTCCTGTAGGTATTCAGTCTTTCTTCAAAATAAGAAAAAGTTGCTATAATCTGAGAGGTTTTCTTCAGTTGGAAACAAGAAAATCCAGAACTAACGTTAAAAATAGATGTGTGTCTGTCATTGGAGTAAAAATGTGGAATAATCTTAATGACCAGCTTAAGTTAATTAATACATTATCATTATTTAAAACTACCTTAAAATGTGAAATAATTAAGTCATATATCTTGTCTTAGAAGTAATAATAATAAAGATATAACAAAAAGAAATAAGTGAAAAAAATAAAAATACATTGTTCTACCAAATGTGTAATTTATCTTTTAAATCAGTAATGTGTACTTTTTTGTTTGTTTGTTTATATAGTTGCTGTGTAGTAGCTAATGACCTGTATGTGTCATGATGTCAGGTTGGGCTTATACAAGCAAGTTGCTTCAGCCCAATCCTATTTTTGGTTGTAATATAGTCAGTGAATGTAATGTGTTATTGATCAAACAACTGACCAAAAATAAAAATGTCATTCATTCATTCATAGTCACTCTCCATAAGGCTTTGATATAATCACGATAACATTTCATAATGAGTATGAATGCACAAATCATTAATTAATAAACTCATCCATCAGGTCATTATAAATTCACTAAAGGTTCTCAAGATTCTGTGGTTATTCACAAATGAATTCATCACAATTATTACAAGAAGAGGAAGAACGTTTAAAAAAAAAAAATCAACTCAACAATTGTAGAATTTGAAATACATCTTTGGCACTTAAAAAAAAACTATTTTAACCAAACACACTATTCTCAGTTATTGTGTCACCACCTGCACCGCTTCTAATCCTATCCAAAGCTGAGTAGGGCAGGGCTTGGTTATGGCTGTGATGGTAGACCTACAGTGGGGCGGCTGTGGCAGTAAAGTTCCTGAAAGACACTTTACCCACAATGCCTTGTTTGAGGTATGAGACTGGTGTGAGGTCCCCCACCCTCAGGAATGGCTTACAGCTATAGATAGATAGATGAAATCCTTTGAGATGGCCTTTGAGTTTCCAAAAAGTGCTACACTGTTATTACTTTGATCACCTTGAGACACTTTTGAGGAAGAACAAAACTGAGGAATAAAAGCCTTTATATGACTCAGTAAATCTGTTCATCGGTGTAATGTCATACCGTGGAACATTTCAGAGCAATAACATTCTCATCAGGACAAGGCAGACCCCCCACCAGAAAAGTAACAGTGAGAAGTGAATGATAACTTTGGTTTCCAGTCTGGAGCCATTATCCTCATACATATTTATTTCCTCACTCAGGAGATGATGGTTTGATAAATGTGAAGTGGAGAAAGTCCGTCAGTGGAATATTGTGTTAAGCTCCTGTATCCCAGCGCAGGACACTGAAGTGGAACATCAGGGAGCATCTCGACTTTCACCTCCTGTTTAAATAAGAGGGTTTCCTGTCTCCTCTCAGCTTTCTTTTGTCTCTTCTTCAGCAAAATCGGACAAAGTACTGCCATATGTATGTCGTTTTAAGTCCTACAATATTCATTGTTACAGCTATATTGTTCATAGCACATTTAAAACTGGTCCAAATAGAAGTCATCTCCGTCTTTTCAACTTTTCAAACACTTCATTAAATCATTTTCTGATTGATAAATCTTAACTCCTGTAGAAAAAGGTAATTATTTGTTGCACATTGACATGTTTTGGCAGGACCAGTTTGGAGCATGTGTGAGTGCCAAACCCATGGAGACGTCCCAAAGCCTCAGCCCAAATACCTCTGCCACAGAAGCACCAGAGGGGTTGACTTCCATTTTCCCCAATAGCACATTTCTTTCCTGGCCACAATATCACATATTTAACTCATTCATCTCCTGTGATTTGTTTGTTAAAATAACTATGGTTTTGGAGCTCATACAGTAAAAAATTATTAGATGACACATCGTTTCTGAAGAGAAATGACAAGAGATTTACTCCGTGAACATAGTACTTTAGTATTTTAATGTTACGCTGCTTGTGTTAAAGCATACTGATGCTGTGCAGACTGAACCACAGTGACAACTCTTGGTCATGTGCTTTTGCAGTACGCTGTTGAACATCATATAAAACATTCTTGTGTAAAAATTTCTAACACATTTTGCAATGAAAAACTCAACAAAACATAAATGGATAAGTGATTTAGATAAAGTTAGATCCACACTCCTGCACACCAGTGTTGGGAAGAGAAGTTACAAGACCTGGTTTGACTTGCATTGTGAAAACACAACATGATATAAGTGTATACACTGTTTATTGTGATTCTTCTCTCACTGCTTAGAGAAAGTAAATGCACGTGATCTAAATAAGTGTTACAAAGTTATGTCACTAAGGACACATTCAAACTTGTTGGTCTGGTTCACTTAAACTGGACCAAGTCTGGATTCACTGTTTCACAGAAATTCACAGATATTTTTCAAGTAAAATAAACTTAGTTAAAGTCGAGAGAACCCTCAACCACAAATATTGAAATAAATTCTCTAAAATGTGGCACAATTACACAGCACAGATCGTTTGTACACCAAGAGGGTTCTGGGTTTGAGTCCACCTTGAGACAGGGGCCCTTCTGTGTGAAGTTTGCATGTTCCTCATATCTACGTTGGTTCTCCCTACCACTAATAACATGTACAATTGTTCAGAGTAAATGATTGTGTGTTTGTGAAAGCGACTGCGGAGGAATGGATGAAAAAAATCCCAAGGCTACAATCTGGAGAGGTGTCCAAACCAAATAAACATTACACTTATTGTCACATACATGTATTTTTTTTTATTTTTTATTTGTTTTAGCTCTTTCACATCTTTCGATTAATTCTCAATTAGTTTTTTCAGCAGGTAGTAAAAGTAGGGCAAAACTGTTTCAATTGAGCCGCAACAAAATGGATTATTGATGGGAAAAATTAATTACTAGGGGCATTGTTTTATATACATGAAACCAGATCACCTGCAGGAAACCTACGCAACACAGAGAGAACATGCAAACTCAGAAAGACCCTGTTCTGACCAGGATCCAGGACCTTCTTGCTGAAACTTGTGCAAACCACTGTGCCACTGGACCGTCCGTGTTAGAGAATCAAAAACCTTTTGAAGTCCCCGAGTTAACTGCTATTGTGATTTAGGGCTACACAAATATAAATGTAATTGAAGTGAATTAGAAACATGTTGACTTATTCTATAATTTTGCATCCACATAAATAAATATAAATAAATATATTATTCCCAGAATTAGTCCAGTTAAAGCAAACCAGACCGACAAATGTGAACGCACCCTTATTGATGACTCAGTTCTGTAACACATTACAATTAGAATTCCTTTATATCTGATCTACCATGTATTATTATTAAGGGACTTCCCAACACGGTCCACACTGGAGGCTTAGAGTCCACAATATGTGGTTGTCTTTCAACACTGTGCAGATTCTGAGCCACAGAGTAAATCACACATAATGATACATGAGCTAAAGTCTTATAAAGTCACAAAACACAGCATCAAATCTAACAATATTCTTCAACAAATAACATAAAAGAGACAGAAGCAAAGATGTGTTATTACGTCATCAGGAGGGTATAAGATTGTTATTATCGGCTGCTGGTGTTCTATATGTCCTTCCTCTTGTGCAGACTGGATCCACACAGGAATACAAAGTGGCTTCAACTACAGTATATACATAATGGCTTGGCACAGCTATTATTTATAATTATAAAGCTTTGTTAACATGTGATTAAATGTGAAATAGCAGTTTGATTAAATACAGACCTGAACACACAAGTCTAACACCTTCTGTTTAAGGACTGCACAAATATGAACACCTCTGATGCATGTGAATCCCGTTGGGTTGTGACAATGCTTTATATTTGTCAGTGTAAACAAATAAATAAATATTTACAAACTTTATCAAAACTGCAAAAGAACAAGACAAACAGGCAGAGCAATAATAATTTACAAAAGGAATTATAATACAGACCTATTATAAACATCTTTGTCTTTGGCTGAAATGGCTTCAATTCACTCATTCAATTTCATACAGGCACATTCAGAAGGAGGACAAGTCAATGGAACACATTACACAAACATTGCTGTTTTTCGGCGTTGGACTACTGTTCATCAATAAGGTCGAATAGTTCAGTAACAGATGACAAAATTACAGGTTATACAAAAGCGAGCAGTGAGAGCAGTGAGAGCAGTGAGTATGGAACCAGCTCTAGGCCCAAAACAGACAGAGGTGAATTCTGTATCATTACTGTCATTCTTTAGAAAAGTTAAATGTCCACAAATGATCTATCAAAACCAGCTATTTAGCCATGATAAACACATCTATTATATGAAGTTTTTTTGACCCCC
Source organism: Knipowitschia caucasica (assembly GCA_964034765.1). NCBI lineage: Eukaryota > Metazoa > Chordata > Actinopteri > Gobiiformes > Gobiidae > Knipowitschia > Knipowitschia caucasica. Next base: position 28,029,405 of record OZ035835.1, read on the forward strand.
TAAAGTTAAATGGAAAAGCCCACAGCCGGCATGTTGTACTCAGACCCTTTTACTGGCCTCTAAAATGATGATCAGCTGTTAATATTAACTTGTAGCATCAATGGTATTGGCAGTATGGCACATTATACCATATTTTAAAGCAAATATTCTCAGGAAATATTAGCTAAAAACCCCACACAATTTGGAGTGAAATAGTTAAATATAATAACCCTAATTGATATGAATTGATATTGATTATGAAATGATTGGCATTTCAGTCTACTTTATATTTGGTCCAGTTTTAGTTCAGTCCAAACAATCACATTGTTTGTGATATTGGGCCTATGAACAATAAGACACCACACATTTGATAATGTATGACAGTAATGCATTTCGGTTGTATTCAGGTCCGTGCACTCACATTTCTACCATCCTGACACATTCCTATTAGGATTGTCACTAATACAATGAACTGATTTTTGTTTTTGTTTTACTTTATTATTGTTTTGGGGAAAGACATGTATTCTCAACTAAACTGTCGTATTGGATCCCAGAAGAATAGTGTTCACAATAATCAAACAAACAAACAAACAAAAGCAAATCTAAAGTGGTTGTACAGTCAATACTAGAAAGGACATATTATAAAATGGAAAATGTGGTGCTACGGTGATATTGTTCATGGCGTGTTAGCCGCTGTTCTATCCCAGTCTTTAGGACACAAAAACTTGTATAACGGCAAAAACATTCAAGTCTTTTTAAGCTGATAAAGACCACGACTTATACTTCACATGTGTTGAAATTCAGTCTCTATCTTCTAGCCATTTCGTGTCTGTCTTGATTCAGTTATCTGTGGAAAGATTGGGGGAAATTACCGTCAAACTCATAATTGCACACTGAGTACAAGTTACACAGTAAGTGCCAAAAAGTGAGCAACAACAACATGTGTGCAGTGTGTCAAAAGCATAGCTGTGATTGGTCTATATTCCCATTGATCTGAGGGCCCTAGACTACCTCATGAGGCCCTCTCATAATGCCACGTAAAAAAAGAAAGAAAAAAAAAGGGTGAGCAGACAAGCAAAAACATAGCGTGACTCTTTTGTCGTGCTTCAGCCAAAACACAACACATTAGCAGCTCTGTCATTATTACCTCATGAACACTGTTGGAAACTCCGGCTTATCTGAGTGAAGAGACGAGCACAGTTCAAAGAGAAGGCCGTCACAATAGACACATGGGGGATGGGCGTTAAAGCAGCTAAAAACACTTTTCCCATTTTTTTATTTTCTCACATAAAAGCATCACTGTACGCCCTTCATGATAACACTGCCTTGTTACACCTTCAAATACTGCCACAATATCTGAACTATGTAATAAAATGCTAATTCCTCTTTGTCTAAACTAAAAATGTATCACTAGTTTTCACATGCATCTGTTTTTAGCCTCTGTCACAGCTTTGTAACAGATTATTTTAGACATACACAAGTAGTATTAAAAGTATTCTGTACTATACTGTTTTAAACGATCGTTTTCAAAGTGACATTTGTTTACTGTTTTATTTGTTTTATTTCTGTACTTTTAATGTTGTTTTATTTATGTACTTGTCCCGTGCACTCTGGGGACTTTTGCTAATGTATTCCAATGTGGTTTTACTGCAAATGGCAAAAAAAATGAATATGAATCTGAATCATATAAAGTATAGACAATATGTTAAATATTTACTAGTAATATTAAATCTAAAGTGAGTTTTACAGGACTCTCCATTATAGTACAAACAAACTCTATTGTTTAAGTAAAAAGTTAGCTTTCTCATCTTTAACACACATTATTTCAGATTTACTTTTTATAATCTTTTCAATTGTAAATAAACTGACCGTTCTGCCATAATCCACTGTTTTCTCAATTAACTATGTCATTTTATCCTAAACTAGTAAAGTGTGTATCTATGTAAGTTTAAAGTGAACAATGAAATATTTCTGCTGAAAGAAAGTTCAACAGTACATCATAAAACATCACGTAAGCAGGTGACACTTGATTTTGATTGACTATGTTTTGTGGAGACTCTACAACGGACCAAGCAGCAGGTGTATGGAGGAATGGACTTCTTTTTAGATACTAACTTTGACATCACCCAAACCTTCCCAAATGGCCAAGATCAAAACTCACATTTGCGATTTTTGGCTCACAAAGATGGCACAAACTTAATGGCTTCACCTAAACACTAACCACTGGTGTATCGTATCATTTGATATTGTATACTGTAATTGTAACATGTTTAATAATGAAAATAACACCTATTGGGAAACAAGCAGGTGACGAACCACAAAGTAAGAAGTAACATTGTGCAAGTTTATTCGCAGAGTTTGAGTCCATATTACATTATAATAAACTTATTGCACTCACCTCTGCACTCATACTTGAGGTCGGAGAAGAAAACCAGCTCTTGAGAGAAGACAAACAGTCCTAATCTGCCTCCAGCAAAAGTCTTGTCATACACTGGTCCTGAGTCAGCCATGATCTGTTTTCCTTCATAAACTACAACCCTGTAAACGCCAAATATTTCACTTCATTACGCTGTTTTTTGAAGCAGATTTTTCAGTAAAATGAACCACAGATACGAGTCAACATTTCTACCTGATGAATCCAGTCTTTGGTCGGTGGATGAGGTGCCACCTGTAAGCTGTGTAATCTTTCCAGCCGATGTTTTTGGGGTCGTGCCACAAAGTCCGCACCTGGAGGAAATTTCATAAGCATTGTTTCAAAATGAGTTGGACATCTTTAAAAAACGATTTCTTTATAGAAAGGTTTTTACATGAGTGGAAGAAATATAAATTTGTTTTAAAGCTGGGGAAACTTTCAAACCGCAAACATGTTTTGTGTAATACAAAACTAAAACTAGTTCCTCACCAAACCAGTTTAGTTCTATATTTTTCAACTTTTTATACAGAAGAGAGAGGAGCACTCAGCTTAAGGAGGCAAACAGTGACTCAAAGTATGCTAAAAATAATTGTTCTAGAAAGAATAAGACATCATGTTGTGGTCTGGTTTGTTCACCGCATTTTTCTTTCTATTGGGAGACACACAATTGAATTTATGAAACAAAACGCTATCTCAGCTTTAATGCATGGTTTGTTCAGTAAATGTAATGGGAATTCAAATCGACAAGATATAGTCACATTTGAAACTAAATCAGTTGAAGTTGAAAATGGTTTTCTTTTTAGAGATATCATTTGTTATACTGATAATCAACTGTTTTCACTTTACTGTTCAAAAGCTTAAATACATTTTAAAAATTCTCCCCGTGAAAAACAGCAAATAAAATCCATTATAGCCCAAAAGTCCCAACAGTCGCTTCAAAGGACTGGTTGATTTGCCAATAGCAGATGGTCATGGGCTCAATAGTACAAAATGATTAACCAATGTTCACAGGAATCAAAACAATGGAGGAACGTTGCACAGCATTCCCCGTCCCAATTGAGTTAGCGTCACATTGTAGAGAGCTGTGTTTACTTTTTCAATTTAACTTGGGAAAACACATTTTCAAGATCCAATTTGTGGAAAGTTTGTTGACACTTTTTATTTTAAGTAAATTAGTATGTTAATGGAATATAGGGTTTGGATATTGTGTTTTTTTGTAGTTTCTTTATGATCTGTTTGTTTTGCTTGGATCAAACTAGAACTACAGATGACTGTTTTTGATGAATTATTGATGAATACATTTAGATTTCATTGTTTAGAGCAAGATAAATGATGTGGTTGTTTGAGAAAATGTGCTCTAAAATGTACAGGGACCAATGGTGGCAGCTACAGATAGAAGGGTTGCAAAGAAACGTGAGGGTCTGCCTTGGAGATTTCTTCTTCTGTCAGGAAAAACTGGCCATTTTTAGTGTTTCAATGTGATTACAATTGTGCTCTAGTTCATTGATCCCAAACCGATTTGAGCCATGGCACACTTCTTTTTATAGAAAACAATCACATGGGGCGACACAGTGGCTGAGTGGATAGTACTCTCGCTTCTCAGGAAAGGGTTTGAATCCTGGTCTGGTTTCCCCTACCACTAAAAACATGGACCATAGGTCTGAATGTAACGAGTGAGGGTATGAACGGTGTTGATGGGGTTGATGGAGGCTTGATGGTCCAGTGTGTTCGGCGTCTCGCCTCCGTCATCACCATGTGGAGAGTATGGAACAATATCTGAACTCTCAACATTGCAAAGTGCTTTGGGTGACCCTGGTCTGTAAAAACGCGGTGTATAAAAAAAATATAGCACACCAAACAGATACAAAAATGAAACTCTGGAACCTTTGCAAACAATTCTTCATGTATCATGTATGCTATACAAAATCAAGCTCAAAAATACTTTCTAATCTTCTCACATAATTTTGACCAATGAGGTGATGTTGGATCACTTCCAAAGGCACACCAAACGACAAGGTCACACTAACGAGCCATCACACACATTAAAAAACACTGCTCTAGTTTAAGTATACTTTTCATCAGTATTTCTTCTTGTGTTATGGAAACAGAGATAGGCCACATATCACCTGTCCGGGAGTGTTGCCGGTGTGCCACAAAGCGTTGCGGAGGTTCTCTCCGGTGCCGGTGGTGGAGTTGACCACTTTGAGCGAGACCCCAGAGATGCCGAAGGCCTTGGAGGGCTTGTCTTCCCAGTACGTCTGTGTGATCTGCTTCCACATGACCACGTAAAAGCGCCCGCTCGACTGGTAACTGAACACGAAGCCTGCATAGTCATCGTCCCTGTCTGTGTTCACGTACATGGTGCCACTGAAGTCCACCGCGTTGAACTCGTCAAAACCTACCAACATATAGAGTATAAGGAATTGGTTGTTACAATAATGCTCAATATCTCAATCTATAATTTAGATGGAAAAAATTAGTAAGTTTTTATTTATATACCGCCTTTTCACTGCAGATCTGAGTCTCAAAGCGGTTTACAATTGTTATTATTTTTAGGGCATTTGTCCTCTCACTCCACACAGAGATGGGAGCGGGGTCGCCAGTACAGGAAGCGCATGCCAGACCTATTGGACATATTTTTAGTGGTAGGGGAAACCGGAGTACCCGGAGGAAACCTACGCAGACACGGGGAGAACATGCAAACTCCACTCAGAAAGGCCGTGGTCCGACCGGGATTCGAACCCAGGACCTTCTTGCTGAGAGGCGAGAGTGCTATCCACTCAGCCACCGTGCCGCTCAAAATAACGCTTGAGGCTCTGCACATAGAGACATTTGTATGCTACATCAACAATACATTTATCTTATTAGCTATGAGTCCTGGGCCTGCATATGAGTGCTTAATCCTTTATGGATGAATTAAGTTTGTTTCGGTCAATTTTACACAATGTTACAGAGCAGTAAAAACAGCAGAAAAAAAGACAGAAAAGGAGTAGGCTGAAGCTAATGCTTATTTTGCCTACCCTTTTTACAGTGTCATCAGTTTAAATGAATATATACAATAGGATTTACATAAGCAACTGTATAAACATCAACATTCCGAGTTCATGAGATCATGCAGTCATCCACAATGATAGTTTAAGTTCATCTGTACATCCATTCCCGTGATCAACTCCTCTAACAGGTAAACAGCAGTATTTTTGCTTACAAACATGTCTGTTCCATACCATCGTACTCATTTCATTTGGTACTAAGTGAAATGTTAATTGAGCGGAGTGTTCGGATGGTTACGGCCGGGCTATGTCTGTTCCTTTCCTTGTGAACAGTTTCTGTAGAGGTTTTGACATCATTTTTTATCTTAATTTAAGTCTAAATAAATAAAATAAACACATAGAAACAATTTGAGAACTTTCATTGGTAATTATTGATTTTCTGAGAACTCTTTCTGTGATATTACCTGGGAAATAGAAACTTGGAAATGCAGTGTAATTGTTTGTCAGCATACGTCTCCAATGCAATTTATACTAATTTGTACTTAAATATAAGGGCTATAACATGGAATGCAAATATAAAGGAAAATGATTAAAAGGGAGTATTATCATGACTGATTAGATTATGAAACACATCAACTAAACTATCCATTAAATCAATCCGTTACTTGACCTTTGCACAGGAACAGGATGAAACCAAAGCGTCATAAGATAACTACTAAACCTTTAAAAATATTATTCCTATATCAAAAAGGAATTTGTAATATTCAGGACTCAAAAGGATCCAGATCTGGAACTTAAATGAACTAGAGCAGGATCAAGCCAGGATAGTTTTATCTGGACTGATAGGAAACATGTGTACAGACAGACACCACCTAAACTGCCTTGTCTTTACAGTTTCTGTTTACTCTTCAAAACACAAGACACTACAAAAACATGTATGTACTTTTATTCACTTGATTAATCCATTTTATTTTACGCTGACAATACCTTGTTTCTCATTTCAAGCAATAAAAAAATAATTATATTCCATGGACAAAGTCTTTGAGAAGAAATAGTGTGGATTATTTTTGCCAATTCTTTTGTTGACATGGTGTGAAGATAAATATACATCATAGTGTACCAGGATAGGGACAGGAGAGGGACGTTTTTGAAGTTCATAGATTAAGCTAACTCCAGGTCTGTTTTGGTTAGGGAACAATTCTGTATCTTTGTTCAATTTTGCATAACATGTCTTTAATTCAAGATACCGTTTTGTATAACTTTGCAGAAATGTCTTACTCGTGAAAATCCAGGTCATAAACAAAAATCTAAAAAAAATCTTGAAAAATGAAACATTTTAAAAGTGTGAACGTATGGGAAAATAATTAACTCTCCTTGAATCCATGTTTGTAGTCTTACCCACTGCGATGCCTGGGTCCGAGTTGGCTGTTTGAACCAGCTCTTTGCCCTGATGTCGGACCACCCAGTTGGGGTCAATCTGCGTGGTGCCTTTAGGATCCAAGTGAACCATCTGGAACTTTCTGAAGTCTGTGATACTGATGCCATTGTTTTCAGGACAGACATCGAGAATATCAGGGATGCTGTCATTGTCAAAGTCATCTTTACAGGCATCTCCTCTTCCATCCCCTGTGTCAAAACATGTCGGATTAATAATTTAGCACAAGCAAATTAAGATTAAGTAAAGTGTTTCATACACATAACTCTTCTGAATCTTCTACATTCAAAATAGTTGTGACACAGACAAAACAAACAACAATAATGTGTATAATGTTTGCCAGTCTTAGTGAAATGGCTTGCCTAATGACTCAAGAGCTTTCAATGTGGTTTGAATCAACTACTAGGGAATTTTCCATCTATTTCAATTGACTGGAAATCTTTAAGGAGTTTCCCAGTGCAGTCACAGTTAAGGAGTGCTTTCAAGTTATTCTCCAAATGAGTGGAAAAAATAGCAACTCATCTCAGCAAATGAAATTCTATGTGGATTTTCCTGTCAGTCACTCTCTAATGCAGAAGAAATCTTTAGTAATACTTGCTGCAGGCACACAACCACCAGCACATTTGAGGCATCTATAGTACAGCTGTGCAAAGTGACAGCAAATAAACACTGCAGCTGTAAAAGTGTGAATTACCAGCGGCGCTAATTTTCAGTGTGCTCCCAATTGCAAACAGTTGTACAAACTATTGGTAATTCTCAAGGTGATTTGTGCATTAAATCCAGAGCAAGACTTCAAAGAAACTTCACAGTATTCCAAAAGTCATGCATGATGTCGTCATCTATTACTGCTTCCTTCCTAATGACAGTCTGCACCTGCAGCAGCAGGCCTGACTCACACTGCATAAAAAGTTAGCAAACTATATCAAAGGAAATTTACTGATTTAACTAGACTAATATTCTTCATAGAATATAAAATGAAAATTGTTAATTGTATATTGGCTGGAAAGTGCGGGGGTGGAAAAGTACTGTGTAAACGCACAAACCAGGGGACATTTTTTTTAATTAGATCAACTTGAAAATGGGGTAGCAAACTTTCAAACCAAAAAAAGTCAGTAAGGAAGTCAGCCTTATTCATTTAGCCTATTTCACAGACCAGTCCAACTAGTTTTTCTCTCTCAGAACACGTTGGCTCCATCACTAGTTTCCACATGCATGTATTACTGGCCGCGGCCACATCTTTTGATCATTTTCTTCTGACAGAAATGTGAAAAAGAGAGAACCACACTCAGTCAGCAATTTAGTGCTCAGCCCAAAGCATCAAACAATAAAGTGCTCTTTCACAAGTATGCAAAAGAAGATTTTCACATAAGATGAAGACCACATATGGTTAAACTTATACATTAAACTTATACTAAAAATAACCCTAACCGTTTCTGGTTGAAACATAAAAGTTAGGTATCCCAGCTTTAGTGACACATTTGACATGATCCATTCACGCCACACAGAGCCTCACCATCGGCGTCGATCTGGTCTGGGTTTGGCGTGAGGCGGCAGTTGTCCCTGTCGTCTGGGATGCCATCATCATCGTCGTCATAGTCACAGGCGTCTCCTTTCCCGTCTTTGTCGTGGTCGGCCTGGTTCGCGTTTGGCACGTACGGGCAGTTGTCCAGGTTATTCTGGTGGCCATCTTCATCGATGTCCTGGTTATTGTCGCACTGGTCTCCAACCAGGTCGTTGTCTACATCATTCTGTTGAAAAAAGAAAAGAAATGAGAATCTATGACTTTCTTGTCAAGCTTTGGGTAAAGTGAGATAATTTGGTACCTGGTCTGGGTTGTGAAGCAGTGGGCAGTTATCACATTGATCGCCAACTCCATCCAAGTCTGTATCCTTTTGTTCAGTGTTGTAAACGTATGGGCAGTTGTCATTTTCATTAAGGATTTCTATGTAAAAAAACAAACAACAATTGTAAGTGTTGAGTGATGGCTTGAAGTACAAATGTTTTCTTCCAAAACTAGGGCTACACGATTCATCCTCACCCAATCGCCATCGCAACTATTGTGGGTGTCATTAATACATCTCAAATCTGAAATGATTTAACTTCTTTGAAAACAAAAAAAGGGACTAAGATTGCACAATAAACATAGATAGATAAATAGATAGATAGATAAAAAAAACATGTTTATCAAGTTAAAAACACTACTATGAATTATATAAATGTTTTTTTTTTCTGAAACGTGTGGGAATGGTGTATTATGTAAAATATATGTAACGATTCTTGAAGTTGTTGCTGTATACAGTATATAGGATCTCAAAACCACTATCACAATGTTGGACAGAATAATCGCAAACACTTATTTTGCCAACATTGTGCAGCCCTGGCAAACCCACAATATTTCAAAAAGGCTTGATCATGCTGTGTTTTGACCATCTCACCGTCTCCGTCTATGTCCACTGCACAGGCATCTCCTTCTCCATTGTGGTCAGTGTCTATCTGGTCAGGGTTGTGCTCATAGGGACAGTTATCACATCTGTCACCTACATCGTCCTTATCAAAGTCGAATTGACGAGGGTTGAAATGGAGTGGGCAGTTGTCCTGTAACCGGAAACAAGAGACAGTGATTTAAAGTAACATGTATGTAAAATGTGAAGACTTACTCTCTCATCCAAAATCCCATCGTTATCATCGTCTTTGTCACAAGCGTCACCTTGACCGTCTTTGTCAAAGTCTTCCTGTCCGGAGTTAGGCAGACTTGGGCAGTTGTCCTACAATTACACAATATTGATTACATGCAGTTTATCTGGAGGTTTGAAAAAGACACAACAAATTCACTGTTCATGGGAAATGTGTAATCAATTATCATAATGAAGTCAACATTGAGATAACCCAAGGAGACAGAAAAACAAAACATGGAGTGACAAAAAAGACTGAAACAAGTCGTTTTTGTTATTGCCATGAGGGAAAAGTGACACTGCTTTGAAGAACTCAATCAAAATAATTACTAAGTAATCAGTCTGGGAATATCCCTGCTGCTGTAGCCACTTTATTATTTAGCCTGATGTTACTAACTGACAAACTATTTGCTTGCAAATCTAGATCAAGAAGTCATGTATACACAGACAACATTAAATTGTGAACAGATTCTGGTATTTCCCAACAATATACAGAGCCAATTACAATGACAAATACCACATCATAACATATCTGAAGGTACACATGAGGTTCAAATTATTGAATGATTATAATTTTACTAATTTTTGAAAAACAGAAAACTAAATAACATTTAATTAAATACAAAGTATGGGGCCAAATAGTGCATGTTTCTCAATAAACCCAGTTATTTCAAGAGCTCAGCTTAGATGAGTGGACATACCTTTTTGCAGTGGTATGTGGCGTTGGCAGCACAGACCAGGTTCTGGTTGGGCCACCCGTCCAGATCTGAGTCCTCACCACAGATGAAGCCGTCTCCCGCGTAACCGGTCTTACACTCACATTTGTACATGGGGTCGCTGAAGTGACTGATGTAAATGCATTCAGCAGATCGGTGGCAGTTGTGTGTTTTATCTTTGCACGGATCCTCTGGCTCACACACCTACAAACAACAGAAAACAATTGTAACATTAATTGTAAGTGTACAAACTAGATAAACTCTTGTTCTCAGGCTGGTTCACAGGAAAGATTTTGGCACTTGTGTAATGGGAACACTTCATATTACAAAATCCCACATAAGAGATCATAGTCCCATTATGACCCGCTGGAGCCTTTTTAGAGAACCAATGGTATTCACAGCTGCCTCTCTTTACGGCACAATCAACTGAACTTTGCCGGAGCTTAACCCTGTAATCCCTCATTTGTCCAGGAGGGATCTATGGGAGAGCAAGTTTCAAAAGTAGTGATATGAAGAAGGTTTTCAGTATAGAGACGTTCCATCTCCCATCCAGGTGTCATTATCTTAATCCAAACACTACAGTTTAAAAACTACAATAACATGTTCCTAAAAATAGGCCGGAGTTACCACTCACACAAACTGCTGCTCCGCTCATTCATTACAATGGAAAGCTGCGTTGTTTGAATGACTCACGCTCGTGAAAGTAATGGGTTTCCAAGAGTCCTTTGAAAAGATTTTGGTAATCTCAATGAGATTCAAGCAGTTTCAGCTGGTGGTGTGTCATGGGATTGTTTTCAATAAAATAGGTGTGCCACGGCACAACAAGGTTGGGGACCACTGATCTACATAATACAATTGATAATGCTTACGTACATTGTATCCACTCTACTCTGTGCCGTTTTAGTACATCAAAGACTTTTGTTGTAACAGATTTATAACTTACAACCAAACCCAGACCGACAATCTTTGACAGAAGCGATGAAGAGCATAGATCTTTCAATAGATGTGCAACATGTGTTCAGTATGAATTTCCTGCTGATCTCGGGTCAAGATGCATTTATAGTGTAAGCACATGGTGACCTACGGCCTCCTGCTTGGCTAGTAACAAATGGAGTCTATAAATCAATGTCTATCCAGTTGCAGTCACTCATAAGCCTACATCTGCAAGACAGTAACTCGGTTCATAGCACTTACATAAGAAAAATACCCTTTCTTTTTACTGTGTTTTTATAATTGAGGGCATATTTGTCTTGCGCATACCTGCTTGTTCTTCTTGGCGTCCTCTACCCCCATGCCGAAGGGCTGCGTGCCTTTGTAGCGTGTTGGACACGGCAGACAGTGGAACCCTGGGTCAGTGTTAACGCAGCGCTGAGATCCACCCAGTTTATAACAAACATCTGACACCATGGAACACTGAAAAATACAAACATAACCACTTAGCTTTCTACAATACTATAATCAGAAACCAGAAACACTTTGATTGTGACAAGAATCCTACTTAATGTATCTAAACAAATGCTTATTGTGTCTTATAGGAATGGACCACAGTAACGTAAGTAGGGTCAGGTTTATGAAGAGACAAGCGCAGTTAGGAGTCGGGCTGTGCAAGTGCGAGAGTGGTGTGAAGGACTACGATAACGATAACACTTGCAATATTTTCCTTCCCTTCAAAAACTTAGTATACTGTATATGCTAGAACTTTGGAAGAAGTGGCTGCTCTCTTTTTTGCTTGTTTCTTCTCCCTTCATGTTGTGTGTTGTTCTTTCAAGCCACTGTACCCGTGTCTGTGGCCTCGCTTTAGCAGCTAAAATGGCAAATGCTTAGGATTATTGCACATTTTTGCAATGTCAATATTGCACTTTCCATTATTTCAATATATTTTTCATATATTGCGCAACCCAAAATAAGATACATGAATTTGACATTCAAAGTGAATTCTTTTGTTTTTAGTTTTTGTCTTTTGTTTTGTTTGCCTTTTGTTACTTTTGCGCCGGAAAACGGCAGCAGGTCCTAAGTAGCTCTGAAACAGTTGTTTTGTGCTTTATACATTTTATTTTTCTTGCTTTTTTCTCCCTGAGGTGTTGCTGCAGTACAGTGTTCATGGTTTTGCACTGGCCCAGACCGGAGCGGAGAGGATTCATGGTTCAAACCAAGCGGATCAGGTGAAAATCCACAGGAGGAATGCTGACTTTTTGAAAAATGCTAATGAACCATTCAGCATTTTACTTTGGACTAGAGCAGAGAAAATGGTCCGAAACAAGCGGCTACTCCACCTTGTGACCTGTCCTGCTCCACCCAGAGGCTACTCCACCTCTGCTGCTGTAACCATCCTGCTCCACCCAGAGGCTACTCCACCTCTGCTGCTGTAACCATCCTGCTCCACCCAGAGGCTTCTCCACCTCTGCTGCTGTAACCATCCTGCTCCACCCAGAGGCTTCTCCACCTCTGCTGCTGTGACCATGCTGCTCCACCCAGCGGCTACTCCACCTTGGCTGCTGTGACCTGAAGGGCTGTTCCTGAATTTCTTCGATGGGGATCAATAAAGTATCTGACTATCTTTCTTTTCAAAAGTCAATTGCAGTTGTGTGTCTTTGGCTATGAGAACATATTTTAAATAAAGCGCTACTACTGACCTCATCTATGTCTTCACAGTGGGTGCCATTTCCACGATAACCGGCAGGACACGGGCCACAGTTCCATGACCCGTCGGGGGCGCTGTTACACTCCACCCCGGCAAAGCAGGGGTTTGACAGACATCCATCTGTACCAGCAAATATTTTTAACAACTTTTCATCAAGATACAGCCACAAAGAGGCCAGGGAACATCACTCACTGATGGGGCAGTCCTTCTTGTTGCAGCTGTCGCTGTCGTGGTCTTGTCCAAGGCAGTTGTTTCCTCCGTATTGCGGCTCGGGGCTGTTGCATTCGCGGGTTCGGCTTTTGATCCCACCCCCACATGTCGCTGAACATGTTGCCCATGGCGACCAAGGACCCCAATCTCCATCAACTAAAAAAGATGAATGGTCAATATACCAGGGATATAAAATAAAGGAAGGTTTGTGAGCAACCTTCCTTTGTTGTTACTAATCCCTGTACGACTGAGAGCTTACACAAACATACCAGGGGTTTCTAATGTTTTTCATTGAGGACTAAATATTGAGTTCCTTTTATCTAAGGATTTTTCGAGCATCCACACTAGTGCTGTCACAATATTAACATTTCGAATAATCAATACTGATGAAGATAATCCATCCATCCATCCATCCATCCAGTCAGAGCTGCACCCAGTGCACAGAGCTCCAGGGTTCATTTAAAGGAGTAGGAGCTGCAGCTATCCTGGCTAAGACTTGGTAATCATAAACAAAAAGGGTGCAAACATCCAAAAAGTACTCAGGCATACTCTTGTTTTATAGACAAGTTCATGGTTCAAAATAGAAATGCTCAGGAATGATAAAACTTCATATAGGTACTTGCTGTACTATCTGAATTGTATTCCTTTTGACAACCCTAATTAATAATAATTCATTTGGTTATAATAGCAGACACTTCCAAAAAGTACTTCTCACTATAGTGTGGGACAATTCACCAGGAACCATGAGGGCCAGAAAGAAAAACAACTATTTCCTTGCCATAGTACATGCACACAGCTTGGTACACTTCTTCCCTGTGGATCAATAAAGAATTTTGCTAACCTAATATGGCTAACCTAGTCAATTGACAAAAACAAACATTGCAGTGACAGTGAACCGGTCTGTTTTGGGTCAAGAATTCCTACAACGCAGAAAAGGAGGTCACCCCAAAAACACATGGGAATGCAGCTCGAGGCATGACGGCGTCTGGGTTTTCACTTAAATGTTGGGTATTTCTCGTGTTTCCTTGTGGCCTCAAACACTCACTGGGACATGGTTTGGCCGTGCAGCGCTGGGTCTCTCGGCCGCTGCCCTCACAGTCCTTGCCCCCAAGCTGTGGGACCGGAGCATTGCAGTGACGAATTCTGGTGATCTGTCCCTCTCCACAAGTGACTGAGCAAGACGACCACGGTGACCATAAGCTCCATCCTCCATCCTGTTGAACTGCAGAACACAATACAGTCATATTTCAAATGATGTCCTCAATATCTATGTTTAAAACACAGCTGAAGCAGTGGATGAAGGAAGATCAATTCTGGGAACACTTTTAACATTGACTCTGTGATTACCGGCGTTTGTTTGTTTTTCAAAAATCTTCCTATAACTCAAGTGATGGGAGGATCTGGGAGAATTTGGGAGAATTTGGATGAAATTTTCAAGAAATGTGTGTGTTGTCAAAAATGATTTGAATCCGGTGAACTGAATTACCTTTGGGATTCAGGATTTAAATTTTTTTTAACTGGTCCTTTACAGTAGGTAGGAAGTGTGCGCTCTGTGGGTGCTTTTCTTGTTGTTTTATGTTTACAGTGAGATGTTTATGTCAAATGCCAAGTGACACCATGGAAACTTGCATTTCTGCAATAATTTGGCAATTTGTTACTGTTACGCACACCCATTATTTGCCTTTGAGGAAAAAAATAGGCTGGTAAGCACCTACAGTATACTATGGTGAACCTATTCAATAAAGAGTTCTACAAAAATAAGAAACAAATATACACACTACATTAAAAATCAGCCCAAAAATGTGAGCTATGCCTCAACCAAAATATTATGTCTAAAATCTCGCCTTGTTCTGAATCTTGTGTCTTGTCTCAAAAACTGAGTGAGACATAGATTTGTGGCACAAATCAGTGCTTCTAAACATTACGATATTCCTGGCTCAATTTCAAGGATTTGCCGTAGAGGACCTGTCTGTCATTGTGGGCAGTCAGTGGTTAGAATTCAAACAATAGAACTGGCCACAACAAACATTCTCAAGGCTAATCCAAGTATCAAATATCTAACAATTGCATGGCATCCATCAAAATCTTTCCCACACTTTAAAGTAATCATGAACAATTTCAACATTACTAATTTGTTGTGGCATTGCTAGATGCTCACTCCATGAACTCTTTCTTTTATTTGATTTTTTTCTTTTATTGTAACCTAGTTTTCTGGCTTTCATTTACTTGGATTCAAACTCAGATGGCCTCATTTTAATAGATTCCTGCTTCAGCTATGGAAACTGTCATCTCCAATCCATCAGCAGTAGTCCCCAGTGTCACCATGTTTGTACTCAATTGTTGTTCCTAAGACAAAGATAATGTAATACAGGAGCAGTTAGCACACATTTCTTACCACGACTGTCACATTTGCCTAAACTGCATTTCCGTGTCTGGATGGATGCTCCGGGACAGGGGTTACTGGTGGCATCACATGATCTGCCTCTCTGCTGCGTCCCAGTCCCACATGTCACTGTGCACTCCGTCCACTCTGACCACATGGACCAGCCGTCCTCCCCGTCTGAGGCTACAACAGCACAAGATATACAATGTGTCATAGTCTTGTGAATACAGTATGTGCATAAAAAAAACACAAATATTTTAAAACATTCACATTCTGGATCACCGTAACCCACAAACTCACAGACATCCTGGGCTGCAGTGTCCCCCCCCCCCCCCCCCACGCTCTGTATACTCGGTCTGACCACAACACTTCAAGTCCCACCAAAACACAAGAACAGCCTACTGACATCTCCGACTATCGCCAAGAAAACAATCCTACAAAAACTCCATAACTATCAACCACTGGACTAACTCTCTCTCTCAGCACAATTCATCTTCACTCTCTACTGCTCATCATGATGGAGACAAACAGACCCTCACGGAAACCTGGAAACCCTTCATAAACTACTTGAATATTACTAAAACATTTACAATAGCTTAATGACAATGATAAACCAACACAAGCCACTCTTTCTCTCTCTCTGCCGCTGCCCTCTACCACCAAATACATCCTGATTAACTCCAAACAACTGCAGCACACGCACACACACATACATAAACTCACACAAACATGAACTCACACACACAAACATGGACTCACGCACACAAACATGAACTCACGCACACAAACATGAACTCACGCACACAAACATGAACTCACGCACACAAACATGAACTCACGCACACAAACATGAACTCACACAAACATGAACTCACACAAACATGAACTCACACAAACATGGACTCACACAAACATGAACTCACACAAACATGAACTCACACCCAAACTCACACAAACATGAACTCACACCCAAACTCACACAAACATGAACTCACTCACACAAACTCACACAAACATGAACTCACACACAAACTCACACAAACATGAACTTACACACAAACTCACACAAACATGAACTCACACACAAACTCACACAAACATGAACTCACACACAAACTCATACAAACATGAACTCACACAAACATGAACTCACACACACAAACTCACACAAACATGAACTCACACAAACATGAACTCACACACACACAAACTCACACAAACATGAACTCACACAAACATGAACTCACACACACAAACTCACACAAACATGAACTCACACACAAACTCACACAAACATGAACTCACACACAAACTCATACACAAACTCATACAAACATGAACTCACACAAACACGAACTCACAAAAACATAAACATGCACATACACAAACACATACAAACATAAACTTACACATAAACTAACAAAATGACTCTGAGACGTTGTATCATTTTGAGTCATTTACTATCCATGCCCACAACAACATTTCATTGCTTTTTCTATCTTATTTTTATTTATTTTTATTTCAAAACCTGGTTTGTTGACTGCCTCTGCCGATACCAGCACTACGAATATTTAATTGGGGTATACATTTCACAATCACGTTAACATAATAATAATAATAACAATAATAATAATTGGGAGAAACAAAAAACACACAAACATACACACCTGCGGGGATGGT
This sequence comes from Knipowitschia caucasica, assembly GCA_964034765.1. Classification (NCBI taxonomy): domain Eukaryota; kingdom Metazoa; phylum Chordata; class Actinopteri; order Gobiiformes; family Gobiidae; genus Knipowitschia; species Knipowitschia caucasica. The sequence continues at coordinate 28,046,524 of OZ035835.1, forward strand.
TGCCAGAGGGAACACTTTTTTGTGCCACCCCGCTTGATTTTCTAATGCATCAGTCAAGACACTACGCATCCTAGAACCTCAACAGCACACCCCTCATAATATGTATGTATATCACGTCCCTCCCAGGACTGTTCAGATCCTTTGTGAGTGGTGGTACCGGCGGCAGGACCAGATGTACAGTACATCTCTGCTTTACTTCATTTTCTTTTTATTTAACCATATCGCACGCGCACGCACACGCACACGCACACACACACACACACACACACCATTCTTATGCAACTCTGAATCCCCTCCCCATCCATCTCCTCCCCACAATGCTAGCGTACAGGAGTTTGTATAATCTATGTTTTCTTTGAATGTAACTACTGTATATGTACTTCACTGGATGTTAAAAACTCAATAAAAAAATAAAAATAAAAAAAAGATTTACCAAAGGATAGTATATGAACAACCAAGAAGGCATTACTAAAGAAAGACAGGAATCTATATGAAACTGAATGAGATCCTTATTAAAGTTAGAATCACCCACTTTCAATTCACAAAAAGGTAACTATGAAATATAATCCATCTAAAAAAAATTGCACTCTCAAACATTTTGGTTCTATTTCTAGTTTGCATGTGCAACTATTTTTGGCCTCTCAGCCCAAGTGTCGAATAGTGACTCACATATTCTAATCAAATGACGACAGCATGTTGTGGTCTAAATTTTCTATGTGCCGCAGTTTCAACCACAAACTGGCAGCTCCAGTTATTTATGATTGAAACCAACAATTGTTTGTTTTGTTGTGATGAACAGTTTCAATATTAAATGCTATGACAAGTTCATGTGTAAATATGTATTACTTACAGGCACACACAGGGCAGCACTCTCCATCCATAAACAATGGACTAGCACAAGCCACTGGAGGACAGGTGATTTGGTGACAAACTATTTTGGATTCCTGTGATGATTCAAAAGATGTAAAATTGGTCACAAACAAACAATTTTCCATTTGCAGATTTTTACCTGGCAGCTACATTTGGTGCAACTGTCTACAACCCATTCCTCCTTATCATCAAACAGGCGTCCGTCCTGCCAGCACATGTTTTTCTCTTTAGTGTTCTTCATCATCCCCAGAGCGTCTTTCATGACTGAGTTCTCCTCCGTCTGAAACATTTGGAGATCAGTCACCAGAGAGCAGCGCCGGCTCAAGGTAAAGACACAGAAAAACACTGGCTGAGACACACATGACCCGATTCTAAAGTACAGTTTTATTATATACAGGAAAATGTGTTCATTTGAAATAACTTAGTTCAAAGAAAATTTCATAAAGGGTACATTGCAAGTTCATTCACAAGTGAGTTAGTGTTTCAAACTGATTTCAACAACCTAATTGAAGTTATGTGCAAATACCACAATAAAAATACCATTACTTTAACCACTCCTTATGTGGAAAATATGATCAAAGCTCAGTTTAATGAACTAGAAAAAAAATTGCCCTTTATTAGATATAGAAAGTACACACCAATTACTTAAAACGAAGAGAAATACCAAAGAAATGTGGTGTGCATTAACACACATTAGAGTTATGATCTCCAAGTGTGATCAGTGGAGAAAAGTGAAAAATGACACTGAAGCCTTCAGAACAATTCGAAGGTTATGGATACTTGGCTGAACTCTTGACAATTGTCAGCTGATAAGCTTCGGTGCATGTGCGTGTTATGTGTGTTTGATGTTTGGAAAAAGCCAAAAGCAGTGAAAGCAGGGCTGGGATCAGAGACACCACTCGGTCTGCAAGAGCCTCAGGGACCCTTCTCAACCAAAGCGTTTCTCCCAAAGGTTCATGCCCAGAGCTCCAGGGAGGATCCCAGAGGAAACACATGGCTGGTTAAACACAGCCAAACACTAGAGCGGACTCACTGCCAGGGGAGCACTTCCTCTATCCACATGTAACATGTCATAAAGTCTGTCTGCTTCAGAATCACCAGAGTTAAACCAGTTCAACATCCAAACACTGAAGAGCCCAAAGTACTGCAGGAACCCATTTACCTCATTCCAAACCCTCGAGCTTCTGGCTATGCACTGAGGACTTTTATAGTGTTTATAAAACTGCATTGTCTCCTGTTTTTTCTCAATTCCTTCTACTTGAATTCAGATCAAGTCAAATGTAAAACACTCACTACTTTCTGCAGGCCATCGATGAGGTTGCTGACTACTGCTCGGAGGCCTTTGAGCTCCTGGAACATGGTGCTGAGCTCTTCGCAGGAGCGTTCACACATCTCCGCCCCAGAGTCCACCGGTTTTGGACCAATAATGTTTGTGGTGATGGAGGGACTCACATCTACAATCTCAGTGCTCTCACTGACAATGTTAGCATCATCTGCGAGAACAAAACACACACAAATGTACAAGTCATCAAGACAAATGTCTAATTGTAAATATATAACGAAAATAAAATAAGTAATTGTCTTTCTTTTACCAGGTATCAGATCCCACAACAATGATCACATTGTTTATGGTTTACCGCAAATCAGATGTTGAAGGCAACAATGTTTAGTTACAGAATTTACTTTCTTTCTGTTGGATGCACCACTGAACTCAAAACAAACATCTGTATGTATGTCTCAGTGATGACAAAAACATGGAGTTATAAATCTTTCTTGTGACCTTTCAAATCATTCTCAACCTTTTCCAATACAAACTTAATGGACTGAGATGACCTTCAAGAATCCATAACACTGGAACTTAACACAGCCATGTGCAGTGAAGAAACTCAACTCCAATCTTATACATTTACTGATATTGAACATGAGCAGAAAGTATAAGACTAATGCGCCTGACATCTGGGACGTTATTGAAACATGAACAGGAACAAAGCCGCTCGCAGCAATATAGGCATGTATTTATTCAATCAATATAAAGTCAGACATCTCCTACGATGTCTTTATGAAACCACTGATTTGGCAGGATACATGATCCCCAAAAGTAAATACACAGATTATAGCAATGAGGAATTTCTGTCATTCATCCAAATCTCGGTGCATTTTTACAACCGCTTTGTATGTTGCTATGTAAATTGGTGGTGATTTACGGCCGGCTTGGGACTCTAAATCAAACAGTTGTCTGCATTGTCGACTGGTGTCCCCCTGATGTCTTCTACTTTTTTCTTTCTCTTTCAATCTGCTGGATTCATCCAAATCCCAAAGGAGTGTCATGTTGGGATTGCATGTGCGCATAGTAAGTAGTAAGTAAGTAAGTTTTTATTTATATACCGCCTTTTCACTGCAGATCTGAGTCTCAAAGTGGTTTACAATTGTTAATTATGGGCATTTGTCTCTCACTCCACACAGAGATGGGAGCGGGGCCAGTACAGGAGGCACATGCCAGAACTATTGGACATATTTTTAGTGGTAGGGGAAACCGGAGTACCCGGAGGAAACCTACGCAGACACGGGGAGAACATGCAAACTCCACTCAGAAAGGCCCTGGTCCGACCGGGATTCGAACCCAGGACCTTCTTGCTGAGAGGCGAGAGTGCTATCCACTCAGCCACCGTGCCGCCATGCGTTCTTCTCACTTGTCTGCAAAAGCATTTACACATCCTTTACTCCAGATAAACACTTTTAGATCGAGGGAAGACTTGAGAGAAAGAGCAACAGCTTGAGTAGGTTTAATGCTGCTCATTAATGTCCAACATGACAGCTTTTATGAGTGTGGCTTTTGTGGGTTTATGACTGACTCCTGGCATACAATGTGCTACCACTGCAAAACCTCAAAGCCAACAGGGAGAAGGCTCTCAGGATAAGATGACTTTTGTCAAAGAAATAAAACTATTCTTGTGGTAATAAACTGTTACAGTTGTGCCCATATATGGTTGCAAATTGTCTCATATGATGTATTTTTGGAGGTTCCATATTCCCATCTTCTATTTCTTATTGTTTGCTCTTCCTGATGTGAACTGTACCGAATTGTCCAGAGTAGAGTTTCTCTTCCTGAGAAAATCAGCCCTTTAGGCATTTTCATGACCTCACAGTTGGAGTGTGCTGCTGGACGTGGAAGCTCCGGTCTGCACTATTGAATTGACTTACTATTTTCTATTTTCATTCCCAGGGCATTATTCTGTGTCCAGCTCCAGCTGAAATGGACGCATTTGTAACTCTTTTTGTTCACTATGCACAAAGTTCATACTCGAGCCATTCCGTTCACACTGAAGTTTCCATAAACATGAGGTAATAGTTTGTAGAAATCACACTTCATATCAAGTGCGTATGCTTTTTGACCTACTTTAGAAAGAAAGAAGAGAAGATCAGTAAAATAAAACGTGAAGCTGATCAACACATCTGATCATATTAATTTCAAATGGCTTTAACATTTCCCTACTTTTCAGACTTGCAAGTTAAAATGTTTTTGAAACATGAACTCCAAAGAGTCAAACAGAAAATGTCCAGGGGTGACTTATGGAAAAATATGGAGCTAACATAAGCACTGGTACCTGGCTTGGTGACTTCACAGTCCCTGGTCAGGAGCACGTCTTCCACTGGAGTGTCGAAGATGAAATGCACATTTTGGAGAAGACCCTGTAAAAGGGGTAAGTACTTAATAAGCTTTGCTATTACTACAAATATACTACCACTACTTGGTTTAAAGCCACTTGAAAAAAAAAACAATTGACCAGCTTTAAAAGTGGGGAGAAAAGGAACGGAAAATATGTATATAGTCTCTTCATAGAAAACAGTAGCTCATGCCTGTAAGTAAAATATCTCCTCTCATCACACATATAACTCATTCATGCTGTCTTTCTGTTTCCTAAATATTGACCAATATATTAGTCCGTAAACAACCTTATATTTTCAGGCCCACATCGTGTAACTTGATCCCACTGGCTGGATTATTATGTCCTCAGTAAATTTCACTTGCACAGTAGCAGTAGTCTTAATTTAGACAAATCTCCACATTGAAACAAGAAAACTTAATCCACTCTGGCGCCCTCCAAAGTCTTCTCGCTTAAAACCAGCTGCTAGTAAAACCACATGCTGCTGTAACTTATAATAGGTGACAAACACTGGTGCTCTTAAAAGACACTTCTTTCAAACAACACAAAGCTAAACAAATTAACAGCGTCCTATAAAGTCTGTCTTTTCTCTTACCCTGAAGTGGTTCTCCCGGATGGACCCTTTGGCCACGTACAACCGGCTTCCTTCTGCTCGGAGATGCTCGTAAAACGGATCGTCCAAAATAAAACTGTCGATGAGGTTGCAGCCCACAAACAAGTTGGCATTTTCCCCGTGAATTTGAAGCGTTATGTTCTTCCACTGGGAGTCTGACAAGTCTACATCCTCAAAGGAAACAACATTTTGGAAGCCATCCACCCAATACACTAAGTCCAGAGTGTTGGCACGTCCGTTGGATACGATCTCAAACTGTCTCCTGCCATTGGGGGCCTCCAAGCCGATCAGGGTGCCCCTAGAGCCTCGGTCCTGTCGGATGCTGGCCACAAATATGAAGCCCTCGTTTATTTGGATTTGCTGCAGGATCTGTTTGAGTATGGGCGGGCTCACGGGGGGCAGGTGGTCGAAGCGGAGGAAGCGATAAGCAGGGGCATCTGAGTTTGGGCCCTTGAACTGTTTGGCCCCCAGTGTCTTGCGTGAGATGTTGCTGATCTCAAATAAGTCGAATAGTGTCTCGTCCTCCTGCTCGCCATCTTCACAGCCGAGAGAAGATAGAAAGGCATTTTCGTTAAGGAATTTTGTGAGCATATGATTTTTCTATAGCGCTGAAGTTAACCATAGACAATGTTGGTTGACAAACAAAGAGGCACTGTAGGAAATGGAAAATTATGAATTCTGTTTTTGACCTAAACTTAAAAGTTGAAAATTGTTAATAAAAAGTATTGTGAATGGAGAGATTGATCCACCTATTGTTAAAGTAAATACAGCAACCTTCAGCTAAATTTCTCCATGGCTTTAGCTTCCATGTTTGCTTTTTTTCACGTAAATTCTTGTAATTTAAGTGAAGTAATAAGCTGACTAATGCATTTTTTGGTCGACTAAGAAATTATCAAACGATTAATCGACAAAAGACGGACTGCCTGGACTGAATCTTTTGTTTTGTATTTTTCCAGTCAGGGTCACCATAAAAGTATGCATGCCTTTTAATGTGATTTCAATATTAGCCTCAATGCTATGCTACCATATTTAGGCTTTGAACTGGTAAAGAGACTTCATTTATTTATCATTAGTTGCCTTTTAAAAAAAGAAAACGACAGACAATACTTCATCATTATGCAGACATATTCACTTACCTTCAGTTAATGCGTGGAGGAGATTTATTGATATTAGCAGCAAGCCAAAACTCCTGGGTATCATATCTCCTACGGCACAAAAGAAAGTTGGTATGGCTGTTGCGAGCAATGTGGGAAAAGTAATTAGTAACATTGGAATAATCAGCAGTAGTAGCCTTTAAACTGGGGTACCTGCCATTTTTTTTATATATCATACATTTTATTAGTCCTAACAGAAAAATGAAAATATTGTGAATACATTCGACCACAACATGCTTCTCTTTAGAAAGCATTTTATCTTTCACATACATGTAAGAAACAGCCATGTGATGACTGGTTGAGTGAGGCTTAACTTCTTCCATAACTTTTCTGTCTGAAAAACTGATCTTAAGACGTGAGGGAGAAAATACACTATTTCGAAATCTGTTTTGAAAGTAAAAGTAGGATTTTTTTTGTTGGTTTGAAATTCAGGTACCCCAGCTTTTACAAAGATGTATTTTGATAAACGAAAGGATAGTATTTTTCCCATGAACTTACCTAGAGCGCGTATCTGTCTTGCTCAAATAAATCCAACAAAATGACCCCAAAAAAATGGAAGAGTCGCGTGTCCTCCGTGCGTAAAGTCCACAGTGACAGTGTTGCGCGCACTGGAGCAAATGCCGCGTTCGTCTCTATCCGCCTTTATAGCTCCACACAGAGGCTGCACCGCGCCTGCCACTCAAACTTTAGTTGGAGTCAGTTTGTGAAGAGGAACATTACATAATAATTAACGTCCCCAAGGAGGATAGCGCGCGTCTGGGCTCATCTCATCGGTATGCAGCAGGTATAAGAGATGGGCGGGACCCTCCTCCAAGCATCAATGCCCCACCGCTGTGTCTGCAGCCGATGGCTTTTACTGGAGCAGACGGAATGTGGAATTGTGGGTTTAACTAAACACTTGAAGAGACAAGCTCTGGTAATCTGTTTCTGGTTGAAGACAGGAGGGTAGGATTACTCAAAGGGAAATACAATTGCCTGCATTTGGGACAATGTTGAGGTGACAGACTTAAAGTAAATGAGGATGGTGTATAGGTCAATTATTATTACTGTTATTATGATTAAGAATGGGGATACTGTGTTTTTGAGTTGTTCCATGCTGAAGCTGGAGGCTCTAAGGATAGTGGTGTTGATCTAGATTAGAACAATAAGGACATAGGGACATTGGTCATCCACCCCCTATGAACCAATGGCTCCAACACAACAACAGCAGACATCAGTGGGAGTCGATAAAATATATTGAATTGAATTGAATCTAATTGACTTCCAATAATCCAAGTTTCAGTTGAAGTGCTGTCAAGTAGGGCTGTCAAACATAAAATCTCGCTTGATTGAAACAATGCCCAATTGATCAATCGGGCATAAAGGGTTGTGCCCATAATGTCGACTAACCTAATCAAAAAGCACCACAAAAAAGCTGTCAAAGTACACTGAATAGAGAAATATCAAAGCAAATACCGACATCTTCAGATAATTTGCAGGAAAAGATAACAGTATTATTATTATTATTTTTATTATTATTCTTTATTAAGGACACAATACAATACGGTTCATATAAAAGAACATATCCAACACACACAGTATATTGTATATTAAAAAGAAAAATATACAGGAAAACAAAAAAGCACTAGAAATGGTATCCTAAGTAAGTTTATAGGCCTATACTTACTCAGTTTGAGTAGTAATAGGAATTGGAAGCTAAACACGCTTCTTTACAACTTCATTTTAGGATTTTCCAAACTCTAATCTAAGTTGATGTATCCCAAGGATGTTGTTATTTAGACAAAGATGATCTAGCTATAACAATAAGTTTAATGTCAGAATTTCAGCTATGACTGCAACGTGGAAAAAAGAAGATGAACATGACAAGTAGGACAGTAGATATACTTTGGATGCCTCCATCGCACTGGCAAGCTCTGTCTTGTGTCTGGAGATCGTCAAGCTTGAGCCAAAGGAATAGCTGATACAACATCTCGTTCAGGGAGCCCTGTGGAGCTGGATGTGGGCAGTCCATTGTATACAATTGGAAACATCTTGGTTTGTGACTAATGAAAATATGCCATTTCAGGGGAAAATGAGTAAATGCAGCAGATGTTTTGAAGTAAACTGTGCCTGAACAATAATGAGTTAGCAAGCAGACAACAATTATAGTCCAAGTTATTCAGTAACCAAACACTAACCAAATCTGTTCTGAATAATTGAATAAGAAGACCCTTCCCAGCTATCTACATTGTACTGTTTATTCTATCAAACAAAGTTACACAAAGCCTCTGTATAACACAACATTTTAAAATGCATCTTCAACGTTTTTTTATTTTTCATGCCCTATGCTGCTCAAATGAATTGCCCCTGGGGGATTGATAAAGTAGTCTAAATCTGAAAAACTCTTGTATGTGCCACCCCTACTATGTATGTATTGTTTGTATTGTATGTCAAATGTAAGTAGCAATAGTCACAGGAAGTATTTGGTGTCAATTTGACTTGACCCAAACAGACAAGCAGTGAATGTTTAAAAAGGGATTTTTCACTTTAGTTCAGACAGTCCTTGAAACAGCACATGCAGTCTCTTGTATTAAGGAAAAGTGATGGATGTCAGTTTGGTTTGATAAACAACTGAGTTTCCAGTTCTGTCTCCAAGCCGTGACATCAGCCTGAGGTTTATGTGTTTTTCACTGAGAAATTGGTTCAGTGTGACTCTACGGCTTAGTCCCAAAAGGAAATCTGGCACAGGACATACAAAGTAACCACTGCCTTAGGTTAATATGCAAACGTTACATTCACTTTAGTGGGGTAAGGAATCATTTAAAAAAACACACTTGGTTGAAGATGTGTTTACAATTTTAGGATTTTCTTCAAAAAGTTCAGTTGTGGTTGGTAATCATGCCAAACTTTGAGTAATGCCAATGAAACTAATTTGGCTAGAAAGACTGGCATAGTAAAATAACCTTGCATAATCTCCCAGATGGGATGACAAGCAGAATCATTGCACCAGTTAATATCTAGAAATGTGGAGAACAAATGTATGACAGAATGGACTGATATTTGTGCAAACCTGAAAGAACAGACAAAAGGCAACAACAAAGATCTGATATTTTAGCATTTAAGTAGTAGTAGTTGTTTTAAAGCTGTGGTAACAAACTTTCAAACCACAATAATAAAATCCTAACCAACTTACTTTGCTCTCAAATCCGTTTGGTTCTTACGCTATTTTTAACATTTTCGCCCCATATCACCCTTTAGTTGATGTTTGTTTTTAATTCCCAGTGGGATTTTAATTGGATTTTTTTATGTGTTGCCTTATGTTGAAAAACTCAACAAATAAAAGTTGATTTCGGCCCCGTTCAGAGGGAGACTAGGCAAAGCAATTACTCTACCGTTTTACTGTAGCAGCGTCTCCGTGTGAACACCACCTTAGATCAGCATTTTCAGACAGACAAAAGATCCATCTTAGTTCAAAGTATTTGTCCACAACACTTTAAAAAATCTTTTGTTGGGACAAACAACATGCATCATTTATGTTAAAAAAAATCTTCAATTTAGAGAGGGCAAAGCGACACGCACGAGACCTTTACAAAATATTACCAACATTAGAATAAGTCAAGCATTTACTCATACCTATATGTCGCAGAGTGAATCTGTATTTAAAGAAGAACCTATGAACACTTTTATTGGTGCTTGGACTGACAATAAAGGGTTTGATGTGTTTCCCTTTTTTTCAAGAGCCGTCAAGTAGTTATTTTCACTGTCATAATATTGCTTTTTCGCTGTCACCACACATCTGCCTCCCTGCACTAAACACATGTGAGCTTTGATCCAGATTATTTATGTTTGCCGAGCGACAATTCTACTTTAATCGATCTTCATTTATTAATTTGTCAAGCGCTTGATTCTGCGGCAGGAACCTAAGTCAAGTCAAATCAAAATTCAGGACAAGAATGAAAGCCAGGAAGTGAATTGGGTACAATTTCAATGACATTTTTACATTCACCTTTTTAAAATTCAAGACAATACAACTAAGACTGTCATATATATATATATATAACAAAAATAAAATAATATATAAATAATAACAACAAAATAAAACACTGCATGACTGTGTATAACATTGTACACAGACCAAACCAAATCCATACCATCATGATTTTTTCACAATTTTACCTCTGTATGATGCATGTTTTGGGTGGTGGGGGAAACCGGAGTGCCCAGAGGAAACCCACCCAGACACTGGGATAAACATGCAACTCCACACAGAAAGACCCTGTCTGACGAAGTATGAAACCCACAACTTGATTCTGACTTTTGAACATCCATCCATCCATCCATTTTCTACCCTTTCAGGGGGGTGGCAATCAGAGATGCCACCCAAGTCTCATAGCACCAGCCCCTCACTGACCCTCTGCAGGTGGTGAGTCCACAGGAGGACAGCTGCTCTAAGTGTGAGCATAGCCTTGATCTTTCAGTGGGGGCTTTTTGGGCAAAGTGGGGTTAAGTGTCTTGCCCAAGGACACAACGACAGCAGTCATCAGTGGGAGTCGATGGAGAAGGTGCAGAGGTGGGAATTGAACCCACGACCTTCTGGCCTTAAGGGCAATGCTCTACCAACTGAGCTACTGTCGCCCCTCGACTTTTGAACACTACAGAACAATATGTGCTTTAATCTATACCCCTTGTTAGTAAATAATTTACAGCAAGACATCTTTAGCAAACATTTCCTTATGAGCTCATCAATACATCACCTCCAAAGCAGAGACCCTGGAACATTGGATGTGATTATACACCCCATTAATCATTATAATGCATCACAGTGGGGAGCCGTCCTTCTGTCCTGGAAAAAAATAAATACAAATTTCAACCAAGTAAAATCCACTACTTCCCAGGCTGTGATTTATTGGGCCATAAAGAGAGCAGAATTTTGTGTAGCACCAGCAACTCCTGACTGTCACAACATACATTTATATCACACATATAACATCTGTACAGTATCAAAATAATGTAAAAATATACTTCTAATGTTTTCATATTTATTTCATATTAATGGTTATATCAAAGCGTTATTGATAAAAAAAAACGTAAATTGTAAATGTCTGTGGTACAAGTAAAGGATCTCCCAATCTTAGATTAAAAACAGCATTTGATATTATGTTCATGGAGGAACGACGTAACAGATAACGGCTAACATATTGTTTATTTCTACCTCTGTCTACAGCCTGTGGGGTTGAGGGCTATGAGGAACACTTGAAATGCCTTTGTTTATTGAAAGACTTAACATAGCCAACTTTATGCAACACTGCTTTTCATAATGGTGTAATCGAGCTGGGGTTGATTTTGTCCAAATCCTGACTGCAGGAGTTGTAAACATGCTTACAAAGTGTATCTAAAGTGTATCTAGCACGCCCCAGGTGTACAGGGGAGTGCAAAGATATTATGAAATGTTTCGCCAGAATAAAGATTATATAAAGAGAATATTATATGCTAAGAGTATATTTAATTTGTTTTCCACAAAGTTGTCAACACAGTTAATAATGTGTTTCCTCAACTCTCCAAAAACTGCTTGGACTTGAAGTATAGGCTGACAAGAAAGATGAATGAGGCAAATTCACCAGAGCTTAATCTTTTGGTCATTTTGGCACAGATTTCCTGACTTTGTGAGCAGTAGAATGAGCACAGTAGGAAGTGAAGGAGATGGAAGGATGAATGCGACCTGGTGGAGTCAGTTTCCTTAGCTGCAGAGGAGGAGCCTGGCCTTGGATCCCTGGGCACACAAGGTGCTGCTGCTCTTGGCTAACATGATTATTCTGTATGTCATATCAACTTTCAAACTTCACGTATTTTAAATATTTGCTGATAAAGACGTTACCTCCCGATCAGGACTCAGACATAAGTATATTTTCTCATTCTCATTACTTTCAATCAGATCTATTGTTCTGTTCTGGTACAGAGTAGGACCTCTCAACCACAGATTCTCTATTATGTTTGACACTCCTGTACCAAGCACCACACATTTCTGTACAGTATGCACTATCATTCCAGATGAAAATAACCCTAAGCCTAACACATGTGTTATATAAAATCCTGCCCCTGCTGTAAAGGCCACAGAAGTGATGCATATGTAACCGAGGTACACATATCCATCATGTTGTCCTCAGTGCTTAGTTTAAGAGTTTTAGTTAAGCAGTGCAGGGCCTGGTTAGTACTGCGATGGGTGCCACAGTGGGGCGGCTGCAGCAATAAAGAGCTACTCGGTCAATGAGTCTTTAGGCAAGGCACTTCACCCACATTACCTAGAGTTAGTCTGGTGTGTGTGTGTGAATGGCTGGAGATGGTCGGAGGGGCCGATGGCACATACAGGTTGCCTCGCTTACCACTTTGAAAAGTGATAAATGCATTATAATAATTATTACAAGAGTTTTCAATTACATCAAGTCGCTGACGCATCAGTGCTGCCACCAAAGTTGCCCTTACAGACATATAGAGCATAAACTGTTGCTGACAATAATTGCATAACAGGCCCCACCCCCTCAAACCCATTGGGCCCTGAATCCGGTAGTATGGTGTGCAGATGGTTAAATGATGCTAAAGACAAAAAGGTTGGGAACCATTGACCTATAACGCTGAAAAATAGTCTAAAGAATTCCAAATGTTCCACTGAGAATTTCCTGCTCATTATTAAATCCAGGTTTTACAGCTGGCACCCCACTTCTGTCTGTATTCTTAAGTTCCTATGCACTCAGCCCAAATTAGACTGATGCCGCTGAGTTGAAGGAATTACACTCGTCTCTTCGCTCCCTCCAATAGTCTGTGCATCTCACATATTCAATTTCAAGAAATTTTCCTTGGTTCATTTCAGGATAAGAAATCTTGGCTGGACATGTAACAAAGCAACAAAATCACTTGAACTTATTCTGCAAATTTAAGTTATCTCGGCAGGTGACAGCCATGGTTAGTTGGCAACAAGATGGGCTGAAAATGAGCTTTGACTTACAGCTGTGTCAGATGATATACACTTGCTTTGATGCAGCTTCCAAATTCTGCCAAATTCTTCTAAGTCACTCTGCTTAATAGTTATATGTCTAATGTGAATCCTTCAGAAAAATCTTCATGTAAGATGTCCTTATCCAAGTGGTAAAGTAAATAGGTTACACATGCCTTCTGTTGGCATATGAACTAATCCACTAGCTTACTTTAACGTGATTGGGGAGGAAAACATAAAATTACCTCGTAATTTGGTCATGAAAATGAAGGTATTTGCTAATAGCAGGGCAGTACGTGTGTGCATGCAATATAGGGCTTGTGGGTTAGAAGAATAACTATAACAACCATTGCACAAATCCCTGATGGTTTATCAAGAAGATAAACTAACTTGGCAAAACCCTCTTTACAATATCAACATTGTTACTAAAACCAACTCCTTAGATAATTTGTTTGCAAATTGTAAGGGGAAAATAATCCTCCTCTATTGTGGCAATGTTCAAGGAGAGCCAGGAAATCAAAAAAAAAAAAAAAAAAAACAAAGTTTAGACACATTCTTAAACTTGGCCTGTGATTTGGCACCTCTCATATGCTTCTGTTTTCCCCATATTACTATACCTCCCTGAAGTCCTTGTGCTGATTTATCAGCACGAGGTTAGAAACTCAAATGTTTATTCCTGGATAACACAATCTTCTGCAAATCTGTAGCTGCTTGATATCTTTATATCAAGAAATACTTGTCAATGTCTAAAATTGATACAACAAGAAGCAAAAGTGAATATGAATTAAATTTAGCAGTTCATTAAAAAAGGATTTGGGACTAGCGGCAAGACATCACTAAGTAGGTTATTGATGTCATGCCGCTAGTCCCAATTCATTTTGTACACTGTTGGTCCCTATAATCGTAGGAACATGAATCTGATATTTGAATAAGCAATTAATGATAGTATGTCAGTATTATAAAAGGTTACCCAGAAATATACAAATGCTTTATGTTCTCCAGTGGAAATGTTCAGCAATTGCAGTCATTACTCGAGTATATATCAGTCTGGCTTCTTGTTTGTCTTTTCAGTACAAGTCATTGGAAATCTTATGTTGCTGAACACAGAGAGCATGTTATACAGCCTTTTGCAGAGACACAGGCGTTCTTAGGGTTCCTTAGATGACCTTTGTGGAGTTATTGGTTCATCTCTTGTTCTGTGCTGTTATGTCATGTTTGGGTGTGGTTCAGTACTGCTCTTCTCATCTGCATTATTTATAATCATATAAATATGATCTTCTGATGTAATTGAAACATTGTTAATGAAGTCTGAAATAATCCACAAGTCCTGTTTGTGGCATATGTTCCTTAGCAACTGCTGTTAGCAAGATAAAAAGTAATTCAAAACAGCCTCCTTTTCTTACTGCTCCTCATGGCTGACCTTAAGAGAAGGTTAATGATATGGAGAAAAAGGAAAGGATAAGACAGAATATACTTGTACTATATTATCCACAAAAAACAAACACTAACAAATACACTGTATATTATACTTTGTAGTTGATTGCTGGTTGTAGCTGATTGGTCTTGAGTTCACTCCAGACATATAGAGCTGTGCTTTAAAGAAGAAAACACTATTCATTTTAATACACGACATTATCACTGCATGTATAAAATTCAGCTAATTTAGGCTGAGGCACAGCTGAGTACACAAGTCAGACGTTGGAGAAGTGATGTTACAACAGAAAAGTAACTAAAAATATATACAGTATATATATATTTGCTAACAAGTCACAACGTTCATCAGCTTTTTTGATGCTACTGCATATCCAAGTAAGGATGGGTATCAAATATCATTAGTAAGTTCACACACAAGTGATTTACAATTTTGGTGTGCCAAATTTACAAGAACCACGTTTATTTTAGTGGATGTTTCAAAATTACACTTACAATATCCACAAATGATCAAGGTTGTTACTGCTCTCATAGGTCTAAACAAATAGAGCCTATATACCATTTATAACATCTTTGGTAATAAATAGATACCAGGTCTGACCTCACACGTACGAGGAATGTTCTGCTAAAACGTTAAGTTTCTTGTTTACAGATTCAGTTTTAGGGAGTTAATCCAGTCAAGGGATGATCCCTTGGTCCGCACGCAGACAAACATTCCACAACATTAAAATAAAAGGAGGAAGGCCGACACATAAATTCACTACAAAGACAATTTATGCTTTGTTCCAGAAAATCTGCAGCACTTGTAGGAACACTAAAGCTTACCTTGACAGGGCAGAGTCTCCTGCCAATACATATACAGATATTTGTCTGTGTGGCTCTGCAAATCACAAATACAAAAATGGCAAAATGACTTAATTATAAAAACATAATAGTAAACCAGTGTAACCAATGTTATACTCAATGGTAGACTCTATGACAATTTACTAAAAACATAGAACAATTATTATAGCAATGAGTAACTTCCAAAAATAGTAAAATAACAAATGGTCCATCATACCCATCATAACAGTTTTCTGGTGAGTGATGATAGTTTCACAGACATATGTTTTTGTCCGAACAACGTAACTGCCTGTTCAGAAGAAAATGTTCTTAAATGTGAAGATTTGAGTATTTATCATGTTTGAATAACTGAGCCAGTTTGGATTAATAGACAGATAAATAATGTGTTGAGATTTAATACTTGAAAATGATGATATTTGTGCATTGTATAAACATAGCTTCAGACCATTGTGTATTTGTGCCTGCACCCTTTATCAAATAGCATATTGATGTGTCAAACAAGAATTTCTGTAAATAAATAGCAAGAAAGTTGCTACGCAAGGGTTGATAGGTGTGGCATAGTTCAAATGCAAACCAAACATAGAACATCAATTTATTATGTCAGAAATGTGCAAAAGAACAAATGACATAATTCCCTCACTGAACAGCAGTACATAGAACAGTAGTATATAAGAGCTTGAGGACCTGTAGGGACCACCCACAACTACAAATGAACTTGCAAAATTACGTATATTTATGCATTAAAAACCTACATGTAACAGCGAGTTATCTGGTGCAATACAGGTCTCTTTATTGTGAAACGCCTGGACAGTTGTATTGATGTTAACAGTAGGAGCATGTGGGATCTGTGGTGGTTGCACCCAGTTGATGTCATAGTCCTTAGAGCTGCGCTGCTA
The DNA here is from genome assembly GCA_964034765.1 of Knipowitschia caucasica. Lineage (NCBI taxonomy): Eukaryota > Metazoa > Chordata > Actinopteri > Gobiiformes > Gobiidae > Knipowitschia > Knipowitschia caucasica. The sequence goes on from OZ035835.1 coordinate 28,062,963, forward strand.
AGTAGCCATCATCACAAGTATAAAAAGTCTAAAATACATCTGCTCTCCATCCCAAATACAAAAGAGTACCAGGAATGTTTCTGAATCAATTATTGTTTACAGTTTTGTAATGTCTAAAATAATCTGGGCAAACAGAATGCATCTGCAATCTTTTCGGATTTTCTTTTTAGGAATGACTCAACAAAGATCTACTCAGATTCTGGTCGTGTTGTAACATGTGTACTTTTGAGTATAAGCGCATACATAATGTTACAATACACTCCATTGTAATTTCCCTATGAAACAGAACTTGTATTTGGAGACAGACCCTGTCTGGTGTGGGGCTGAAACAGCCGGAGTGTCCCATTGAGAGTCCCTGTGAGCAGCTGAAAGAGACAAAAAAAAAGAAGTAAGAATTCAACTCCCAGCCCTGAGTCAGGAATCTATTTAAAAACACTTTAGTTGCATAACATGCCTGCTTCTCTGAGCCAAGCATCAGAGAGGTTATGATACACTGTGTCTAACAGCACAGGTCATCTCACTCGCTCATTGTTACGATTGGTTCAATCCAAAGAGTGTCTTGTTTGGCCTCGCTTTCATGGGCATATGTTACTTTTCTAAAATAAACATTATTCGATGACTTTTCAACAGACTTAACTGATTTGGATAAACATTTTAGTCATAATATTGGACAATTATCAGATTCAAATTACATTGTAAATTACAATACCTTTGAACATCCTTCAATCAAACCGACACGTTTTACATTTCTACAGAAATATAGTGTCTAATTGTATACGTCTTGCCCAAGGACACAAGTAGTATGCACTATCAGAGACCTACTGCTAGAAGCCGGTTTGGTTTAGGTTTGGGATAAGTTCAAGTTTATTTTAAGTAAACACTGAGTTTTCTGTCTCCGGAAAATAAAGAGGGTGTGTTTTACACATACTTACATGTCACATATATTTGGTTTCATTTAAAATTGGAAAAGCAGTGCCAAATAATAACCTCCATCATCCAAACACTATGACAAATCTTGTGCAGATTTCTTAAGGTAAGAATAGAGAAGGTTGATTCTGTCACTGTATAATTCATTTTCACTATGACCTTCATCTTCATGACCTTAATTAACAAAGACTGAAAAGTCAAAACACTACTTAAAGTTTTCAAGGTCAAAAAGCGGCTTCACTGCTGTATTCACCTTTGTTTGGCAACGGATTTCTCTATGTGACATACATGCAAGGCTGTCACCACCAATTAATAACTACTAATGTATTATTGCTAAAAAAACAACCACACATTTTAGTGTTGAAATAATTGTTAAATAACACAGAACGCATCATAAGTATTATCTGAGCCAAAATTTCCTATTCATGTTTTAATTATTATCATTATTATTATTCAATTTAAATAAAGCAATGAAGAGTGTCAATGTCTTAACACATGGTTTCATAATCCTTGTTGGCCAGTTTTAAAAGCCTGACACTTGAAAGTTTCATTGTGAAACTTTTAGGAAGGTCTTAAATCACTGCTCCAAGCGTCACATGTGTTACATAATCTAAGTTATTGTCAAACCAACTGTCCTCCGACCATGAGGAGAAAAGATAACAAATCAGTAGTTCAAAGCAAAAGCCGCATGCTCCCTTGGCTCCAGGTATCAGCAGTCATTTTTGGAACACATTCTTTCTGAAGGCCAATGCACCAAGACATTCAGTGCTGAACCAAGAAACATGGAAGATGCTCATTGTAAATTTATATTAATCTTGTTCATAGGCTGTCATGAGTCTCTATGCAATGTGACGTTTGAAGACATGCAGACTGCTCAGTTTGTCTGTGTGTTTACTGTTTGGCCCACCAGAACATTCAGTGGAGCCAAGTGATGAGAACAGAAAAACTTGAACATGGGGCTTCTAACTGGCCACAAAATAGACACTGTAACATGGTCCAGAGAGCGCATCCAGCTGCACTTGGCCGCACAAAGTAAAAGTGACACATGTGGACAGGTTTAGAAGCCTTAGAGACGTTGGTCCCCTTAGACGGAATGAAAATATATTTTGAGTTCAGACGGTCATTGTTCTACAAAATGTGTGCTTGCCAGGAAAGCTATGGATGCAAATTAATACAAACCATAAACCACTCTAAATGGAACTCTGAGCAAGTACGGCACATTAGAAGGAAGTACAGAGCATTTCGAAAAATTTGTACTGAAGATTGTAAAAGATGTTGCATACAAATCCACAATCAGACAATAGTGAAGAGGTATACAAACAGTTGTTATGTACAGTACAACAGCCTAGTACATGCAAGTCTGAATAAAATACGAATAATATTATTCAATATGAACACACACAGTTTTGTGTGTGTTCATAGTAAAGACATATTATATGTCGTTACTATGAACAAACACAAAACTGTTGTGTTGATAAAAAAATGTCACTGTCAGCATCAGCTCATTATCAGTATGTGGCAGTCAATAACATGCAAATGCAGTATTTGTTTCTAACTAAATGAAGACAGCGTAAAGCAGTGGGGCCGTCAGCATACTCTCACCGATCAAGTGTGTCATTGGACTACAGATCAGTAAATGGTCATGAATCAAATGTTCCACTTTCAAATGGAGACATCTGGAAGTATCTCTGTTCTGTAAAGTATTGCTGAATAGTCATGATTTAAAATGTAAACTGATTCCAGAAAGCAGACAACAAACATCTCAAGGGGCGCACAGTGGAAGCTTTTGAAGATGTACAAAGTTAAGTCAATAAAAATAATCTCTAAACATGTGAAACTTAAGCTGGATCATTCATATTTTTAAAACATGGTTCTTGCGTACAATATCTTGCAATAACAGATCACTATGCCAACCAATAAATACAATTCTAATAACCCATTTTGTCTGTTTTCTCTTTCTTTGTAAAATGTGGAAAGATCAACGATTGACTGTGGAAAAGCCTGAGGCCGCACAGTGTACAGTATGAGTCTGGTTAGGCCGCAGTGACGTGCCACGGAAGAGAAGTATGCGTTATCTGATTGGCAAATAACACTGACCACATTGTTTGTGAACCCACACACAAGACTGACAGACTTTTTTAAATTAAATAATAAATAAATCCTGAACGTTACATTCATATGCCAAAAGCCACACAGTTGTTTCCCATTCTGAAAAAAGCAAATACGTTTCATACCATTAACCCGGTAGTTTGGGGCTTACTCGCATCATGCTGACACAGGGCAATATGAGGCCTGCAGAATAATGTCTGGTGATGATGGCTTTGCATTACCTCTGGAGTGGAAGGGTTGAAGGCCACACTGAGCACTGGTGAAGACTCTGTGTGAAGTTTGTGGAGGTAGCTACTGCTTCGAACATCATAGACATAGGCCTGGGGAACAAAGCAACACATACTTTTAATAATACTATCTAATAACCATAGTATTTTAGATTAAAGGTGAGGCAACATTTTAACAATAGTATACATTTCTGACTAGGGGACACTGTTATGTAAAGAACGCATTTTATAATAATATATCCAAAACAGTCTTTCCTATTGGCATTACTACAACCACTTTAAGCATCTTTTGAATACATTTAAGCAGTAGAACTAAAACAGATATGGGGTGTTAGTAATTTTGTATGTAGATTAGATAATGCATATCTAATCTATTGTTCTAGGCAATTACTTTCCAGGGAGAATAGGACTTATATAAAGCAGCATAATATCGCCAACACAGAAAAATTCAACCTAGATTGACTTTGGCCTTAGTTCTGGTTGGAAAGTAATACGGAAGGTTTTCTCAGCTACTTTTTCCATTATTGCGCGACAAGTACAAATTCATCAGGCTTATAGAAATCTCAGAAGGGCTACAAATAAATATGTGGTGTCATTCTTTTTGTATGATCTCAACTTCCGAGAATCGCTGTTCTCAAAAGAGATGCTGTCAAATATGAACCAAGTGCTGCTAAAAGATTTAACACAAATTTAAATTTAAGAAAAATAAACTATAAGTAGAAAATATTCTAATACTCAAATACAGTATACAGTATATTAAAAATGAAAGGTACAATATACACATATAATACTGTATAATATATATAATTCTGTGAGATGATTGTAATCCAACAAACGTACACAGTTGTCTTCTGATCCTGTTGCAATGTAACGTCCACAGGGGGAAATAGCTGAGGAGCAGGAATGGCAGCGATTTAAATGGTTGTCATATCTCCGTACACACCTGAAAAAGTAGAGATGTATGTAGAGCTTTTTTTTATGTCAACACTTTCTTTAGAGGTGCAGTTAATCTTTCAACAGAAGAAAGAAATGTCTACTTTGCAACAAATCTTGGAAAGTCTAACCATATGGTATCCAATTGCAGTCAATTCAACTCAGGAAGTTAGGATGATTGTCTGACAACTTATGCAACTGTCTTGATGTTGGGGAATAACATGTAACATCTTCACTACCATATCAGCCACAGCTTCAATATGAGCTGGCAAGTTGGCAAACCCTAAAAATAACAGAATCCAGTGAAACTGTATCTTCAACATCTTCCACATGGTAATGTCGTTAGCTGGAGTAAAAGTAGGTCATATTCAATGGCGGCCATTAGGAAGCCTTATACCCAATCTCTTGAGTTATTGCACTGCTCATATGAGCCGACATTGGGGATACCCTGTCATAAAAACAATTTATGGTTCAGCTTTTGCAAATGTTGTTTCAAAAGGCTACTGTTTCACGGAGGAAAACAGCAAAACACTTAAGCCGTTATTGTCAAGCCGGACCCTCACATTTCACAATAATAAAATTTGGCTAATTATTCACACAATTTAGAGGAAAATCAGTCTCTCAGCAAGACTGCCTCCAGTGGTACTCCGGTTTCCCCTACAACCGAAAACAATAAGATTCGATGTTTTTGCTCTGAGTGTGCCAGCTGTACAGCAGTATCACTTCTGTGTGTTGAGTGGAAAGGAAAATGCACCTGGATGTAAAGTGCACTACATTAATGATAATTACTTACTTATACAATTTATGGATTGTGTTTTGATCGAGAGAAAAACAACAACTGTGAATTATTCAATGCAGACACACAGACTTATACTTTGTCAGTAAAAAAAAATATGTTCAGGTTTTATGAGTTTTCATGTTCCCTCCAGGCATTCCAGTTTCCCCCACCGCCCCAAAACATGCACCGTGGGTCAAATCCTACAGCTAAGGTAGTCCTGACCAAGTCGAGCAACATCTACACTGTATAGCGACCACTGCTTGGAGAATAGGTCATGTGCAGAGGACAAGTTTGTGTTTTTAAGAAACCAAGTGCATCGGTTCCACACACCTCCAACCCTTGCAGCTCAGATGAAATGGACCTGGATCTAAACCAAAGAGAGCTTGAATATGGAAGCTAATTCAAGGAATCTAAAACATATTTTTTTCCATGTTCATGAGCAAATATATGATGCAATATAGCAGCATATATGTTGCAATAAAAAGAAAAGATAAAAAAGAAAATAGGTTTAATGAAGATGGTGCTATTTACTGTGTTGTACTGTTTCAGCAATAATAGAACAAAGTACTTTTTAATTTAAAAGTATAAAATAGACTTGGAAATAAAGGGTTATACAGACCTCAGGGTCCGAAGGTCCCAGATCTTGATCCCATCTGTGACAGCACTTGTGAGGAAGAGGTTGTATGAATCATGAGCCTGAGCACTGAACATTGATCCCTGTGAGAGAGACAGAAAACAAGCATGCTTAGTCAGCACATATGGGAAAGAGATTTTGAAAAATATCATAAAGCTACTGTGTTAATCATTTTATCAATGATATGTTTGAAGCCACATATATGGTTTCTCTGCATGTGATAATTGAGTTTGTATTTCAGAGAAGCTACTGCGTTGTTTTTTGTTTAGGTTTCCATTATGGAGTGTGAGAACTGCCTTCTAAGAGGGCATTTTCCGAGAAGTTCTCTGTTCTGATGAGTTCCAGGTGAATTTTGTCAGAGAGGCGATGGAAATTTGAAGTGGGAAAAGCTGCTTCATTTGCCGTGCTCGGCTGTTTGGTCTGCCTTGGAATGAGAGAGTAAAGGGAGGGAAGACTGTGTAGTCCTGCCACTGGGGCAGTCCTCTTAATCCTTTGGCATTAACCCTCAACCAAACAAATGCCCATGGGCTTCCAGCCTAAGGACCCCTGCTTCTGACGTAATACTGAAGCTGAAACAACACTCCACAGGCAGTGCGCAAGTGTGCACACAAAAGCTGGCACAACAAAGGGCATTCTCCCCAGCTGCTGGGTGAAAGTGTGCTTTGGAGCTATGAAGGTTAACACCTGTAATTCCTGCCACTAGTGGCAATGCAAGTACAGCTAATCCAGGCCGCTGTGACTGTCAAGGGTGAACAAAGAATAAAGTCCACGTGTCAGGATACCTCAGGACACACATTTCTTCTTTTCAATATACTTTACAAAATGAAGGAAATAAAATAAAAAATACAGAACGTGATGTGACACAAAAACAATAATGTCATCCTATCAGTTGATGCTTCAGCAGTGATCTGCAAAATATTGGGGTCAAAATATTTTCAGCGACATATGCGACATATTGTTGATGCAGTTGAAGTTGGGAGGCATAAAAAGATATAATTTTTACTGCCTGAGGTAAAATATTCTATAAAGTCAGTAGTGTAAACATGCAAGTCCATGTTGGAAGGTACAATTATTAGAGAGTTGTCCTGTGGTGTGATGAAACTAAGGTGTTGTGGGTGATGCATGCTCCCCCACATCACTATGGCCAATATAAAACGGGCTCGTGCTCCTGTCTGACCCACCTGACCTCACCAGGCTGAGGCATGTGTAAGTTTATATTTCTAAATGACCAAATATCAATTTGTCATTCTGTAGCATCAAGCCGTGACGATTGAAAAGCAAAGCATTTTTGGTGAGTCCAATAAACTGGCCCTATGGATTGTAAATAAATCCTGGTGAGAACCCTTATGTACACTTCTGAGAACTTTATCTGATTACATTTCGGATTGTGAGAAGAATTGCATATTTCTCTTGTTTCAGCTTAAACCATCTGAAAATTGGGTGCACATGAGACACTGACGAGGGACTGGGGCCACAGAAATCCAAAAGACTTATGGAGCAGCATTAGTCCAAGGTCCTGTGTGTAATCTCCCCCTGCCATATTGTGGCACTAATAATCCACAGCGGTGAAGATCCACATTCAAACATTCAGCATGAATGATACTGGTTATGACAAAACCTGTCTGTCTGTCAGAAAAACATCTGGACAGATGTTATTATAACCATGACCTTCTTCATTCACGCCACAAACTCATTTATTCTCTCAAAGATGAACAGTTCCTTATGCAACCTTCAAAATTGTCAGATATATAACGCTAAAGATTTTGCCATTTACAAGTCTTTCTTGCAAACAGGTTTACCATTACCATACAATGCTAAAATAATCATGATAAAAGGCAAATAAAAAACACATATTAACAGAATAAAGATACATACCTTGTTCTGTGTAATACAGTGAACTGCTCGACTGTGGGCATCAGGAAACTGTGCAGCAACAGCACCTCTGTTCATGTCAAAAACCTGGATGGAGCGATCTGATCCACACACCAAGACAATATCTGATACAAGGCATTGGAAACACAGACACCACATGTGTAGAAAAAGTTATTTTTTTGTAATTTGTGTGTATTACAACATTATTACTGTTTAATAAGTGGTTTATTTATTATTAACATTATTTTAAAATTAAATGATATCACTTAGTACTTTAGTTTAGCCAGATCCTGTCAGACCTCCGAAACTAATCAGGACAGGCCTAGGGCCCAGGTAGTGCTGTGATGGGAGACCTCTAGGAAACACCAGGTGCCACAGTGGGGCAGTTGCTTTTATAAAGTGCCAAACTGTTGCTGTGTCATTAGGCAAGACATCCCACCCACTTTTCCTAGAATGAGTCTGGTGTGTGTATAAATGGTTAGTAGTGGTCGGAGGAGCTGGTTGCCCCGCTTCTGTCAGTGTGCCCAAGGACAGCTGTGGCTATAGTAGTTAATGAGTATACATGTGAAGCCTCTTTCAGTGTCCAAGAAGTGCTAGAATCTGATAGTAATGCATCAGTTTTTCCATCTAGCAGCTAGATGGAAAAACTGATGCATTACTATCATGTTTTTTATTCATGTTTTCTATGTTTTTTATATTGTTACATAAGCTTACAATGATCTTCAATATTGATGTTTTTTCACCCTGCGTAAATCCATGTAATATTGACGTAACGCAGAGCTTGATTGCCCTGCTACACATGTGCAGAGTTGTTACAAGAGAATGCAAGGTAAACTAACAACAGATTGGAATGCAAGCTTTTAACGAGACACAAAATTAACATTGGAAGTCGGCAAAAGGAAGTGAGTCTGCAGGACACGGAACACCAAAAGCACAGTTAAACACTTTCTGCAGCATGATCATTAAAGGATACAAGTTACAAAATCATTGATTGAAGAGAAATCAGTAATCTCATTTGCTGAGATGGATAACGATTGTGCCAACTTGATAGCACTTTTCTGTTGATACCTATAGCAAAGGAGGACATTATCTTCCAATAAATACAAGATTATAGCATCATGCACGTTTTATAGTTGTCAAAGTAAACTGAGGCTCAAGGAGAAATGCCACACAAGTCAAACTCTGTCAATTTAAATTACAATATGCAGATAAAGATTGATTTAAACCTGTAAAAAAACTACTCAGTGCAGTAAAACTCGAGTAAACTTGCCTTTTGATATCATCCCGATTCGTGTCAATGTCATACAGATACATATTAAGCATGGGTCCTGATGCCACCAGGATGAATTTGTCCAGGTAATAAAATTGCGCATGCCGGATTGGTTTGATGAAGACACTGTTACCCTGCAGACCAAAAAGGAATACTATAGTTTACAAATATTAGGTTTGGTCATAACATGATAGCAGTAACAGAACAGTACATTGAGAATACTGTTTTTGAGTAACCTTTTATTTTGGCGGTATTCAGAATACAAAGGTAAATATACAGGCTTCAAGGGTAGGCTATTTCATAAAAATATTATATTTTATTTTTTGATTTATTGGGGGTGTCTTTTACCATTTTAAACAAAGAATGATGATAATTAAAACTATTTAGAATGCACTATTCTTGACCATGCAAGGTAAAGACTCCTCCTTGTACTCCTTACAACATACATGTTAGTGCAGGTATGCAGTTTTCTTTAACTAAATACAATTTGAAAGTATTATCCCGACACAGCTCTTGATTTGAGTTCTTATTTCAGTTTTTCTAATTAAATTACTATAAAACATTCATAGGTTTTCTGAATCCTTCTTGACCACCAGAGGGCAGAGCATTCAGTGCTACCCTCTGGCGGTCAGGAGGGATGAAATAGAATTAAGAATGGGGCTGAAACGACAACAGGATAAGATAGTTTATGAGATTCTGCAATACACATTTACCATCACAACAGCAGGTTCTGGGCTTTTGTGGGTCCAGATTCGCAGTGTCCGGTCCTCAGAAGAGCTGAGCCACCATTGTCTGTTTAGGCTCCAGCTCACACTGCTCACTGCCTTATCATGACCTGCACTCAGCTCATGTGGAGTTAACTCACAAGTCAGAGAATAGGGAACAGGACTCATGCTGCACTCTGCTTAAATGATCTGCTCTACTTAACCCTGCTGCGCCCTTGTGGACATTTATGCAAAGTTCTACTGCACATACATTACTGTATACAGGGGTTTCACACACTATTTCGGGCAAATTGAATATGTAATCAATTTCAAAGCTAATTATGATAAATATACTGCCAAAATATAAAATCCTTAGGGACATAATAAGAGTCAGATGTTTCAGCATGAGTTGCAGTGTTGACTCCACACACCTGTATAGACAGTCGGGTTGCCCATAAGGGAGGGTTGACACAGTAACACTGAGCAGTCGCCAAGACCACACAGGACTTGTTTTCCGTCACCTGGGAGAGAAGAGGAAACATAGAACTTTTCATGGAACTGGTCGTTTTGTTTTTTCTAAATGATATTGTAGCAGATCAGTAATGATAGATGGTTTCAGGCCATACAACATACAGTATAGCATACATACATGCAAATTAAGTAGTGACAAATGAAAACAAAAGTAAAATACCTTTTTTTACCAGGGGAATCCAAACTATGGTCTGGGGCAAAACTGCACTACTAACATTTGTTGTACCACGTTATGTGGTTCTCATTTTGAAACATTTGGACAACCCTAAGTTACACAACTCATGAGGCAAATGCCTTACCTGAATATTCCATGCTGTACACAGGTTTACTTGATGTGGGAAGTGCCTGCTTTGAGACAATGGGAAATGCATAATCCTCAGGGTAATCTTGGACTTTAAAATTCCTTAAAAAATGCATGAATGTAAGGTTATGACATCAGGTGTTCTCTAATTTAATTTATTTTTAGGGAAAATCTTACTTAATTTTAGATGTCTTTGGTAATGGCCATTTATTAACATTTGTTTTGGGAGTAAACATACTCCTTCTGAAAAGAACAATGATAATATGAGAATCATGAGATGAAAATCATAATGGTTAGAAACTTACCTTGGAGCAGTAGTATATCCAGATGATTTCACTTTAGAATTACAGACCAGTGAATTATCTTTAATTCCCACTGTATAAGAGGAGATAGTGGTATGTAACATTGAGTACGAAAAGCAGAGCCATCTATCCGAGTTATATTCAATACAGAGATATATTTGAGTGGCATGTCTAAAAAATTACTAAATAATTATTGCGGGGTCAGATTTTCCATACCATTTATAAATGTTATTATATTTTTCCAGCCAGAATTTTAACAAAATAGCAAATCCAGCACATTTTGAGAACATTTGGGATAGGCATAATTAAAAGTCTTAAGTACCAACATTTTGCTGTGTCTAAAAGAACCATTGACTCCATGCTGTTATTTCATGGTGATTTAGTTTTATGTTGTCGTAAACACCACATTCTGGTTGTGTAAACCTTGGCCTTGAGTTACTTAAGGAGAAGCGCAAATTGAATATGTGCATGAATTCAAAGTGTAACCAGGTGATTGTCTTTCTCTTTCATATTTGTAAGGCCAGATTGTAAGTACAAGCAAGTAAAAGTGCAGGCTCCACAGTGCAAAGACTTTGTACTCTATTATACACTATGGATTCACGCTGTGCCCATGGACTCCCTGATGATCCCTATACAAAACTTGGCTTTGGCAGTTCCCTTCTCTCCAGCTGTGGGACGTCTGGCTCAGCACTAACACGCAGTTTGAGCCAGATTCTTACCACGGAATAAGTCTTGAGTTAAAAAAAAAAATCTATATGGAAAAAGTCAAATAATGCGCAATGTAACCACAAACCTCTACAACAATACACCTATGACAGCTTTTTGTCACACCATGTCATAATTGTCTGTCTGTTTTACTTCAATATATCCTGGAGCAGTCTAACTTGTATTCACTTGATTGAATTAGATAAAGAATATAGTAATCATACAACCTTTCTTTTGAGGAAGGCTAACATCCTTCTTTTTTAGCTGTGCATTCAGGGAGGACCCTAACAGTGGCGCAGAACTGGAAAATAGTAATACATTTCTAAAATGTTTTTTACTATATTTTAAGCATTAACAACTGATTTTATTATGTACAAATTACCTTGGAAACACTGAGAGGCCTTCCGCTTTGGACCAGGTCTCATACAGGCTGAGGGAATTTATTTCCAGAAGACTCAAGGATGAAGTGAACAAAGAGCTCACAAACAGCAGAATCTGGAAATACGTTTTAGTGGAAGGGCATAAAGTGTTTATGAATGAATCATATGATACACGTTAGGTTTACACTCACAAAATTATCATCTTGGCTCACAGAAAAGGAATAAGCCCCAGCCATGGTGATGCTTAGCTCAGGATAATCTTGAGTGCATAAACAAACATTTTATGGAAAACAGTGACAACGTTTAAGTTTCAAAATACCTTGAAAGTAGAGAACTGTTAACAATTCAGTGGTTGCTGGGTCCATCATATACAGGCCATTTGTGCTTCCAATGCATATCCAGCTATTTTTTCTGGGGAAAAAAACAAGTTGGCATTTATTTTGTATAATTATTGTTAACAATCGCTTCCGTGAAATCAGATTGTAATAACCTTCATCAGCAAGTCCCAAATGTGCAACAAATAATTGAGCAATGTGGAAATGTAAGATGACTGTTCCTCAGTTTGGATTATATTGTCCAGAATATATATTGTCTACCACTGGTTGGATTTCAAGCTTTCCTGGATTAACTTTATGCATTGTAACTATGTAGCCCAAACCCAAATATCACATCGGTTCATACGAATTCTAAACATTATTACTATATATTTACTTTGTTTCACCAATGGCAGAACACAATTCCATTTTAAGAACAGGTCTAGCAGTTTCCACTTCTTCTGGTGTATGTTGTTTGGTAACTACTGGAGACAAAGAACATTGTTAAAAACATTTAAAAAAATATTTCAAAAATGTTTCTGTGAAAATATCTTTGCCTCCTGGTTGTCCCAAAAAATCTTGAAGCATCTTGTGCCTTTTTTCTATTTTCTGAAGATCTGTCTTGGTCACCAACCGGCACTTATCTTCATCAGCAAAAGAAAAGCACCATACCTGGGAACAAAATTATAGGAAAACAAGCACAAGAAAAAACAGGAAATAAACAAAATGATAAAAGTTCAATTGAGTCGCCTAACCTGGCCATCCAGTGATCCAACACAAAATTGTTGTGTTTCTGACAAAAAAAGCACGCTGAATAATGGAGAAGCTAAACGAAAAGGAAACTCAATCAAACAAATTCAATTCTGGAAAACACACATGCCTTCATACCGGACAAGACAAATGATTGATAGTAGACAGATTCCGTCTGCAAATCCCACAACTGTAGAAAAGCACAATATTGTGATGTTCTATATTTTAGAGTAGTTTAGTGGACTATTTGATTTGAAAACAAAGTGTGTGGACAGTTGCACTGAGCACAAGCATAACATCCTAACCTTGAAAGTG